>CM077205.1:20138849-20738849 GCA_039654625.1 Rhinogobio ventralis | reverse complement strand
GACATTTTTCAACTACTCATGAACTGTTTGAAGCCATTAACATTGAGTTGAACATCACTGACTCTTCTTCCTGTAAAAAGCTGTCTGCAAGTTGGGGAAGGCTATTCTGGGCTAAGTTACTTTATCTACACTATTTGTGCAGTTCTTGCTAATTTCCTGATTAAAATGGTTAAGACCATTAAAAGACCACTAAATATTTTGCCATTTTTGCCCAGGAGTGCATATATACATAAATAAATAATAATATAAATATATATGTATTTATTTATTGTAGTGCACGATTCTGGTTAAATTGAGAATCACAGTTTTTTAAAATAAAGATCACGATTCTGAACAGACTAAACAAAATGTAATTTACTAGAGGTTCTGACAAAATGGTAAATGCTGCAGTCTATTTAAAGAAAAATGTAATTTGAATCATTCATTCAAACAATTTTAAAAGTGATTCAATGACTCACTCATAACTTCACTTGTTTCATTACTGGATGAGTTAGTGTTTTTGGACAAAACTCTTGAATAAATGGTTCAGACACACTTTTTTTTTGTTGCAGTCACTTGTCGCCACCTACTGGTGTAATGATGTATTTTATACATTTCATTATTTGAAGTGTCAAGTTACCTTACAAGTTAAGGTAATTTACTCTATTTTGATCGCTACTGTAGACATCAGTTTTTATACCCAAACTATAAACTTTTATCCCAGTACTTGTGGATTGGACAGAGAACCTCAACACACTTGTAGCCAATCAGCAGTAGGGGGCATATACACTCATGATGGGAGAGGAGAGCGAGTGAGCAAGAGGGAGATTTGAAGAAAGACTGTGGAAAGAGAGATGGCTGAAAAACATTACAAAAGAGAAAAGCTCAGAGGAATATCTCTGGAAAAAGAAGAGTTATGATCAGGCAAGCGCTTTAGGGCCCGTGTTAATATTAGAAATGTTTTCTGAAAAGGCCTGAAAATGGACACAGAGGTTGCATTGTTTCTGCTCAATTCACAAGTAACATTGGTTTTTGCTATGTTTCACAGAACTAAGATATGCTGTTGTTGTAGTGTTAGCTATAGTAACAGGGCAGTTTTGAGTGTTATTTTATTAAGAATTATTTTGCTTCAGCCATGATAAAGAGACTCTTGCATTGCATGTTTGGGCATTTTGGGGTGGAGCAATGAAGTGAGGGGTGTGTTTGTTTGGGTTGATTTTAAATATCAACAGTGTTTCTCAGAAATTACTTACTGCACCTTTAAGCACTTATATATAATATTTTTTTGTCCTCTCAAAGGCTTATAAGGAGCAGTTAAAAAGAGACAGCGTGGTCACAGCCAAAGCCATAATAAATAATGACAATGTGAAAGTGCGCTATGAGAAGTACATGAAGGTAACAACGTTTGTGGCATGTTGAAACGCATAATAAGGTTTTAATTTTTTAAAAGAATATTTAAAGGTATTTCTCTTTTAATTTGACAGGGAGAAGACCCATTTGCAACAGATGCCAAAGACACAAGTTCTGATTCTCAGGACCCCGAGAGATCTGATGAGGCGGAGGAAGACGAAGAGAACAGTGACTGATAAGAATGGATATAAGGAGTATTGAATGGAGAAAAAGAGAAAAGAGGGAAAGGCTCTTTCTATGGTAGTTTCTTGTTCTAGAACTTCAAATGTGCAGACGACCTTTATAGGCTAATGTAAAAATGAATTATTTTCATAATTTTGAGTTCATAATTCAGTCCACATTGATCCACACGTATAAGTGTAGGCTAGTTTTCCTGTCAAAGTGTAGGCTTTTTTTTTTTTTTTAATTGTACTCTTCACATTGCAGTCTGAGATTAATTGTCTACTTGAGTCAAGTTGTACTGTGTCTGTATGTGCATGTTTGTAGTAAAAATATTTTGCCACTGTTCTGAATGCCATTAAACTTAACAGTATTATATTTGAATGCAGGTGTTACATTTTGTTACTCCCTATAATATTTGGGATTGGAAATTTGCCTTTTCACTGTTTGTTCTGAGATGAGATCTGTTGACCATTAAAGTTTCACTTTACACCAGATGTGCTTGCTGTGAAAATATATTTAACAGCTGTAATTATTCACTTTACCCATTAGAATGGCATGTATGACCGTTCTATAGGAAGAATATTGGCACCAGCTACAAATACAAGATTTAGTGGAGCATTACAGCTGCTAATAGACTGCAAAAAAAAGTCCCTCTACTGGAGGAAACCAGTAATGTCAGCTCTAGCAACTTGACCAGAAATCTTGGTTATGGTATGAAATCACATCGGTGCCAAATGTGAAGACGTCAGTAGGACCAATAAGAAAGACTGATTGAAAGTGTTGCGTGCAATGACAAAACACTGCAATTCAGTTTGATTGAAAGTTCATTTTCTTATATAAGCCTATACAGGTGCTGGTCATATAATTAGAATATCATCAAAAAGTTGATTTATTTCACTAATTCCATTCAAAAAATTAAACTTTTATATTATATTCATTAATTACACACAAACTGATATATTTCAAATGTTTATTTCTTTTAATTTTGATGATTAGAACTGACAACTAAGGAAAATCCCAAATGCAGTATCTCTATTCAGAATATTACTTAAGACCAATACAAAGAAAGGATTTTTAGAAATCTTGGCCAACTGAAAAGTATAAACATGAAAAGTATGAGCATGTACAGCACTCAGTACTTAGTTGGGGCTCCTTTTGCCTGAATTACTGCAGCAATGCGGCGTGGCATGGAGTCATGTGGCACTGCTCAGGTGTTATGAGAGCCCAGGTTGCTCTGATAGTGGCCTTCAGCTCTTCTGCATTGTTGGGTCTGGCATATCGCATCTTCCTCTTCACAATACCCCATAGATTTTCTATGGGGTTAAGCTCAGGCGAGTTTGCTGGCCAATTAAGAACAGGGATACCATGGTCCTTAAACCAGGTACTGGTTGCTTTGGCACTGTGTGCAGGTGCCAAGACCTGTTGGAAAATGAAATCTGCATCTCCATAAAGTTGGTCAGCAGCAGGAAGCATGAAGTGCTCTAAAACTTCCTGGTATACGGCTGCGTTGACCTTGGACCTCAGAAATCACAGTGGACCAACACCAGTAGATGACATGGCACCCCAAACCATCACTGACTGTGGAAACTTTACACTGGACCTCAAGCAACGTGGATTGTGTGCCTCTCCTCTCTTCCTCCAGACTCTGGGACCCTGATTTCCAAAGGAAATGCAAAATTTACTTTCATCAGAGAACATAACTTTGGACCACTCAGCAGCAGTCCAGTCCTTTTTGTCTTTAGCCCAGGCGAGGCGCTTCTGACGCTGTCTGTTGTTCAAGAGTGGCTTGACACGCGACAGCTGAAACCCATGTCTTGCATACGTCTGTGCGTAGTGGTTCTTGAAGCACTGACTCCAGCTGCAGTTCACTCTTTGTGAATCTCCCCCACATTTTTGAATGGGTTTTGTTTCGCAATCCTCTCCAGGGTGCAGTTATCCCTATTGCTTGTACACTTTTTTCTACCACATCTTTTCCTTCCCTTCGCCTCTCTATTAATGTGCTTGGACACAGAGCTCTGTGAACAGCCAGCCTCTTTTGCAATGACCTTTTGTGTCTTGCCCTCCTTGTGCAAGGTGTCAATGGTCGTCTTTTGGACAACTGTTAAGTCAGCAGTCTTCCCCATGATTGTGTAGCCTACAGAACTAGACTGAGAGACCATTTAAAGGCCTTTGCAGGTGTTTTGAGTTAATTAGCTGATTAGAGTGTGGCACCAGGTGTCTTCAATATTGAACCTTTTCACAATATTCTAATTTTCTGAGATACTGAATTTGGGATTTTCCTTAGTTGTCAGTTATAATCATCAAAATTAAAAGAAATAAACATTTGAAATATATCAGTCTGTGTGTAATGAATGAATATAATATACAAGTTTCACTTTTTGAATGGAATTAGTGAAATAAATCAACTTTTTGATGATTTTCTAATTATATGACCACCACCTGTATAATATTTTTCTACATAAATGCACAAAATATCAGTGCAAACACTGATAAACAAACACTTTATTTATTTTTTTACTTCTTGCTTAGCCTTTTCTTTAACCCTAGAAGGCATGAACCAAAAACCTTATCCAAATGTATAGAGGTTTTGGAATGAATGGTTTTCTTAAAATAAAAAGGTGTGCTGTTAATTAAATAATTAAAATAGGCCTAATTGATGATATACAAATGTTTTAATATCAAACATGTTTATTTGTCCATGTCCCTTGTATGCGTTAGCTACAAAAGATGAAATGTATTCTTTTTAAAATGCAGTTGTACTTCTTAAACTCTGAACTAATGTAGATCTACTGTAAAGTGTATATTCTAGTCTGAACCTTCACTCCCTACATTTCTCACAGACCATGTGAAAATAATCTTTGCAGACAGAGACAGACCATTTCACAAACACGATTTGCACTGTTCTAAGCATAACGTTTGGGCAGAGTTTGCATCTCTTCCTTTGTATGGGCCTAGCTGTCCTTTCCTGAAGCCTTTTTCTCCTTATCTACTGCATCTGAAATCACATACTGTCTGAGTAGGTTTGTAGGTACATGAGTACATTGGATGAAGAACTTCATGACTGTTAAAAAAGTGTGTATATGTACAGTATGAATATTATCAAGCAGCAATGTGTGTAGTATGAATGCAGTCTGAATGTATTTGATCCGCCACCATGTCATGTGAACTGTAGAGTGAGAATTCACGACACCTCTCCCATGGCCTATGGTTAGAAAAGGGTCTATTGGATGCAAACTTAAGAATCACGGCAAAAGTAGTAGGTCATGCTATGTTGTGTGTGGGCTTGTTTGTATCGAGACAACCTGCTCTAAATAAAAATGTAGAATTTAAAGCAAAAAGGAAAGCTTTGTGGAATTACAAAGCAGAACGTGCTGCAAAAGCCTCATCTGTGTAAAGAGACCATCAAAGCACCATTATGTCACAAAAGTGGTCTCAGGCCCTGTCCCGAATGGCACCCTAAACACGGTCTCATGGACTTAACGGACATGTGCACATGGCAGCCATTTTAAGTCCACAAGACCAAAAGTGCATATGAAGTGTGCCATTTGGGACAGGGCCTCAGAGGAAGATCGCAAGGGCTTAGGGTTCCATTTGGGACAGGGCCATACAATGCGATTATCTGCAGACTATCGATCGGAGCATCCCTACTTTTTATTTAATATTTATTAGATATTTTGTATGCATGTTGTGAAGTTGTGCCTGGAGTGTAAAACGAATGTACGCGTTCTACGTTCTAATTGTATCATTTGTCATGACGCAATAAAACATACCGAATTGTGTGGACATAATTTTTGGCCAAGTGGTATACCAATTTTGCACTCATTATTCTCAGCCTATAATTCAATAAAATCATTATGTGGGAAGTATTAATTATATTATTAGATGTTATTATGTGGGTTTTAGTGAAAATGTGTTTTAGTGAAAATGAACCGATCTGCTTTTTAAAGCAGAAGTTAAATTCACTAAACTAAAAATGAAAATAAATAAAAACAAAAGCACAGAGAAACACACATTCACTCATCTGAGCTTAGTATTATTAGCCTACAATTGATTACCCCATTACAATAGTCACTTTACAGTTACTGCTATCATAAAAATACACTTACATGGAGGTTTATAATTCTACATATGGCACATTTAATGTCCAACAACAAATATTTTTCCCTGAGAAAAACACTACATCTCATACGCATTAATCAGCACAATACGTTAACTATCTTACCAGTTATTTTGAAGCCCTAAATATAAAGTATGTCTAATTTTTAGGACAAATTAGATTATGCCCTTTCCCAGCAGCAGCTCACTCAGTACTCCACAATTTTTCAGATGCAAACTACTGCATATCAATATAAACGGTATTGCCTCATCCTATATCTTTTATAAAAAATATATTGATATCGTACAAACTCAATATACCACCCAGCCCTATGTATATGCAGAGTAATATCCTCAATGCAGTTGGGTATTGTCACAGTGTGTTTGGGGTTTCGTTTATGTTTCATGTTTCTTAGTTTGTCATGTTCACAGCCATGTTCACTGTCTATGTTTCTAAGTTTGCCATGTTCACTGTCATGTCTTGCCCTGCACTTCCTGGTCTTGTCATGTGATTTCCATGCCCTCATGTGTTCTTGTGTCATGTCATTGGTTCATTGTCTCGTCAGTGTTCACAGGTGTCCCTCGTCCAGTCATTAGTCCATTTGTATTTAAGCCCTCATGTTTGCCATGTGTCCTTGTCGAGTATTGTTTGTTCTATGTAACCCGCTGATGGTGAGTTGTCAAGCCAAGTCTGTTGTCAAGCCAAGTCTGTTGTCAAGCCAAGTCTGTTGTCAAGCCAAGTCTGTTGTCAAGCCAAGTCTGTTGTCAAGCCAAGTCTGTTGTCAAGCCAAGTCTGTTGTCAAGCCAAGTCTGTTGCCAAGCCAAGTCTGTTGTCAAGCCAAGTCGTTGTTTATGTTTGATCACTTTGGATTTACAAATAAAAGCTGCACTTGGGTTCATCAAATCTTGCCCCCAGTGGACTGTTCGTTACAGAATACTCGACCCTCAACCATGAACCCAGCAGTTGTTTCCCTGCTCAACCTTCACCAAGGTGACCATCCTATTGAGGACTACGTCCAAGAAACTATGTCATATTGTAGGTTTTAATTACGTGGCGCTCAAGGACATTTTTCGTTTTGGTTTAAATGAGCCTATTAGCTCAAGGCTGCCTGGGGGAAAAATTTCTTGGTCGCTAGAACAATATATTAACCATGCGCTACAGTTGAGTGGCTCATCGTTTACTGTGGGTTTGGTGGATGAGGAGCCCCACAGTGCTTGCCATGCCTGATTTTGTCCACGTCATGGATACCTGGAGAAGGCCTGGAAGGCCGCACTCCATAATCCAAGTCCGCCAATGCTCCATGGTCCAGGTCCTCCCAAGCTCCATGATCCTGATCTGCCCACGCTCCATGATCCAGGTCTGCCCATGCTCCATGATCCAGGTCTGCCCATGCTCCATAGTCCAGGTCCTCCCAAGCTCCATGATCCAGGTCTGCCCATGCTCCATGATCCAGGTCTGCCCATGCTCCATGGTCCAGGTCCTCCCAAGCTCCACGATCCTGATCCGCCCACGCCCCACAGTCCAGGTTCGCCCATGCCCCACGGTCCAGGTCCGCCCACGGTCCAGGTCCACCCACGCCCCACGGTCCAGGTCCGCCCACGCCCCACGGTCCAGGTCCGCCCACGCCCCACGGTCCAGGTCCGCCCACGCCCCACGGTCCAGGTCCGCCCACGCTCCCCGGTCCAGGTCCGCCCACGCTCCCCGGTCCAGGTCCGCCCACGCTCCCCGGTCCAGGTCCGCCCACGCTCCCCGGTCCAGGTCCGCCCACGCTCCCCGGTCCAGGTCCGCCCACGCTCCCCGGTCCAGGTCCCCGGTCCAGGTCCGCCCACGCTCCCCGGTCCAGGTCCGCCCACGCTCCCAGGCCCGTCTAAGCTATGCCAAGGTCCATGTCCTGTTCCCCTGCACGGGCCTGGCCCGCCATCCCGCCCCCAAGACCACCCTCCTAGACTTTTGTTTTGTTGGGCGTCTGGAGCCGCCCTTAGAGGGGGGGAAATGTTACAGTGTGTTTGGGGTTTCATTTTTTTCATGTTTCTTAGTTTGTCATGTTCACAGCCATATTCACTGTCTATGTTTCTAAGTTTGCCATGTTCACTGTCATGTCTTGCCCTGCACTTACTGGTCTTGTCATGTGATTTCCATGCCCTCATGTGTTGTGTCATGTCATTGGTTCATTGTCTCGTCAGTGTTCACGGTTGTCATTAGTCCATGTGTATTTAAGCCCTCATGTTTGCCATGTGTCCTGGTCGAGTATTGTTTGTTCTATGTAACCCGCTAATGGTTGTCAAGCCAAGTCGTTGTTTATGTTTGATCACTTTGGATTTACAAATTAAAGCTGCACTTGGGTTCATCAAAGCTTGCCCCCAGTGGACCGTTCGTTACAGGTATGCAGGTGAAGGAAGTGCTGAACTTGGGTTTCCCATAGTTGTAGAAGGTGGTATCCATTTTAAATGCTGCAGGTGCTTTTTGAGTGACACCGTTGATTGATTCGGAAAATAAACCAAAAGCGATAAAAGGTGCTCCTCCTTCCGTATGTTGCAGTCCTGTTGGAGTCCTTCTCAGATGACCATACCACTCTTCTAGGTTAGAGAGCTGCTATCCTCTCAGTGTTGATCTCTGAGGGGTGCCAATGGTATCTTTGTATTGCCAAGCTCCTGTGCGAGGGGAAGTCCATTCCGCCATTCTGCAGTTGAGAAGACACGAAGCGGAGTGGCTGTTACACCTCGGGTGTGCATTATTTTTCCAATAATTCAACAGCACGGAGTCAATTATTCCGCTTATACTACAGTTACCACACCTCAAGACATTGTTCAGATGATGTATTTCAAGACACTTGTCAGGTTTTGTCCTTAAAACGCTCTTGTGTGTAGGACTAATTTCTTACGCATCTAAACCCAAGCCTCTGTTGCTAATTCCAAAACGTCATTTTAGAGCTAGTAATGGAGTCTTGAGCCATTGATAGCAGACTAAGGCCCCAATCAGACAGAACGCATTTTTCAGGTTTGAAAACGCGAGGCGCACTGCACTGCCTTTTTATGTTGCTAGGCAACCCCCAAATCAACTGTCCTGTCAGTCTAATCAAGGTAACCGTCACCACAACAGAAGGCCCGACTGGACATTGTCGATTGGACAATGGGGAAAAAAACGCGATGACATCTGTCGCTTTTCTGCTCAGAGTTCGGGAGGAAGAGAGTGTGTTTAAGTCCTCCTGGGAAGTTCGTATTTATGAGGTGGGAAGTCGTGTTTACGACGTCATGCGCGTTCAAGTCACTTTCATCGGAGTAAGATGGCAGAGTACTTTCTCTTAATTAATTACACAAAAATACAGCAAGGCTCTTAAAATGTATTCCAGAAAATGAAGAACAAGGAATGTGCATCAGGTGTGTTTTTTATATTTTTAATTAATTTGTGAAGTCACTGTAAACTTTATCGTTACATATTATATTGTTATATTATAATGCTATCATATTTTGTGCAGGTCATTAGCTTACTTTGCTGTAAATAGAAAACCATGACAATATCACAGCTAAATACAGTTTTTTACGATCACTATGACAATTTTAACACTTTTAACAATTTTCCTAAACTCTTAACACCGTAAGCACAACATCCGTCTATGTAGGCTATACAATTAACACATTTCTTGTTGGTTTGACACAATTAACACAAAACCAAAAACAATGTATTTTTACTGCCAAATTAACTTTCACACTGTATGTCAGAAAGGATAACATCATGTTCTAAACCTAACTTATAGGCTAATGTCAAAATGAACAGCTGTTCATATTGTGAATTGAAACAAATATATCCCCTGTATTTTATTCCATTGCTACTGAGAAATAGCTGAATGAAGTTATACAAATATATATAAAATCACAGCTGATTTCCATCTAGGAAACACACTCAGGTGTTGAGGTTCTTTCAATCGCATGACCATATGGTATACAGTAAAAGAGGACCTTGCATAAGGGCTTCTCCTACTGCAAAGTGTAAATTTTTTTTACCTGTATTACTGTTACGGAACGGAGAGAGGACCCAAATGCAAAGGTGCAGAACAGAAATGTTTATTCAGTCACAAAGGAATTAAGGCAGACTGCCGATCACAGGAAATCATGATGCAGATCTGGAGCATAACACAGGTATCAAACAAAGACAGTCTCCAGTAACAGACAGATGTCTTGTGCTTGCAGCGGGTAGGCAGTGTCAAGCGAAGCAGCCCCAGACAATACTCTCAGCACCACAGACAACAACATTTATATACAAAAGCACATTTAAACACAATATGGATTGATCCAAAGTGCTGTACAGAGTACAAAGCAGATGTACACAAAAATAATAACAGGTTTCCAAATGCTAAAGAATAAAAATACGCTAAAGATTTAAAAATGCCCAATGAAGGAGCAGACCTCACATGATAGGGGAGACCATTCCATAGCTTGGGCCTAGCCACCGAAAAGGCCCGATCACCCTTTGATTTATAAAGATCAATTTTGCAATAGATCTTAAATGGAAAAAGCTTCCTCTAATAACAGCACTAATTTGTTTATCAAAAAATAATGAAGAGTCAAAGATTGTTTGTGTACATTTGTTGAAATGCCATCCACCTCTTGATATAAATTTACACATTTCTATAACACATACGATGAACCAGTAGTGTCCAGCCTTACTGGTAGGTAAAACTGGGAATCATCTGCATAACAGTGATATGAAATGTTGTATTTCTGAAAAATGAGGGCCAAGGGAAGCATATAGGGAAAACAATAAAGGTCCCAAAATGGATTCCTGGGGCACACCACACAAAACAGGTGCAGATGATGAGGAAAAGTTCCCTAAATTTACAGAAAAAGTCCTATTCGCGAGGTATGAAGCAAACCATTGTAATACAGTGCCTTTGATACCTACCATACATTCTAGTCGTTCAAAAAGAATGTTATGGTCAATGGTATCAAATGCCGCACTCAGGTCCAACAAAACCAGCACTACACAAGAGCCTGAATCCAGAGCAAGCAAGATATCATTTGTAACCCTCAACGGAGCTGAATCAGCACTATGTAATGATCTAAACCCAGATTGGAACATGTCCAAAATATTAAAAGAATCCAAATAAGTCTGAAGCTGTGAAAACACTACTTTCTCCAAAAGCTTAAGAGAGTTTAGAGATTGGTCGATAGTTACTGCATATTTCCGGATCAAGTTGAGGTTCTCAACAGAGGTTGCACAATTGCAAGTTTAAAACTATCTGGAACAACACCTTTGGCTAAAGAGCTGTTAACTATAGCTGTTACCATAGGACTAATGGTAGAAAAAACATCCTTAAACAGACGAGCTGGGATAATATCTAACTTAGAATCAGAACACTTCATAGTAGAGATTATATCTGCTAACTGAACTGAAGAAACAGGTTGAAAGTTAGACAGACAACTCATAGGGCAAGGCAGTTGCAATTGACACGGTTCAGAGTAAACAATAGAGCATCTAATATCTTTAATTTGAGTGAAATGTTTTTTTTTAAATCTTCAAAGCTCTGGTTTAGAAGAGAATCAATCGTGTCAAACAGTACTTTCAGTCTCTTCATGTTGTCAGTAATTAATTGAGAAAAGAAATTCGACTTTGCCTTCCTTACTGCCATTTGATAGTTGAACAGACTCAATTTTAAAATATCAAATGAAACCTGGAGCCTATCTTTTTTCCACTTTCGCTACGGTTTTCGACACTCGTCTGAGATAGCAGGTGGCATTATTGAACCATGGCTGGCTGGCAACCTTCATTCTTTTACGCTTAAGTGGAGCGTCCAGAGCAACAGAGGATACTTTATAAAATTCCTCAACCAGGCATTCAGTATCCATTTCGTTAAGAAAATTATTAAAATGTAAAAATTAATATTCAGAAAACAAATTTGCAGTGTTAGAATGAATAGATCGAGAGAGACATGAAGGCTGGGAGCAAATAGCTGACGGGAGAAAGCACTCAGATTCAAACTAAATTGGATAATGGTCAGACATACATGCATCCATAATCTCCACATCTGAGATCAAAAAACCTCGAGACAGCACAAGATCGAGTGTGTGACCCAGATTGTGAGTTGGACCATATACAGATTGTACAAAGTTTAAAGACTCTAAAAGAGTTACAAATTCTTTGACCAGCGGTTTCGAAGGGCAGCAGAGGTGAAAATTGATTAATAAAATCCTTATTGCATTTAGGGGGTCTGTAAAAAGAAAAAAGACCCTTTAAATCAACCTTCAATACCTGGACCTCAAAACTGGAAAAAGTGTCCGTAGGCACAGTCTTGCATTTAAAACAGTTTTTATAAATTGTTGCAACTCCACCACCATATCCAGTGGCCCGTGGAGTATTGAAAAAAAGCACAGTCAAGGGGAGCAATCTCAGCAAGAGGCATTAAGTCACCCTGTTTTAACCAGGTCTCAGTAACAAATAAAAAGTCTAAGGAGTTAAAAAAAAGCGCTATTTAGCTTCTGTCAGTACAGATGGCAAGATGTCATTTATGATGACAAGAGTGAAGAGGGCTTAGAAGAAGCTAGTAGCTAACATGGATCGTATGAGGCACTGGCACACTGACAAGTGAAAGTTTAAAAATAGTTGGCAACACAAGTATTTTATTACTGAAATCGAGTCTACGGCAGTATGTCTTATCTGTAAACAAAGAGTGGCTGTTCTTAAAGAGTATAACCTCCGTCGTCATTATGAAACAAAATATTTGCATCAGTTCTCAAGATACAGTGAAGAAACCTGCTAGCAAAGTTACATTCTCAACAACGTACTTTGCTTCAGCCGTCAACAGCACAAAAAATGCTACCCGTGCAAGTTACCGGATTAGCACATTTATTGTGAAAAGTGGACGAGCTCTTTCATGTGGTGACTTTGTGAAACAGTGTCTGACTGTGGCTGCTGAGACTGTGTGCCTGAATCAGACACAGGTTTTCTCTCAAATTAGCCTGCCTCGGAACACTGTTACCCGTCGCATGGAGGATATGGCTCAAAGCGTCTGTGAGCAAATTGTTGCGAAAGCAGGTTGATTTTCTGCCTTCTCCATCGCTTGCGACGAGAGTACAGATATCTCAGACTTTAGCGCAGTTGTTGTTGTTGTTTTTTGCGAGGGGTCAGCGAGGACTTTGAGGTGTGTCAGGAGCTCGCCGGCCTTTAAAAATTTTCAGGCACAACCAAAGGAACAGATATATTTTTGGCAGTGGGAAGAGTTGTGGAGAAGAACAACTTGAAGTGGGAAAATATTAAGGGCATCACGACCGATGGAGCTCCGGCGATGGTCGGTAAGCATTCTGGTCTCGCTACACTGGTGTCAGAGAAAGTCCGTCAGTGTGAGGGGCAGATTTTAAAATACCATTGCATTTTACACCAAGAGCAGTTGTGTGCCAAATCAATTGACCTGAAGAATGTGATGCAAGACGTTGTTTCAATCGTCAACAATATTCGCTCAAAGGCGCTCTCACATTGTCAGTTCCAAGCTATGCTGGATCAGATGGAGGCACAGTATGGTGGGGTGCTGTACCACCAGGAGGTGAGGTGGCTGAACAGAGGGAAAGTTTTACGGCGCTTTTTTGAATTGCGTGATGTCATCATGGAGTTTCAAGCTAAAAAGAAAAGCAACATTCAAGTGCCCTCAGACAAGCAATGAATCGCCGACCTGGCTTTTCTGGTGGACATTACCTGAAGAACCACTGACCGTGCCACGCTCGATGGCACCTTGGGCACACAGCCCAACCTCGTATTAAGAATGGCCTTTACTCGGCCCGGTGCAAACTCTAGGCAGGTTGGCGTTATCGCCAAGGCCTGGAGGTCCTCCACTCTCCTCAGAGAAGTGATAGCAAGGAGAAAGGCCACCTTAACCCTCTGGACCCTAAGGATATTTTGTGGCCCTGAAGAAGTTTGACATGCTCTGACATTTGTGTTTTTTTCAGTTGTTTTAAATCATATTAATGGCTAACGTCTGATTTCACTGTATTCAGCACAAAAAGGGCTACAGTAATATGTGAGCAATGTGTACATAAAAGTTTGTAGTTTTGAGAAAATAATGTTTATGCGTAGTTTTTGAAAAAACTAAAATGTTAAATCACTGAAATAAGGCCATATAACACACTTTAAACATTTGTTCACAAGGCTTTTCAGAACTGGATGTTGTTGCCTAGAGTTTTTTCTTCAAAACAATGTGAAAACCATTTTGATCACTCATTCATACAAAACAATATAGTCATTTAACTTTTGTAAGACACTTATTGTCAGAATGGCTGTATGCGGGGAGGGTGTGGACCATCATGAATAATGCTGTGATTCACACCTGAAGCGTCATCGACTCCTGCCCTGAATATCAATGAGGAATGTGACAGAGGGAACTATAATGAATGTGAGGAGATTTAATGATTGAATGTATTGTTTGTAGCTTATTCACAAAATCACGTTTAATTTAAAAGAAGTTATCTGACTATACATTTTCTTTACATAAAGACTTTAGACCTACAGTGCCGTTCAAAAGTTTTAGATCTGTATGTTTAAAAAAAATAAAATAAAAGTCTCTTCTGCTCACCAAGGCTGGATTTATTTGATCCAAAATAGTAAAAACAGTAATATTGTGAAATATTTTTTACAATTTAAAATAAAGGTTTTCTATGTGAATACATGGTAAAGTGTAATTTATTCCTGTGATGTCAAAGCTGAATTTATCATCATTACTCCAGTCTTCAGTGTCACATGATCCTTCAGAAATCATTCTAATATGAGGATTTGATGCTCAAACATTTATGATTATTATGAATGTTAAAAAAAAATGTTAATTTTTTTTCAGGATTCTTTGATTAACGGAAAGTTCAAAAGAATAACATTTATCTGAAATAAAAAGATTTTGTAACATTATAAATGTCTTTACTGTGTTTTTTTGATCAATATAAGGCATCTTTGTGAAATCTTTTAATTCAAAAAAATTAAACGGCAACAAAACAAAAAAAACTCTTACTCAGCCCAAACTTTTGAATGGTAGTGTATAATGTTACAATACATTTCTATTTCAGATAAATGCTGTTGTTTTGAACTTTCTATTTATCAAAGAATCCTGAAATAAATTGTACACAACTGTTTTCAACATTCATAATAATAAGAAATGTTTCTTGAGCAGCAAATCAGCATATTACAATGATTTCTGAAGGATCATGTGAAACTGAATACCAGAATAAATTGCATTTTAAAAATATATCCAAATAGAAAACAATTATTTTAAATTATAAAAATACTTTTTTGGTACTTTGGATCAAATAAATGCAGCTTTGTTAAGCAGAAATTTTTTTTTTGAAAACTTTTGAAAGGTAGTGTATACTTGGATTTACACATAAAAAACAACACATAGAGCAGTGAAAAAAAAAAAAACAGTGCAAAAGAGACATTCAGGGTAAAAGTGCTGTAGCGTCTGGAGTCTCTCTGGACAGGATCAAAGATGAGTCGATTCCACTATAAACGTCAGAAAGCCTTTTAGCCGTATATAAATTAGGTTCCGGTACCGAGGAGTCTGAGGAAGATGGCATCATGGACAGTTTTGTGGCTTGGCTGAGGTAGAACAGACAGCACCGTTAGAATCCTGTGAGAACTTCAATCAGGACGCAATCTCTCCCCCCCCCCCCCCTCACTCAAAAGATAAGGGGGGGCCTAGACACACAGGCTCCTTCCAATACACAGACACAAACATTTTCTTTATGTAACTTTAATTAAACTATCCCAGAATGTATATGATGATTCCTGTGTGTACGCATGCTCCCTATGTCATTGCCAACATAGTCATGATGTACGAACAATGTAAAGTCATGTAAGATGCTTGTATTCATGTGTAAGAATGTATCTCTGCTCTAATATCTCCCAGTCATACTGTGTTTGATATCTAAATATTCCTCTCTCTTTCTCTTAACCAACGGTGCACAGTAGATGATTATGAAATGCATCACATTATGTTACCCCCCCTTTTGAGTAGAAATGTACCAAGTATGACACCATCATAAATTAGGCAAATGAGGTCATAAACGGAGACAAAGAAAGTGTTCTCCCGCCTAAAACTCCCATATCTGATTGGTCATTTCAGAAAAGATGGGCGGATGTTAATGTTTCTTTAAAGGACAGTAACACCAACATATCTTTGCTCAGTCGGTGCAGTCGATAAACAACCCTCTTATCATCTCGGCTCGTCCCCTGGCCAGGCGGCTTCGGCCCTGGCTTGGCGGCTCAGTCACGTGGGTTGGTTCCTTTGAAGTCGGCGCGCTCCGCAGCCAGGCGGACAGGCAACGCGCGCCATCCCAGCGCGCTCCATCTCAGCGCTCAGTCGTCTTCTAAAACGCCGACGAGACAATCTTCTTTTCCTCCCCTTTTCGGCATTCGCTTCAACCACCTTCAAACTTCCCGCGGATCGAGAACGCTCCGGAAGGACCAAAAGAGAACACACTCCAGCTCAAAGAACGCTCTGAGAAGACTCACGCGCATTCTTTATACTCAGCACAAACAACCCATGCAAGTATAAATTCCATCGAAATTTAGATGCGTTTTAAGATGTGTACCCCTGTTTAAGGTGATATTATTCGTTGCTGGCTCTCGTGGTTATGTTTGTGAAATTGCCATTCCTGAACCTTTCCTTCCTCTCTTTCATTCTCTTCTTTTCATTCTCTTTCGTTACTATTCGTTGTTCTGTATATACATGTATTCTTTGTTTAGTCGTATGTGTTCGTAGTATCAATTATTAAAACCATTGTATCCACGTTCGATTGTCATTGTTGCCGCTCACAAGACATGGTCACTTTAATGTTCCGATCTAGCTACGAGCTCTCAAGTATCTTTGAATACTTTAACTAATATCATAATAGTTCGGGAAGTTTGTTCTTCGTGACCAGAAGGATAATCTTCCCGAAGATTTGATAAGAAAGAATAAAGCTTTGTGAGAATTGATAAAAGATTGTAGTACTGTTCGTTCGTTAAATGAACGGATCAGATGAATTTTGAATTAATTCTAATTCAAAGGTTATTCCGTAATGATTTAATATATATTCGTAGTTAATTGCAACCCATTGTCGTTAACTATATATATATATTGCATAAATACCTAGGTTAGGTATTTCCCTTTTTGGGTGATTTGGAGATTTATAATTTAATCATAACCCGTTGCGATTAGTTATAAATAATTAAACATTAATAATCATAATTCCCTATTGAGCTAATTTAATTTATTATTATTATATGCAGCCGAGTCGCTACATTTTATGGTGGAGAAAAATTCGGGCACATTTTAAACTTTGTTTTGTGAGCAACAGTGTCAGTTTTATGTGTATATTACTGGTATTAATTTTTGTTTGTGTATGCGCGCTTCAGAAAGTGAGAGAAGTCGCAACGCGACGCAAACTCACATATCTGATAACTGGCCCAAAATGGCCCAAAGCTGATTTCAGCCCAGTTAACAGCTGCTATGTGTCAAACATTTGAGTCACTGTTAATTGCTTAAAATAAACTGCAGTTCGTAATATTAAAACTGTTTCTGTGAAAGAGAAGGAAACCTCTTTACAGCACAGTTTAATATTTTCAAAACCTGTAAGAACGAAGAAATCTTCTTTCAGTGTGATAAATGTTGATTTGAGCGATGTTCCTCATTTCATCTTAGTGAAGGCCTCACTAATGTATCGTAGTTGATTTAATTGCGTCGGTGTATTATTCAACTAAGCGATCTCACTCCTTTAGGTTAAACTTTGGCGTAGCTAACCAAATGCTTATACCTTATACAAATCAATCAGAAGAACTGCTGGCCAGTGTCCGATTGATGGGTAAATGGGAGTATTTATTTTTAAACCTTGATCCAGTTTAAAATTTGTAACAGAAAAAAATATTCTGTTCCATACATTTGTGTGTGCATGCGGAAAAAGAATTCCGGCCACATATTCTTTGTGTACAAATTGGCACAAAAAGGAGATTTGAAAATAAATTCTCTTCTCACTCGCGATTGTAAATCGCCGCGTTTAGGAAGAAAAAAAAAAAGACTTCCTCTCTTCGGACGCTTAAATCACTTTTTATTTTTTTTTATTTTATTTTATTTTAGTTATTTTTTTTATTTATTTAAAGTGTCGTAATACCTCTGACTAACACAAGAGGGCAGCCTGTCAGGTGTTCAGCACCTCTCAAATTACGCACACCCCCACCCACTCCTTGGTGTGGACTCAACTACGCCATCTTGTGGGCATCTGCGGATGTTTCTTTCCTTCCCTCTATCTCGTTTGTCAAAGTGAACTATCTTTTCCGCTATTTTATTTGTTTACTATTATAATAATTTAAATTTCTTTCCTGTTATTACTGTTATTTTAAATTGTTCAATCCTCTTGTTTTGCTGACTTCTCACACTTATTTAAATCCGGTTTAAACTAAGTTTAAACATGAATTTAAATTAAGTTCTCGGTTCAGCCATTAATGTTACATGGTGGGAGCACGCCCCTATGTGACATTCTCGGCTAAGTCAGTTTTCCTCCTTCTCTCCTGTTGTTTTAATTTGAATTATTTTGATTCTATTTTCCCTTTTAGTTATTTGATTTCCCTCATCAATTTATCATTACCTTATTTCTAATTGGTACCATTCTAGTACTCTGCACTTATTTAGATTTTAGTTTAGGCAAGTTTGAACTTAAATTTAAATTAAGCGTTCTCTTTTCAGCCTGTGATAGCCACTTATCAGTAGCACGCCCCCTACTGGGTGTCCTCATATGGGTGGGCATTCCTCTCTCTTCCCCTTTGGCTCCGTTTTCTGAATGGATTTTTTTTTTTAATGTCTCCCTTTTTCAAGGTTATTCAGATAATTACCATTATTTTCATCATTCTTTTGTGTTTTAGCACCATTTGGTAAATAATCCTTTACCTATCTTACCATACCTAACTATTTAAATTTGGTGTAAACAAGTACTAAGCTTAAGTTGACGTTAAGTCTCACTTGTTCAGCCAGTTGTGTACTTACAGGTAGTACTTCTCCTAGTACTTGGTGGTGAAGTGACGGTTACCTTCTGGTTGGGTTTCGAGGGGTGGAGTCACCTGGCCGGCGTAACTGACAGTGGCCGTGTGTGAATCTCGGGCACCTCTGTCCTCGTACCATTGGTGGCGGCACGCAGCCGACATCAGCAATTTGGGCACTCCAGGGAGAAGTCAACGAGTCCAGCTGACCACCAGGGCAATTTTGGTTAATTACTCTGATCCACCCATTTGGACTCCAAAGGGGCCTCAGAGGAAACCCAATTTTGACCCTGCAGACTGGCCGTTGACCCACCTTACCTGAATGCCACCCAGTTGTGCTAAGAGTCACAAGCTGTTTGAGTGGGCGCACCGTGGTAGAAAGGGGACGAGGATCCGGGGACACCGCAGTCGAGTGTCCAGGGACCGCCGGTGAGATTGACTTCACCGCCGATTCCCCCCTGAGTGACCCCAATTCACCCCAGGCATAGTAAATCAGGTAAAGCCCATTCACTTATTGCAAGCCATAGAATATACATATTCCCTGGTCATTTAAGTGTTTGGCCCAACCTTCCTGTCTTAAGCCATACCATCCCCCTAGGTTTTATAGCTCAACAGCGCCTCCCACTCGCTTGGCCCTGTCATAAACCCTAGCATTGGTATTAAGCTGAGACCTTTTCCCTCTCTATCCCTTCTTATGTTCTCATTTTTGTTTCATTTTTATTTCATGCCTTTTCTTTTAGTTATTTTCAGTTATTTTGTTTTGTTCTATTTGCTTTCCTTTAATTTTGCTTTCTTCCAGTTCACCTAAAGACAGAACCTGTAAGAGCCATCAAGGAAAGCTGAATAATAGATTGACGACCCAGCAGCCAGTGTCAGTAAATGACCCAGTAGGCTACCGCACTGTCAAAATTGTTATTTAGATCCGACACTTACCCACACAAATCGGCCCCACCTGGCCGCTCACGGCCAAGACAATAGGTGCCGGCCTAGATTTCACTAACTGTCTGAACCAGTTAGTCAAAATTACACACACAAATTAAATAGTCACACATTGCTATAGCTCGCTAAAACCCTATACGGACTTGCATTGGCCTCTTTTGTGCTGTCTTTCTCTTGCCTACAGCCCAGTATGTCCCGTTCATCCAGCCCCACTGACCACTGGGATCACGTCGAGACCTGGTTGACCGCCATGACGACTGCGTTCCTGCCTAAAGCCGCCGGTGACCTGCAGCACCTGAGCCAAGAACAGCTGGACGACGACTTGAACCGGCTGATGGCCCACGATCCAAACCAGAGCCACAGCCACAAGGAATGGGCCAAGATCGTCGGGGGCCTCGCTCACAACCTCATCGTCCAGGCACGACACAGCGAAAAGAGCAACATCCACCTGGAGCAAGAAGCAGCAGCACTGAAGCTCCAGGCTGAGGAGGCCCGGAGGAACCAGGCCCACGCACAGAGTCGTCTAGATCAACTACTCCTCGAGGCCCAGGACCGGCACGAGACAGAGGATGAAACGGACCCACAGCTTCAGGAGGAAGTGGAGAGACTTCAAAATGCCCTAGCAGACCTTCGTGTAGATACAGAGCACAGAGAGCAGTTGGAGAGAGAATCCCAAAAGGAACTAAGGGAAAAACTCCAACAAGGTGAAGCTCTCCTAGCAAGAGCAGAAATTGAACTGAAAGAAAGGGACGGCAAGGCCATAGCCTGTGAAAACCACTTGCAAGCGGCCCGTGCCCAGATCCATGATTTGGTTCAACAAAAAGACTATTTAAAAGAAGAACTTGCAGCTGTTCACAGAGAACTTAAGTACGCTTACAGACTGCAGAGTGACCAGAAAGGGGAAACACACACCACAGAGTTTCCCCTGACAAGTGGGCCTATGCCTCCCCGTCAAGAGTTCCGAGCTCAAAAGGGGGATGAAAGCCCACTGCTCAAGATGTCACCAGCCAGTTTCCAAGAGCCCCCATCAGCAGCAAAGGGGTGGGAGCCTGCCCAGAAAATCTGTGCCCCCAGTCACGCCATGGCTCCCCAAGAACTCTACAAGCTGGCCAGAAACATCCCAACTTTCACCCCAAACCCTGCAGGAGGCCACGACGTGCACGCCTACCTGCAGGACATAGACTTTCACCTGCAAACTATGGCTAATGTGACCACATGGGACAGACTTTATCTCCTTCGAGGTACGTCCAGCCGTGAGGTGCGGAGTTTCCTCGATCGGCAACCCGAGACTGTCAAATCAGACTACCAGCAGCTGCGTCAGGCCCTGATTAGAGAGTTTTCGGACCCTGACTCAGACCAAGGGATCATCAGCGCCATGGACTTGAGACAGGGCCGACTGGAAACCCCACAGGCCTACTACAACAGACTCCGACAGGCCTACTTTGGAGCACAAAACGAGCCAGGTATGGAGGAAGACTTCAACTTCAGAACTCTATTCCTTCGAAATCTGCATCCAACAGTAAGCCATCACTTGGGAGTCCTGGCCTGCCCACGTAGCATGTCCACCCGACAGCTACGGGACTTAGCCCATAAAGCTTATGCCAAGCAATAGACTGCTTCTGAAAAGACTGTGAGAAATCCAACAATTTGCCCCGTCTCTGACCACCGTTCAGAGCTGGCTCTAGAGGGCGCCCAGCAACACCACAGTGACAGACTTTTTAACAGAGAGTCAAGACCGTTCCAAGCCAGCAGAGAGCAGCACAACCGGCATGGTGCCCATCCTAAGCACCAGACCGGGCGCTCTGAAAGATTCTGGGACAAGCCACGTCAGTCTAACCACCCAAAGGGTGGAGCCACGTGAGATGCCAGCCGACGGCCCAGAAATGGACGACCTTCATCAGCCAGAGCATCCAGCCCAGATGGCCAGCAGCGGAACGGCTCGCGACACGCCCCGAGCAAACTCAAGTCTGAGCACCCACCAGAGCAAAACAGTGCAGCTTCGTCTGAGTCAGCAGAGATCCTGAGGATTCTGAAAGAACTCATTCAGAAGAAACCTCGCGAGGGAGACAAGAAGGACAGGCCAGACTCCTTATGACTAAGTGTAAGGCCTGCACCCAACATCCTTCCTGACTGCCCTCCGACTAAACCAAGCACCCAAAGCACTGCGCACCAGTCACAGTCCACAGAACCAGACAACTCATTACCAAGTGACAGCGTCGCCCAATCACCTCAGATGACAACTGCACTTCCTGATCAACACAACGCAAGTCATCACGCCAACAACCAAAATCCCAAGGTACCAGAGAGTGCTGTTTTGGTTGTCTGCCTCCCTAACGAGCCACATGATACCATCCCTAACTGCTTACCGATCACCACACAAACCCCAGAACCAAAACTCCTGGGAAACCTGATTGAAAAGGGAGTGGCCAGAAAACTATATCTAGCCATCACATTGGAGAATGAGGTGAGACTTGAAGCCCTGGTCGACACAGGAGCTGATCTCACTTTAAGGTCATCTCAACTCCGAATTGAAGCTAAGAGACAAAATCGAACTTTGAAATCCCCAAAATGTGAGCTAAATGTGCAGTCATACAGCCAAAATGAGATCCAACTTGAACTGATCGCTCCCATCCATCTAACGATTGGTCCAATGAGTCTGGTACACCCTGTGTACATCTCACCAATGGACACATACCCCCTTCTCGTCGGCAAAGATCTGCTAGACCGCTTCGAGCCCCTATTGGACTTCAGACAGCTGAAAATTTGGGCTCAAGTGCGAGAACCTCTGCCTCTCCAGCCGCCCAGATCACCTGAGCCAGACTGTCAGGCCACAGAGGTCACGAGAAACCTTGCAGCCAGCCACGAGAACACTGTCTCAGCACCAGAGCAAAGTTCAAGTTCGCTACTCTGCACTTTTCAACTCACCATAGACTCTGACTGTCACTTCCCCAAGGTCATGACTGACCTCCAGCTGAATGATGTAACAACTACAGACATCATGCTCGCACTATGGGCAGACAACTCAGCCATCAGCCTAGCACTGTTCAAAGCCCTCATGGAAGACACACCAGACCTTCCGTCTGCCAGCAAGCACACCCGCTTCCCCTTGGACTCCTGCCTATCAACCATGGTAACTACCAAGGGCATCTGTGCTTTGAACTTGAAATGGAATGACCGGTGCCTCATTCACTACTTCCTGGTCCTTCCAGACCTGCCGCATAATGTCTACATAGGAGCAGACATCTTGATTCGCCTCAAGGCTCATGTGGATTTTATCAATGAGGTGGTGTGGGCCCCACCGACATCACAGCCACCTGTGGTTCCTGTCAACCCTGAAAACCTCCTGTCAGGCCAGACCATTCCAGAAGTCTGCACCTTAATCAATGAACAGGAAACCACAGTACCAGCTTACACCAAAGGGGTCGCTGTTCGGCTCAACATACGATGTGGCCAAACACTAAACCACATGCTGGGCTTCTTCCAACCTTCATCCGAATGTGTGGGATTGGACTCAGTCTGGAAGCCACACCACTCACTGAACTGTCATCCCGTGTAGTCTACATCCTGTTCAACAACTGCACAGCAATGGACATCAGGATTCCCAAGGCCTACCGCCTGGGATGGCTAGTGAGTCACGACTTCCATGACTTTGAACTCACCTTACCAGTCATTGGTCCAATCCCATCTTCGATGACCCCAGAAGGGAGCACAGACAACACAGTGTTCACAGCACCCTTCAAAATCATCTCCATCGCTTCTGTCATGCCGATGGCCAAAGATCAAGTGTGCAGAACAGAGCTGACAGAGGACCAACGTCTTGCAGTCTACACAGTCACTAGCCAGCCTGCCTCCGAGACTGATGACAGTGCCGCACCTCTGACTGCCAACACGACAGGCGACACAACAACAGAGGAGCCGTATCCAGGATTTGAGACACAAGTCCAGCAAATCCTGAAAGAAGCAGATGCCATAAAGGACGATGCAGAACGCGAAGAACTCAGACAAGTCTGAGCCCACCCACCCACCCTTAATGTTGCAGCGATAACCCGCAGCAAACGACCTATTCCTGTGATGGTTCCAACATCACAGCCGCTTGCGCCGGCTCCACAAATTTCCAACAACGACATAGCTGACATGCAAGCCTCTGATTCTGCCATATAAACTATGCTAAACCACCTCTCAGACCCCTCCAACCACCCTATTACTACGTCTGAATTCACTGCTGCCTCAGGCCTCAGACGACTGCATGACGTCAAACACATGATGCGTGGGAAAGACAACATTCTGTGGTATGCCCCTGATGACCTCACAGCGCAAAGGCTTGTGGTGCCACATTGCCAAAGGGGGGTCATGCTAATGTATGCCCACGACGCACCATGTGCCGGACATCACGGTACCAGAGCCACTTACGAGACACTGAAACAAGTGGCATACTGGCCGGGCATGCAGCAAGACGTGGCAGAATATGTCAGTGAGTGCCTGGTTTGCTGCCAATTCCAACCAGCAAACCCAAACCATAGAGCCCCACTGCAACGCAGAGGAGTCACATTCCCATGGTCAGACCTCCAAATAGACTGGGTAGGACCCCTGCCCAGATCGACGAGGGGCAACGAATACTTCCTCACGGTTGTGTGCCAGTTCACCAAGTGGGTAGAGTGTCTTCCAGCACCAAACGACACTGCCCAGACCACGGCATACCTCCTGATGAACCACATCTTCTCCAGGTTCGGACTGTTACTTAAAGTGAACTCGGACAGAGGCACTCACTTTACAGCTGAGATCATGCAGCAGAGTTGTAAACTCCTGGGAGTACAAGCTCAACTGCCCATCAGCCACCATTCCATCTCGTCCAGCCAAGTGGAACTAACAAGTCGAACTGTAGTCAGCATGCTGAGAAAGTATGTGTCTGCCAACCAGCAAGACTGGGATGGGAAACTTCCTTTTGTGCTCATGGCCATCAGAGCCACCCCGCATGAATCAACTCGTATGCCTCCCTTTGAACTAATGGCTGGGCGGCAAATGACACTGCCGCTGCACCTGCTGTATCAAACGGGAGACTCCAGCCTTGTCACAGCCTACACCACTCACCAGTATCTTGATGAACTACACCGGCACCTGAGAGCAACCTTTGCTTTCGCCCAGCATTGACTTCAAAAGAGTGCTGAAGGCCAGAAAAGCATATTATGACCAGAAAGCGTCACACCAGGAACTGGACATAGGCGATAGGGTCTGGCATTATAGCTTTGTCCAGCCGCCCCGGACAGCCTCCCATCGGCTGTCAAAGAAATTCCTGCCTCACTGGACAGGCCCTTATGAGATTGTGGACAAACTCTCTCCGGTCGCATATCGAATCAAACTGAGCCAGGGACAGAAAGAGCCAATTTTCAAATGGGTCCACCGCAATCAAGTCAAAAGACATGTGGCTACTGGCAGAAAAAAAACTGGGAGGGGCCAATGCAAACTAAACTCAGTTGCAGACCCCACAGCAAAAAGACTGTCCTGACCAACCAAGGACACTCCTCGCTGATCAACCACTTCTCTCCCCATCTCTCTTTTTCTCTCTCTCTCTTTCCTATACCAGGATGCTGCTGTGGCTCACTGTCCTGTGCCTCCAGCTCACTGTCCTTGGCCTCCAGCTCACGCTGCCGTCGGAACCCTGTTCAACATTGGCATGTCTAGCGTCAACGCAATGAGCCAGACTGAAATCCCACATCTGAGAGAACAGCTCGCAACACAGAGTGCAACCCTGCAGACCATCGGCAAATCATTGAAAGACACTGTGGTGGTTCTCAATACTCACAGTGTCCTGCTGAACCAAACTGAACTCAGTGAGACAACTGTTTTCCGTTTTCCAAAATGATTTTGCCCAAACTCAGCTAGTCACAGCCCTGATGACAGACATGCTGCGGGAAGTGAGCTCCTCAATTGACAGCTTAGCCATGGGCAGGATTCCTCCGTATCTGGTACCCCTGAGCCTTGTGCAAACAGTGCTGGCCTCTGCCACTACCAGCCCAGCAGATCCTCTTCAAGCACACCTTGCCTACTCTTTGGGTAGTGCCATCCCCTTGCAAGTCGACCCTGAGCAAAGGGAGGTGGCCTTTCTCCTGAATCTACCCATCATCGAACCAAACAACATCTACAGACTCAAGGACCTGGTCAATGTCGGGTTTTGGCAAGGCAACACTCATATCAAGATACACACCCCCGATGTGGTGGCCTACCACGACAGCAACACACAGCTGTACCTGGCCCCCAACCTGCGTATGTGTACTTTGACAAAGGACATTCACTACCTCTGCCCTAGCAAGCCATTCCTCAGAGACAACACTGAAGGAATCTGCGGGTTGCAGCCCATGAGAAGTGACACCCGTTGCCCTGCCGAGGCCACGTCTCGCACCCAAGTCACTGAAACTCGAGCTGAGATTGTGGGTGATCGGTGGCTCGTCAACACTCCCACTCGTACGGCCACCCTGACTTACGATCAGCATGACACGGCCACCCGCATCAGCCTGCCCAACCAGAGTATGTGGATTCAAGTACCAAAGGGTGCCATCCTCCACCTCGATGATCTGCCGTTGTACCATCTCCCAAATGAAGAGTACTGGTCAGAGCTGGAAATCGCATCCTTCTTCAAGAATCACAATTCTAGATCCGGAACTGGAACTGAGGATTGAGGAAAGGGGGTCCCAGCTAATTGACATTACTCCCATCGACACGGCCCTCCAAACACTGTCCCGGCTGCCCATCCTGACCAACTCCCGCCGACACAGCTCTTTGCCTCTCTACGGTATTAGGCTACACCCTGACACTGGGCCTGGCCTTCATCCTGTTCAAGAAGGTCCACGAGATGCGAGAGTCCATGACCAAGAACACGGTCGCTCTCCCCCTAGGGTATAAACGAAACCCACGGAAAAGAGGTACCAAAACAGATACCATGCCAAACCTCATCGAGATGGACTCTCAGCCTGAGGAACCAAAGGTTGAGAACAATTAGAAACCACCTGCCATCCGACCATCATGATCCACCTGCCATCCGACCATCATGATCCACCTGCCATCCGACCATCATGACTGTCGTCCGACAATGTCACACGGACTTCGTCAGACGAAAAGGGGGACTGTAGCGTCTGGAGTCTCTCTGGACAGGATCAAAGATGAGTCGATTCCACTATAAACGTCAGAAAGCCTTTTAGCCGTATATAAATTAGGTTCCGGTACCGAGGAGTCTGAGGAAGATGGCATCATGGACAGTTTTGTGGCTTGGCTGAGGTAGAACAGACAGCACCGTTAGAATCCTGTGAGAACTTCAATCAGGACGCAATCTCTCCCCCCCCCCCCCTCACTCAAAAGATAAGGGGGGGCCTAGACACACAGGCTCCTTCCAATACACAGACACAAACATTTTCTTTATGTAACTTTAATTAAACTATCCCAGAATGTATATGATGATTCCTGTGTGTACGCATGCTCCCTATGTCATTGCCAACATAGTCATGATGTACGAACAATGTAAAGTCATGTAAGATGCTTGTATTCATGTGTAAGAATGTATCTCTGCTCTAATATCTCCCAGTCATACTGTGTTTGATATCTAAATATTCCTCTCTCTTTCTCTTAACCAACGGTGCACAGTAGATGATTATGAAATGCATCACATTATGTTACCCCCCCTTTTGAGTAGAAATGTACCAAGTATGACACCATCATAAATTAGGCAAATGAGGTCATAAACGGAGACAAAGAAAGTGTTCTCCCGCCTAAAACTCCCATATCTGATTGGTCATTTCAGAAAAGATGGGCGGATGTTAATGTTTCTTTAAAGGACAGTAACACCAACATATCTTTGCTCAGTCGGTGCAGTCGATAAACAACCCTCTTATCATCTCGGCTCGTCCCCTGGCCAGGCGGCTTCGGCCCTGGCTTGGCGGCTCAGTCACGTGGGTTGGTTCCTTTGAAGTCGGCGCGCTCCGCAGCCAGGCGGACAGGCAACGCGCGCCATCCCAGCGCGCTCCATCTCAGCGCTCAGTCGTCTTCTAAAACGCCGACGAGACAATCTTCTTTTCCTCCCCTTTTCGGCATTCGCTTCAACCACCTTCAAACTTCCCGCGGATCGAGAACGCTCCGGAAGGACCAAAAGAGAACACACTCCAGCTCAAAGAACGCTCTGAGAAGACTCACGCGCATTCTTTATACTCAGCACAAACAACCCATGCAAGTATAAATTCCATCGAAATTTAGATGCGTTTTAAGATGTGTACCCCTGTTTAAGGTGATATTATTCGTTGCTGGCTCTCGTGGTTATGTTTGTGAAATTGCCATTCCTGAACCTTTCCTTCCTCTCTTTCATTCTCTTCTTTTCATTCTCTTTCGTTACTATTCGTTGTTCTGTATATACATGTATTCTTTGTTTAGTCGTATGTGTTCGTAGTATCAATTATTAAAACCATTGTATCCACGTTCGATTGTCATTGTTGCCGCTCACAAGACATGGTCACTTTAATGTTCCGATCTAGCTACGAGCTCTCAAGTATCTTTGAATACTTTAACTAATATCATAATAGTTCGGGAAGTTTGTTCTTCGTGACCAGAAGGATAATCTTCCCGAAGATTTGATAAGAAAGAATAAAGCTTTGTGAGAATTGATAAAAGATTGTAGTACTGTTCGTTCGTTAAATGAACGGATCAGATGAATTTTGAATTAATTCTAATTCAAAGGTTATTCCGTAATGATTTAATATATATTCGTAGTTAATTGCAACCCATTGTCGTTAACTATATATATATATTGCATAAATACCTAGGTTAGGTATTTCCCTTTTTGGGTGATTTGGAGATTTATAATTTAATCATAACCCGTTGCGATTAGTTATAAATAATTAAACATTAATAATCATAATTCCCTATTGAGCTAATTTAATTTATTATTATTATATGCAGCCGAGTCGCTACAGTGCAAACAGGGACAGTGCAAGATGAACAAAAACGAATTAGTCTCTCTATTTGAGCGCGCTTGTCGCGTGTCTACATTTAAAATAACGAACCTGAGCGCGCAAAAGACGCAACAGATGTGAACGGCCACTTAGTCAGTGCATGGTTTCATCAGCGTAGCAGTCAATAAACGGGACAGTCATGTACGGGACATTTAGGCCCAATAAACGGGACGTCCCGGCTAATACGGGACAGTTGGCAACCCTACTTTTATATCATGCTGCGTTTAATATTATAGAGCATAAAAATATCCGTTAACGCTTTAGATTACAGCCCGGAAAGTACTGTGTAACTAAAGCGAATTTACAGCGTAACTTTCGGTAATTATAGTGTAACTATAAAGTAAGTGCGTGTAGTTATAAGGGAACAATATCTAATATTTGGGGAATAAAGGGGTAACTATCAGGAGAATTAACAAATTATTTATACTGTAAGAATTTTTTTATTAAGGGGGAATTATCCATGTAGTTACAGGGTAAGTATGAATCTGCGGGCTGTAAAGTGGTGCTTGTTCCCCTCTTGTTTTATGTAGTTACAGGGTAAGTACAATAAAAACACATACACAATCTGATATCACTCGGAAATCTTTATTTGAAAAACAACTTTTTTTAAACAGATTTACAACACTTATTTGTTTCTCTTACTTGGCTTCTCCTCCTCTTGTTCCTCTTCTTATTCGTTCTTGCCACAGATTAATCTTAAGAAGGAATCCTATGTCTCTAGCTATTCTGTAGCTATATTATGTATTTAAAGAAAATACAGTGCATGCAGAAATGTCCTCACCGTTTACTCATCTTTTTCCCTCATGCCATCCGAGATGTATACAACTTTCTTTTTTCAGATGAACACAGAAAAATAAATAATCTCTGAAAATGAAAACACATTTGGGTTCCTAAAATTGAAGCATCAAACAGCACATACAGCAATAACGTCTCGGTTACGTATGGTAACCCTCGTTCCCTGAAGGAGGGAACGGAGACGTACGTCGGGCGTTACCGACGAATTGGGATCACTTCTGGGAGCCCCTATCAGCTTCGAGATATAGAGAACGGGCCAATGGCCATTGGCGTGCGAGATTTGCATCTCGCGCTCCGCCCTGCCCCAGCCTAACACAAGTTCCACCAATGCATACGAGTGTTAGACCTGGCGTCGGACGCTCCGCCACATCCGACTGCCGCGGGTTGCGGAGGACTCAACAGGGTTCGCCGTTCTGGGGAACTCGACTAGAGCATATAAGCGCACGTATCCGTTCCATAGGGAAGGGAGTGGCGCAGCAAGCCGACACTTAGAACGGCCACTTCGGTGTTACTGACTATGGGAAGCGAGCACACAGGAAGATACCGGCTCTACACGGAGGCTATAAAATCTAGCGAACGTGTTAGGTGTCGCCCAGCCCGCAGCTCTACAATATCTGTCAGCGAGGCGCCACGAGCCAACGCCCAGGAAGAAGCTACACCCCTAGTGGAGTGGGCTCTCAACCTGAGCGGGCAGGGCACGTCTTGGGTTTGATACACCAAGACGATGGCATCCACTATCCAGTGGGCCATCCTCTGCTTGGAGACAACCTTTCCCTTCTGCTGGCCTCCATAACAGACGAAGAGCTGTTCTGAGGTCCTGAAGCTTTGCGTTCTGTCCACGTAAGTCCGCAGAGCGCGGACTAGACAGAGAAAAGCTAGGGCTGGGTCTGCCTCCTCCGAAGGCAGTGCTTGCAGGCTCACCACCTGGTCCCGGAAGGGAGTGGTGGGAACCTTGGGCATATATCCGGGCCAGGGTCTCAGGATTACATGAGAGTTACCGGGCCCGAATTCCAGGCACGATTCGTCGACCGAAAATGCCTGCAGGTCCCCTACCCTCTTGATAGAGGCCAATGCAGTCAGGAGTACTGTCTTCAGAGACAGGATTTTTAACTCAGCTGACTGCAAAGGCTCAAAGGGCGCCCTCTGCAGTGCGGTTAGCACCAGAGTTAAGTCCCAAGAGGGTATAGACGGAGGGCGAGGCGGATTTAGTCTCCTCGCCCTCCCTCAGGAACCTGACGATCAGATCGTGCTTCCCTAGAGACTTACCACCTACCATGTCATGATTAGCGGCGATAGCGGCAACATAGACTTTGAGGGTGGAGGGAGACAGCCTTCGCTCCAACCCGTCCTGTAGGAAGGAAAGCACAGAACCGACCGAACATCTCCGGGGGTCTTCTCAGCGAGAAGAACACCAGTCGACGAACAGGTTCCACTTTTTTTTTCAACGCATAGAGGCGCCTCGTAGAGGGAGCTCTAGCGGAAGTGATGGTGTCTACCACAGCCTGTGGTAGGCCACCTAGAACCTCCGCGTCCCGTCCAGGGACCAGACATGGAGTTTCCAGAGGTCCGGACGCGGGTGCCATAGGGTGCCATAGGGTGCCCCGCCTCTGAGTCAGGAGGTCCTTCCTCAGAGGAATGGGCCAGGGAGGTGCTGTCGCGAGAAGCACTAGTTCCGGGAACCAAGTCCAGTTGGGCCAATACAGAGCAACCAACAGGACTTGCTCCTCGTCCTCCCTGACCTTGCACAGAGTCTGTGCAAGAAGGCTCACTGGGGGAAACGTATACTTGCGTAGGCCCCGGGGCCAGCTGTGTGCCAGCGCATTCGAGCTGAGGGTCCCCTCGGTCAGGGAATAAAACAACTGGCAGTGGGTCGTGTCCGGGGCGGCAAACAGGTCTACCTGTGCGGTCCCGAAGCGACTCCAGATCAGCTGGACCACCTGGGGATGGAGTCTCCACTCTCCGGGGAGCACTGGCTGTCGTGAGAGCTCGTCGGCCGCACGATTGATAGCCAGCGTTGAAGCGGTCTCATATGAAGCAATCCGAGCGGCGTTACAGCGGCTGCGGATGCCATATGCCCCAGGAGCCTCTGAAAATGTTTCAGTGGTACCGCTGTCCTGCATTTGAACGAATTCAAGCAGTTCAAGCGACTGGACACGCTCCTCTGTGAGACGCGCTGTCAGATTGACCAAGTCCAGCTCCATACCGAGAAAAGAGATCCTCTGCACGGGGCAGAGTTTGCTCTTTCCCCAGTTGACCCGAAGTCCCAACAGGCTGAGGTGACTGATCACCGTGTCTCTGTATTCACACAACAGGGACAGTCCTGAAGGGAACGACCTTCAGGTCGATCGCTGCAAACCAATCTTGGGGACGGATGTACTCGAAAGTGCGCTTCTGCGTCAACATTTGAACGGACGGTTTGTGAAGGGCCCGGTTCAGGACTCACAGGTCCAAGATTGGTCATAACCCACTGCTTTTCTTGGGCACAATGAAGTAGGAGTTATAGAACCCCAACTTCATGTCGGCTGGAGGGACCGGCTCCAATCGCGTCCTTCGCGAGGATGCCGTGCGAACTGAATCGCATAGCCGAGCCTGGTGGTGCAGGTGAGTCAGCGGGACCGTCACGGAAGTGCTAGCTAGGCTTCCGGAAACCGTACCATGAACACACCCGCCCCACAGACGTACCCGCAGTAGGGCAGCGAAGTGGAGGGCAGGGACCCGACCCAAGAGGCACAGCGTCCTGAAGTGGGGTCTGAGTGCGCACGCAGCACCTACCTGCCCCCACGGTTGGACAGAGGGTATGAGAGAAGGCATGGTAGCGCTCTCAAGCCATACGCTGCGGTCCGCTGGCGACTGAAGGGGGGGCAGAGAGTGGCAAGGCTTTGTGGCGTCACACACTGCCTACCTCACCTCCTTCCTCAGCGGGGAACAAGAGTGGCGAGGCATAGCGTCGCGCACTGCCGTCCTCACACCGCTGAGAAGAGGGGAATGAGAGTGGCGAGGCTCCCCGGCGTCGCACACTGCCATTCTCGCCCTCTTGTGGGGAGGGGAATGAGAGCGGCGCCGCTTCATAGCGTCACACGCTGCCATTCCTGAACTCCCGAGACCCAGAGGTATTGGAACTGCTCTTAAGAATTTGGGTACCACTGGCTGTAACACCAGTGGCGGAACAAAATTTAGCAATGATTCTCCACCCGGCCCTCCTCTGGGGAAGAGCAGCTTCAACCAAGTCCAGGTCACCCGTCTCAGCTGACTGGCAGCCAAGACGGGTGGCATCGTGGGATGCCCATGGCGAGCAGACTGAGGGGTTCCATCTGCTTTGCACTGTGGAGGACTGCTGCACAGTCACCGACAGTGTCGCCGAAAAGGGTCACCTTGACGTCTCACACCCCTGCAAGGTCGCCCAAGGGTGTTTCTGGACCAGGGTGGACATCGTCTGGCCAAGGGCCAGCGCTGTGACTTTAAATGTAAATCAGTCACTGTGCGCAGCTCAACCTCGGCTCAGAACTACCCTCGTGCACTAAGAGCGCTGCCAAAGCTTTCCAATGCACATCCGGGAAAAAGGCAAGGGGGCGGGCAAGGCGATTTACGTGTTGCACTACGCCTCAGCCACCCAGGAAAGCATGGCTGTCAAGTCTGAATCTGATTCAGCATGAGCACACACCATTATAGTGGGAAACTCAGCATCATCTTCATTTCCAGCTTATAACAGCCCTCTCTCCGATGCAACGATTGACATCTGTCCTCTGCTAGAGCCCCAGATGAAACGCTAGGTCCCCTTTATTTTTTATTTTTTATTTATTTTTATTTTTTTGTAACCAGCAATCCCACCTGTAAGCTACCAGCAGGCATGTAAGACCGTGAGCGTGGCCGTCGAGACGGCACACGGCGCGCTAAACACTCAAGCCCCTATGAAGAAGGCAAGACGAACAACGCGCCGACGTGGTCATGCTCTCATGAGAGAACATGAACCACCCACGAACACAGTCTCAGCATGCTTGCGATGCGATAGAGTAGTGAGGGCCCACGGAGATGTACTCGGCAGGGAAGCCCCACTGTAATCCTCAGGTCACCAAGGCTTATTAGCCAAAGTAGCCCCTTTCTGGTGCACCAGAAAAGAAACTAGATCGGGGAATAGGCGAAGGGACTCAACCCCGTTTGAGGTTAAGTCTCGACCGCGCATCTAAAGCGCCGAGTGACGCGCTGGGTTGCCGTGACAACCCGCGCTGTCAGCCGGCAGCTAGACGGCACACAGCGCGCTGAACACTCAAACCCTCACGAGGAAGGCGAGACGAACAACGCGCCGACGTGATCCCGTTCTCCTGAAAGAACATGGATCACCCACGAATGCAATCTCAACATGCTTATGCGAGAGGGATCGTGGCCATCAAAGGACAGGAAACAACCGCATCCAGAAATGCACGGGTGGAATGACGTCTTGAAAAAGACTCAGTGTCACACCCGTGCTGCTCTTTTAGAAGAAATCTCTTTTAAATGTGCTGAAGCACCCAGGAACGACCGCGGCAAAACACAGGAGAGTAGTGCAGCGTGTGTATGCACTCACCGTTGGGAACGCCCTCACCAAACCAACAGTGCTGTAAAAACAGCAGTTTATCACTGTATCAGTGAGCTCGCGGCCGCCGCTGATCGTGCCTTCTCTCCCAGCACTCAAAGAAGCGTCTTCTCTCGTTCTCACTCTTTCTCTCTCTGCTGAAGCAGGAACAGTCTCCTTCGTCAACACCGTGTTCGGCTCCGAAGTGAATGACAATTGGCCCGTTCTCTATATCTCGAAGCTGATAGGGGCTCCCAGAAGTGATCCCAATTCGTCGGTGACGTCCGACGTACGTGGAACGTGACCAACTGAAAGGGAACTACAGTAATCCATACGATCCCAATGGATGAATCAATGTCTTCTGAAGTGAAACGATAAGTGTTTGTAAGAAAAAAAAAAAAAAAAATGTTTTTAATTAAACGGTAAACTATCGCTTCCGACCAGCAGTCAATCTGCGTGAATGAGAGGGTTGAGTTCACACTTGATGTAACTTAAAGATGACTGGTCACACGGATGTCGAATGCCGTCTTTTTTTATTTTCATTTTTTTAAATTAATGCTCACAACAGTAAACAAACAATAACATAATATATGATAATGCCAGAGAGACAGAGTCGCCACTTGCGTGAGAACGTCATGAAAGCTTGAAGCTTCTTTACTCACACGTGCTGGTAACAGTTGGTCGGATGTGTAAAGATTAGTAAATTATGAGATAATTTCTGGATGTATTTTTTCTTTTAATAAATAATAATACAGAATATCAAAAGACATGGATGCTCTTAAGATCCATCAGTGGAAATAACGAAAAAGAAGAGGAACAAGAGGAGGAGAAGCCAATCAAGAGAAACAAAAAAGGGACAAAACATGCCACTTTCTGTCAGGATGTTATCATTTGAAATGAAAAGTTTATTTTTTAAAAAATGAATAAGAAGTGTCATAAATCTGTTTTGAATTAAGTTGTTTTTCAATAAATGTTTCTGAGTGATATTAGATTTTGTACGTTTTTTATTGTACTTACCCTGTAACTACATGAAACTATTAACAGCCAGCAGATTCACACTTACCCTGTAACTACATGAAATAACAAACACCACTTACCCTGTAACTACATGGATAATTACCCCTTAATTAAAAAATACTTTCAGTAAATCATTTGTTAATTTTCCTGATAGTTACCCCTTTATTCCCCAAATATTCCCCAAATATTGTTCCCTTATACCTACACGTACTTACTTTGTTTACAGGTTTGCGTTCCTTCCTCGTGGACGATTTGCATGTGAATCGCTTTGACCTCATGGGTGTGGTAATATTATCCATAATGAGCAGCCGTTTGAGAAACTGGACCTCTCGCTGTTTTCATAAGGATTACATAAACAGAGAATATTTGTTTTTTATATAAATGACATTTAAAAGTAGACATTCCAAGCTTTATAAATGTCGTGTCTGTGTGGCAAGTTTTCTCTGAGTTCTGAGTTCATTTTCAGACGCATTTCAGAATGGACTTCACAGGTAGACAGATGGGAGAATGCGCATCCTGTTTGTTTTCTTTATTTAGCGAAAAGCACAACATTTAGTTTTTATTTTGAGTGTGCCTAAATAAAAGTAGACTCTTTAAGCTTTGTAAAGACATATCGTTCATGTCTGTGAGGCCAAAATACGGTGTATTTTTTACACTGTCATGAGGAAAAATCCAGCAAAACGCACGGGCGCGTTCTTCGGGTTCAGGGGGTTAAGGGTCAGGTTTTTGCCTCAGCCGAGTGGTTCGAAGAGAGCCGTAGACAGCCCTTCGAGAACCACTGCCAGATCCCAGGTAGGGACTCTGGAGCGAGTCACAGGCCTCATCCTCCGAGTTTCACGGAGGAAACGTACAACCAGATGGTGCTTCCCCAGGGGCCCATCACTTACAGGAGAGTGGAAAGCCGCAATGGCAGCCATGTACACCTTAAGTGTGGACTGGGTAAGACCAGCAGAGAAATGATCTTGGAGGAACTCCAGCACTGAAGCCACCGGGCAGTTAACTAGGTCCACCTCACGCTCTCTACACCAAGTGGAAAACACATTCCACTTCAGGCTGTACAATCTCCTCTTGGAAGGTTGCCCTGGAGCTAAGTAAGGTCTTGACTACACCGGCCGATAGGCCAGCCTCTAGGTACCGCCCCCCTCAAGGGCCAGACCCAGAGGTTCCACAGCTCTGCCATGGAGGACCTGCCAGCAGTGTTATGATGTCTGAGAACCAAACTCAGGTCGACCAACTGGGTGCTACTAAAAGTAGACCGATCCCTTCTTGGCAGACCAGCTCCTCCCCGGGGCCTCGGCCACGTCTGCACCGTGGAGAAAACCACAGTGGACAGTGGGACGTCTCTCGAGACGCGAATAGGTCCACTTCCACTGGGCTGAACCTCTCGCACATGGCCTTCACCACCTTGGGGTGAAGTCGCCACTCCCCGGGCCTCAGCCACTGCCTCAACAGGACGTCTGCTCCCTGCCTCCCACAGGAGGATCTGATGTGCCAGTCTGCATAGAGACAGTTGTGCCAGCATCTTGGTCGAATCCCATACGACTCAGAGGAACGTGGTTCTCTGAGAAGGCGTCAACACACTCTTCTTTATGTTGAGTCTCAACCCCAAGCACTGAATATGTAGATGTAGTTCAGTACGAGGATACCCTGGAGTCTCAACGGAGCCAGAGCTGTATCCATGCACTTTGTGAATGTGCGAGGGAAAAGAGCCAGGCCGAATGGAAGAACCCGATATTGGTACGCTTCGCCCCCGAAAGTGAACCCGGACTCCCTGTCTGGTGGAGGAACACGTTCTATGGCCTCCTTTAGCAACAGGAAGTGAAATTCCTGTTCCATAACCCAAACCTGCTCTGGGACCAATGCAGTCCAGACCACCCCATTGAACTTCGGGGGAGGGTAACTGAACTGCAGTCTGTATCCCTATTCTACAGTATGCAGGGCCCATGCATATATATTTGGAAGGTATGACCATGCGCCGAGATAATCTGCTAAGGGAACCAGCCTCTCGAGGCTGGCCTCTGGTGTCAACCGAGCCTCGTTCTCGACCCCCTGAAGCGGCTGACTGGCAGGGAGCAGTCGGGGACGATTTTCAGTGTGCGGACGCGTTCGCTGCCCGGCCGCAGGTCTTTCTGGAGGTGGATAAAGCAGCATGCGTTCACGGGAAATCAATGAGGCACGAAGCGTACTGGACGGCGGGTGCACAGCATTGATTCCCCGAGAGCTCTGCGGAGGAGACGACCTCAATCGCTCCTCCCCGGGGAAGGACAGCTCTCAGAGGTCCGGCCGAAGCTAGGACCTCTTGCCAGAAACTTTCTTCGCCTGAAGGACGGTCCTTAGATCGACCTTCGGCTCAGATGCCGCCTCTTTTGCCAAGCTCCCTAAAGGAAGAGCTCGAGAAGCAACGCTCTCCTTCTGCACCTGCCGGTGCAAGGAACTGGTAGACGGCCGAGGCTGCCCACTTGAGGCAGCCTTCCTCGAAGAACTAGAGCGGCGAGGGAGGTACTGCTGAAAAGCCGCTGACTGCTGGAACCTCTCGACAACAGTATTAACTGCGCCGCCGAAAATCCCAGAAGGTGATATCGGGGAATCCAGGAGAAAGGTTTTCTCTCTCTCCTTCATCCCTGACAAGTTCAGCCACAAATGTCTCTCCACAGTCACCAAACCAGCCATGGAACGGCCGATAGCACGGGCCGTCTTCTTGGTGATGCGGAGAGACAAGTCAGTGGCGTTTTTTACAGCTCCGTGATGTCATCCGGAAAAGGTCCCTCGCCCTCATCTAGCTCTTTGAGGAGGTCAGCCTGGTAAACCTGCAAGACCGCCATGGTGTGCAGACTGCCCAGCCGCCATGTAGGCCCTGCCCACCAGCGCCGATGTATCACGGCAGGGCTTGGTGGACAGCACTGGGGCTTTTAGGGATGATGCCGCGTCAGGAGAAAGATAGCTCGCGAGAGCTTCCTCTACCCGTGGCATCGCCCCATAACCGTATTCGCGCGCTCCCAGAATGTTACCGAAATCTAACACTGGGGGGTTGGAAACTCGCGCTGTATATGGTTTATTCCATGACTTGCACAACTTGTTATGCAAGTCTGGAAAGAAAGGTAAGCCCCAGCGTGGAGGTTGAGCCCGCCGCTTGAAAAAGCGTTCGTCCAGCTTACTTTTAGGCTGGACTTCCTGCTTTTCCTGTGGCCAATTGATATTAAGCGGGTCAAAACCTCGACCAGCTCCTCTTGAGCGGGTGAGTGAAGCAGCGAGTCAGCCTCAACTTCACCCGCCTCGATGCCGAGCACATCTGATCCCTCAGAATCAGACAGCTCTAACATCGGGCTCTCCACCCCGGGGGAAAAAGCTGCAGCATGGGCTTCCACATGATTGACACCGCCATGCTGCCTCAACAGACGCAGGACCCGAACCACAAGTCTCGCGAGCCTGGCCGCCCTCATCAAATACGGCCAGCTGAGAGCGCAGCACTCTGAGCGGCAGCTTATTGCACTAGCTGCAGGCAGCCCCCTCGAGAGCTGCCGGAGCGTGCTGCACGCCCAAACACTGCACGCACAATTGATGTGTATCCGAGCCTGTAGTAAAACGTGGGCATGGGTGTACACAACATATGGCACCTAGCTCAGCAGGGGGTGCAGCACTGGGGTGCACTTACATTACTGGGTCTGGCGTCAGATGCTCTGCCACATCTGACAGCTGCATGGTGGTGGAGGAACTCAACAGGGTTCGCCTAGCCGGGGAGCTTACTGGAGCAATAAAGCGCACTTATCCGGTCCATGAGGAGGGGAATGGCGCAGCAAGCCGACACTTAGAACGGGCATTTTGGTGTTACTGGCTGGTTGAAGCGAGCACACAGAAACCGGCTCTACATGGAGGCTATAGAATGTAGCGAACGTGTTAGGTGTCGCCCAGCCCGCAGCTCTACATATATCTGCCAGCGAGGCGCCATACACCAGCGCCCAGGAAGAGGTAACACTCCTAGTGGATTGGGCTCTCAACCCGAACGGGCAAGGCACGCCTTGGGTTTGGTACACCAAGTTGATGGCATCCACTATCCAGTGGGCCATCCTCTGCTTAGAGACAGCCTTTCTCTTCTGCTGGCCTCAGATACAGATGAAGAGCTGTTTTGAGGTCCTGAAGCTTTGCGTTCTGTCCACGCATAACTGCAGAGCACGGACCGGACAGAGAAAAGCCAGGACTGGGTCTGCCTCCTCCGAGGTCAGCGCTTGCAGGCACATATCCAGGAGAGTTAGCCGGCCTGAACTCTAGGCATGATTTGTTGACTGAAAATGCCTTCAGGTCCCCTACCCTCTTAACGGAAGCCAATGCAGTCAGGAGCACTGTCTTCCAAGACAAAATTTTCAACTCTGCTGATTGTAAAGTTACAAAGGGTGCTCTCTGCTGTCAGCACCAGAGACAAGTCCCAAGAGGGTTTGGAGTGAGAGTGAGGCGGATTTAATCTCCTTGCTCCCCTCTTGAACCTGACGATCAGATCATGCTTCCCCAAGGACTTACCATCAACTGCATCGTGATGTGCGGCGATAGCGGCAACATACACTTTGAGGGTGGAGGGAGAGAGCACAGAACTGACCGAACATCTTCGGGGGTCTTCTCGTCAAGAAGAACACCACTCAACGAATAGGTTCAACTTAAAAGCATAGAGGCGCCTCGTAGAGGTGATGATGATGGTGTCTACCACTGCTTGTGGCAGATCACCTAGAACCTCTGCGTCTGGACGCGGGTGCCATAGGGCCGTCTCTGAGACAGCAGGTCCTTCTTTAGAAGAATGGGCCAAGGAGGTGCTGTCGCGAGGAGCACTAGTTCCAGGAACCAGGTCTGGTTTGGCCAATACGGCGCAACTAACAAGACCTGCTCCTCGTCCTCCCTGACTTTGCACAGTGTCTGTGCTAGAAGGCTCACTGGGGGAAACGCATACTTGTCTACCTGTGCGGCCCCGAAGCATCTCCAGATCAGCTGGACCACCTGGGAATGGAGTCTCCATGCTCCCGGAAACATTTGCTGTCATGAGAGCTCGTCGGCTGCACGATTGAGCAGGCCCAGATTGTGAGTGGCCCGAAGCAACCTCAGATGCTTCTGACTCCAGAGGCGATGGGAGAAGAACCTGAGGCTGACAAGGCAAGCGTCATACACCGCCAAACGCGCTCTCTTGGCACCCAGAGATATTGCAAAAAGCTCTTTTATTGAAGTTTTGGGCAGAACACAAACAAAGCTTGAACGAATAATTCTGTTCTCCCTCAGAGCTGTCCCCTCCATCTCTCTGGCCCGTCTAAGGGTCACTTGGACTTCCTGGGCGAGCTGGGCGGCCTTCCTGCTCCACGTTGTTGCCCCGAAGGAGGCTGCTGCTGGGCTTTAGCAGGAGCGGGGGCAGCGGCAGGGGGACACTCTCGACAATGAGCAGGCGGAGGATCTGCAGCCTGTGTGTGGGTGGAGGCAGCAGCAGCCCACCGGGGCAGGATGTGTTTGATGGCCTCCGTCTGCGTCTGGGCGGCTGAGAACTGCTGGGCGAAGAGCTCGACCGCATTGCCGAAGAGCCCAAGCTGGGAAACAGGGGAGTCCAGGAACCGATATTTATCTGCCTCCCTCATATCCGCCAGGTTGAGCCAGAGATGGCGCTCCTTGACCACCATGGTGGACATCGCCTGTCCGATCAAATGAGCGGAGACTTTCACTGCCCGGAGGGCGAGGTCCGTTGCCGTCCGGAGCTTCCTGAGGAGCTCATCATCCAGCCTAGAAGGTTTGGGACACGGTGGAGAGTTCCACACCAGCCCGACCTTTTCGGCGGCCCATGACCGACTGAAATGGAACTGTAAGTATTGTGGTATTCCGCCATGTTTTTCACTGACATGCCCCTAAAGATCGGGGCTTAAAGAAAATCTGAGCTTCCCACTGGAACTTATGACTTTGTGGTGGCGTTCATGTGCGATCAACTCGTAAATACAATCTTTACGGCATAAATTGAACGAATATGTGCTTTTCGTACATAATAAAACGTAATTCTGTGAAATAAATTTTCGTTTTATCCTATTGTTTACTATATTTATTTGTTTGCTCAGTGTCATTGTGGGCTTTGGTTCTTTTGCTGTTGTAGGCTGTAAAGACATTTTAAATAACTGAAATCATTTGGCGAAGTGATATGGAACTGTAATTCGGTCAAGACCTGCCTGGAACTACTTTAGCCGTGCGTTTCCCTGAAAATAATTGCACACCTTAGAATGTTCGTCAAGCAATCAGATTCAAGCATTCCAACAACCATGTAGTATAAAAGAATACTAATTTGTTTCTTTGCATCAAGCTGCAATACTCTGTTTAAAATGCAGTATGTCTGCTTGAGATAGAAAAGACGAAGTGTCATTGACATTGCTTTCCCTCTAAGGAGACCATCCTTGCTTTCCCTGTAAGTAGATTTATTACTTTAATGATTGTTCACACTGAAGCATCACAACTCATAATGAGGTCTGAAACACATTTGCTTTACAGAAAAAAAAAGAAAAAAAAAACTTCTATAAAATCATATAACTATCACTATGCTGAAATTAGCACATGCTTTAACACAGACTGTGCAATAAATGCATGTTGATATTCCATTAGAAAATACCAAAAAGAACTACTTCTGATATATAAAGATGTTAAGTGTTGCTTTTGAGACGAGGGCAAGTCTGTTCTAGATGCTGAAGTTCCAATTTTAATTGGGCATTAAACCCAGTGAGAGATTGATTGTAAAACTTTTATCTAGGGTATGGCCTTGAATTTATTTGTGTCTCTGTGTGTGTTTATGTGTGTGTGTTGCCCAAGGGAAAAGAGCACAAATCCAGAACTGGCACTTTGTAAGCACTTGCACAGATGATGAGCAGTAATTATGCTTTAATGATTTCTTTAGGGCATCTCCCCCTCCCTCCCTTATTAACTCTCTCTCTCTCTCAGTGTCTTTCTTCTTACTCACTACCTCTAAATTAAGACTTATTTTGAAAACATTTGGTGATGAAATGCAGCTTACGTCCTCTAATTGCCACACGAACCTCACATGGGCATTTTCACTTGGCATCTTTGATGTCAGATGCCCCTGACTGGGTGTTCCGGGCACTGTTTAGTGCTTATTGGCTGTAATTGGGACAAGTTGTTTTAAAAAGGGCATCCTCTGCATGACTTTGATGGATGCAGTGGCCTCACTATTGCTCAGAGTGAAGGAACCCTCCCCCAGCATGCACCCATGAGCACTAAGGCCGTGTCACTTATTAAAGGAGGTTGTCACCACAAAGTGACAGATGTCCTGATAGGATCTGGCTGAGTCTTTGGCCCCCGCCTGGCTTGTTAGTACACATGGTTCAAGGGAAGAGAACTGTTGGTTTTTTTAATAACTGTTACTTGTATTCTTCGGAGGCCTCCATCTTTCCCACCCTCTGTTACTTGTTCATTCTTCGCCATATATCCATTTCTCTCTCTCTCTCTCTCTCTCTCTCTCTCTCTCTCTCTCTCTCCCGTCCCTCTCTTCTTTTTCTCCTGCTAGGAGGTGTTTTAAACTCCACGTAGCTGCTCTCAGATTCTGAGCTCTGTTCTCTCCCTCAGGTGCTGGCCTTGTCATGTCAAGGGTTCAGTGCCATCCGAATGTTTTTAAAGCTCCATTTTCGCTCTGCGCTGCTCCCCTTCTTGTCACATGAAGATAAGGCTGGTGTCCTGGGGTACACACCTGGCACTCTCAGTCCCTCACAATCCCCCATCAACCCTAAGCAGCCCTCTGGAGAGTGGCCTGTCCTTTTAGGTTTTTTCCACAGGTAAAATTGTGAAAAACCTTGCAAGGCCTCCGGTTCCCCCGGAGGTAAAATCTATAATGGAGTTTTGATTCAAGCTACAAGGGCCTTGAAAATTGACTGCTTTAACCACACAGCTGCCTTTCAGAAGGTCAGCGCTGCACAGAGACAAGAGAAAATCATTGGCCCAAACAGGGCTGGAAAAGGCCAGAACAGCTCACCACAAATTACACACCAGCAGGGCACCATGCAGACATGCCTTTTTTTCCCCAGCAATAACTTTTATTTGTGCAGTATGGCTTCTTAAACTTTTACATTTTTCATCATGAATTATTCAAAATGTAAACTTATTGAATTATGGAACTTCCAAACTAATAACAGTTTTCATGCATGCAGCACTCAACTCTCAAGGATACAAAGTGGTGAGTTTGCTATCCTTTGATGATTGTGTGAGGTCAGAAAGATAGCTATAAAGCTAGCTATAAAGAGAATATTTTTATTGGTTTCAAAATGTGACTTGTAATATACTTGGGTCTCTCTTAGATAAATATTGTGTACTAGTTGCAAAAGACAGAGGGCGCTATAGTATAGCTTTGCAGTATTCAGCAGAAGAGTTTTTTGAACATATTCAAAAGTTTATTTCAGTGTCAGTCAGGTTTTTGTCATTTGATGTCAATTGACATATAACTATTCTCTTTTGTAAAGCTCTTGTTATATTCCATCATATGCCAATTTCATAGCAGTAGGGAATTCTCTCCATTCTCTCCAGTTCTCTCCACCCTAAATGATATTATACTTCAACTTAATATTTCAACCTGAAAACATTTAATAATTCATCCTCTATCTCTTAAAAAAATCCTTCATCCTTCTTCCAATCTAGGTTTTGATATGAAGAGTCAAACAAGGCATTTAATTTCCATTTCTTGACAATCATCGATTTATCATCTGAATTGATTGAGATAAACCGAGAATTCCTGACTTAAAATTCTGTGTCTCACTGCACCAATGGCAACTGCATGTTTGTTAGAAAAAAGAAAAGAAAAAAAAATAACACTTGCCAATAGTCATTACTTCCTGTCAGGACCCTTTGAAAGTAAAGCTACCTGACAGTTAAATTCAGCTTCTGACAGAACCAAACTTGTTGAATTCCCACAGAAGTTAATACTCTAAATACTCATTGTTGCAATCAGTTAAACATCCCCGGAGGCTCAATGGAGTTTCCCTTTGAACAAATACCTGAGGGAGACCAGTCTGGGACAGTGCCAGAACCTACAGGTCTTAACGACAGGTACTTCTGGGAGTTTATCTAATGAAACAATTGGTAATTTCTCCTGCGACTGTTGGGAGAAAAGATGTAGAAAAAGAGAGGAGAGAAAGAGTTGAGGGTGCGTTTTAAGTATAAGAATCTTTATCTGGGCTTAATTTCCCATGCTTGAGCAGAGTGGAGGATTTTTTTCCTCCTTACAGATCTTTTTGTCAGATCCTGCCTATCCAAGATAGACCCAGGGGCACTCTAAGAACATACACATCACCTAGATTTGCCTTCCAGCCCACTTCCCTCTCCAGCGATCACTCCCTCTATCCCCAATGGCTTCTTTGTGCAGAAAAGATGAGAGAACGTTTTAGAAATCAAATTTCACTTTGTCAGGGGGAACCTGGAACAGACTCTAATTTGAATAGATTTAATTGAGCATAATTGCTGCAAATACATATTCACACATCTCTCCACATCACTGAAATCTTAAACAAAAGCAAACTTTAGGATTATGTAGGGTTAACCCTAATACTAACCCTCATTTATGTATAAAACAATGCCAATGGAATAGTGTTTTGTACAATTATAAGCAATTGCTAAATTCTAAATGTGAAGAAATCATAGGTTTGATTTGTAGACTCTTACGATCACGCCTCCATTTAATCTAGTCATATTTCAAGCGGTCATTGAATGACATGACTATTTTTTTTTTATCTTTATTTAAAAACACATTAAAAATGCATTTTATATATACAGTGACTAATACAATTGAGTATTTTAATTAAAATGTCAGGGTCACACAATTGATATGATAATGAAGGAGGGTAAAAATCATTAATCTGGGAAAAAACTTTATTCATTTTTATTATTTGAAAAAACTATATTTTACTGAAACAACTTCACTGCTTACAAAGTAAATTCGTGGTCTAACAGAGAAAAAAAAGGTCTCTTAAAATATCAAATAATTACAAGTTATCTTATTACAAGTTAAGGTTCATTCAGATTGTAAAATGTAAGGAGGTGTGACTCCCAAAAAATGTAATATTTATTATGAATTAATAATAATAATATTTTTTTTTTTTTTTTTTTAAATAACCATTAAGATCACATGTTCAAATCATAAGGAATACCTTCTTGTGATTACATACACTTACACATGAAAAAAAAAAAATATTGATTGTGGACACCCCTATGTCATTGACCATAGTTCCGAGCTGTCATTGTAAATTCTGGTCAGTTAGAGTGTATTTTTTGATTGCTTCTTGATTGCTCACTCATGAACACCTCAACACCTCTGTTCTCTTGAAAGCATCCCTCTTGTTTGTTACAGCAGCACATTGACAGACTTGTGGTCCTTTGGGGGATTTAATAGTGCACAGGTTATCATAAGGATGAGTCAGTCTACTGAGACACAAGGGACATGGAAGTGGTCTACAGAGAGAACTGTGGGCTGGGGTAGGAGTGTTGGTGTGGGGGTTTGGAGGAGACGCACGTAGGCAGTGTATTCCTCCATCCCTCAGCACCTTGCCTACGTTGACCAGAGTGTCCATCAGTGTGGTCTCTCGAGTGTTGTAGGAATAGCAGTGCTGGCAAAAATAAAAAACACACCCCAGGAAAATGCTTTTTTCATGGCCAGAATAGGAGTGATGGATTGGGTTAGTATGAGCAGACAATGCATTTGTTACAGAAAGAAAGAGAAACAGAAAGAAAGAGAAAACAAGGTCTGGCAGAAAACCTTTCACTTGCAGTTGGCACTAAAATATGTAAGACTATGATGGGAAAGAAAGGGTTAAAAATAATGAATATTTTCGTTGTTAGTATTTAAGATTTCATGTATCTCATTTGCAAATGTATTTGTGTCCTAATCAGCATATGTTTGACTTTTTCAATAACACATGGGGTGTTTGTAGTGTGCCCTTGAATTGATATCTGACTTAATGTGGCCCTCTGTGTTTTGCATGCATCTTCTGACCTTCTTTTTCACAGATGAAATGTAATTATTTGTGGTTACTGATAGATGTGAAACATGTTCTCCTGAGATTCATGTGAAGGCAGGCTACCTACCAATTTGAAGGGAGCGATTCTGAGAGCATAAAATATGAACCACCTTTCTGTGCAATAATTGTCCCAATTTCCTTTGAAGAAGGCAATCATCCTGAATGTTCACCAAGAGCTTATTTGGAGATATCCTTTTCCCATCTAGGTTATATTAATTAATACATGCCTTAGCTCAAATTAGCCCTCTAAGGAGCAATAACTCAAATTCTTGTATTTATGTAAGTAATAGGTCAAAAAAAACATGCTAAACTGAAATAATTATGCAGTCCAACTCTTTGCTTTGAGAATAAATTGCTTGAAAAACCTGATAAAATATGAATGTGTTTAGGGTGCAAGTTTGTAAAATATTTACAACCTAGTATTGGTGGGGCACAGCAATTAAGTCGGCAGTCAACTTCAATAATTGTCAATAAATTAAACTTTTTCACTGAATTTATTGTTACTCACCTGTTTGTGAAAGGTGTACATTTTAAAACAGTAATTATTGATCTGGAAGGTAATCTTGGGATATTGGGAATGCTGTAAGTGCAGAATTCTGTCTTGGAACGCAGTGCTCAGTTGTGATGTGAGAACTCAAGGAGACTGCATGAGACTCAGCAAGAAGCCCCTGTGGGGACTGATCTTATGTCAGGAGATTGCAGATTTTTACGCTAAAGAAGCTACTCAATCTCTCCAAAGACTGAATTATTAAAGGCCCTGTATGTTTTTCAAAGGCTGGGTTTAGCTTTTAGATGAGAGTGGGGGTGTTTCATACTGGATCATATCTGTCCTACCCCCACCTCTACAATTCTGTCTATACTCGCTCAAATGGCCCTTTACTTTCTAAGCATGCTTTTACTGCCTTTGAAGAGTTATTTTTGTTGATGAAAAGGATATGCCGGCTTGGCAAAGTGAACTGCGGCAATTCGTTCGCTCGTTTAATACTCCTCCCTCCAAGGTTTGGTTCATAAATTTATTATCAGTAAAGTATACAAGGAGTCTCATGCCTTAGCGAGGCCTGGAAGCTAAGTGTTGCTGATGTGAAAAGATTGAGAGCCAGACAGAACATGAGAGAGAGAGAGAGAGAGAGAGAGAGAGAGAGAGAGAGAGAGAGAGAGAGAGAGAGAGAGAGAGAGAGAGAGAGAGAGAGAGAGAGGGGTGAAGGGTAGCAAGAGAAAGAAAGAAGGAGTTTTTTGAATAGTGTTATCTCTGAATGACTGATGGCCATGTATGAAGTATAAAGCTCTTGCTTCATTAAGCCTTGAATGACTCCTGATTTCGAGCTTTAGGAGAGCAGCCTGAATTCTGTGTCCATTACTGAATGCTGCAGCTGATTAATTCCCATTGGACATACACATTCTCAAAACACTTTGAAGTTAAGAAGTTTATCTGCCTGAATAGAAAATCTAATGTACTTTAACTTGTTATAATGCATATATAATATTTAAATAGTAGTTTACCCAAAAATTTAAATTTGGTCAGTGATTTATTTATTTATCTTTTTAAATGTACTTTTTATTGTTCTTTTTTTTAATTGTTAATATTTCTTAAAGCTTAGTTCACCCAAAAATGAAAATTCTGTCAATAACTACTCACCCTCGTGTTGTTCCAAACCCATAAGACTTTCGTTTATCTTTGGAACACAAATAAAGATCTTTTTGATGAAATCTGAGAGCTTTCTGTCCCTCCATAGACAGCTATGCAACTGACACGTTGACGCTTCCAAAAGTTCATAAAGAGAATGTAAAACTAATCCATTTGAATTGAGTGGTTTAGTTCAAAATTTTCTTTTATTCACATATAAACATTCATCAGCTCACACATCAGTTGTTGTAAACAGAAGCTGAAGCATATTCGCTTCAGCTGTGCAAATTCTACGGCTTTTTTAATGAAGCAGCTGACCACCATGGCCACCTTCGCCTGTCTTTGTCGTCCATCTTGTGCCTCATTGCTGCAGTCAGATTCAAGATGTTTGTGTTCCTCTACTGGCTTGTCCATGCTGCATCTTGCAGGATGGTCACAGACCTTCGATATCCCCAAGTCCTCTGTGACAATAATGGGAATTTTGAGGAGGGTGATTTGCTTTCCAACCGGAGATAACCTGGAGGCAGTGGGAGCAGGATTTGCACAGCTGTCTGGGTCACCAGCTTTCAGCAGAGCAGTTGGTGCAATAGACGTCTGTCATACTTGAATGAAAACTCCAGCAAATAGCTGGAGTTTCCAACTTCACAATATCGCTCTTATCAATGGGGACATCGTTGAGCCTGAGGATGAAGAAGACCATGTCGTCAGTCCCCCTGAACCCCACAACCTTGAAGCAAGAGTAAAAGAACATGTGCAGGAGAATTTGGCTGATGCTGTGTCTGCTCCGAATATTCTTGTGCCTGCACTCCATGAGCATGACTACCTGTTAAACTTTTCAACAAATTAAAACGTTTTACAATGCATGTTGTCAGCATTTCATTTCTTGCCAAATTTCATGTGTTTACAATTACATGGCAATTTGGTTATTGCTTTATTACTTTTGTGGTTTAGTGGGCTAAACCACTGAACTGGTAAGCAGAAGGTTGCTGGTTCAATCTCCACCACCAGTGTGTCCTTGAGCAAGGCACTTTACTCCAGGTTGCTCCAGGGGTACTGTACTGTTTTCGCCTACTATATATATATATATATATATATATATATATATAGGCATATTTGGACACAACATTAGTATACGCACTTCCGAATCTCGCAAGAAATAGTACAAATACCAGGTATTTCTCACCTACTGTTTTATAAATACTAAGGATTCGGACATACTATTCGTTCACCTAATGCTTTTTGCCTACTATATAGTAGGGAAGCATGCGGTTTTGAACGCAGCCAGTGTGTTTTAGTTTGGTTCTCCCTGTGCCCGTTTGCCTGTGTTGAGCCTTGTTTGTTTGTATAGTTACTGATTACCTTCACCTGTTGTTCCTTGCGTTACCTCATTACTCCCTGTGTATTTAAGACCTTAGTTACCTCAGTTCTTTGTTCCGTGTTGTATATGAATTATGTTGTTGTCATTGAAGACTGTTATTTTGGATTTCCTTCTTTATCGTGGGTTAACTACTACAGCCATACATTACACAACACAGAACCCAGACTAGAATAGACTCCATATATTATAATAATCTATAACATCAAAATATATTTTAAAACACAAACAAAAAACTAAAACAAAACTAAAACCACCAAAAAAATGTAACTATGTTAGAAAAACACAATTACAACTAGGTGTAGGCGATCTGATGATTTTATATCGCGATCGATCTTGAAGATGTCCACGATCTACTTTTCAAGCGAATCATAGAGATTGCAATCTTTTATGTCCTCGTAACAGCGGGACTTTTATTTTGACGGTGCTGAGAACGGCAGCGCCTGAGCTCACAGCGCTCACATTCTCCGTATTCATTTGTTTATGGTCTCTGTTTAACAGTTTTGTCTAATACGTTACTGGATAGAACTGTTAAACAAAGTTTTATTTGTGAAAAATATTTTTTAATATGATCACAGAATCAAAAAAGTTACAATCTAAAATATGACTGTTTAATTTAGAGATTTATTTTTTTATTCATTTTTTGATTATTTATTTAAATATTAGTTGGCCATATCGGCATTAGCCATAAAAAAAACAAAAAAACAATATCGCTTGATTCCAATCTGGATATTCTCAATAGTACATCTCAAAATAAGATTGTGATTCAGATTGTGGATCGTGATTGTTTGTTATAAGATCGTGATATGAAATTTTGGGAAGATCACCCACCCCTAATTACAACAACAATATCATATAAAAATGAAATTAAGTATACAAATCAAAATCAACAAATTAACAATTTATTCTCAATTTCAAAACTTAGATTTCTCAAAAAATAGAATGTTTGCATTATCATATATACAGAATCAACAATATATTCAATAATACAATTCAATAATACAGCTAAAAAACACCAATCCAGGAACCGTGAAGTCAAATTACAAAAAAGGTTGAATTCCCCGTTTAAACTTTGAAATTGACTTGCTTTCAGTATCCAGAAATACTCTCTCTGTTGAAGCTTATTTACCTTAACTCTTCCTCTTATTGACGTACATCTTATATCATGTTTTGAGTCTGCTTGTTCACGTTTGTTTTTGATCTCTTTATCTGTTCTGTTCATGTCAGTGTTTCTAGGTTGGTTTTTTTAGTGTGTTAATTTAGTCCTGTCATCCTGTTTCCCTCCCTGTTAGTCTCCTAGGTTAAGAATGGTTTGATTAAGTTGTCACAGGTGTTTCACGTTTCTTTGATTGGTTTGTTCTGTCTATTTAAGCCCTGTGTCTTTCAGTTCATTCTCAGTTCTATGTTGTATTTAGTTGATTGTTCTGTTTCTGTTCATGTTCCTGAGATTCTGTTTTGTAAAGATTTGAGTTAATTTCTAAATAAAGACTGCTGCACTTAGATCCTGTTTCATCTATGCTGCAACTAATGGTGACAGAAGAACTGACCTTCAAAAATGGATCTAGCAGCAGTGAGAATCCTCCTCCTCTTGCAGGGGAACCAGTCCCTCTAGAGACACACCTTCCTAGATTTGCAACATCTCGTCCATTATGATGACGACAGCCTGTGTGTGTTTTTCCGGGCAGGCCTCAATGCAGAGGCCAGAGCGCGCCTGCTCAGAGACGGACCTCAGGGGACATTTAAGGAGTACGTGGACTGGGTACTCCTCTGCAATGGTTCCCCTTTTACCATCAGCGAGGAGGAAACCAGCGAGCCAGCCACAGCCATTGTTCCTGTGAGAGAACCTCCTGAGTCTGTTCCTGTGGGAGAAATTCCTGAGTCTGTTCCTGTGAGAGAAATTCCTGAGTTTGTTCCTGTGAGAGAAAATCACCAGTCTGTTACAGTGAGAGAAGTTCACCAGTCTGTTTCAGTGAGAGAAGTTCACCAGTCTGTTCCAGTGAGAGAAATTCACCAGTCCATTCCTGTCTGCCCTGGTGGGATCGAAAAGGTGGTCCTTACCCTTTATGTGGCTGCCCTGGGCCCCTGAACTGCCGGTGCCGCCCTGGACCTCTGAACTGCCTGCTCCAACCTGGACCCCTGAACTGTAGGCGCTGCCCTGGAGGCTTCCTGTTCCGCTAAGCCAAGCCCTCATCAGCCTCCAGGGCAACCACCCTCCCACCCCTATGGATGTAAAATGGCACGAGGACGTGCCTTCCGGGAGGGCGGGGTACTGTTACGTTTTGAGTCTGCTTGTTCATGTTTAGAGTTTGTTTTTGATCTTTTACCATCTGCGAGAGCAAGGAGGAACCAGCATGCCAGCCACAGCCACATCCTGTGAGAGAAATTTCTGAGTTTGTTCCAGTGAGAGAAATTCACCAGTCTGTTCCAGGAGTGAAATTTGTAGATGAGTTCGGTGTCAGGCTGGTCCTTTGACTGAGATGGGAAAGGGGTGCAAGCCTGGGAACTTCCTGTGCCCATTCCCACTTACAGGCAATGGCTAAATCTTCCTCTAGGTGCCATGTTCTCTGTGCATTTGTGGTCTGGCATTCACAAACGTTTGAAAATTCAGTAAAAATTGCTTCTTCCCAAAAGTGTCATTTAAAGGCATAGTTCACCCAAAAAATGGCAATTATGTCATTAATTCCTCACCCTCATGTCATTCCAAACCCGTAAGACCTTTGTTTATCAAGATATTTTGGATGAAATCCGAGAGCTCTCAGGCCCCTCCATAGACAACTATTAACACTTTCAAGGTCCAGAAAGGTAGTAAAAGCATTTAACCTTAATTTAATGAAGCGACGAGAATACTGCCCGAGGTGCATGTCTCCTCTGTGTGCCCTCAGGGGGCCTTTCTGCCAACCCCACCGGTATGCCAGGGCGCAGAGGGTCCCAGCGAGCTCTCACCCGAGGGTGGCTCGTGCCCTTCAAAGAGTTAAGTCCGGCGTTTCAGGGCACTGCTCTTGCTGTTCAAAGTTCACCAGAGGCCAGTCTCGAGAGACTGGTACCCTTAGTAGATTTTCTGTCAGAGTGGAAACTTCTACCAAATGTATCTCATTGGGTTCTGCAGACAGTCGGCTACACTATTCGATTCAGGTCTCGCCAGAAGCTCTTCTGGAAAGGAGGCTATAGAATGGATTCCTCCTCCCAGCAGGGAGTCTGGTTTTTATAGCCAGTACTTCATTGTCCCGAAAATGGGGGGTTGCATCCAATTTTAGATCTGCGCCAATTGAATCGCACTATAGGGGAGCTCAAATTCAAGATGCCTACTCTCAGGCAGATCATGTCACAAATCAGGTCCGAGGACTGGTTTGTCACGATAGATCTCAAGGACACATACTTCCACGTATCCATCCTTCCACAGCATAGAAATTTTCTGAGGTTCGCTTTCGGGGGCAAAGCCTACCAATATCGAGTTCTTCCTTTCGGCCTAGCTTTGTCACCTCGCACTTTCACAAAGTGTGTGGATGCGGCTCTGGCATCTCCGTGCCTGCAGGGTATCCGCATACTCTACATTGACGATTGGTTGATTCTGGCTCATTCAGAGCATATGGCGGTTCAACATCGAGATGTTGTTCTTGCTCACATGAGAAAGTTGGGGTTGAGGCTGAACACAAAGAAAAGTGTTCTTTCTCCAGCACAGAGAACCACTTATCTGGGCGTTTCTCACTGTCAAAAAGTTTCAGAGCTTGTTAGGTCTGATGGCAGCTGCGTCCAACATAATACCTTTTGGCCTGCTGTACATGAGACCTTTGCAGTGGTGGCTCAAAACCAAGGTGGCTCAACAGGCAAAAGGTGAAAACACAGGCAAACAATCCAAACAGATGAAAGGGCAGGAACTCAGGCAAACAGGTTAATCAAAGAGATAGGCAAACAGGGTAAATCTAGAAAACAGGCAACAGGGTCAAGACCATGGATAAACAACGGAGCACTCAGAAATGCAGTTATAACATATACAAGATTTAGCAATGAATGACTGAATAAACCGGCTATTTTATTCAACAGTGTCCATGAATTAAGAAATTGTTGATCACTTTTTATTAAATCGTTCCTTTGTAAATGAATTAGGAAATTGCTGATAATTTTTTATTTTTTATTCAATTGTTCCTTTGTAAATGAATTAAGAAATTGTTGGTCACTTTTTTTATTGAATCGTTCCTTTGTAGCCTATTAGTTAAGATGTGAGAACATTGTAGCCTATTAATTCATTGTTATGATATGAAAAAGGAAGAAACAAATTACAGTGCATCCAGAAAGTATTCACAGCACTTCACTTTTTCCACATTTTGTTATGTTACAGCCTTATTCCAAAATGGATTAAATTCATTATTGTCCTCAAAATTCTAAAAACAATAACCCATAATGTCAACGTGAAAGAAGTTTGTTTGAAATCTTTGCAAATTTATTAAAAATATAAAACGAAAAAAAAAAAAAATGTTCATAAGTATTCACAACCTTTGCTCAATATTTTGTTGAAGCACCTTTGGCGCGCCGACCGTAGTTAAATTAGGACATGCCCTAAGTGCACCTGTGCCATGCGCTTCAGACCATGCACTCAAATCGTTAAAATAGGGCCCATTGAGTTTTTGGTGCTAGCTCACTTTGATTTTGCATATCTTCACAGCTTAGGGAAGCAGGCACTTGTTCAGCATGGCAAAGTGGGTATTATTGTTCCCATGTCGTCAACGTTATGATGCAGCATTGAGTTCCCTTGAAAGGGAACATCTAGGGTTATGAATATAACCCTGGTTCCCTGAGAGAGAATGAGAAACTGCATCTCGTTGCCATGCTTCAGGCATGTCTGTGCGTCTCCTTCAGACAAAAAGTTGATGACATCTAAGGCAGGCACCCTTTTATACTCACGGGCGCTCCATATGACGTCATAGGGCTGCCATCTGCTAATTAATCGGTGTATTTTTTGTTTCTTTGCTCAGCTGTACAACATATAGTATTTATGTTGCATTACAAAGCTTGTCGGGTGCAAATTTCAAATATGGACATGAATTAGTTAGCTGAAGTGATATTTTATTATTTTTTAAGACCCATGTTGTTTGCCAAATTAAATAATTGGCTGTTTTATTGTTAATCAACTGAAGCCAAAGCCAAATTATTATTATAAACTGGAAAAAAAAATATTTGTATTAAGTTGACAGTGTATATTTTTCTCTCCATTATTAGATTAATATTAACATAGAAAAAATAAATAAATTAAAATGTATTTGTATAGTGCCTTTTACACTAAATATTGTTTCAAAGCAGTTTTATGGTTAATGTATAGACAGCATTAAAAATACATTTCTAGTATATTTCTAGTCTATTTCTAGTCTTTGTTCTCTCTCTCAGAATTTCCAAGAACCTCTAGAACCCTCTTATGGACTTCTGGGAGTCCAGTCGTTACACCTGTTTAAAAACCCCTGGCCTGTTGTGCTGCATTTTATCAGTCACATTAATCAATCAATCTTTATATAAGACCATACTAGTCTAAACCTGGCCCTAGCTTGCCAAAGCATGTCTACCCACCCTAACTTCAGTCTGATTCTTTAAATGTGATCTCAAACCATGTGTAGGTGCCAAAAGTGGTAAAGAGTTTGACACCTAAAAAGAAAAAAAAATACCAACGTCATAAAGTAGGAATGCTTTGAATTGTGGCCAAAAAAATATGATTTCCGTTTGACAGCTACTATTACTTTCAAAAGATGAAGACTTAATCAATACTACAGGAGGAAGTGTGTGCCGTCACTAACAATGGCCAATGAATTGTGCATTGTCAAGGTGTTGCTGACTATTGGTGTTATTGTTTGCAAGCTCTGGCATGTGTTTGGTAATTTTTAACTGCTGGTTGGGGGACTGAAAGGTATTAAATGGATTGTGTAGATGAGATCCCAGGTGGGATACTGTTGCGGTGTCGTCCTTGTGCCAGATGTTTTTCTCCTGAATTACTCTGGCCTCAGCCCAGAATGAAAAATGAGTAAAGAAATGTAATCTGATTTAGGCACAAGGACACAAGCTGTGCTCACATAACGTACTAAATATTAACTCTTTAACTCTAAACATGTTTAAACGGAACACACAGGCAATTTTTTTATTTTTTTTATTAATAAATACTGTGTTTGTAATGTTTAGAATTAATTTGTACATCTATACCATCTATACTCCATACCCATCCCTGTCACAATTCCCTGTGTTTCTGTCTCATAGACTCTTATTTTGATATTCTTTTGTCTTGTCTTGTGCGTTCCTGTGGTTTAGTTTCTGTTTCCTTATTTCAACTGCTGTCTTGTTAATAGCAACCCTTGTTTGTTACCATGACAGCTAATCACCTACACCTGTCCTTCATTTAGCCCCTTGTCATCTTGTGTATATTAGCCCTCAGTCATCCTCTGTTTATTGTCTTGCAGTAATGCAAAATCCGATTCCATGAACCGGTTCTTTTTGGACAGTTCGGCTCAATGAACCGGTTCAAAAAGCTGATTCATAGGTTCCTGACATCATCATGCAATGATGTTACTGTGCATTTCTTTTTAAACAACCCAGTGTCATGCTGTTATATCAATGAAACATTCAAATAAAGCTATTTTTGTCAACGCATATTGAAACATTCAAATAAAAAGTTTTCCCTTTCAAGGGAATCACCGCTTTGGGAACGCCTCTGCGTGATTGTGTCATGAAGCACGTGTGTAATCAGTCCAATAGAGAGACGGAACGTCATAGGTGGGTGACGTCATCGACCCGGAAGGTATAAAGCATACCGGCAAACAAACGCCGCTAGCTTCTGTTGTCTTCAGGAAGCGCTTTGTGTATCATTGTCTTTGTCAGCTCTGTGTTTGTGTCTGAGTTCAGACTTTTTTGTTTTCATACAACAAGTTGCAACACATACTGACACACTAGAGAGACACTATGGTGAGCGAACAGCGTTTCAGAAAGTGTGTTCCTCCCTGCTTTCGTTATATCACAAGTGGGGATACACTTGAAAGGGAACGTCTTGGTTACAACTGTAACCTTAGTTCCCTGAATAGGGAACGAGACGCTGAGTCACCCTGCCATACTCCCCGCATGCCCATGAGCGTCTTACTTCAGCCTTTCACAGAAGCTAGCGGCGTTTGTTTGCCGGTATGCTTTATACCTTCCGGGTCGATGACGTCACCCGCCTATGCCGTTCCGTCTCTCCATTGGACTGATTACACATGTGCTTCACGACGCAATCACGCAGAGGCGTTCCCAAAGCGGTGACGCAGCGTCTTGTTCCCTATTCAGGTGATTTGTGATTTGTGTGAACGCATTGCTGATTATTGCCTTTCATTCAGTTAATAGTGTTTATGGTCACAGTTTCATTCGCGGATATGACTGACCAATATTGAGTAGCCTACATCTTGGATAAGATTCTAAAAGTTTTGCACATACAGCACACATTACAGACATGCATAATTGTGGATATGTTACATGTCTAAAGTAGCCTATATAAAAATAATACACCAGTCTTATAAACTTATATGTTGCTTAACAATTTAAAATATAATCTGCATGCACAATAAACGACAGTAAAATTTATTTACATCTCTCAACAGAAAGGTTTTTACAGGTTTAAATAAAATGTTATTTAATAACAGTAGTCATAAGCATATTTCCATTATTTGCATCGCCAACTCACTCATCAGAATCCTCTGTAATCCTCTGCAAACTTCGACAGCTGGTTGAACAGGCTCATTCGGTTCTTTTTGAGTCCTTGGTAATCTTCGGCAAACTTTGACAGTTGGTTGAACCGGCTTATTCGGTTATTTTTGAGTCGGACGTGCTACTTCGGCTTTTGCGTCTTGCGTCGTCAACCAGGAACTACAGTTCGATTTAGTTCGATTAATGAACCGACTCGACCGGTTACTTGGTGAGAACCGGCTCAAAAGAACGATTCGTTCAAGAACTGAACATCACTGTTGTCTTGTATTAACGTTTCGAGAGAGTGTTTCTATGTATGGTTCTTGATGTTTATTAAATGTGAATTCATCGTACATCTGTCAAGCCTCTTTGAATCTGGATTATCAAGTAAAGCCAGTATGTGACAATCCCCATACAACTCAAATAGTTAACATGTAAAAAATATGTCGATATTTTTTAAAAGTAATTTTAAAATGGCACATCCAGAACTATCCACTATATAATACCATTAATATAATGAATTAAATAGTGATTATGAATGACATTCTTATTTTACTAAATCAAGCGTAGCATTAGTTCTGGCAGGTCATGTTAGTCAAGCTTGCATCAGCTGACTGTCAGCTGATCACGTCTACCTATAGGAATACGATGCCTATCACAGCATGCATATATAAGCTCCTTCAGTATTATCAGCAGCTATCACGTTTTTCCAGAGTTAATTACCCTCCTCCATCCCCAGCTCCTCCTCTCGTCAGTCAGGATTTGGCATTCTGATTTCCCCTGAATCAGACTAAATTCCTGAATTATGTTGTACATTTTAATATTTACATTAATGATATCTGCAATACATTGTTGGTTCTGTTCTGTTAACCCTAGGGGGGTTTATCGCTGCTCTCCCTGCTCTCATCCAATGCTAGGCTGCATGGATGCACAGGGAGTTCTTGCCCAGAACAGAACCATGCTGCCAATCCAAACTATATGCTAATTGTCAATCATCTTTGACGATAGTGGCCCTGACAGAAATACATTTAAGTGTGAGAAGGATGGCCAAGATGAATAACTTTATATTTAACTATAATGATTAACTATTCTTTTCTGTGTCTAAAACAAGGACCATGACTTACTTCTCATTATAGCATTGTTTCCTTTTTTTCTCTCCCTATCATGACCGTATGCATTTAGGCTTCAACATTAGAAGCAAATACTGTGTAAAGTGCCATCCTGTGCTCCTCCTGTCTGACTGGCCCATGGGTCTGCTCTCCCTCCTGTTCCCTGTCCTGATAATGAGAGACTGGGCTTGTGACAAACTAAAGGCTAATTACAGCAATAAGACATAGAGGATGTCACTGAGAAAGATTGGAGGTGAGCGGCCTCTCTGCTTTGTGCCAGCAGCTCGATGCTTATGTCCCCCTGATCCTAGCATTCCCTCTTTCATCTCCTCTGCTCACCCATTAAAAATTCATCCAAGACCTCCAGACATATTTATGGGCAAATGCTTTGGTAGATGTGGTAGTACTGAAAAATTCATGGTTACACTGTCTTCTAACAGTCCTGAAACCGGTAATTAATTTGATTGCTCACATTATACAATAAATCCATTTATACAATATTTATTTAGCTTTCTATTTTTCCATCTTGATCCGGCCGATCAAATAAAGTTTCAAGAGATGAAGCAGTGTGTTTCTGTCTCACGTCTGTGTAACTAGATCTCTCTCTGTAGGAGGAGGTGCCCTTCTCAGGGACAGTTTCCAGAGTTCAGGAACAAATTTTATATTAGAATTCATTTCCTATACAGGGATAGTGTGCATGTTTAGTAAGTCTCTTCATGCTTTACATGGAATAACAATCACATATATGCCCACAGGTTCAGGTTCATGATAGTGCATGACATGGAGAGGATTAAAGTTCCCCATAGCCCATGTAAAAAAAAAGAAAAAAAAGAAGAGGTTTAACAAAACCTTGCCACAAGGCCCTGTTAGAGAGAGTTCAGTCTTCTTGCTGTGCTTGCAATCCGTGCCTGTGAGGACCTTATTTATTACTATCAGGGCTTCAGCTCTTCAATGTCTAAGTGCATCAACCTGGAACACCATGATGCATGTTTGCTGATGATGGATGCCAATTATTCATTTCAACCATTTGAAGCTATATATTTCATGCCAATTTCATATAATTGGCTGTAGTTAAAATATAATATGAGCAATCCGTTTGATGCTTGTGCATCTGAAGTTCCATATTAAAGGGATAGTTTCCAAAAAATACATTTACAACATACAATACATTCCCTACAATATAATACAACATTCTGGCATAATTTACTCCCCCTCATGTTCCAAACCAGTATGATTTTCTTTCTTCTGTGGAACACAGAATACATTTTTTTTTAAAAATCAGCAGAATGTTCATGCCGCTCTTTAAAAAAAAATAAATAAAAAATTAACGTTGACTGGGCAAGACTATCACATATAGGCCACAATTACACAGCAGCAGAATACGATTGTCAGTCCAGTATTTGGGTCCTTAAAATGCTCCTATTATGCTATTAAAGTTTCCTAATTTAGTTTCGGAGGTCTCCAACAACAGGTTTACATGCATCAAAGGTCAAAAAACTGTTTCATTTTCTTATATATACATTGCACATCACCACAATATTCAATGATTCTCAAATGACTCGATGGATGAATCAGTCTCTCTAAATCCCTCCTTTCTGCGGAAACAAACGCCCATTACCATAACTGAACTCCAGCTCTGTCAGGAAGCTTTCTAAAGCTCAGTCAGCGATAGTACAAACTGTAAAGACAGTAACGATGACGTTGATTTTACATCAATCCCAGCGCGAGTCCGAATCGACGATGAAACATTGGAAGAACTAGTTCAACCCGAACCTTGTGCAGGACTTTTCTCAGTGATGCTATTCAGAAAAACAGAAAAACACTGCATTACAATAGTTACGTAACTGCTCGGAAACACAATGATTGAGGATCCAAATGCAGTTTATTGGGGAATCCACATACATAATCCAGAAACAGGCAAAAAGGTCAATATACAGGCAAGCAGTCCAAAACAAACACCAGGCAGAAAACTCAGACAAACAGGGTAATCCAGTAAACAGATGGATGGACAATCATGGATGTTGAACCTGGGCAATGAGCTATGGGAAGTGGAGTCTTTGACAGAGTGATAATAGTCCAGGGTGGAGTGCCCTCCGGTGGCTCTCAAGCTGGTGACTGTAACATAGCCCCCCTCCTAAGGAGCGGCTTCCAGACACTCCTAACAGGAACCGAAAAGTCCAGGAGGGAGGCGGAGCGAAAGCGGACCAGGGGGCGGGGTGGAGGGCCAGGCCCGTAGAGTGGAAGAGGCCCTGGAGACTGAGGGAGGGCAGGTGGCCAGATCAAAGTAGGAAAAGATTTAGGGACAGCCTCAGGATTGGCCTCTGGGGCAGAAACAGGCTCTGGAGTGAACTCAAGGGCTGCAGTGTACTCTGGAGCGGGTTCTTGGGCTGGAGCCGACACTGGACTCTGGTCAGGGGCTGGAGCCAATGTGTGTGCAGCCCACACACACACACACACACACACACACACACAATATAGCCGTAGCCCGTATGACTAACGCTGCAAAATCAGAGGATTCTGGCATTACGGCCATCTTGTCCGGGGAGACAGGCATGACTGGATGAGACTCTGGCATAGCGGCCATCTTGTCCGAAGACACAGGCGTGACGGGCCGTGACGGGACGAGACTCTGGAATGGCGGATGTGATGGGACTAAACTCTCCCATAGTCCATGAACTCCGCCAACGATCCTCGAGGTCCATCACGAATGACTTGAAATTGGTATTGTTCATTGAGTTCGTAACAATAAAAGTCAATGAGAGCAAAATCAGGAAAGTCTGTGAGATTGGCAAGGTTCAAGAAATCTTGGATGTGGTCCTCAAGCGATCTGTTTCCTTATTGCAGGCGAATGAGTCTAACTGCTGGATCCATTGATGACTAAGTCTGCTGTTATGTAACTGTTATGAGACGCATAGATTGAGGATCCAAATGCAGTTGTCCACAGACATAATTAAGAAACAGGTAAAAAGGTCAATACACAAACAGACAGGGTAATCCAGGAAACAGGAAACAGGAAACAGAAAACAGAAAACAAAAAACCAGAAGAGCACTCAGAAATGCAGTTCAAACACATGCAAGACTTAGCAATGAGTGACAACGTAACCAGGCTTTATAGGCAATGAGTAATGAGGTAAACGAGACACAGCTGAAAACAATCATGGATGTTAAACCTGGGCAATGAACTATGGGAAGTGGAGTCTTTGACTCCAATCCAGCTGGTGACTGTAACAACAATCAACTTACAGGTTACAAAGTTTATTGTAGCTATTTGGGCGCTCAGTTTTTCCTGTCGTTTAATACATTTGGCCAAAATCTTGTGTTATAAAAGATAAAGTGCTATGCACAGGCGGTATTGGCTATGACTAAATGGCAAATGCCTAACTAAGACACTCTTCTTCACTCCTTAAATACATAAAACAATAACCTTTACAAACATTGTTTTTTTTAGTAAAGAAAATACTGTACTTATTCAAAGAACCACACTATAATAATTCAGTGCCTTAGTAAATATCACAGTAATAATTAACTTTATTATCTTAATAAAATCTCTGAATATCATTTACTTGATTGTTTGAGTTGAACATACCAAAATAATTGAATAAAAATCCAACAGTTAATTTTGTCTAAAATTTACAGTTATTTTTAAGTTTTTTTCACTAAAATAATTTAGTATTTGTCTAACCAATTATTTATTTAAAATATACTTAATGTATTTTTGAAATTTCTGTCAAAATATTCTAGAATGGATAAATAAACTGATCTGTTTCAAGAACAAAAAATATTACTTAATTCAAATCAACATTATTAATCTTTAACACACACTCAAGAAATTGAGTAAGTCTCCAGAGCAGTTTCTTCTCAGCGTCGCAGAACTGGTGCATTTCCTCTGTGAAATTCCGATTTGTGTGTTTTATTTTATCTACAAAATCATTAATGTGCTTTAAATTATTTTGTTTAATACAAAACCACATACAGGGACGCAATGTGAGTCACCGAATCGAGTGTGGCGTCTGTCTTTGAAACGCCTGGTGCCTTGCTCAAAACACACAACTTTATTCCTAAAGATAATGAATATAATTAATTTGGATGATAAAATGTTCTCAGAACTGTACACTCTTTGTTTATTAGCAGGTTATGGAGTCAGGTGCATCGCAGCATCTTTCGGCGAGTGAAACACAGGACGGTGGTCTGAAGTTCAAAGTCCACCCGCAGAGCGTGAGTCCCACTCCGGCACGAGAACCAGCGCTGATACGGTGGAAATGGATAACAGACTGGTTGATTACACCTGAATTACTTTTAAATGTTTCATTTTTACTTCTAATATGTTTGTTATATGCGTTTAAATGTAGGCAATATTGTATAGTTTAAGCAGTATAATGCTTTCTCCCCAATTATTTCTACTCAATTTTATTTGTTATTGTACCAAATGCAGTTACTCAGATCTACTTAATTTTTTTTACTTACATTTACTCATTTTGGTGTATGTAATTTATTTCACTGCTTGTAAATGTACTATTTGTTTAGAGTAAAAATGTTTCACCAAAAAAATGAGTAAATCATAGTAAACGTTTTTTAGAGTGCAGCAGTTCTTTAGTTACATTATTTTAGGAATAGAAAAGTTAAAAAATAATGTTATGAGCCAGTATTTTTTTTAATCAAGCCATATTCGGAACAGTAATGTTACAGAAGGAACACATGAACAGAAATGTTAAAATACTGATTCTGCTCGGAGTGATTTTAAGCCCTGGTTGCAGGTTTTCATGTGTGGTTTTGGTAACTTACAGCGACAAAGAAATTAGTTGTGTCATCTGAAGGTTTTATATCCAGTTATGTTCTCAATCGGATATGCTCCCATCAGTTTTGCACAACTCAAATGCTCCGCACTCCACTCAGATATAGAAGCATATTTAAGCTGCTTTTTAGTGTTTGGTCTATTTCTTCATGCAAAGGTATTGTATGGCTTTAGGAGATCTGGAATATAGTGCATTTGACTACTTTTCTTATACTTTTATGATGCTCTTTTTTGTAATTTTATCTATGTTAATTTTAATTTAATGGAACATTGTTAAACTCCTTTTGTGTTCAACGAAACAGAAAGTGATATGGTTTTGGAACAACATGAGGATGAGTAACTCATTTAAATCATTTTCTTTTTTATTTAGTTTACTGAATCAAGCTCTGATGTTGTTTGTTCAAAATTAATAGCCAAATTAAATGTATTTTATTGCCAGAAAGGATGTACTGATTGTGAATGTCCTTTTGTATGTTGAAAATGAGGTTGAGTGTAGTTGGCATTCAACTCTCTACCTCTGTAAATATAGCAACTTGGCACTGACACACTCATACCCAATCTGTCCCAGCATGCTTTAGTAAAGAAGGGCATTGCCCACTGAGAGTTGGTACTAGTCCAGTTCTCTGCCAGATGTGTGCTGGAGGGGAGGGCAGCACAGGGTTAATGTTCATGCAATAGAGACTGCTTAGCACTGTCGAGGTCCGTCCACCCTCTCACCCTAGAACAAGTCCTGTCAGAGGCTCAATTGGGGTCAGCAGTGACATTAGTCTGACTTCTGTTTTTCATTAGCTCTGTTAATCACAGGTCTTCTCTTTAGGGATTGCTTACTAATTGGTCATTTCATGTTCCTTTCCCAGTATGTGTGTTCTATTGCATGTCCCAGTTATTCGAAATTCATTTTGGTTTAATTTCAGTTTCATTTTATTTTGTATAATTAAAATGTCAATCAAAATAAAATTTACAATATGATAAATAATTAAACAATCACAATTAATTGTATATTTCAATATTTGCTGATACCAGGCTACAAAATGAAGATAATTTTAGACATTACCTTAGAGAGTGCTGCAGTGATGACGTGTTTTTGTAGGTAAACCTGGAAGTTAGCATCACCATATTCCCTTTCGTTCAGTCACTCCGAGTTACGTCAGTGACTGACGAATGGGGGTTTCGCTTAACTCCGCCCCACCTCGTGGGTATATAAGGAAGTACGTTGGCAATGTCGCATTATGTTTCTGAGCCAAGAGTATCTCATCACTCCTCAAGCCTGATACTGAGTTCGTCAGCTTTTTTGAGACAAGCGACTCTCCAGTCGGTGTTGGTGCATGTCCTTCCCTGGTCTCCTCTGTCAGGACGTGGCAGATGACCGTGCTCCCACACCGAGATGCTATGCCTCCCACATCTGGGCCGGTCACGCCGCCTTGCTGCCCCACCCGGGGTGCATCTGTGGTTCGCATGACCCCGCTGGTTCAGTTCTTGGGAGCCTGACTAGAGCTTCCCAGACTGTCCCGCTGGCTCGCGGGGACCATCAGGCTCAGCTATGCGATTCAGTTTGCCCAGTCTCCTCCCCGCTTCCGGGGAGTCCGCTATACAATGGTGGGCCCCAATGCCCCTGTCATGCGTGCGGAGGTTGCTACCTTACTGGCAAAGGGTGCGATCGAGACTGTCCCTCTAGCCGAAATGAAGTCTGGCTTCTACAGCCCCTACTTCTTGTACCCAAGAAAACCGGTGGGTTACGAACCAATTCCTTCACAGGCTTCCGTTCAAGATGTTGACAGCCAAACGCCTTTTCGAATGCGTTCGTCCAGCAAATTGGTTTGCAGCGATCGACCTGAAGGACGCGTACTTCCATGTCTCCATCCTTCCTTAACACAGCCCATGTGCCACTCGCATCCTGAACTATCTCAACGACTGGCTGATTCTGAGTCACTTTCGAGAGCAGGTGTGCGAACACAGAGATCTGGTGCTCCAGCACCTTGCCCGTCTGGGCCTTCGGGTCAACTGGGAAAAGCTTCCCCTGTGCAGAGGACCTCTTGGTATGGAAATCAACTCGGTCACCATGAACGCGCAGCTTGCGAGCGAGCGCGCGCAGTCACTGCTGACTTGCCTTTGTCAAATCGAGAGCAAGAGTGCGGTTCCACTGAAGTTATTTCAGAGGCTCCTGGGGCATATGGCATCTGCAGCCGCGGTCACGCCGCTCAGATTGCTTCATATGAGAACACTGTCTTCACGACCGAGTCCCGAGACGGGCATGGCAGACAGGTTCGCTCCGGGTCCTCAGTTTTCTACGGGCTGGAGGTCCCTTAGAACGGGTTTCCAGGCATATTGTTGTATCAACAGATGCCTCTGCCACAGGTTGGGATGCCATGTGCAATGGACATGCCGCCGTGGGTTCCTGGACAGGACCCCAGCGCTGCCTGCATGTCAATTGCCTCGAGTTGCTGGCAGTACGGTTCGCCCTGCTCCGCTCCTGAGCGTTGCTCAAGGGTCAACTGGTTCTCCGAACTCGTACTCCTTGTGACAGCCCCTCCCTGGTGGATTCCTCTGAGGAAGGACCTCCTTTTTCAGAGATAGGGCACCCTCTGGCACCCATGTCCCGATCTCTGGAACCTGCACGTGTGGGTCCTGAATGGACGCAGCAGGTTTGAGTACCCTACCACCTCAGGTGGTGGCTACCATCACTTCCGCTAGGGCCTTGTCTACCAGACCCGCCTATGCATTGAAGTGGAACCTCTTCGTCACCTGGTGCTCTTCTTGCCGAGAAGATCCCTGGAAATGCCCGATCGGGTCCGTGCTCTCGTTTCTCCAAGAAGGGTTGGAACGAAGGCTGTCTCCTTCCACCCTGAAGGTCTATGTGGCCGCTATCTCAGCCTACCATGACCTCGTGGAGACAAAAAAGGTAAGTCAGCACGACCTGGTCATCAGGTTCCTGAGGGGGGCGAGGAGACTAAATCCTCCTCGCTCTCCCCTCATACTCTCTTGGGACCTCGCAGTGGTCTTATCAGCCCTGTACAGAGCTCCCTTTGAGCCTTTGCGGTCAGTCGAGCTTAAGTTTCTGTCTATGAAAACAGTGCTTCTGATCGCCTTGGCCTCCATCAAGAGGATAGGGGACCTGCAGGCATTTTTGGTTGACGAAGCAAGCCTAGAATTCGGGCCGGCTAATTCTCACGTGATCCTGAGACCCCGGCCTGGATATGTGCCCAAGGTTCTCACCACTCCGTTTAGGGACCAGGTGGTGAACCTGCAAGCGCTGCCTTTGGAGGAGGCAGACCCAGCCTTGGCACTGCTCTGTCCAGTACGCGCCCTAGACAGAACGTAGTGTTTTAGGACCTCAGACCAGCTCTTTGTCTGTCATGGTGGGAAGCTATAGGGAAAGGCTCTCTCCAAGCAAAGGTTGTCTCACTGGATAGTGGACGCCATTGTCTTGGCTTACCAGACGCAGGGTCGTCCATGCCCCCTGGGGGTGAGGGCGCACTCCACCTGGAGTGTGGCCTCCTCTTGGGCTCTAGCGCATGGCGCCTCGCTGACAGACATCTGCAGAGCTGCAGGCTGGGCGACACACAACACATTTGCCAGGATTTATAACCTCCGAGTGGAGCCAGTGTCCTCTCTTTTACTCGCCTCAAGTAGTGCCGGTAACTGGACTGGCTCAGGTGTCTTCGCTTGTTCGCCATTCCACTCCACGGACTAGATACGTGCGATATTTCCTCAGGTGAGCTTCCCTGAAGAACTTGATCCTTTTGTAGATGTGGGCTAGTTAGGCAATGAGGATTTGGTGGGTTTTCTGATGTGGAACCGATTGGACCTGATGTAGTTTTTGAAAGCATCTGAAGACCATTGCCTGAGAGCTTTCCCGATGTGAAAAGAGTGACTGGAAAAATAGTTTTGCAAGGATGCCCGAAAATTTACGTGTTATGGGTTTGTCGGATTCATCTATGAATAGAGGATCAAAAGGGGATTTAGCCTGAGAGCTTGTTGTCAAGGATTGTCTAGTTAACATTGTCTCTGCTGTGTTCCCGGTTCCGGTTGACCTTCTTTATGCAGCCTAATGATCCTTTAACGGATTTGAATTTATGGAAATGTTATAGTGTGTTATGTGTATGCTAGGTTAAAGAGATGCATTTTTTATTTAAACTGAAAGAGTGTGTCTGCCTCCCGAACAACGCTAGGAAGACTGTTCCAGAGTTTGGGTGCTAAATAGGAAAAGGGTCTAAAGCCTGCAGTCAATTTTGATATTTTAGATATTAACAACTGACCAGAATTGTAAGGACTATAATGTTTTAAGAGCTCGCTCAAGTACTGAGGAGCTAAACCATTTAGAGCTGTAGCAAATTAGCTCAAGGGAAATATGAATAACAGAGCTTTGTAGTAATTAGCAAATATATTAAAATGTATGCAATATTTAATAGGGAGTCAATGCACTGTTGACAGACCCGGGCCAATATGGTCATACTTCCTGGTTCTAGTAAGAACCCTAGCTGCTGCATTTTGGACCAGCTGGAGATGTTTATTGAGATTGTTTATTAAGCATACAGGGCAGCCACCCAGTAGAGTATTACAATAATCTAGCATTGAGGTCATGAACGCATGAACTAACTTTTCTGCATCTGACATTGAGAGCATATGTCATAATTTAGATATATTTTTAAGATGTAAAAAAATGCGGTTTTACAAATATTGTAATACTGAGCCACTATGAACTGTACTACAAATACAAGTCTTTTATCAAATTACACAGCCAGGTTCCTAACTGAAGACGAAGATGAAAGAGGGCATTGTTATGGAGTATTCAATTTTGTTCAGTATTTAGTAGAAAATTACTAGTCATCCAATTTTTTATATCATGCATTCTGTTAGTTTTGTGAATTGGTATATTTTGTCAGGATGCAAATTAATATAGAGTATCATCAGCGTAACAGTGAAAACTAATGCCGTATTATTAATGATATCTCCCGAGGGTAGCCTGTACAGGGTGAAAAGTAACGTTTGTAATACTGAGCCTTGCGGTACTCCATACTGAACTTGTGATCAATATGATATCTCAGTAGCTTAGTTGGTATAGGGTCTAACATGATGATTTTGATTACTTAACAAGTTTAGACACTTATTCCTCTCCTATAGCAAAGAATGAATGGAATTGTTCCTCAGGGGGTCTATAGCAAACGTTGGATGTGATACTGTAGTAGATGGTTGTTTGGTTATAATTTTCTCTCTGATAGTAACAATCTTGCAAGTAAAGAAATTGATAAAGTCATTATTGCTGTGCTGTTTGGAAATGTCCAAACTTGTTGAAGCTAAATTTCTTATTAATTTAGCCCAAATACCTAGGGCTGTGTTGTTTTTCTATAATCTTCTTTAAGCACAAAGGAGCAACCATCTCTAAAGTGCTGGTAAATAGAGAGTCGATAGTTTCTGTTGTAACATTGAGTTCTTCTAAGCTATCTGGTATGTTGAGGAGTTGAAAAAAATCTGACTAGCAGCGCCCTTTTTATGTTATTAGTTTACACAAATGGCTAAACCGCTATCTAAGAGGCACTAAAGAAAAGAACCACGTCTAGACAAAGATGACGGGGATTGACACTTTTGTCATTTGAAAGAGAACTAACAGATAATTAAGTTTATGACCATATCAACATCTTAAATTCAAAACCCAGTCAACTCCGACTTGTTTAGAGCAGACATCGGCCATACAAGGTAAGCTTTGGGTTTTTAGTCTGGCCCGCCGTGGCATGGTTATGCAATGTATTTTGTATGTAATATTTGTGAGCAATGGGTTTTCTGAAAGGTACATAAGCCACATATACTGTATTAGCAATAGCAGGTTGTCGATACAGGACTCAGACATTGTGATTTGATTGATTGGGTTGGATCTCTCTCTCCTGCTTTGTTTTTGTTTTCATTTTCACGCGGTGGTCACTCACACTTGATCGCACTGTGCAGTTAGAGCCGGAGCTTTGGTGCTTAAAGGTGATGTAATGTAGACTAACCATGTTCCGTACACTTTTCGCCATTCACCGCACGCCAACGACCACTCCTCCGTTGTTGAGAGTCAGACAAGCATGTTTGCGTGATCATTCCCTCGGTGAATACCCATTGGACAGTCCACACTTTGATTGATGTCTTTTGGACCAATAGTATTTGAGAAAAGTGGGGAAAAGTACCTCCTCCGCACGTGTACAGAAGATGATGAGTGTTAACGGTGTTCCGTACAGGCTTACAATGATGTTCCGTACAGAGCGCATAACTTGATTTCAGCGTTGAAAATGGACAATTAACAGATCAATTTTGGGCTGTTTATTTGAAGGAAACATCATTTAAAAGAATAATAAAGGTGAGTACCTTTTTATTTGGTTAAAAAAAGGTTTGGTTTTATTTGGTTTATTTGGTTTATGCTGCTTTAATAAGCTAGAGGACCATGCGAGTTTGGCATGATTGTGTTGTGATATTAATTATGAACCATGTGAAACGTTAGTGAATAACCTTACCATATCTTTCTGAAGACAAAGAAGAAGGGCAAACAATTTGCATTGATTTAAAAGATTTAATTATTAACAATAACAAATGTGAGAACTTCAAAACATAAATAAAGATGTGTGTGCATGTGCATGTTTACAACTATTTACATTTAACATTAACACTGAACTTTTAAAAAAAAAACCTTAACTAGAAATTAATTCTACATTGTTTACATTGTGTGTGTGTGCGTATGTGTGTTTACAACTATTTACATTTAACACTAAACTGATTAAAAAAATACCTTAACTAGAATTTATTCTACACTAATTTACATTGTGTGTGTGTGTGTAACATGTTCTTATGTGGACAGACAACATTTATGGCAATGCCAGTCAGTGTTTGGCACTTCCTCCACCCCTGAACACTCCACGTGGAACCACAAATGGCACAGCTCACACTGGACCCATTCATCAGTGGCCTCATCTCCTGAGCCAGGTGGGACCACTCTATGGCAGAGAGCGTAGTGTTCTCCACCATCTTCAGTCGGAGGAGGTGCTTGGTTTTTTTGCCTTTTGGCCTCCTGGGCTTGTCTTTTTTCTTCCTTCTTCTTTGCCATCTCTTCCTTGCGCTTCCTCTTCTTTTCTTCCTTCTCTTTCTCCTCAGCTTCTTTTTCTACCAGCAGGTTTTAGTACTGGTCGCTGGTGATGACACGGGCTGGCAACAGAATGCGACACTTCACCTTCTTCTTTCTCTCCAGGGCTGGACTCATGAGGACGTTAGCCAGACTCTCAGGGATTATACCTGCTGCCACCAGGTCATTTTTGGGAGCCATTCTGTTACAGGTGGGGCAAGGTGTTTGAGTCGTGGAGGGAGTGGCTGAAGGAGTGACGGGAACGCTGGATGGTGTGGCGTGAGTGCTGGATGGTGTGGCTGAAGGAGTGATGGGAATGCTGGATGGTGTGGCGTGAGTGCTGGATGGTGTGGCTGAAGGAGTGATGGGAACGCTGGATGGTGTGGCGTGAGTGCTGGATGGTGTGGCTGAAGAGGTGATGGGAACGCTGGATGGTGTGGCTGAAGGAATGACGGGAACGCTGTATGGTGTGGTGTGAGTGCTGGATGGTGTGGCTGAAGGAGTGTCGGATGGAGTGGCGTCCCTTCCATCTGCAGATTGGAGCACTCTCACCACCTAAGAAAGTAAAACATGAAAAACACATTAGCACACTTGAAAAGAAATACAAGTAGCTTAAAGGATGAATTATCATTGTATTAATGTTAAAATTACCTGGGTTGTGTCCACAGCACCCCTGGACAAAGGAAAGATCCCAGCCTTGCGGAACCCAGCCTTGACGTTCTGGGCTGTGACAGCAGTGGGGTACACGTTTTTGAGGAGAGGCGAAAACTGCTTCTTCCCCACGACAAGATCACCTCGAAACCAGACCCATCCTGGAAGCCATGGTGGAGAAAGCAGTCTTCAGTTGATTGAAGGCTGCAATATCCAGGGGCTGAAGGATGTGTGTGGTGTGGGCAGGTAGGCATAGAATTTCAATCTTGTTTTCCCTGCAGCACATGATTACATTTTTAGAGACATGTGTCTCGTGTTGGTCCATGATTAAAATAAGTGGTCTCTCCACAGGAGCTTATTTAATAAAATGCCGGAGCCATTTCTGGAAGAGCTCCGAGTCCATGTAACCCTTCTCCTGAATGCCATAGAGAGCGTTGGGGGGCCCATCCAGCCTATAGGCACTACTTGGAAGGCAGCCGGGGTAAATGATAAAAGGTGGAATGCTGTCCCCGACTGCATTCACACAGCAGTGCACGGTGATGTGCTCCCTGGTCATCTGCTGCTGCTGGTAAACATGCTTCCTCCCAGTCTGGCACAGGACCTTTTCCCTGGACCGAGGCTTGTCCCAAAATCAATCTCATCACAGTTATAAATGGGGTGGGGCTTGTCCTCCAAACCATGCTTGATGTAGAGGGCCTCATATAACTGGAAGAAACCTTCAGTGGCCTCTGGTGTACCACCATGAACTCTGGCTCGGTCCAGGGAATCTGCCATCCGTGAGGTCAGCTCAGGATGGCGGGCCTTGAACCTGGACCACCAAACATCACTTAGCCCCTTCTCCAGGTTTACAGTGGTAGTCTGGGATCTGCCACTTTCTTTTTTGATCCCAACAGCGAGAACTTTGACCAGGGAGCAGGTAATTGGGAAACCATGGTCAGCCATCCAGAAAATGAAGCAAATGAGGGCCTCCTCCTCTGCAGGAGTCAGGGCTGAATTAGGATGAGGGTTATGGGAATATTTTTTTTATAATCCTTCAGGGTGGTGTGGGGAATACTATATTTTTTGGCTGTTGCCCTCAAACTTGCTCCTGCCTTCACTTCCTCAACTGCCTGGTCTAGCATCTCCTTTGCGTATTGCCTTTTCTTCCCTGACATATTTCTACTGACTTTCCTTTGAAATAAAATATTATAATAACATTAACGTTAACTGTTATATTTTAACTTTTAACCTGAGCGAACTACGCCACAAACTTGCCACAGTGCAGACGCCACCAACGCCGCTCTAAACTATAAATAGCGCATATTATCACGTAGCACTGCCGTAAGCAGTTCACATAACACCATCGGCCAGATCAACATACCTGTATACAAACGGGAACAGAAAAGGAAATGCCAGGGGGGGGGGGGGGGGGGGGACCCTGAATCAGCAGGACCGTACAAACCCGCCAAAATAAGGGTCCTTAAATACTATGGCTGCTTACACCTCATTGGTTTACCAACTATACTTAGGCAGGCCAATAATAATTAACTTATACTGCCACACCAGGAAGTATTTATTCAGCGATTGGCGGTAAAAGGCCATCTGTACGGAACATCGTTGTGTACGAAACATGGTTAGTCTACGTTAGTTTCTGTGACACTAGGCTGAGCCTTAACTCAAACATCACAAACACATCTTGTACGGGGGCTTGAGAAGGCTCGTCTCAACAGGTAGAAGCAGACTACATTAAAAGACAATATAGACAATAAAAGGTCCAACATATGAGGAATACTTTTTTCTGTGTTGCTACGAGTAAGCAGTTAAGTAGGCAACACTGGCTGTGTTTACATGCACACCATTTGATTGATGAATCCGAACGTAGTGTTTACATGAAAGCTAAATAAAGTAATTGGGTTGATGTGCGCATTTATATGTCACAAGCTTCTAAGTTCTAATCAGAATTGATTTTTTTTGACAATCGCACACTGCACGAATAGTTTCCCAGTGTTTGTGCATACTATCAAAGTCCCTTTCTAAAAAAGTAATGAAGTCTAAAAAAATTTTATAAAGTGTTTGATAATATTCTCCTACATTGCTTCTTTTCTTTGTTTTAAAGAGCAGACTTAATATTTATCTGTTTCACGTGTCCTGATCAGGAGATAAAATTATGCTGTGCAGTTTATATTTATCAAACAGTAAAAACGCCCCTTATTCCCACGCCCAAAATAAAGTGTCTGTAGATGAGAGTATAGTGAGGACTGATGGGACTTCACAGATGATGAGTGGTAGGAGAATTTTAGAATAACGCTCATTGGCATTTTATTTAAAAACAACAGCTCGTTACGTGCATCTTATGCCATTATGCCATTTTACGTCATTGCACGTCATTGCACATTCGCAGTCCTTTCCAGTTGAGGGCCAAGATGGCGCTGTGATAGGTGGACGCGTTCTTAACATCTCGTCAGGAAATTTTGAAATAGGATGATTATATTTCCATTATAATATAGACATTGCTATTTATGAAAGTGTAAGTGATTGCGCTCTTCACATTACCCTCCTTGTGCCAATTTATCTGTGGGTAGAATGAAAAATAGAAAAACTTCCAATGTGACAGCACTATGGAGCCTGTTCTAAGTGCTGATGGAAACGATAACACCGTTTCCTCCGTGGAATTGATTTAATCGGATAATATTGAGGAACATAACTGGTTCGATTCACTCCCAGATTTGAGTGATCTCCTTGCTACTACCCTGCCTGAAACTTCCTTATAACCCTTATCAAAGAAAACAAAGCGGGAACACATGGAAAGTAACGACTCTTCAGCGGAAATCCTGAAGGCCATCGCGAGCTTTCTGGCAAATATGATAAGATGTTTCAGAAAATTTCTGCAATTGATGCAACGACTGTATCTACAGCTAAGCAGATTGAGACTTTGTCGTCAACTGTTACTCAACTTGTTACCAAGGTAGCATCACACAAGGAGTCTCTGAGAGTTGTGGCGACAGAGATTCAGGTCCCCCAAAGTTTATTTTCATTTTTGGGACTTAAAAAAATCCCCTCTGCTTTGCATGTACGAAGAATGTGTTGCTCAGAAGGAAATGACTACATCAATGAAACAGGGTATAATTTCTCTTATTCCAAAACCTAAAAAAAAGAGTCTCTCTTAATTGATAATTGGCGACCAGTTACACTCTTAACAGTTGATAAGATCTTGGCCTTGGTATATGCTAATAGATTTAAACTTAAGCTTAATCAAATTATTGTGGAAACGCAGTCAGGTTTTGTCAAAGGTAGGCATATTAGCAATAATAGGGTGACACGTTGGCTCAGTGAGTAGCACTGTTGCCTCACAGCAAGAAGGTCCCTGGTTTGAGCCCTGGCTGAGTCAGGAGTCCTTTCTGTGTGGAGTTTGCATGTTCTCCCTGTGTCAGCATGGGTTTTCTCCGGGTCCTCCGGTTTCCCCCACAGGTTAGGTGGATTGGAAATGCCAAATTGTAGGACTGTGTGTGTGTGTGAATGTGTCCCAGCACTCTCAGTGCTGGGTTGTGTCAGGAAGGGCATCCTAAAACCTGTGCCAAATCAGGTGTGTGTGAAGCAGAAAATTGGGGGAAATGCTAGGAGAGAGAGAGGCAGAGAGAGAGGCATATTAGCAATAATATAAGACTTGTTTTAGATTTGCTGGACTATTCTGATTTTGTGCACTCTAAAGCCATTATTCTTTTCTATTCTTTTCTTTTCTCTAGATTCGACATTGAACATGGATTTCTCCTGCAATCTTTCAAACTGTTTGGTTTTAGGGATTCTTTTGTTAACATAATTGAAATGTTTTATAAAGGAATTAGTAGCTCGTTATAGTGCGAGTGCATGATAATGTTGTATTGAAGCGTTCATTGTAGTGTGTTGCAATGCAATGCCCCGTTCGCTTTGACGCATTTATGACCTATTTAATCTTTATTTTACATACTTCACACAATCATGGACGTTTAGTGCCACGCAAGGACCAGTCCATCCATTTTTTCTTCCAAATTAAGCCGGGTCAAAAACATGGGGTGATGCAAATTATTCTGGCCCACCCACAATTTTAGAGGCCCACCCATCATCCACTTTCTGCCCCCACCACTGTTGTGAAGCAATCTTTAGTGGTATAAATATCTACCATATTTGTAACATAGAATTGGTTTTACAGTCTTGGCAAATCTAATATACACAAGACAATGATCTGAGATGTCATCGCTCTGCTAGAGAATTTCAACATCATCAACATTGATTCCATATGTAAATATTAAATCTAAAGTATGATTTCAACAATGAGTTGGTTCTGACACCTGTTGTCTATTAATGCCAACCCCAATGCATCTTTTTTCATTATCTACATGGATATTAAAATAACCAAACAATTAATACTTTATCTGCAGCCAGTACTAACTCGTAAAAAGATGGACTTGAGTGAGAGAAGGGAGACGGCAAGCACGAATTACAAGTTAAAAGGCTAGCAAAATGCTAACGCAACAATATCAGATATATGGTGATGTTTAAGTTATATTTAGTGTTACGTTCCATGGTTATTTATTTAATTGTGTTTATTTAATTAAACCTACCCTTAAGACAATGTAAATATTTAAAAAATAAATATTAAATAATGATGTGCGCATGCGCAGTAAGCCCTGGTAGGACAATCTGACAGGTAGGATGAAATGTCAGGACACACCGGCACACTAACTCACCCCAAACATTTTTTTTTCACTGTTACTCCTTCACCTAGACAAACATTACATCTGGGAATTAACATTAGCAGTATACTATAAACAACAAGGAATTATAGTAAAATATAGATTCAAAACAATGCTACACAGAGCTACAAACACAAACCACTCAGCAGCGAGGCAGACATGAACTGGAAAACAACTAGTAATTACTTATACTTATGTAGGTATCAGTATAGCTATAAGTTCACTTGTAGTATATTTGCAGTACAAACTAAAAACGTAGCTGTAAACTAATGTGTACTCAAAGTTTACTACTGTTGCACTTAAAGTGTAATTAATACACTTTTATACACTTTAAATACAACATTTACAAGAATACTACTAGTAAATTGATATCAGTATACTTTAGGGGTGTAACAGTACACAAAACACACGGTTCGGTACCTCGGTTTTGAAATCACGGTTTGGTACAGCAGGGGGGAGAAAACAAAAAATAAAATAACTTTTTTTTTTTTATTAAACAGTGGTTTATTGAGCCACTTTTTATTTTATTTGTCTCTGTCTTTAAATTAATTCAGTTGTAATTAAAAGTTTCTTAAGAATAAAAACAAATGATCCCTGCTAATGCTGTAACTATATAGGGAGCCCTTACTTGCACATTACAGCCGCGTTTCCACCGAAATTACCCAGAAAAATTTGTCCCAGGAACTTTTTTCCCCCGAAAGTTTTTTTCCCCAGACATGTTGCTCTCCGTGTTTCCATCGCAGTCTAAAGTACAGTGAAGATTAGGCAAATTAGTCTGGTGACGTAGGAGATTTTATTGATGTCTTTCCATGGTTGAAACACTGATTACACAAGATACGTTTCAGTAAGTTGTACTGTTTCTTTCAACACACCTTCAGATGTTCATTCATGTTTATTCTGTAGTATTAAAGAGGAAGAGATGATCGCGTTCACTCACAGGTGCCTATACTGTGATCTGTCAAACCACATTAAAGAGCGGGTCATCCAAAGCTTGCTTGGCCAGGAGGCCACCCCAGACGCCCCCACCATCTCCCACATGCCTCTAGTTAAAATGGGTCCATAAGACGACCCGGAGGGGTTTGTGGACCTGTTTGAGAAGACAGCGGAGGCATGTGGGTGGGACTGCACCCATTGGCCGGTGTGACGGATCCCGCTGCTGTCAGGTGAAGCCCAGGTAGCAGCACAACAGTTGCCTGTGGCAAATCTCCTGGCGTATGATGACCTCAAGTGTGCCATCCTTCATCGGGTTGGCCACTCCCCTAAACAACAACTCCATCGGCTGGCCTTTCGCCATTCCGGGACGAGGAAGTTGAGGAAGTAATCGACCTGGTGGTACTGGAGCAGTTCATCGATCGACTGCCACGCTGAACTAGAGAGTGGGTCCAGTGCCACAGCTCCTACATCACTGAATCTGGCCATCCAGCTGGCTGGCTGAGTATCATCTGCTGGCGTTCCCAGGGGTCAGCGAGCCCCTTCCTTTTGTTTCTCCCTCCAGTCCTTCTCCTTTTTTTCTTCTTCTCTCTACACTATATCTCATCCTGTCCCTGTTCCCAGGTCGCAGAGCAATGTGCCCCTCAACAGCCTCCGCTGGGAAGAGGCAGCATGGCCTCAGAATGTTCCCCGGGTTTCAGACCTGAGACATGAGGGAGAGCCTCGGAGCCTCCACGTCTTTTTCATCTCTCCCCTCTCACCGTCAGTCTCTCTGCCAACTTTATTGCCGCTGGGGCAGATGCGGGGACCCGGGTCATTTCCCGTCATGGAGGTGGGGACACTGATCTGGGTCCCCAAATCCCCGCAGGCTGCCCCCGATCAAGTTGGGAAGTACCTAATACCTGTGAATATTAAGGGGGGTACATATCAGGCTTTGGTGGATTCAGGCTGTAACCAAACCTCCATTCATCAATGCCTGATGCAACACGGGGCATTGAATATGAGGATAAGGTGAGGTGTGTGCATGAGAATGTGGTGAATTATCCTAGTGCCTGCTAATATCCAATTCAGGGGAAAACGATTAAAGGTGCCATTAGAACATTCAACATTTCTGGTGGACTATGCAACATGATACCCAGAAGTGGTGCCATTGCACATCATCTCTCAGTCTCTCAATTTTCTCCCGCGTGGGAATCCTAAAAGAGATTCTCACTGATCAAGGCACGCCGTTTATGTCACGCACATTGCTTCCCACAAGCCTCCACAGGGTTTACTCTGTTCAAGCTTCCCTATGGACGGCAGCCCCGTAGGGTGCTTGTAGAGGTTTTGGTAGAGGATGATCTCGGACCAGAAGCGGCCCATATATGCTAAGATATTTTCATTATTTCTTTTATAATTACGACACACCTGTTTGTTTTCATTTTATCATTAACAGAAAGAGTATTTTATATATTAAATTAAACATTTCAAAACATTTCAGAAGTTTCAAAAACTCTATATTCTTCAGTAAAAATATTATTATTGAGAGGAATATGATTTTTGCTTGCGTCTTGATTTTATGTTTTTTAGCATTTTAATTTAGATTTGAGTTAATTAATTGAGGCTCCCTCATAGGTGTAAGTATTTTAAGATGGATCTTGTGAATACATAGCCAGTTTTTCTTCGACACTTTACTTTAATTTTTTTATTTTTTAGTTTAGTAATATTTTAATTGAATTTTTAACTTAGACTGAAACAATCATGTTCCTTCATTCTTCAGGCTGGAATGCTATTAGCAGGAATATATATATAAACTTTTTCTAATGTCTCGGACTTGTCTTGTCTTGGTATTTGCACTCGGACATGGTCATTGGACTCGCCAAATGTTATAGTTGGTCTCGACCAAGTCCTGCAATATGCTTTTTTTCGTGATTTGGTTTAATTCACCAATCCATCTAGAACGGGCATTGACATTGGTCTCCTGGCTGCTTCATATGCCTGCATCAGGTGCGCAGCGCAGAGATATAATTTTTTTTTTGCAAAAAAAACCCAATGTGATCACACACACACACACACACACACACAAATTAGCAAGTAAATTTTTCCAGCTGTACTTCACAAATTTACTGAGTTCAGTTGTCAGTAATGGTTGAATCCGTGACTTCCTGCTCCATCTTTGCACTGCAATATTACTGCTCTGAGAGTGAGAGGCTGTCTGATGAAAGGTACCACACGCTGAGCAGGAAGGTGTTAGAATGATGATTGCCTCCTGACCTGCGTGTACCCTCCATTCTATCCACACTGAAAGGCTGTTTCCCACTCACCTGTCTCTAAATGGGTAAAGGTGCCTGACCACACCATGTTCCCTTTGGTTTCACATCTTTGCTGTCATTTGATCCCTAGCTCACCTAAGTGCAGCGGTCCACCATTCTTCCAGCTCAGAGGACTTGTCATAGCTCAGCACCCAAACCGCCCCCTCTAGTGCAGCCACCATCTGTCCTTTCCAATGGCTCATTTGATCAAGACCTTTGACAAGACAAGATACTAACATTTCACAGACCTTTCTGAAGATGCATTTTTGCTCTCGATGCAAGAACTGACCTTGATGTGAATAAGCTAATACACCCACTTTTTGTTACATTGCACCAGCGCATCCTTCCATACAAACAATTCAATATGACAAAGAAAAACTATCACAGGAAGATATGTTCTGATATCATAGCAGGTCATCCGGACAATCTGATGCTAAAGGTTGCATATTACTACTCCTACTTGCTTTGTCAGTGGATGGTAAAAATACTTTAATGTCAAGTTTATAGTCAAAAATGTAAAAATTACCAGAGTATGACGTGGTTGAAAATCAGCAATATAGGGTCAATCACTTTTGTTCTATGGATATGTTTATTTAAAAAATGCAATTTTCATAGTAAATTAATTCGATTTTTTTTTACAAAATAAAAAAAATAGATTTGTCCTGATATAATTAATAAATCAATAAAATTAGAATACAGTTGTCAAAAAGAAGAGCTTGTGTATTGGGATAATTGTTTATTTTATCATGGACACTCTTATTTGTAATAAGGGGGGTGCATACACCACTATACACTTGAGGCCACTGATAAGATGATGTACTGGAATTCAATTTACACCACTTTAGGAGCAGTGTAAACAATCTGCATGGTTAGCTATGTGTGAAAGGGGGAAAAAAGAAAATAAGTGGCAAACCTCAGGAGCACCACATCTCAAACCAAGTCTGTCATGTGATTACTCCAAACTAAAGAAGTGAAGATTAGCACTTAAAGAAGAGATAGCTCTCTGCAAGGCTTTGAACTGGTAAAGCTCATTGTTTGACTCACTTGCTTTAGAGGTCTTAGCGCTTTGAGAATGCTATCAGTTTCAAAAAAAGTTACAAAACTAATTACTCTTTGCTTTCAAAGTAATAGGAATGTAGAGAAGTGTGGAGAAAGCTGTGCCCCTTTTGAACAAAAAATACTAATATTTGAAGTAATACGTATTGGTTACTGATGTAACCCTCATTCCTTGATGGAGGGAATAGAGACGTTATGTCGAAGACTGACAAATGGGGTCTCAGGTCTATTTCACACCGCTCACATTAGCAGAGAGTAAGCAGCACATATTTTTTTCGCCGCCCATGTTAACAGATTAGAGCATTCACGCCGCACGCAGAGGTGGCGCAGCAGTGCGTTGCAGGAGCAGAAGCAGCAATGCTGCGATCACTATAAAATAAAATGACAAAAAAAATAACATTCCTGTACACCTCCAGAAAACTGTGCAGTAAAATGAAACTAAGCCTCTGCAGTCTGATATAAAAATACATTTCTGTAAAGTGTAAACATTGCTGAATAAAAATTTACCAGTGGATTACACTGGATTATATGAGTGCCAAATACAACAAATAAAATTTGTATAAAACAATAATAATATAATAAAATACTTTGCAGTGTCAAACCTACTTCAGTACTAACTTTAAAACCTTAGAGAACAGCAGTGCAGTAGATAACTGAGCCTTTAAATCTCCTTTGTAAAAGCTTTACGAGGCATAAATAGTCCTTACGTTAGATGAGCTCACAAAAAGAGTTAACTACTAAATGTTTTATTACTACTTTTATTAATCATGAATTACAGTAGGAATACATGTTAATAAAGCATTTATTAACACATTGAGTAACTATTTCTATATGTATAAATAATATATATAAATGTACATTTAAATAGTTTATTAATCATTTACTTACACTTTCTAAATGATCTTATGAACCACTGACAACTCCTAAATAACTGGTTTGTAAATAATGTAATACATGATTTAGAAATGATAAATTGATCATTAATAAAGTATGAAATTACAATTATTAAACATATTATAGATATGCTTATAAGTCAAGAATAAAGCATTTATAGCTGTATTTATAAACTGCTTATTAATGTCTATTAATGCTTTATAAATGATGAATTAACTATTTACTAATGCTTAACTAATGCTTAACTAGTGTGCAGTTATTATAAAGTGTTACCCTTTATTCTATAAAACCTATTTAGTTTAAATACATTTTTAGTACCTTCAAATAATACATATTATTTTATGTTTTGTTATCTTAAATCCCCAAAATGTCAGGTTGTGCAACTGTCCGAACAAATGAACAGACTAAGAAAACTATTTAAAATGGTGTCTTAATAATAATAATAATTTGAAACATTTTATATAAACAAATTTTATAAATATCAGTAGATTTAAAGCTGTTAAGATAATTGAAAAACTTTTGTCCAGCAATTCTCAAATGTCAGAGTGGCACAACATGTCATAAGCTTTATTGCTTGGAAGTTCGATCCGGTTTAGCTCCACATAGGCCTATGTTATTTATCTATAACATGTCATGACCATAGACTGTAAAAAAATATGGACGTAGTGTCCGTGACGTCACCCATAGGATTCTGAAGAGCAGTTTTGAAGCGTAAAGTAGGGTCGAGCTGGCCGTTGCCGTCTTAGCAGCGTGTCACCGCGCGTCACTCCCGGATAACAGAAAATGGGCAAAGATGCAGGATGCGGGTGGAGCTGAGGTGACGCAATGACTAACAGACAGCAGATAAATGGCTATCCACCTGCCACTCAAAGTGGCCACGCCCTTAATTATGCAGAACTTTAAAGCTTTATATAATGTAAACGAATGAGCTATAAAAAAATTCACCCCCCTCACAGTTGTCATGAAGGGCAAAATTTGATATATAGACCAAAACCACAATTAGCTGTAAACATGTTTTTTTTTGCTGTAAAGTTGGGCATTTTAACATGGGGCTCAATGAGATTCTGCTCCCTTCTGGAGCCTATCTCTAGCGGCTAGTCGATGAATTGACAGTTTAAGTCACTTCCGTATTGGCTTAAAAAAAAAACTGGGGGAGGTTTCCGCTTGGTCATGACATGCAAGAGTCGGTGGGCGGGGCTACATAATTAGGCGTTTGTCTTCTTCGGGTTTCACTGCACTCTGACGTCACAGGTAAGCACATTCGCAGATCGATCATTTGATGAGCCAGCTTTCAATAAAAGCTTTTCTTTGACTAACAAGGAAGTTTTCAGCTCTGAAACTTACAGGGTATTGTATCGATCTTGATGGAGATTGATCCCTTTTATATATCAAAAGCTCAAGGGAAAGTTAATTTCTCAATTCATGACCCCTTTAAACACATTGTTCATGACTCCAAAATAAGCATTAGATTAGTTTTGAAAAGACATATCTGGTCATTATGGTCCACACATTTATACTCATGGAACACATCACCAATGTTTGTATTATGTAAATAATGTTTTTTTTGTTTGATTAATGCTAATATTTATATTTGAAATATAATTCATATTCTATATTGCATGTAATATAATTTGTGAATTTTACATTCTTTTTTAGACCTAGATAAGTTTGAAATTATGAACATGCATAAAGGCTCAAGTCAAAAAATGTTTCTTAGGCAGTTTTATAGGCAGACTATTGTCCTTGCTAATGTTTCAAAGATACAATTTCCAAAATGGCAATATTTGACTAAAAATATGTAGATAAATGTGGCAAGCAGCGAGGCGAGGGACCGTGAGAGCGGCCCGGTGGTGACTGATAATGAGCGCCAGAATTTACGTTGTGTTTTGTTTACGTTTTGTTATGTGTGTGCGCGGCAGTCGTCCGTGAGGGGCTGCCGCTTTTACTTTCAGTTTGTTTAAATTTTATTAAAGTCTTTTAAATGTTCACCGGTTCCCGCCTCCTTCTTCCCTGAACATACAAACTCCGTTACAATAAAATACTGGAATTACAGTAAGCATTGTGTAATATGAATCTCTGATATCATGGTATCACTGAACATTGCTTCCATCTGCTATCCCAAATACAACGTGAGAAATGAATCTCACCACTTAAACCAGTCTATAGGGTTGGACAGCCTCTGGGACTAAGACTGGGGCAGGTCCATTGGGCAGTTTTTCCTGGCTTTAAACTAGCTTCTCAAGGTGAAGGCAAAGGTGAAGCACAATTTACACAGAAACAAAGGTGAATTTATAGTTGTTCCTGCAGGTCTAGCGATGAAGGTCTTCACATCAAAGGGATTTTGTTACCCAAAGTGAGTTTGTTATTTTATTTTTTTAAGCAAACTATTTATTTTTTTCATCTTATTAATTTTTTTTTGGAACGGTCTCTCTATTTCAAGACTTTTGACACAATCATCCCGTGTCCTTCTGCCACATCAGAGTGAAAAGGATTTATTTTTCAAGAGTGAGCGTTGAAAGTTTGTCTGTGGTGGAAGAAGCAGCAGAACTTGGGGTCTCTGGCAGAGTAATCTCTCCTTCATAGTCAGTCATGGCCCCTTATTCAACCTCTATGCTTTTATCTTCCTTTGTCAGGGTGGCTGCACTGATTCTTCCAATTCCCTCCTCCTCTCCTCTTTCTAGCCTTTCACTTCCACTGTGACTTTGAGAAAGATGATTGCCTTTTGGTAAAGCCATTCCTCAGTTCACCTCTATTTCGCTACCCCATTTGTGCATGTACTTTTTACCACGTCTTTCTTTCGGCCTTTCTTTTCCTCCCTTTCTCGCTATCCTTACTCTCCTGCACCCAGGCATTGTGCTTAGCAAACATCAAAGAAGCCCATCACACACCAATGGTTTCAATCTTTAAACAGCCAGAGAACATCCAGACCTCTCTCGTCCCTCGGTCACAGTGTCACTGTGTGTTCCAGAAGCAGTGGTGGGAGCGAAGGACTGGTGGGACTTGTGGACTCGCCTGAAAAGATCTGGGGTTGTTATAATGCCTTTTCTTGCAATGAGCCTTACGAAAGGGGGCACTGACGCTGTGATCAGGGGCCGGGTGGTATTCTGTTTGAAATGAGAAAAGGATTAATTTTCAACAGCCTTCCTCACACAGGGGGCAGTCCCAAGTGCCATAGCATGCCAAGGGTCATCATTAGAATATGACTGCCTTCAAAAAATCCCTGTTAACTGCAATGTCTCGTGGCAATGTTATACCTCTAGACCCCTCTCTCTTTGTTAAGTGCATAAACATTAATGAAGAAAATTTCATGCCCCACGCTTCTCTCCTGCAATGCTCCTGAGCTCTTGAGCTCCCTCCTTCTCTGTTCATTTTTCTTTTTCATCTTTATTTCTATCATTATTTTACTCTTTCTCCTCTCTAGCTAATTCTGGCAATGGGTCTTGTGTAGTAAACAAACAAAGTAGTCGCAGCAAGGGAGGAGAGAGCAAAGCAAGAAAGACAGAGACAGAGAATGGGACAAAGAGAGAGAGATTCATTTCTTATTTGGAATTCAGAAAGATGCAGTGATCAAAGAAGGCTCAATATCTCCTAGCTGTTCAAAGGGACTTGTATAAAACAAATATGATGTGATCAGGAATAGAAGCGCTCTCATTAAGAGCCGAAGCGGATGATGACAGGTGCGTGGAAGAATCTCGATGCACGCTAATTTTCTTCCCCCACCGAAAATGTGTTGTTTGCTTTCATTTTCCTCTCTCGGCCTCGCCTTCCTGTGTGTTGTTGCTCCTGATATTGATTAGCGAGTGAACGGTGGAGGAGTAAATAGGGATTTCACAGTTGATGCTCCCCTGTGCAGTTTTGTCAGTGACAGCCCCTCTCCTCATGACAACTGGAGCCCTGAGCAGGGCGTGAGACATGATTGCTGTTTGCACACAGAAGTCACACCGAGCTAAACATCTCGCTTTCGGGCCTTCAGGGTTTTGAAAACCTTTTACATTTTCCTGTTACGATAAGAACGGCAATTACCAACTAGGAATTCCTTGCTGATCAGGTGGCTTTCTTCAAACAGTTGCTCTCTGCTGTGGCTTTCGTCGACAAAGGAGCTGGGCCATTCAGTACTGCAGAACTGTGGCGAAAACCTTGCTAGGACGGCTTGCTATCTGTAAAGTGAAGCTGTGTGCATCAAGACCCTATAGCTGTGTGCACTACTTTTAAACCAATCAAATGTCTATAATGGGGAATCTGTCACACCTGTCTTCACATTCAAATGTATCTAAAAGTTAAAATCATAAAACGTCTTAATTGAGACAATCTATAGAACCCTGTTACCACATTGTGAAACCCATAAAATAACATTGTTTTAAATAACATTTACACAGATTATAGTATTTACTGCAATTGTCAGCCTTCAACTCAGTTAACCAAGTTATTGTGGAATTTGTAAGCTGTAATCAATAATAATTTTTAAATATTAAAACTCTTCAAAGCAGGATTGCAAAAATGGAAAACCCAAATAAATAAATAAAACTCTTATTTACTGTGCCCTACTATGGTTGATGATCAGAATTCCTGGTTAAGCACCTACTTTACATCATTTGTTGAACAAGAACAAAAAATGTTCCTTTTATGTTTAAGAATTTCAGGCAATATTTTGGAGAGCCCTATCAATGGAAAGCGACATTGATCCTGCTTATTTACCCATAGCTTTTCTGTATTACTCAGATCTGTAATGAAATGGCAGGCCCTAGAGTGTTTTTTTCTTTTTCTTTCCTGGAGCAGGTGATGAAATATTCAGTATTTTTCTCCAGCCAGGTTGGTGGCATGGGCTTTGTTACCGTTGCTCTGACACAGACATCCCAGGACAGCATACCTATATGATCAAAATGCCTGTACAACAAACTGATGATAAGTGACTAGTGACCTCACCACTGTCATCATACCAACCACACACAGACACGTGTAACAAACATGGACACACTCATAGTGATCTTGTTGCTGGCGAAAGTTAACTTTTTGGTTATCACATCAAAATTGCTTTGTATCTGTCAGATTATTCTTCCCTAGCAGGCCTGACAATTTTTGTGTTTATATTCCACTGCCTTGCTGATATCTATTGTATCTGCTTAGTCCAACAGAAACAGGATGTGTGATATTGTGATTCTAAGCTTTTGCAATACATAAGCACTGAAGAGGCTTTTGAATAATACGGTGAGCTGAGTAGAAGAAACTGGTCTGTTTTATTTACAGCCCAGTTTATTGGAAATATTTCTTTATCCAGAAACCTGATGCATGAGAGACTACACATGCTGCTAAAACATGCAAAAAAAGTAAACATGGACACTTTGTAAAAATCTCAGATGGAATGCATACAATTTAATTAAATCCTGCTTAAATCCACCATCAGTACATCACAGACACATGGCAACATTTCATATTTGATTTATTGGGAGGTAATGACAGGGATCAACTGACATTTCGTTTGTTGGCAGAAAGTCTGTAGAGCAGCTAATAAGATTCTCCTCCTGTGTTTGTGCGAATGAGGGCGTCTGTTTGATTCTTCTGTCTCTGTTTGAGACTTGGCTGCGAATCATTCCGAGGATTGGTTTTGGTTTTTAACAATGTATGATCAGACGATGAATGCAATCAAGAAACATCTCAGTGGTTCAACTGTTGTAGTTTGACCTGAATTCAGTGAGATCAGTAATTACACCAACCATGGATTGATTTGTTTTATACCTGATGCAATAGAGTATGTTTGATAGAAACTGGTCACTGGAGGATTATGAGTCATATTTTAGCTAATCAGAAAGATCTGATCTCTCTGTAAGATGGAAGTCTGCTCATTTACAAACTTGTACATTTTCAAGTTGTTCTAAACCTGTATTAATTTCTTTCTTCTGCTGAAAACAAAAGAAGATATTTCGAAGAATGTCAGTAACCAAACAGTTGATGGTCCCCATTGACTTCCATAGTATTTTTTTCCACTCATTCTATGGAAGTCAGTGGTGCCCATCTACTGTTTGGTTACCCTTAATTCTTCAAAATATCTTCTTTTGTATTCAGCAGAAGAAAGAAATTCATACAGGTTTGGAAAAATTTGGGGGTGAGAAGATGTTGACAATTTTAATTTTGTGTGAACTATCCCTTTATGGGAATACCCACAAGAGAAATGCAAACCCCACAATATGTTCGCAAAATACCAATTTATTGCTAGTATCCCAAAGAACCACTATACACTTAAAATTTAAATAGAAAGTTAATAACTCATGACATTATTCTTTCAAAATGTGTTTTGTGGCAAGCATGTTTTAGAATGTTACTGGAATGAATCAGTGCTTAAATGTCTCATATACAGTGGATGGAAAATATGATTTCACCTCACCTCATTTGCAGTTAGTTCTTGTGCTTTGTTCTATTGAAACATAGATGAACAATATGATGAACTGATTAATTTTAAAAATACAATTGATGTTTCATTCCCTCTTTTAAACACTAAACAGTTAAACCTCTAACATTATGTAATTTCAGTTAATAATATCAATGTCATGGGGACACAAATGACACATATTCTGAGGATGAAATTTAAAGTAAATAGTTTTATTGATTTTTTTCATGCTGATGTATACTGGACATGATGAGTAACATGACTTCTATAATCTATAAGAATGCATGTTTCCTTAAAAACACACAAACATAAAAGTCCAATAGCTGATTTTTTTTTATTTGAACTCTTCTGTCAATTCAACAGTTGACAAAAATATTTTGTCCTGTGCTTTTATTTTTAAAAGCCAAGATTTGTCTTAAGTATCGCTGGTTAACCCTAGCTGAGGTACACAGAGACAGCTGCACTGATTTATAACTGGCATCATCGTTTATTCCACCAGGGGGCAGTATGTGACCTAAAAACACAGCCTGGCAGACCTTTGTCTTTCAACCATGCAGAAAAGCAAAACTGAACCGACAAGGCCAATCACTGCAAGTCCAGTACAGTTTTAAGGGATCATTTGTGCCATATACTGAGAGTATATAGTCTGGCTGGGATTGATTTTGAACACACTTTTCTCTTTCTTCATGTGTGTGTGTTTGTTTCGTACTCAACTAATGATGTAAGCCCCTGCAAGTTACTGCAGGTATTGTGCACAGGCATCTATTCAACATTTGTTCAAGGCCTTGACAAAGGATGCTGTGCTGCAGTTTTTCATGGCTACCTTTTATGCTTTATAAATAGTGTACGGCCCACACATGAATAATTGAGCATTCCAAAGTTCCAGCGTCCTCCGACTCTTAACAGGATAGAGCGGACCTAGAGCTCGCACTTATTGCTTTCCTAGAAGATAATGGCCAGCGATTAAGTGATGCATCCTCTAAAACAGGTTTTTGAAGCCAAGGACCCCCAGATATGATGATCCTTCTACGAAGGACCCCCTTCTTAAAATTTGAAGTCAAGTAGAAATTTGAAGACTTTTTATAGTACGTATACATGTGATTTATGAATACAATTTGCTTTTTTACCAAAGATTGGATTATCCTATAGGAGATCCTGTACCCTGCAAATACATCATTATCCTGTGAACTGACACCTTTTTAACATGCCATTCATGTAACATCTTGGAATATATATATAACAACAACAATTTATATGTATTTATTATTGTGGAAGGAAAATGTTACTTTAGGCCATATCAGATATGATCAATGGTTATTCTGTTTAAATAAATGCATCATGTTGTTTCTTATGACGGGAAACTCCTTGGCATTTTGTCATCTATGCATTAAAAATGCATTCTGGTATAGTCACCTAGCGGACATCAGCCCTTCAGTATGAACAGTGTCAATTGTGGGTGGCTGTAGATTATTTGTAAATTAAATGTGTGTGCATTTGGGGGGAGGTGGGGTAGCCGGGCCTACTCAGGTACAGAGGCTAACAACTTGCTCTGAAACAGTAACAGCTGCCAGGGCCTGCTCCACTGAGAGAGAGAGGGCTGTGTTCATTAGGCAGCGATGTCTCCTGGGCTCGTCCACCTGCCTTGATCACGTTAGCATTAATAATACATGACTGAGCACGGTAATACAACCATTACATTCGCTCCTCTTCTTTTCTATCTCATGCTGCTGGTGCTACCGGCTCCACATGTGGGGATAGAATCTAATTTCTTGCCTTTATCGAAGGTTTCCTTTTGTATTACTGCCGCCAAACAGTACACAGCACTCAGAGGCAAAAAAATGGGTTTACCCTTTATTTTTGGGGTTCACCTGGCCCTAAAACAAAACACTGGTTGTTGAATCCGAAAGATATGTGTCGTTAATTCAGCAGAGGTGATACCAAAGCTTGTTCATTTCTGTGTAATTTTAAATCTGCCACAACTGAGAGGCGTCCTCGGAACAAGGTGTTTTATCCCCGAGCAGGAGTCAGAGGGAATGGCTACAGATGATGGGATTTTATCAGACACAGATATGCCTTTTCAATACGGTTCAAAAATTTCTCCAAGTGACCATACATTTTAATGTTGGCAGAAATGGCTTCTGGAGATTGCTTTAAATGATTGGATTTGCCTGTTAAGATTGGAATGGGAGGATTTGCATTGATTTAAAACACCTGTGATGAAATCTAAATGTGCCATGGCCTCTCTCAAACAGCAGGGTTATATGGGCAGGATGGGAGGAAGAGAAGGGAAGGGAAAAGGGAAATAATCCAGGGATCATGTCCTTGTTAAAATTCACACAGTCAATTCCTTTTATGACTGGAGATCCTATCAGTCAATAAGAAGAGTGAACCGGTTGAATCATAAGTATGACTACTGGCTAGATCAGTAAATATGACTTATTATTTTTTAATGTAACGGTCTTAAGCCCGAGATCAGATTTCCATTTGGAGGATTCTGGAGTCAGCCAAATGGCCAAGTAATTAGTGTTACCATGCACGCCTAGGACATTAAAATGTTAACAGTGTTGGAGCCGTGTGATGGAGAATACAGAGTGAGGGTTTTATTACAGCTCTGTGGACAGGGGGTGACATCTTTCCTAATTGGGGACATCAGGGTTCCTGCTGCCGCTTTTTATCTGCAGTTCAGATCACTTCTTTTTTTAATTTATTCATCTCAGCCACCTCTCTCTTGCTCTCTCTTTCTTGCATTGCTCTCATTGCTCTCATTAGTAGTCTGCTGTGATGGTGTCCCTTCGTTTGCATTTGAAGTGGTGGTACTGTGCAGGAGCATCCCTGCTGCATGAGAGTGAAAAGACCGAGAGAGTGCGGAGTATGCGAGAAGGAGAGGCAGAGGCAGAGATTTGCTGTGTGTCGAGTTGAGCCACAGCTCGACATCTGGGGCCGGCTCTCTTATTCCCAGTGGCACCGGCATGTCATTAACAGGATTAATCTAAGCCCAAATGCCTTAATGATCGCTGTTTTAATATATGTGAACCAGCTCAGTCTCTTGACTCATTACCACCAATTTGCCCGAGACATAGATAATCGGCCTCTTTATAGCACTCACCAACATTTATTTTTGCTAATACGTTTTCCTTTTTTCCAAGCGTGGACTGAGCAAACAGTTTTACTTCTGAGTTAGTAGATTGCAGAATCGCTCCATTAATCATGCAAGGGTTGCAAAAATAAAAGATAACACAGTTGAATGTCTCCAACCAAGGCCTAAAAGGAGTAATTTACCCAAAAATGTATATTGTGTCATTTAATCTCACCCTCATGTTGATCCAAACCTGTAAAACTTTGAATGTTCTGGTTGCTATTTTCCATTAAATTACAACAAATGGGCATAAAAGATTAATAAAAGTAGGGCTCATAATGTGTGCATATATACAATACATTTAAATGAACAGATACATTTAATTGAAAATCTAATACATTAATAAAATCTGGCCTTTTCTGATACGTTCAGAAGAAACTATGTCCGATTTATGAACAAATCTTTTTTCTTTCTTTGAACAAATTAATGATTTATTGATTAATTTGACTGATTATTTCATCTCATTGACTAGTGATCCGGTTGTAGTAGTTCCACTAAAAGGGAATATTAGTGAATAAAAAAATGACATTTTAGGCTGTTAATCACACATATCTATTGTATGGCTTCATAATATAGCGCACAAGATGTATGGATCACTTTTTTGGTGCATTTGCAAAACTTTTTGAAGCTTGAAAACTGTAGTTGTTGTAACTGTTTGGAAAAGTGGGTAGCACTTTTTATTTTACAGTCCTATCCCCCATGTACATACTATGTAATTATTATAGTATTTACAATAACTGGGAAATAACTAGGTACTAACCCTGAACCTACCCCTAAACCTAACATTAACCTATGTAGTTACCTTATATTAACCAGTACTTTCTTAGGTAAGTACACAGTAAGTATACGTACTATAAAATAAAGCACAACCGAAAAGTGTTGTTTATGTGTTCTACAGAAGAAAGAAAGTTTGAAAGAAACAAAGAATGGACAATCTGGTGAATCTGTGGAAAAAATATCTGTTTTAATGGAGTTCCTCACTGTAAAAATATACTTGTATGTGTGGGTTGAGATAAATCACCACTTCTGTTTTGCCATGACTTTTGAGTTGATGTGGCAGATATCACGTTCTGTGGCTTCAGCTATTATTAAATAATGATCCCAATATAGGAAAGTTTTTTCTCTCCATCACCTATCAATATTTAGGGTGGACACATCATAAAGATTCAGGATGTTGATAAATCTCAGGACTTTAGGGCAGGCCCCAGCAGCTTTCTTTCAGAGGAGGCCGATGAGGCACTCTCCTTTGGGACAGAGACAGGGATTGCGGTTTGTACGTCCAGCGATAGCCCAGCAGTCCCATAAATACCGAATTGCATTCATGCCCCAGGGCAGTTTGGGGCAGCACTGTGAAACCAGGCAGAGGTGTCTCAGCTTCAAGAGAAGTTCTCCAGGCAGCATGCCCCAAGGGGAACCTCCCTGGCCTCTGTGACAGTTGACCTTTCACCCTGGAGAGCTGCAGCAGGTGAAAAAAGCCACAAGAGCAGCATATGACCTGCTTCCCCTAGCAGGTCATATGCTTGTGTCTGACTCCCTTTTACCTGCTGAGGGGTTGGAGAAACTCTGAAGCCTACAAAACTGACCAAACTGAGCTGTGAGAGCAAGTTCTGGCTAAGAGGTTCAGCGTTATCTTGACTGGAAGGGAGAAAGTATTTCTCCTGTAATGGCATCTCTTCACTGGCTTCTAGTTCACTACAGGGTTTAGTCAGTGTTAGATAAGTTACTCTAAAAAAAGTATTGCATTACTTAATACTAATTACTTTCTAAATCCCATATCAACCTTGATTACTTTAACAATACAAAGATGGCATGAAACTGCTCTTTTTATTCTTTTAAATAAATAATATAAGATTACATAAATTATTCTTAATTTAGGCATTATTTTTATTAATTCCACTATTGTTTTATATCGATATTATCAGAAGTAACTAATAAAATTACAGACAGTTTAAGATTATTCACTTAATTTTTTTTTTTTTCAAGTGAAAAGCAATTAAAATCACAGTAATTAAATAATTTGTAATGCATTACACCCAACACTGGGTTTAGTTTAAGGTCTTATTATTTGTTTTTAAGGGACTAGTTGCTTGGCATCACATTATCTATCTGATGTTCTGATCTTCTCTCCAGACTCCTAGGACACCAATGTCATCAAACAGCCTTTTTCTGTCCATTGCCAGATTTCTCAATTTTTTACAATTTTATGCATGTCCGTGCTTTTGGAATAGTTTCCTACTGCAGATTAGTTCCTCTCCTGCAGCTGATTAGGGATATATCAAAAGTTTGATGTAGATTTAATCATGAAGTAAAACTTGGCTGTTGATGATTGATGATATCTTGACATCTTTAAAGTCGATATTACACTGATCAACACTAATGCATGCATAATGTCTCGGTTAATATAGTAGCCCTCGTTCCTTGAAGGAGGGAATAGAGACGTTACGTCAGTGACTGATGGAATGGGGGTTTCGCTTAGAAACCTATCACCTTCGAGTTCTACAAAACGAGCCAATGGCAAAACAATGCAATGGGTCTGCAGAGTTTGCCTAGCACAACTCCGCCCCACCTCGTGGGTATATAAGGAGCTGTGTGTGCGATCTCGCATTATGTTACCTGCTAAGGAGCCAAGGCTGAGCGCCCCCGGCCGTACCAGTGGTACAGCGGTTGTGGCACGGGGACGTAATGTCTCTGTTTCCTCCTTCAGGGAATGAGGGTTTCATACATAACCGAGACGTTCCCTTTCAGTCAGTCACTACGCGTTACGTCAGTGACTGAAGGAATGGGGGTCCCTATCTAATCTTGCCACAACGGCTGTCTTCCAGTGTCCTGCACTGACCTGAGCTCCCGGCCATGAGACTAGCACTAATGAAGTTCTAGGCTCAACGCCAAATACCAAGGTACACTGGGAAGCATATCCCACATGGAAATGTGCAACACAATGCCTACCCGCAGGGAGGACTTAAAAATACACATATGACCCGAGTACGGGATGCATATGGAACACTCTGAGGTATCCAGCCCGCAGGTTGAAATGTTTCAACTCCAGGGGCGGCAAGGTGTCTTGCCAAGGGAAGACACGTGCTCGGAGGAGACTTACCGTGGAAATACACATGTGAGGGTTGCCCAGAGGGGAACCATGCACATGGAGGCACCTAGCCTTAGAAAATGTGTTTGGCTGTCAACATCTTGAATGGAAGCCTGTGAAGGGTTCGGTTCAAGATGTGCAGGTCCAGGATTGGTCATAACCCACCGCTATTCTTGGGTACAATGAAGTAGGGGCTGTAGAAGCCGGACTTAGGGTGTCAACCTCTGCACGCATGACAGGGGCATTGCCACCCACCATGGTATAGCGGACCCCCCGAAAGTGAGGAGGAGTTCATGCAAACTGAATCGCATAGCCGGGCCTGATCATTCAAGCGAGCCAGCGGGACAGATTGGGAAGCTGTAGCCAGGCTCCCAAAAACTGAACCAGCGGGGTCATGTGAACCACAGGCGTACCCATGATGGGGCAGCGAAGTGGAATGACAGGCCCAGACATGGGAGGCGGAGTGTTCCGAGGTGGGGGCGCGATTATGTTCCGCGTCCTGACAGAGGAGGCCAGTGAAGGACGAACGTTCCACGGTTCCTCTGACAGGGGTCTGGCGACAGAGGGGGATGAGAGCAGTGAGGCATTGCGTCGCACGTTGTCAACCGCGCCCTTTTGGGGCTTGGAGGTGAACATGTGAGATCTTTCTTTAACCATGAATAGGGTGCAAAAGATTCTCCACCGAGGGAAGGAGTGGCCCTGTTACCATCTCCTGGGAAAGACCGGTGTTTACCTCCGAGCTGCCCGTCTCAGGATCCTTCCTGCGACCTCCTCTGCACTGGGGCCCGGGTGAAGGCTGCTGGGGCCGGGCGAGAGGGGCGGGAGCCGCAGGAGGGCACCCTCAACGGGGAACAGGCTGAGGCGTCTGAGCCGGCGGCTGGGTGGAATATGGGGAAGAATATGTTTGATCGCCTCAGTCTGCTTCTGTGCGGCCGAGAACTGTTGGGCGAAGTCCTCGACCGCCTCGCCAAAGAGCCCAGCCTGAGAGATAGGAGAGTTAAGGAAATTGGTCCGCTCAGCCTCACTCATATCTGCCAGGTTAAGCCATAAATGACGTTCCTGGACCACACAAGTGGACATCACCTGACCGAGTGAGCGCGCAGTAACCTTCGTCACCTGTTGGGCGAGGTCAGTTGCTGTGCGCAGCTCCTGCATTAAAGCAGGGCATAACTGCATCACTACAGAGCGTTCCACCGGGGGGACGCCAGTGTACCCTTTGGCCATTGAGAGCAGTGAAGGCAAAGGAGGCCATTGAGCGATCGCGGGAAGTTAATAAGAACTTCCACGATTTTGAGACATCCTCATGCACTTCCGGGAAGAACGAAACTGGATGCGGGTGCTGACGGGTGTTAGCACGGGCCTCCTCCAAGAACCAATCGTCCAGCCTTGAGCGCTCGAGACATGGCGGAGGGTTCCACTTAAGCCCCATGCTCTCAGCTGCCCAGGAAAGCATGGCCGTCAGCTCCAGATCAGACTCGGGCAATGCTGGCACTCCCGAAGGAGGCAGCGCAGCCGAATCCTCATCTCTGAAGGGATCCAGTCCACCTCGTGATGCGGCGATCAACATCATATCATCCGCCGGCGCTCCGAATAAGCCGCTGGGCCCGCCATGGGACGAACCAGTGACTTCACCCGGCAACACCACGGGTTGCAATGTGCTAGAGGGGGGTGGGAACATTATTAGTTTTGCCATTGGTTAGTTTTGTAGAACTCGAAGGTGATAGGCTTCTAAGCGAAACCTCCATTCCGTTAGTCAATGACGTAACACGTAGTGACTGACTGAACGGGAATTACACTTTTTACTATACATTACTATACTAATCCATCCACCCATCAAATCCAATATTTTCCATGGCATAGTTCCCATATGCCTCTGTGTAAATGAGTGGAGCAGTTTCATCTACTACAAATACTCAAGCACACGTGAGGCTCGTAGTGTTTTCAGCATTTGCCATTGCACTATATGAGGCCACTCCGCATTAACCTAATCTCTAGAGCTGCTCTGAGAGTTCACATTACCAGCATTTTCTTTTCATTCAACAGTAAACCTCTATTGTGCAACACTTTGTTTGCCACACTGTATAATAAAGTTGCTGCCTTTCATTTAAGTACAATCAATTTGGATGTTTAAGTAATTTCAACTTAAATTACATTAAACTGACTTTAAAAGTTAGTCAAAATTAGTTGAATCTTGTATAACTTATAAAACTTAATTTATTGCTTAATTTATTTTGAGTCAAGCAATGTAAAACCATATGTTGTCATAACTTATATTTTTGCAAAAAAATGAAAGGAATTGTTATTTTATTCATTACATTTTAAAAGATCAATTAAAATGTTAAATTTCCCTGCATTCCCTGCAAAAAAAAAAAAAGACAAAGAATTGCAAATGCAAAAAATCAATTGCTTTAACATAACTGTTACAGAAGTAGACTCAGAACACACAGGATATCGTTATGCAGGGAGATTATTGACAACAACAGGAGCTGAGGACTCGTGGATAATAGTAAGCAGGTTGAAGATACTTTAACTGTGCTGATGAAGAACGTAAAGATGATCTTTGCCTTACAGGACCAGGAGATCGTGGATGATGATGGAGACATACACAAACATGGAGACACCATGGAGACTTGACAATGGGAGTTGCTGGAGAGGAGAACACGGAGGAGGATCACAGTAGGTAGGTCTAGGAGAATTGCTGGAGATCGGCCTTGAAAGGAGTCAAGGAAAGAGTCCACTACGTGTAAACGAGACTGGACAAGTGAGTGAAGCAAGATGTGTTGTGATGATGGTGCAGAGGAGGTGCAGTTGTGTGTGATTATCCAGGAGAGGTGATGATGAAGTGAATGCAGGTGAGAGCCAGGGAGGATGATGGGAGATGTAGTGTAGACATGGTGGATCTGTGATAATAACATTAGTACATTTTAGTGTTATTTTGGTAACACTTTAGAATGGGAAAATATTCACTATTAACTACTACTTTTGCCTTAATATGCTCCTAATTTACTGCTTATTAATAGTTAGTAAGGTAGTTTTTGTAGCGTTTAAATTTAGGTATTGATTAAGGATTAAGTGATGTAGAATACGTTCATGCAGAATAAGGTATTAATATTTGCTTTATAAGTACTAATAAACAGACAATATCTTAGTAATATGTATGCTAATAAGCAAACAAACAAAACAAAAAAAGTCTTCAAAAGCTGTATTAGAGAAGTTATTTCCATTTGAACTGGTTTTGATGTTAAAATTATTGAGCACTTCAGCCTTTAAAACAGGTCAGGAAATGGACTTTCAACCGCTTTTGCTGTAAAAATAGCATGGCTGTTCTATGTGTGTATTCATTAGGAAGGCTTTTAAACACATTGAATTTCATCTGTGACAAAATATTAATTAAAGTCTTTTAAATGCCAGCTTGTAAATTGGTTTGCACCTGAATCCTGAAGAGCAGGTTTTATTAATTTCACCCCCCTCCCTCCCTACTCATTCCCCCCACCTGACTTGGTACAAGCACAGTAGTGCACGGTAAATATTGAATTTGTGACTAAACCCCCAGCTCTACGTAAGCGAAAAAGGGGAAAAAAAAGGAGACAGAGGGATGGAGAGAATTGGGAATCCCTCCTAATTAATGCGCTGTAATCAAGCTCAAAGTGAGGAGGTCATTCCCTGGGAGTAATTTGTGATATTAAACCATGCTGTTCCCTTCACGTTGATTGTTGTGTCTCACTAGATGAAGCTGATCCCTTTTAATATCACTGCACATATGCAAACGGGCATTGCAATATTGCACATCGTCACTGGCGATCCTCTTTTAATTCAGCTAAAGGCGAGGTGCGTGACCCTGTCGCTCAAATCGAGCTCCCCACACCAGCTCGCTGTTTATGCTGTCTGACATGGAGCCAGCTCATTACCCGAAGAGTGGCACTCATTAACAATAGGTGTGTATGAGGATGTTTACTGGTCTCTGAGACCATCACTTCCAAACATACAGCAGTTTTTTGACACGGGCAAGATTAAATTCTGTTTTATTGCTTTTAAGCATGAAACATGCATTTATTAGGCTATCTTATGTTATAGTTATCAGAAGTATTATCAACTGTCTTCAAATTAAACTCAGAGAGAAAAATGGCCATTGTGTTAAATTATAATGAGCCTGTGTGCGCGTGTTAACTCTTGATAATTAACGTTCATTTTCTAAACCTAATTGAGCTGTCAAAGTTGAGGCTCTGACAGCTTTAGGCAAACCTGCATTTACACAGGAAAGCTTTGATACTGAACACATAATGAGAGCTTTGCTGCTGTCTCTACCTGTTAAAACATCAAACAGAAATGACTTGACTATTATCAGGCGTAAAAGTTCATTAGCATGTACCTCTAATCAGATTCAGATATTTTCATAGTAGCATTTACTCAATGGACTGCAACAAGTGTCATTTTAAAAAAACACAATAAGATTGCATTTTTATACCTAAAAATTATACTTAATATAGTTTTTATTTGATGGTTTAAACACATGGTTTAAACACTTCTTGAAACGTTTTTAACCGTTTTTTTTCTTCTTCAAAACAACATGAAACCAATATAAATACAAACAGTTTCTAGGAACTTGGTACACATTTTAAAAAATAGATTTTTAAAAGACGTTTTCTTTTTTTTTTTTGTGGACACTCTTATTGGCCCTTTTAACAGCGATAATTTATTAGAGCGTCATTAAAAAAGTGAATTGGATCTTAAATATTTTCTTTATTAATCTTTGACATCACAGCTTACACATGATAATTGGTAGTGAACTGAAGGTCTTGGGACTCTGCATGTTCTTGTGATGCTATCAAGAAGCATTTACATCCAAATTCACATACAGTGCTGCATTTGATGGAAGAATTTAGTTCTTGATCGTTAAAAAACATTCTATAAGTATGCGTGTGTATGCGTATCTTATTTTCAGAAAATAAATGAAATCTTGATATAAAATTTAAAATGTAATAAGAAAAATTTAATTGTGGATTACAGTTGCTGAAAATCAATGTGTAGATTTGCATGCAAGTTGAAACAACTTTAAATATCAGTCTCAGCCATCTTTAATACGAAAAAGCCATCAAGAAAGTACAGTGGGTGGCTTTAAGTACAGTTTTTGGCTCTGTAGCCACAGGCACAAAGGGCCCGAGAATGATGGTTAAAGGGACCTATTTCCCGGCTTTGGGTTTCCTTCATCTATAATGGATGAAGGTACAGATCCCCTCTCATATATTTACATATTGTGAGTGACTCAGTGATGATGCCAAATAGATCTGCAGGATTCTGGTCTCTCTTGTCAAAGTCTGCAGATAAAGAAGGTGAGGGGAACACAGGGATGTGCCGTTGCCGTTGGGGACAGCTTCGGGAGTAGAGGTTCTCATCATCTAAACCGCTTCACTAATGGCGGGCAGAGATTCTCACTCTATACCCCACTGTTGGTAGGGATTATTTTACAAGCACAAACTGAATTTTGCTGTGAAATTTATGGCTTGTTGATACACCACAAATGTGTCATGTGAACCCAGGAGGATGTCACTGTCTCTCTTGGGCTTTTTAAAAGGCAGCAAGTCATTGAGTGGTATGTTTATTGCTGCAGACGTTGTCTTATCTAAAACTGAAGCACTGTAGTGTTGATCATTTATAAACAGTAATTCAGAGCACATTAATTCATATTATGTAATGAACTCAAAACACTTTTACCATTGCACAGGATTTGTAAACAAATACATTTTGACGTTTGCATTACATATCCAGCACCATATGCATGGTTCCCTTTCAAGGGAACTCGCGCTGTGTCACCGCTTTGGGAACGCCTCTGCGTGATTGCGTCGTGAAGCACTTGTGTAATCAGTCCAATGGAGAGACAGAACGTCATAGGTGGGTGACGTCATAGACCCGGAAGGTATAAAGCAAACCGGCAAACAAACGCCGCTAACTTCTGTTGTCTTCAGCAAACGGTCTGTGTAACATTGTCCTTTGTCAGCTCTGTGTTTGTGTCTGAGTTCAGACTTTTTTGTTTTCATATAAAAAGTTTGCAACACATACTGACACACTAAAAGAGAGACACTATGGCGAGCGAACAGTGTTACAGAAAGTGTGTTCCTCCCTGCTCTCGTTACATTACGAGTGGGGATACACATGTAATGCGTTGTTTGTTTGGGAGAGCAGCACGCTCAGTCGGCACTCGAGGGGACAGGCTGCGAGCATTGTGAGGCTTTGCCGCTGAGAGTGCTGCGATCCCGCGTCTTCCGCGGCACAAGCCCCGCTGCTGCCGAGGCACAGCGGCAGCTTATGTCGTGGGGTTCGCAAATGGATCTGTCAGAGGGGTTAGAGACGGGCCCAGCCCTTTCTCTGCCGTCACCTGGCAGGTCCAGTGCTGCTTCTCTGGGTTCGGGAGCCTGCGCTGCGGTTTCTCCTGCCCAGGGGGTGGCCTCGGCGCTACAGTTGTCCAGCTCCGAGGAGGTGGACGTCTGTAGTGTCGATGCAGGGATTGAAGACTCGCCACTTCAATCTCCTGCCAGTGAGGAGCTCATGGAGGTTTTAAGCAGAGCTGTGGCCAGATTAAACATCGACTGGCCACAAGAAAGTCAGGAGCGTGTCTCAGTAAAAAGGAGACTCGATGAGCACTTCCTGCCAGCTCGCTCTGCTCAGCCTCCACGTCAGGGCTTGCCGTTTTTCGTGGATCTCCACACCAAGGTGTCGAGATCGTGGAAACGGCCCATGTCTTCATGAGTTTTCAGTCCCTCAAACGTCAGTGTACAGTAACATCACGGGTCTGAAAAGACATGGTTATGGTTCGATGCTGAGGGTGGAAGAGATGCTTGCAAGCCATCTCTCTCCCGAGTCGGCGTCGGCCATTAAAGCCCCGACATTGCCCACCAAGCCATTGAGAGCTACATCAACGCTGGTGGGCAAAGCGTACTCGGCAGTGGGTCAGGCCGCCGCATGCCTGCACACTATGGCTATCGTGCAGGCATACCAGGCTGACCTGCTGAAAGACCTGGGGTTAAGCCAAGAGATTGGAGCAGATATCTTCAGTGAGCTCCGGTCTTCAGCAGATTTAGCTCTCTGGGCTACGGAGAGGCATCTATGGCTAAACCTTACGGAAATTAAGGAGAAAGATAAGGGCTTTCTGCTTGATGCGCCGTTGTCTCCTGGGGGCCTGTTCGGTGACGCTGTCACCACTGTTGCCGACAGGTTCCAGGAGGCAAAGAAACAGTCTGCGGCGCTCAAGCAGCTCCTTCCCCGTAAGCCCCAGGTCTCGTCTGCTGGCAGAGTGGGAGAATCTGCCAAATATATCTCAGTGGGTCCTGCAGATGATAAAAAAGGGTACGCCATCCAGTTCAGGTGTCGTCCACCCAGTTTCAACGGGGTTCTGCCCACACTGGTGGGCCCCGAGCAGGCTCTGGTTATGACTCAAGAAGTACAGACTCTCCTGCAGAAAGGGGCCATAGAAAAGGTCCCTCTGCCCGACAGGGAGTCAGGGTTCTACAGCCGGTACTTCATTGTGCCAAAGAAGGATGGGGGGCTGCGCCCTATTCTAGATCTGCGCGTCCTCAACTGCTCAGTAGCAAAGCTCAAGTTCAGGATGCTTACACTCAAACACATTGTGTCTCAAATCAGATCCGAGGACTGGTTTTTCACGATAGATCTCAAAAATGCATACTTTCATGTCTCCATCCTTCCGCAGCACAGGAAGTACCTGAGGTTCGCTTTTGGGGAAGAAGCGTACCAATATCCGGTGCTTCCCTTCTGTCTAGCCCTTTCACCCCGCACCTTCACCAAGTGTGTGGACGCAGCATTAGCCCCCTTGCGTATGCAGGGGATCCGCATTCTCAATTATATCGACGACTGGCTAATCCCAGCACAGTCAGCGCGGCGTCTGGCGGTTCAACATCGAGATGTTGTTCTCGCGCACATGAGGAAGTTAGGGCTGAGGCTCAACTTCAAGAAAAGCCTTCTTTCTCCAGTTCAGAGAATGACATATCTAGGCGTGAGTTGGAACTCGGTCTCTATGCAGGCCCGCTTATCAGAGCCTTGCATAGGGTCGATCCTCTCAGCAGTGAAAGGGGTGAAGCTAGACCAGTCACTCACTGTCAAACAGTATCAGAGGCTGTTAGGTCTGATGGCAGCAGCGTCCAACGTGATTCATTGTGGCCTGTTGTACATGAGACCATTACAGTGGTGGCTCAAGACCAAAAAAAATTTCCACAAGGGGAAAACCTTTTTGCGTGATCAAGGCAACGCGGCGGTGCCTCCGCACCTTGGTCATGTGGAAGGATCCTTGGTTTCTGGCCCAAAATCAAATCAAATCACCTTTTATTTATATAGCGCTTTTTACAATGCCAATTGTTTCAAAGCAGCTTCACAGTGTTAAAACAGGAAATTGTCTGGTGAAAACGGTGATGTCATCCAGCTCATTTCAATGATCATATAGTGCCAATGCGGGCAGATCAGTAGTATAGTTAAAATTTAAGTGTCCCCAACTGAGCAAGCCAAAAGCCAAAGGCGACGGTGGCAAGCAACCAAAACTCCTTCAGGGCAAGAATGGATAAAAAAAACCTTGGGAGAAACCAGGCTCAGTTGGGGTGCTAGTTCTCCTCTGGCCGACGAACAAATAGGGTATGATTATGATTCTGGTAACATTACAGGTCAGAAGTCATATTAGATTAATAGATAACCAAGGCCCGTTACTGGGGGCACCGTGTCAGCGGGTATCTCTGACCACGGATGCCTCCCTTACGGGTTGGGGGCCGACCATTAATGGTCGCTCGGCCCAGGGCTTATGGCAGGACTGTCATCGTTTGTGGCATATAAATTACCTGGAAATGCTGGCGGTGTTTCAGGCTCTGAAACACTTCCTGCCATACCTCAGGGGCCATCATGTGCTAGTGTGCAAGGACAGCACATCGGTGGTCTCCTACATAAATCAACAGGGGGGTCTAAGGTCTCGCCTATTATACAAGTTGGCTCGCCAGATCCTCTTGTAGGCCCAAGGGAAACTGCTCTCAGTCAGGGCAGTTTACATCCCAGGGCGCCTGAATGTGAAAGCAGACATCCTGTCGAGGCAGGGGCTGAGGCCCGGGGAGTGGAGACTCCACAGAGGTGATGGAGATCCTTTGGGAGAAGTTTGGCAGGGCCGAGGTGGACCTGTTTGCCACACACAAAAACACACAATGTCGACTGTGGTTCTCCCTAACGCCTCCAGCTCCTCTGGGACTGGACGCCATGGTACAGGAATGGCCGAGGCTGCCCCTGTACGCATTTCCCCCGATTGCTTTGCTTCCGGGAGTTCAAGAGAGAGTGCGCCGGGACGGGGCCCGTCTTATGTTAGTAGCTCCATTCTGGCCAGCCCGGGTATGGTTCTCAGACATTGTGCCGCTCCTCCATGGCTCTCCCCTGGAGATTCCGTTCAGGAGGGACCTTCTCTCTCAGGTGGGCGGTGCCATCCTGCACCCTCGCCCAGAGCTGTGGAAACTGTGGGCTTGGCCTCTGAGGGGGCCCAGCTCATAAGTTCTGGTCTCTCAACCGAGGTTGTGGAGACCATTATACACTCTAGAGCTCCCTCCACGAGGAAACTGTATGCTCTGAAGTGGAGACTCTTCACCTCATGGTGCAGAGATCGCCTGTGGGATCCAGTTAACTGCTTTGCGAGCACGGTGCTGGAGTTCCTGCAGGAGAGGTTCTCCGCTGGGTTAGCTCCCTCCACATTTAAGGCATATGTGGCGGCCTTAGCAGTTTACCACACGCCTTTGGGTGTTGTTTCATTGGGGCGACACCCTCTAGTTACTCATTTCGTCCGTGGTATGATGAGGCTAAGACCTGCAGTACACACCAGGCCTTTCTGAGGCTCCCTTCGAACCGCTCAAAGAAGTTCCTGAGAAGTTTCTCACTCTTAAATCTATCTTTCTTCTTGCTATATCTTCTCTGAGAAGAATAGGGGATTTACAAGCCCTCTCTGTGGCACCCTCATGCTTGGAATTTGCTCCCGGTATGGCTAAGGCCTTTCTATACCCTAGACCGAGTTATGTTCCCACTAATCCTGTGTGACCCTTAGTACTTAAGGCCTTTTGTCCTCCTCCGTTTCTGACGTCAGACCAGGAAAAATCTAATCTGCTTTGCCCTGTTCGTGCACTAGATGCTTACACATCATGTCCACAGAGCTGCCCTGTGGAGGAGATCAGAACAGTTATTTGTCTGTTACGGGCCACCCTCGAGAGGGGGTCCGGCTTCAAAGCAGAGGATGAGCAAGTGGGTAGTCGAGGCTATTTCACTTGCTTATGTGGTGGCCAGACAGCCTTCCCCTTTGGCTGTCCGGGCCCACTCAACCAGGAGTATGGCTGCCTCTCAGGCATTTTTGGCAGGGGCCTCCCTGCAGGACATTTGTGATGCAGCAGGATTGTCCTCACCTTGGTCAGGTTCTACGAACTCACTGTTAATGTTACCCAGGGGGCTCGGGTGCTCGCCTCCTAAACAATGTCACAGGCAGGCATCCGGCTCCTATTGGAACGTGGGTATTCTCGTTCCCAAAGCGGTGACGCAGCACAAGTTCCCTTGAAAGGGAACGTCTCGGTTACGCATGTAACCTTAGTTCCCTGAAGAGGGAACGAGACGTTGCGTCACCCTGCCATACTCCCTGCATGCCTGCAAGCGTCTTGCTTCAGCCTTTTACAGAAGCTAGCGGCGTTTGTTTGTCGGTATGCTTTATACCTTCCGGGTCTATGACGTCACCCGCCTATGACGTTCCGTCTCTCCATTGGACTGATTACACACAAGCTTCACGACGCAATCACGCTGAGGCGTTCCCAAAGCGGTGACGCAGCGTCTCATTCCCTCTTCAGGGAACTAAGGTTACATGCGTAACCGAGACGTTTTTCTGACATAGTAAACCTTGGTAGCCCAACAGGTGCAATGTTGTACTTGCAATGCGGAGCACTACTTGAGTACAAATCCTGTGAAACATAAGTCATGACACTCCAAAAAGAGCTGAAAGCCTTGTAGAAGATGCCATCCCTTAGGAAAAAGAAGTATACGTCAAGTTAATTTTATTAAGTATACTTAATTAATGTTCAAGTATATTTTTTAAGTATACTTTATTTAGGAAGTATACTAATATCAATGTACTAGTAGTATACTTATAAGTGTACTATTTCAATACTGCTTGGGACTAAATTGGCCCACTTAAAGTATATAAAAGTATACATTTAAAGGTGCACTAGAGGTCGCCTATTCAAAACAAAGGCATAGTTTGATGACGCCAAATTTGGTCTTCACCTCACAGTCGGTGGAAAAGAATCGGGATAGGACTCAGGCAGAAATCATGTTCATGGATGCGATTATTAACGTTATTGTAGTATGAAGCCGAGCAGGACCAAGTGTTGTGGGAGCTGAGCAAGACCGCTGGAGCGATTGCACAACACACGCCTCGCAAGCAGCGGGACTTTTATTATGTCACAGTCGCTGGCGCCATTTCTGCTTTTCCGGTCATGAGTATGAGGTAACGCAGCTCTGTTTATCATATTAGATACATTTGAGTGTGTTGAAAATGATGTTATGACGTTACTCTGTACATTCACTCGGCGGCTGCTATGACACTTGTTGCACACTGCAGAAAGAGTAAAGCGTTTCTGCTAAATAAAACCGGAAACCGAGGGTAACGCAGATATGACGCAATTCACAGGCGACTCCCTCACACGTCCTGGTTCCTTGGTTAAAATAGCAATTTCTTCACGATTTACAAATAGTTGGAAACATTTAGGATATTGTAAGTACTCAATTGAACAAAATATATAACACTGGCCTAGTGGTTTTTGGATATTTTACTGCAAAAATGTTACATAGTGCACCTTTAAGTGTAGCATAAGTGTAACAGTAGTAAACTTTAAGTACACAACTAGTTCACAACTACGTTTTTTATTTGTACAGAATCTCCTACAAGTGAGCTTATTAGTATACTAGAAGTTTACTATTTTAATACTTTTAGTTTTTGAAAGTACACTTTGAAGTATACTCTCAGTAAACTACTAGTTTAGAAGTTTTATACTGCAAGTATACTTGTAAGTTTTCTTTAAGTGAACATAACATCATACTTATAGTTTACTATGTCTATATTATTTTTATCACTTTAAATATACTGCTATATTCCCATTTAGGTATACATTTTTATACTTGAAATATACCTTTAACTCTTTCCATTTTAAAAACATTTTATTGTAGCTTCATGCATCCTTTTTTTTTTATCAACACTTGAATGTGGGTAAGTTTAATTAAAAAGTGACATTTTAAACAAAAGACTGAGAAAATTGCATTTTAGTCAAATACTTTGTCTGGATTGTATTCATAACGATGATTCAAACATAGAGTAGATCGAGTCCATCAACATCTCCAAAGCTTGACAGTCGTTTTTTCTTCATGGGTTCAACATTTAATTCGGTAACATTAGGCAGTTTTGTACTTATATATGCTGTTTAATGTTTGATTAATGTTATTTTACATTTGCGTCAGCAATTTTCTATCACTTTTTCCTGCTTCTTCTGTGTTTTAATCCGGAGATTCTGTACTAAAGATGCGTAATTGTGCCCCCTACCGCATAACAGTGAAAACACGGATAGCCAGAAAATTCAGTCAGTAGTGGGGAAAGAGTAAAGTAGATTTGAAGTAAATTCCTATGTACACTACCAGTGTTTTAGCCTACACAAAAAATCAGATACTCAGAATTAGGAACATATCTGTTTTCATTATAAATCAATATTTTCAAACAATGTAAATGTATAAGACAGTATGTAAAACTATGTGAAAATAGGCTACTCAATCAAAAGAGTAAACTCAACTACAAGGCAAGTATACTTATACTACTTAATTATACTTTTAAGTATATCTTGATCAAAAGTTTGAGTAAAGGCCAAATATACTTACACTTCTCTGTCAGCAGAAGTCAAGTATACTTAAGTGCAATTTTAAGTATTAAGTATTACGTATTAAGTACATACAGTGAATTTCTGAGAAGTACATACAAAGTACATACAAAACACTTGAATAAACTACTTTTTTCGTAAGGGATGGTTGCTTCAGAAAATGCATTTTTATCTCACACTTGGTTTCCTTTAGATTATATATAAGGTTTAAGTTAATTTTAAACGGTTTAACCTATTAGCGCCATTCACCGGAAATTTATTTTCCAAACTGCCGTGATGTGTAAAATACACAATGTAATAAAAACATTGCCACAGTAAAATGTAATGTTATTTAGCGCCAGCCACTGGACATTTCACGTTGAAAGTGCCATGAAAGGAGCTACAGAACAAGCAATGCAATATCATTTTGCAAAAATTTACACACAGGCATGTTTTTTCCCACGTTTTTTTGCTTAATTTCCAGATTCAATCATAGGCTCGTTCTTCCGTACTAGCGTACTCTTTGAAAACAGAGCTTTAAATCTCTTGACAAACTAAAAGATGTAAATGACATTTGTATATATTGGAAACGTCAGCTTGCTTATTTTGCTCAAGATAAGTCCACATGTCATGCAAACAAGAATCTATGCTTCTAACCAGAGAGCTGTCGTTCCAACCATTCAACTTTGCAATGCTGTTTGCAAATGTTCGTTGGAACTATGGTTGTGGGAAACACTGACTCGTTTAACTACACTGATAACTATGGAACTTGTGAACTATGGAATAGTTGCCTAACGATGCTTTCGGGGAAACGCACCCCTGGTGAGTTGGAGCTGGTTGGAGATAAACTCCAGGAGCTGTGTTTAAGACCACTGCCTTAATTCAAGGATTGCTATATAAAAATTGATGATATACAAATGGAAATCCTCCCTGACAATCTCTGTAAAATTAAAAAATCATTAATTAATAATGACAAAATGCTATTTAAAAATAGGATATCCTACTACAGATAAATGTCCATTGTAGAGCTGATTTGCTTTTAATGGTAGTGAGAACAGTAAGTGCTGTTTGTGGGGTGCCTTGTCCCGTTTTAGGCTGCTGTCCTGCATGCAGATTGAGGACATCAGTGTGAGACGGGGAGTGTGGAGGGAGAGTATGACCCAGTGTTAATGGGAAGCAGATGCTTCGCCAAGCGTGAATGAGCTGTGAATGAGGTGAGAATGAAGAGGCCCAAAGACCTGCTGAGACCCTCCGACTTGAGCATCCACTAGTGATCTCTCATGCAGAAATACACAACATAGCCAGCTCTGGTTTGTTAAAAAATGTTAGAATACATCACCTCTCTAAATTATTCCTGAATATAAATTATTAATTTACTATAAGAAGAACAGACAACTCTTGTGTGTTATAGTGGCCCAGAGTAACTTATTGATGTGTAGGTTAAATCTGGTTACAGTCGCGCCCATAGCGGTAATCCCAGACTGAGAGACAGATCCACAGACGGGCCTGTCAGGGCTGTCAGGTGTGAGGCATCATTACATTGAGTGACTCTGAGGGTGATCTATACATTTGCTTAAGGCGAGCTCAAAGCAAGAACCACGGAGATAAGATCAACCTGTATGTTATGTGAATGACATATATCAATGCAGATAAAGAGCAAGATTTATTGTAAACACCCAGCAACCAGCGCCAATGAATATAGTGCCTGGCAGTACTAATCGGACTTCAGCAGTAAAGCTAATGCCCTGTTTACACCTGGTATTAAGATGCATTTTAGCTGATCGGATTACAAGTGGACTACGAAGACACATACCCATATACACCTAGTATTTTAATCCGTCTCTTCAATCTCTTCTGTCCTGATTTCTTCGAGTGGAGGGTCTATGGGCGGGTAAATTTATGGGGTTTTTCAGATCTTTTGATCTAATGGACAAAATAAATGTGCACAATTTACATATGAATGTGGTGAGAGAACATTGTGCTTGGTACGTTTTTCGTCTTCAAACCAAACTTGGGTCTTCAGCCGACAAAGTTTAAATCCCATGTGGCTAGTGGAGAGTAGGCAGTGTTTTGTGGCTGTTTGAATGCTTTCAACCACATGAACGTTTACACTACGAAAGCAATCCGGTCAAATGCGTTTTCAACGTTTTACACCAGTCTTTAGCATCGTCCACTTGGGATCCGGTCAACCAAACAGCATCTCAATACCAGGTGTAAACAGGGCCTAAATGCATTGAAAGAAGTGCAAACATGTAATAGCAACCTTTTTGTGTCATGAAAATATACAAGAAATATAAATGAATTGTCTTTTATTTATAATAGGAATCCAAGGCATTGATTTTTAAAGAACAATTATATAATTATGAATGAGGGGACATTTAGAATGGACATACTTTAGAATTATCTCAGGAATAGTTTTTAGGGGAAGGGTTTACAAAATGGGGTCTGGAAACTCCATTGGACTACAATAGTGTGGAATTGAACATTTGAGAAAAAAAAAAAAAAAAAAAAATATATATATATATATATATATATATATATATATATATATATATATATTTTTTTTTTTTTTTTTTTTTTTTTAATTTATTTATTTTTTTTTTCATAATTTTTTTTTTACAAAAATGTATTTTTAATAAAAAATAATGTAAAATAAAATACAATTATTCTATAAAATTATTATATTTATATTAATAAAATATATTTAATTATATTTATTATGAAAGGTGTTAAATACATACAATTCTCTTATATTGTAATAATTAAAATACAATATTTTCCAGATATTATTTTAATAATTTTGGCTTTATGTCAACAAAATCCAATAATTGTGTTGTCATTATGCACACACACAGTATGTCATAGGAGAATGGGGTTCCTTACAATGTGATTGTCATGTCTTGTGTCATAAACACATATGCACCAGATTTGCAACGACTAGGACAGGGTTGTGTAAAAAATTGGATCCATAATTAAATCTCATGAGACTAATGAGAACAGGCCCATAACAGCAGTGGTAAACGATATTAATTTACAAGTGCTGCATAAACCCAGAAAAAAAGAGAGGATGTAATACATTCAACTTATATTGGTAGGAAACACAAGTACAGCTCAGACATGGTCTGGCATTGTGAAACGGATTGTGTCTATCATTAGGTAACCTTTAGCATTATAGGTAGTTTTTGTCCTAATTTATGTTTGACAGAGCAGGTTTGCTATAATCGCACCACCCTTGAGGGGTAGCAGGTTAAATTGAGTTGAAAATGAGATTTTAGCAGTCGCTGGTTTGATAGCAGGGAGCAGAACTTTGGTGCTGTTCTTCGTTAATGGAGTGAGAGCACTAGAGGATTCAGTGTTAGTGTGTGGAGCAGGTGGAGAACAGCATCCTTTACATGATCAGACATGAAGTCAATTAGATGTGTGAGGTACGAAGAAAAGCATATGAATGCAAGGCACGGAGCAGGGGGTTAGGCAAGTCTGATGGCTAAAATGGAGGTCAGCAGAGGCAAAGTCAAAATAAGATTCATCGTAAATGGAAATGCAGCAAAGAGCTTGGGGGGAAGGAGGCTGGAGACTTTACAGAGATAGAAAAAAATTGTAATTGTATGGTCTCAACAGTTGATTTTAGAGTGTAAATGGAATAAAATTTGAATTACTTGTGTCATCCAAATAGATAATTCTCTAATTCTAAATAGAGTTATAAACCATATTTACAAGCACCATAAGCATTATTTTCATCAGCTGTTCAATGGAGTTCTAAGAAGACTAATGCAATATTAACATTACAATTAATTAGTCCATTTTAAGATGAAGAAAAATTTGACTCTGACAAAATTGTATCTCTTGCCTTTCACAACAGAGTATTTATTTTATAACATCTTAATTATGTTTAAAGGTTGTGTGTAACTAGTGTTGTAACAACCAAACATAATTTAAAAAAATGATGATTCTTTTTAACAGGTTTCCTGAACATGCCATTGGACATACAAACACATAGTCCTGCCCCGCACTCACACTAATGGTGTGTTGAACTGGTTTGGATCCTCAAACCAACAGAGCAATGTTATGATAGTGACACAGCCTTCACACTTTTTCAGATAAATTAACCTTTAAATGGCTTACTTGTCAATGACCAATGAGAGTGTCCAAGATAAAGAAAAAAATCTTTTAAAAAGCTTAGTTGTTATAAATGCCAATACCAGTTGTATAGTTGTACCAGATAAATGCCACCTTCAATTTGTTTTTTACATGCGAGTGTACACATCTTAATCATTACTTTTAAGTTTTGTTTTAAATAAATATTGTAACAAAAACGCTTTTTTTTAACTTTTTTAAGAATCAGAATGATCTCAAACTGCTTTAAAGGGATAGTTCACCCAAAAATGAAAATTTGATCTGCTTACCCCCAGGGCATCCAAGATATAGGTGACTTTGTTTCTTCAGTAGTCGTATAATGCAGTAGTCGTATAATGCATGTGAATGGTAACACATGAGAGTATGAGAACTATGAGAGTTAAAAAAACATGCACATACAAATCCATATTAAACCCTATGGCTCGTGACGACACATTGATGTCTTGAGACACGAAACGATCGGTTTGTGCAAGAAAACCGAACAGTATTTATATAATTTTTTACCTCTAATAGACCACTATGTCCGGTAAGTGAGGTCAATGTACATGATATGGCGTAGAGATACGCACGAGAGATCACTTCCGGCGCTTGCGTAAACTATGCCAGATCGTGTACAGACCTCACTTACTGGAATTGATTGCCCGCTGAAGGCTGTTGGACATAGTGGTGTATTAGAGGTAAAAAAAAAATATATAAATACTGTTCGGTTTCTCGCACAAACCGATCGTTCCGTGTCTCAAGACATCAATGTGTCGTCACGAGCCGCAGGATTTAATATGGGTTTGTATGTGCATTTTTTTTTCTACTCTCATAGTTCTCAAACTCTCATGCGTTACCATTCACATGCATTATACGACTGACAGACTGCAACGGTTGGAGTTAAAAATCTTCATTTGTGTTCTACTGAAGAAACAAAGTCACCTATATCTTGCATGCCCTGGGGGTAAGCAGATAAACATCAAATTTCCATTTTTGGGTGAACTATCCCTTTAATACGTTTTTTTTAATTTTTTTTTAATCACGTTCTTCATAATGTTAGCAGGAAAATTATTAATTCATAAGTTAAATGTTTATTATAGAAGAGGTGTTTTCAAGTTATGTATGAGTTTTGTATTTTAATGTATTTTTAGTAAATAGGCTAGTAAAATGGTTTACTTAAATAAATTCTAGGACACCATTTTCACTCACAAATTGCTAGTAAATTTAACAGAACATGTTTTCAAGAACAGGCTACACATAATTCTTGTTAAATTTCATTATAATTTGTCAAGTAATGTTTACTTGGGAATACTCTGATTCAAGTAAATTTTTCTCATAAAAATGTTTTAAAGTAATGCTTAAGAAATAAAATATGTGGACAAGCCTATAACATTGACAGACAACATTTTACATAAAAAATTTGGTAACATATTTGGTAAAATATTTGGTGACATAGTTATACATGTTACATGTACTATAGTAACAACAGTAAATTATGCATAATTAACCCGAAACCAAGCCCTAACCCATACTGAGAAAATGTAGTACTCAGTACTTATTTGTGTAATTACAGTGTAACAATGTCACCTTAAAATAAAGTGTAACCAAATATATTTTTTATTCAATGTCTTAATTTTTAAGCAATAATTCCTTAGGTATGATAATTTTACGGAGGGCGGATGCTCAGCATTTCAGGTAAATGGTTCATCACACTCTTTCTTTATTTCTACCGGTACAAACATGCAGATCATCTCTTGCCTGTGTATACTCTTCTATCTCACTTACTCGCTGCATTCTGGCTGTCTCCTGTTAGCTCTATTCCCAGAGGAGGGCCATTCTCCTGCATTGCATTCTAGCAGGCTTGTTAATAATGTATTGATGAAGAGGTGCTTCTGTTGATTAGGTAACGGCCACTCTCATAATGGGACCCTGGAAGGAGGCCAGGGATCCTGAGCTGTAAGTAAACCTCAGGTTAAATAAGCTTTTGTTGCAATAAAAGACAGAGAAAGATTATGTGAGCATTTCTTTGCTTGACACCCTCCTCGACGTCACCCCCTTGCCCTAGGGGAGATGTAAATGACTTTGGTTGCAGACACAAGTAGAAAAAAAAAATTACACACACACAAAAACACACACACACACATATATATATATATATATATATATATATATATATATATATATATATATATATATATATATATGTATATATATATATATATGTATATATATATATATATATATGTATATATATATATATATATATATATATATATATATATTGTCTAAAGAAAGGAAAAGCAGGGTTTCATTTCACACCTTGCTCTTGGATCACTGAATAAAAGGAAACTACATTAGCAGCTGTTAAAGGAATCAGAAGCTATTGTTGCTGCATCAAAATTGCTGTCAGTGAGCATGTGACAGCAGCATGGTGAGAATATCTTTTATTTTCCTTCCTCTGCCGTACTACAACAGCAACTGCTTTTACAGAAGTCTTGCAGGTACATTTATGGCATCATCACCTAAAAATGCTAAATGAAACAAACAGTGCTGCCAGTGTGTTGCAGAAACAAGCCGAAACTTGTAATACACATGAAACATCATTCTGGAGAGAATAGTGCTGTTAAGCAGATCCTTTGTTTACCTGTATTAACATTGCAAACCTGCCCTCTCAACTGGCTTTTAATACAACTGCAAGCAGAAAAATAGATAGATTTTAAGTAAGGTCAAATGTATTAATATATTATATTTGAAAACATTTTGAAATGTGAATCCGATCAACATAGACTCGAGACACAAAACAGATGAAAACGAACAAACAATCTCAATAAGGGGTAGCTATTATTGTTGCATATAAACCCTTGTTTATTATTATTATCATTATTTTATTTTTAATCGTTTTCAGCATGTACTTGAGCAAGGGCATTCAATGGGCATTTTATATGAAACAAAATTCATTTCTGTTTGAGTCGCACATCAAACAATTCAATGGGAAAATGTACATGGGAATGTATTCACAAACAATTTACTCATATCTTTATTCTGCTTGTGTTTGATGAATAAAGCCTGGCATTTGTGTATCTGACTGTAACAAGAACATGTCACAATAAATTGGATGTAGGAAGCAGCAATTGTTCCTTCCGTAATCTGTGAATTATAACAAGAACAATTGCTCCCATCAGTCCTTGTTGTCGGTGCAAATCCAGCAAGTGTGGGTGTTTTGATGGGGAGTAGGTAAAAAAATGGTACCCTTCAACTTGCTCCATGTATGTATACAAATGTGTCCTCATCTCATACAGCTGAATGAGAAGCTGGATGCTTAAAAATCACGCTGCACCTGCAGGAACTGCAGAGATAAGGGGAGATGGCACAATATCACTCCTGACAGTTTCCCACCGATATTTTGGATCAGTCAAGAAGATGTTTTGACGTCAAGACTGGAGCAAACCTGATAATTTCAAAATGTCACATAAACATGGCTTTCCTGCGTTGTCAACTTATTGCCAGCTGATTTGATTGCTTAAAATAGGTTTTTATAATGAGCTGATTTTTGATAGTTTTCATTGTTTTGTTGAACACTCACTGGCCTAAATTGAGGAGTAGACTGGTGGAAGATTTTATGCCGTCAATCTCATCCGTTTTAATTGCAGATGTGTTTGCAAACACATTCTTGAGCCAACACTATCTATCTATCTATCTATACAGAATAACTAAGCATTCTTAAACTAAAAACTAATAGAAAATAACAGGAAACAAACCTTTGGATAGGAATGGATTAACACAACCCTAAATTGTCTCTATTACTCTCTTTTGTTTTTACTGTCTATTGTTTTCCTCTGCATGATTCATTGATTGTGAGAGATTTTCACCTGCTGTTAAAGTGTGTTGTTAGAAGAGTTGCACCAACGGAAGTAAACAGGTATCTCATCAGTCAACACGTAAATGCGTCATCTCACCTCCACACAGCTGTTTATCATTAATTACAATACTGTTATTGTCACTGTTTTGAATTTTTGCTATGCATAAATAATAACATAAAAGTTCTAAACCAGAGTTGTTCAGAGTGGATTAGACTGAGGAAAAGACCACTGGAAAAACTCTAGTCTTGTTCAATTAAGTTTGAATAACTACTGAAGCCTCTAAAGTTAAGGGGAGGGAGGGGGTGGTAATTGAAAGCTCCCTGATGTTTAAAAAAAATCTCTTTTCTACTCATCTCCACTTGAAAAGGGGCAGTTCAGAATTTGTTGTCCCAAAGTAAGTTCTAAGAGACCTTCAAATCAAGTATGAGCTTTCAAAGCACTCTTCGATTGAAAGCCAATGGGAAAGTCCTTACGCTTTTATCTCGGGCGTTAAAGAAAATGATGAGGATCTTGAGCCAAGGCCTTTCGGATAAGTGAATATATTTAATTTCTTGAAAGAATCACAGACTTGGTATCTTTGGTCCTTGATGCCTGTTGGGACGAAGCCATGAAGAAGCCTGCTTTCCCCTCACCACACCAGCCCCCTCCCACCGTCTGTCTCAAAACTAGGGTTCAAGAAGAGAAATAGGCCTCAAACCCTCTGCAGTCCTTTAAGTTGATTTATTTATCAGGTCTCTCTGTCTATCTCGGCTCTTGTGTGGAGGATGCCCTGGGGTGGATCTTCATGGCGTGGACCCCCCCCCCCCCCCCCCCCTCCCCTTCCAAAACCCATCCATAGCCATGGCATCAGAGCTGGCGCCCAGTGTTGGCTTTCATCAGAACAGCTCTTAAAGATTCACACTCATAAATGTTGAGTTCTCCACCAGGGCTCACTACCACCACGCGGGCCATTAGAAAGAGAACGCAGCAGCCCGCATTCATCTAGCTGGCCCTTCTTCCCAAGGCAGTCTGCAGTAGGAGCATCTTGCACCTCCTACCCATATGTCCACAGCTGTTTGTTTTTGCTCTGGGACACTACACTGTCAGTTTGCCAAGATGGTGTTCAAACGGACCCCTTGAAACGGTGATTGCTTGTACACAGTCATAGTAAGTTCCCATGTTGACCCTTGTTTTCAGGTCTGTTTATATGAAGACAGAAACATGTAGTGTGCAGGGCTGGGCCCCGACAACAGCCGGCCCACCGGCCCTGTGTGCATTAGCCAAATGATAGATCTGCCTCGACGTAAGCTCCTCTTTCTTAACAATTCGCAAACTCAAAAAATCCTTTTGTTGTTAGATCCAAACGGCCTGTGTTGATAACATAAAACATTTTTTTTACGTATTTCCCTCTCTCCTCCTCACCATCTCTCTTTCAGCATGTTTACAACCCAGAGACTGACTGATAAAAAGAACATCTGGCTTTTGTGCATAGCTGAAAGACTAACAATGTATTATAGATGATGATCTGTAAATCTGCCAAAACGCCCTCTTGTTGTACCATAGTCTTTCAATGATTCTGCCATATAGTGCACATTACTGTTGTGCTCTGTTGCCACAGCATAGAGAGACTCCTCCATCATTTATTAATGTGGTATCACTGCAGCAAACATATGTATTGGCATAATTTAGACCAGAAGGCAGCTAGGTCTCGCCTGGCCAGCACAATGCATATATAATTACCTTGAAATCACTTGCACAAGAAACATCAAGATATTAAAAAACAGATGGGTTTATGCAGAAGAGAGATGTAACACCTGAATTCTAAGGAGAGTAACACCTTACGGTGACTGAGATAAAGGATAACACCTTTTTAAAACGGTCATATTGTTTTCTGATTATTAAAATAGTCTGTATTATCTATGATAATTACTTCTTAGCACCAAACATATGGTTCTGTTGTCTTGGCTTCAGCATGGGTTTTCTCTGCAGCTGTGCCTTAAATAAGAATTAACATTTTTCTTTATTAGCAGAAGATTATCTGCATTTAACATTCAGAGGCTTATAATGCCGCATATCAAAACATGTTAATATAGTTTTTATTTTTTTAATTTTAATCACATGAATCATTCATGTGTTTTATACTGCAAACATTTTATTGTTTTTAGATATAAATTACATTTGGGTTTTGGTAACACAGAATAATGTTTCATTTGGGAACATTATTTAACTACACCAGTTAGCATAAACTGACAATGAGCAATATTTCTGCAGTATTTATTCAATTTAATTTCAACATTTACTAATACCTTTTTAAAAAGTGCATATGAACTGTCATGAATAAACAATGAACAATTGTATTTTTTTATTAACTAACATTAGAGATTAGTGTGTTACTAAATTTTCGAACCATGCAAACAGGTGATCACATTTTTATGATTGAACCATGTACTAAACCTTTATTTATTTATTTAATAAAAAATATTGATACAAATAAGCATTCTTTGTTTCAATGAGTAACCACATTGAAGAGTGAAGTATAGTCACAAGTTTTTTTTGTTTTTTTTCCTATTCTCTTATCTTTTTCTAAGACAGCAACAGAGTAGAGATGAATAGCTCATGGAGAAATCAAATCCATGTCTGGCCAGGTCGTGCTTTAGGTGGACACCATCTACCTCCTCATGACAAGTTATGATAAAAACATGTAAAAGAGGTGTCAAAGATTCCTGAGCATGATGATAGGAAGGATTTTCTGACTGCGAGAAGATGCCAGCAAGCCTACCCAGAATGCAGTGGGTGTTTGAAAGTGTCCAGCAATGTCAGTTCCTGCCGAGGGGTTTTCTTCTTCCTCTTCCCTCTTGCCCTCATGATAGCACTGCAAACTGAGAGATATCCAGAACATCATAGCAATTGTAGTTTCATTCCTTTCTGTTTCTCGATTGGAAATGGTGACAGAGAAAATAACCAGTGAGAGAGCTGGAGAGATGTGAGAGTCTCGTACCTAATTATCCCCACATGGCTGGCAGGTTGACTGGTTGGCAGTGTTGCCATCTTGGGGCATGAATGTTCCGGCTAGGCTAAGAGAGGCAAGGATGCCGTAGTTGCTGAATGTTGGTCACTGTCATGCTTGTTTCATCCGGTCTTGCATCTGATTTCCCAGCTTGTCTGTCCCCCTGGTGTCAGAGGGCTGTTTGAACAACCTTCACAGACCAGCAGGTCTACTGCAGTTTAATTCTCTTCTCTCATTAACAGTCCTCCTTTTAAATCATATGTTGTTATACAATACTAAAAAGTGAAAATAGAAAGTAGTAGCCCTAAACATTTAATTAAAATGTTTAATTTTACACAACATTTCTGCGTGTTACATGCTTTTAGTACATCTCAGTGTTAGTGTAGCAACTTGTTTACTGAGTGTTATGCCGCATTCACCAAATTAGTGTAAATGAGAAAACTTGGAGATTCTACTTTGAGCTGTATATTATTTATTCATTTATTTTAACCCTCATAATACCTAGGCAGAGCAAAAAGCATTTGCAATATATAGGGGTGCCACATGAAGTGTCACCAATTTTTTTTTTTTTTTTTTCAATGTCCTACAAAGCCTGGTTAAAGAGTGGGAAATTCGTAAGTACGTCAGTTCTGACATCATGATTCACATTAGCATTATCTCAGCTAAAATATTTAAACAGTAAGATGGCAGAAACAAAAGCAGTTCATCTGCAGAATTCCATGTTATTCATTTTTGATACATAATCACTATATCCTTGATAGATTTCATTTATATATTCTTGTAGATCTTACCCCACTATTGCAATTATGTATGGTTGTTGTAGCCCTGATGCTTCATATACAGACATGGGAGGAATACTGACACACACACACACACACAGACACACATACACACATACACACACGTCATGATGAAATTATATATTGGGTTATGATTTTACCATTATGACATGTTGGAGTGTGATTCTCAATTTAATCAGTCAGCATAATTTTATTTACATTTATTACATTTTTTTATTTACACTATTTAGACACGTTTGAACATGTAACCCAACCCCATCCTTAAACCTACCCATTTGTGTATTATATGATATAAAACACAGGATATAACAGGTAGATACGACAGCAGGCACAATTTATTCAAAAAGTACAAACATTCTAAGTGTTCCAAGGCCAAACAATTGATTTGTGTGAGGAAAATCCCCAAAAGCGATCAGCGTGTCCATCCGCCCGAAGAAGTGTTATTACGCTATTCAGACTGTTCCGAGGCCAAACGATTGATTTGTGAAGAAAAGACCCAAAAGCAATCACCGTCTCCATCCGCCGCGCCCCGGCATTACAATGAACACAGGTACCCCTCGGCGTCACTCTATGGACGAACTGGGAACTCCATTGCTTTCAATGGGAAACCTGGCGTTAACAAAAGACGCGAATTCTATCGGTATGAAATCGCGCTAAAGAAGTCTCATTCAGAACACATCGCGATCATAGTTGCTAAGTCTGCCTATAACACACGACTTTTGGCTTCTTTTTTTGGCAAGTTGCGTTAAAAAAATTACGTGTCGCGGGTTGCGGCTTTTTGAGCTTATTTAAAAAAATGTGGTTGCTTGTTAGGAAAATATGACAAGCAACTTCGTTTCTTTACATTTATGGTCGCTGTTTTGTACAATATATTGACACTGTGTTCTCACAGCTAATAGTCAATCAGTGCAACCTGGGCAATGATACAAGTGCTGTAGTAATTCGTCCTCATACCCCCCCCCCCCTTTTTTTCCTGTATATAATGCTATATAATATATATAATTATTATTATTATTTTTTTTTTACCAGAACAGACCAAAAGGGCCTTTCGGACTCAGTCAGCCCATTCTTGTTTGTGGAGAAGTAAACGTTGAAGACCGAAAGCAGCAGCTGCAAATATTTGCAATGGTAAGTATGTGTTGGTTTGAACCCTTTATCAAACATTTTATCAAGCATTTGTTGTTACTTAAACTTATTCATACAAACCCCATGGCTAAATCAGTAAGAATATATTCTCAAAGTCTTAATAATTCACAAGATTTAACAAGTTGTCAAATTCGTATGATACTCGTAAATAATCCTGCAGATTTTACTACTACTGCTGCCATACTGCCTCAATTCCTGTACATATTTATAGTGATTTTTGTAAATCAGTTGTGCCCCTTCTTGGAAAGTAGTTAGATGTCCCACACACTGTCAGAAAGATTATATTAAGTCCATTGTATTCTTTAAAATTATTACAAATTGGGACCTGTCTGTTCATGTTGCAATGATACATGATGTCTCTCCACACCTCATAACCTACCTCTGTTTGCAAGAGTAGAAATGCTCATTTGACTTATCACATGACATCAGATATTCAATTATTTTGTCATAATCAGATCTGTTACACTGCTTATAACTTACACTGCTTCCTGTTTGCATGTAAATCATGTTACTTTTTAACAAATTCATATGAATATAGCTTGCTATTAAAGATATACTTTTAATAATGGAAATGCCCACATATCAGTGAACTTATTACATTAATGCATTTAACATTTAATTATGCAACACTTTTTACAGAAAGAAATCCTACAGTTGTGTATAAACTGACAACATAATCATCAAGTCCTGTGCTAGGCACATTGGGCAACATGTGTCCTCCAACGTATTCAATCTGTGGCCACGTTCTTCACATCTTCCCATGGGACACCAGCATTCTTCAGGTCTTCGTGAAACATCTGTCTCCATGTCTTCCTTGGTCTTCCCTGTCTCCGGTGTCCTCCTGGTGGTGTCCACTTCATAACTGTGTCGGGGTGTTGTTGTTCGGGCATGCGTAAGATGTGTCCAGCGAGGTGCACCCTTTGCTCTGTCACAGTTTCTCAAAGTCTTTACGTGGAGTCCCACTCCTCCTCATGATCTCTTCAATATATATGCAGAACCAATATTCATAAAGGACATATTTATTGACATCCACTAGTTATAGTCATGCAGCGACCCACGCCGAGGGGTACCTGCGGTCTCTTAATTGTGACGCAGGGGTGCGGGGGCGCGGGGGATGGAAATGGTGATTGCTTTTGGGTCTTTTCTTCACACAAATCAATCGTTTGGTCTTGGAATATTTGTACTTTTTCAATAAAGTGTGTCTGTTGTCTGTTATATCCTGTGTTTTATATCATATAATACACAAATGTGTATGTTTATGGATGGGGTTGGGCTACTGTATTTATTTAAATGTAAATAAAATTATGTTGGCTGATTAAATTGAGAATCACACTCCAACATGTCATAATGGCAAAATTAAGAGCGGATTGTCGACGTTCTAAATTATTTACGTCTAAAATACATACCCTAGACGTCGTTCTAACAGCTGGCAGGGACGTCTCGGCGACGTAAAGCATATGAGCAAACACCCTAATATAAACATCTTTCAGATAAAAATGACGATGTCACACAGATGTCTGTGCAACGTGCGTGTGATATCTAGGTTATAACCCAATAAATAATTTCATCATGATAACATTCACATGCCCAACGCGTCTGTGTATGACGGCAAATGTCTCCAATTGAAATCAGTCAAGTACCCTGCGCGTCGAAAAATGGGTACCCTGTGTGTTAAAAAGTGACGCAGAGGGGTCCTGACCAAGCGTCAATATATGACGAGTTGGGAGTGAGAACGTGTTGCAATTGCGTCATTACGTCAGCTTTGATCATGCTAAAGAGTCAGGTGTATCTTTTGAACGAAATATAACCGAGTGCGCGCATGCGTTCACGGAGCGGTGTGAACTTTAGCGATTAAAAATGATACTAAAGGGGTACCCTGTGCGTAAAAAATTGACTCCAAGTGGTCCACTTGGTCTAAATGGGGACATTGCATAGACTTTAATAGTTTTTATATGCAGCTAGTTATAAACTATGTATAACCTAACCCTACCGGTAAAACAAAAATTTGTATAAAACAAACAAACAAAAACAAAAAACAACAACTTACTTGATCTTTATGGTCTTTTTACAAATGAGGACATCTCCAAAAGGAGATTTTTCAGGTTTAGCTCACTTCTGGGTACAAATTTGTCCCCAAAATGGTTATGTTGGTACACACACAAACACACAAATAGCTTTACTGTTTCTGTAAAGCTCCAACCATTTTAGTACACGACTCGGAAAGAAGCCAAGGCCCAATGCAAACAAAAGCTCGGAGAAGATGAAATGTATGCGACCAGCCACAGACAGCTGAACAAACGCTATGCCTTGCAAGAGCGTGCTTTACTTACACTCTTTAAACAATCTATCGTGTGAATTATTAAAATATCATCAAAAATAAATTGTTCAATAAATAGCTGCTTTGCCAAGCCCCAATTATGCATTTTAGCAGCGTTTCTTCACAGCATTTGTTCTCTGCCCTGGGATAAAGGAGCATGCTTTTCCGGAAGAGTGCAGTTGAATGCCTTTGAAAGCAATTACTGGATATGAATCCATGCTAAGCCAAATGGCAATGTGCAGCATCCTCATTAAACAGAGGCATGCTAATCTCTTATTAACCATTAATTGAGAACGTCAGCACTATCAAACCACATGAACTTCCCCTTTTACTCTCAACACAAACAAATGACAAATTTCATTCTGCTATGGCTAGAAAAACAGCATGACTATTCCAACAAAACAATCTGCACCAAATGGTTATCATAATACTTGTAATCATTTCATAATGGCTATAGCAAGCTGGACAGTACTGTGCTGTAGTTAGGTTGTTGCAGTAACATTAACACAATGTTGTTTTGACTGATCTGAGGCCTTCTTTTGCAATTTCACCAGCGAGGGCTGCTCAAAGTTTGATACCCCCAGAGCCTGGCAAGCTTTGAGTGAGGGAATGGACCACTTCCTCTGGTCTTTACATGTGATCTGCTTGATTTTAATGAGTCTGCCAAGACCCCCTGTGATGTGACTGGGAGCGCCGGTGGGGGCGGGGGGCCTGGAGTCCTCCGAGAAAGACAAGGAAAGAAAACGAAAGAGTGCCGGCATTATTTTGGCTTTAAAACCCATCTCCTCCTCCACATTCGGCTGCTCTTCGAAGGCAGATGTTTTATTAAGCAGGTTCAGGGGTTCACAGTGGACATAAGGGAGTGTGTCAATCATGTAAGAAATATTAGATGTGGAACTTCAGTGTACAGCAGGTCCCCTTGCTTATTAGATATGTCAAGCAGGACTCCCAAATTCAAGGATTTTCTAAGACGCACATATTGGAATGTTTTAATTAAATGTAAATGCATGTGTTGTTGTAGACTAATGCCACCATTATGGAGGAAGAAGAAAATGGGCTTTTCAAATTTTAGGATGGTGTTTTTTGTATATAATGGTGTATTTACAATATATTATTACATGTTTTATTACTTATAGTTCAGCAAAAAGCTATTCTAATGGTTAGAATTTGTATTGTATTTTTATATAAGTGTTAGTTGTGCTTGAATCTGCGGGTTTTATTAGAAGAGGTAACGTACTTGTCACGATCACAGTTCTGTGTCTTTTGTTTTGTATGGACTTTTATGGTGAAGTACCTTCTCTGTTTCCACTGTTTCCATGTTCTCTTCCTGTTTGGTTTCTGTCTCTCCTCTTTGTCATATTAGTTGTTATAGTTACCATCATTTAACACACCTGCAGTTAATTTTTTTCTCATTGCTCTATGTATTTAAGGTCTTGGTTTTCATCATGTTTTGTTAGTCATTGGATGTATTTAGTTAGTTAAAAAGTTAAAAAGATCATATACTTTTTCTCCTTTTTTGTTTTTCACTGCAAAAGAGAATACACACCACGTTTATTGACAGTACTAACATATCATATTGGTGTGATTATAAATGTAAAATTAAATGACTAAGTAGCTGGCGAAACGCTAATGCATTTCAGAGTTCCTGTGTGACTCTGATCAAGTGCTTATAGGCACATTTAATAAAGCAATTTGAAGATATATATGGAACCCATGTTTTTCAAATGATGTTTAGTCTTAATATGAGGCATCCTAGAGACACATGAGTCATAGGAGGTAGGAGTTTCTTTTGGGGTTCATTTTGGCAGTGCACTCAAGCAATGTCCTCCATCTTTGAGAGTGTTTTCACAAGTCACTTAGGCCTGGGACACACTAGACGATTTTCAAATATTAACCAATTTTTAAACCATGGAAGACACAGACATAAGGTCAGTCAACTGATTTTTATCATTATAATCCACTGAATGAACACCGCGAGACCACACACCTGCCAATTGTAGTAACAATTTCACAGTGGCAATTCCACAGACACAAGATCTCACAGAACTCATGTGATCAAACATGACTTCAGAAGAAAAACTAATATGGAGGACAATCAACGTCATAAGATGGCTCTCCTGGCGTGCGTTCTCTTTTGCAGTGAAAAATAAAAAAGGAGAAAAAGAATATTATCTTTTTTCTCAATACTCCACTTTTGTGACATGTTTGTGGCTGCCATGTTTCAGCTATTTAAGTCAAGTTAAGTCACCAGTTGGTAAGGCTTGCTCGCTCTCATTAGCTATTGCAGGTATCCCATCAGAGGCAGCCCAATTTTAACAATTTCGGATCAGTGAGGCTCCGACTCATAATCATAATGACACCACAACAGAAGAGCATGAGCACAGAAAACACAGGAAACTGAACTAACTAAAACAATATACAACAAAACAATACTAACTAAGCAATACACAAACACAGATCGGATGTGACAACCATATTGGTGCAGATATTTTCAGTCATACAAGTATATACTTAATTGGGAAAGACAGAAAAGTTAAAAAACAGTCTTATAATTATGCTTTAGGGTCAAAGACGAAAAGGGGTTTATATACTCCCCAAAAATATTAAACAATATGCCTTTCAGAATGAATTTTTTTCCAGCTGATGAATGATAAAAACATTGACAGCCAATCAAAATTAATTCCGCTTTAAAGAGCTGTAGTGTGTGCTTAAAGTAAACAGAGTGTTATCGTTCGTTGCAGTGAATGAAAATATAGTTATTATTATGGTTATCTTTATAGCTATCATTCTTGGTGTGAACAGGGCTTAAGCGTTCCCCTCAAGTTTCTGGGTCTGCATGTACTTTTTAGCTTTTTGGCTTTTTTACAGTGCCATAGCAACTTTCTCTGTTCATGGGCATCTAAAATAAATCAATAACATATAAAATAATACAAAAATGCTTTCAAATAGTAATATTTATTAAGGTTTAACGCATTGCTTGTCAGTGCTAAACATTCCTCATTTATCTGTATAATAAATAAGATGCAAAAATTGTTATCTATTTAGAGATTCTGTCATTCAGTGTAATGCATGACACTGTGGTGTAATAGAGAATTTGCATTACGCTGAATGACAAAAACATTACCCTGAATTAGGGATGGGCAATATGACCAAAATGTTATTTCACAGTGTAAGAAATTTCATTTCACGATAACGATATATATCTCAATTAGTGCTGTCAATCAATTAAAACGAATGAATCGCACATTTTTTCTGTAATTAATCGCGAATAATATTTTTATATTGTAATAATTTCACAGTTACTCTCCAAATTAATGTAGAAACAACTTAAAGACAGTATATTTTAAATATTTGTTGTAATGGCATCTTTTTATGAATGAATGCCAGTATCCCTGATACTAATACAGCTACTGATGTCTCTATGAAACTGATTTTTTAAAAAACATTAATGTTAGACATTACAGTATAATTGAAAGCTATATCAATAACATTTATTAGGCTTTAAAAAAATTACTTTTAAATTAAGTGAACTTAAAACAATCTTCACATAAACCCATTATAATACATTTCATATATTACCTGTGACCTTCCTACTGTCACATGTCTGTCTGTTTGTTTGGTCTTTCAGGTGTGTTTTGTCTCTTTGTCTTAGTTGCCCGCCATACATCTGTCACCATGGTTACCCTTCGTTATTAGTTAATTACCCTCATTTGTTTGCTATTTAAGTTCCTCTTGTTTCACTCAGTCTTGGTCCGGTCACTGTTATGATAGGTTGTGTTTACCCTGCCTGTCTTAGATTTTGAAATTAAACTTGGAGTATTTGGATCTATTCTTCTGTCTTCGTCTTCCTGCCGCAACACAACCGTTACACCTACCTGTTAGACATATACAGAAATGTAATAAAGTTATCAAATACCTTTCTTAACAGCATAAATAATAAACTAAATATAGATTAAACTTTATTAGAGCTAGAATTTTCTCTGTTACCTTTGTTCTTTGAATAACTTTAATTACAGACAGCATTAGTGGCTGCTGTCACTTTAAGATCTGCCGCAGTTGAAACATGACGTTCAGTCATTTTCTCACAACTCTTTAAGTCAGTTTAAGAAGTTATTTAAGTAATTTAAGACTGCTTGTATTAGAATACTCAACAAAACTGGCATAATTGTGTGTTATTGTTCGTTTAAGCCTGAAAGAGAACTCGCTTCTGCGCTGTTTTCATGCACGATGCTGGCGAACGTCTTTCTGTGCATCGTGTGTGTCAGGGTGCGTCTCAATCAGCGCCCTAGCTTCCTCGGTCGTGAATGAGTATATCGTGTACATAAAAGTGGCCGACTCCCTGATCAGTGCCTTGATTAGTGATTAGTGATTAGATACATAGACTGAGACCCCACACAGACAGGACATTCACAGACAGCACGTTCTCTTTTGACTTGTCGCGCTTGAATGATTTAAAAGCATTTGCATGAATAAGAGCGTGATCATAATGTAACGCTATATAGAATGACAGAAAAAAGGATGCTGCCTTAATTGCGTTAAATATTTTTAACGTGTTTAACTGAAAACATTAATCATCCGCGTTAACGTGCTAATTTTGACAGCACTAATCTCAATATAGCTATTTTTATTTTATTTTATTTTTCTTATTAAAATTAAGAACAAAGAATCAAAATACAAACAGTAGGACAAATACAATAGAGCAAATAGTAATACAATAGTAATATTTCCAGTATTACTCAGAGGTCTAGTTTCAAGTAAAATTATTTTAAAGTGATGGTGCTTCATGTAACTCCAGCTATAAATCCCTTTTGACATTTGTACTGGTTACTGTATACAAGCCACCAGGGCACCAGACTTTATCAAAGAATTTGCTGAATTTCTATTGGAATTAGTACTGGCTGCAGACAAAGACTTAATTGTTGGTGATTTTAATATACTTGTAGATAATGAAAAAGACGCACTGGGATTGGCATTTACAGACATTCTAAACTCTGTTAATGTTAGACAGCATGTGTCAGGACCCACTCATTGTTGTAATCATACTTTAGATCTAATATTGTCGCATGGAATTGATGTTGATGCCGCAATTCTGCAGCAGAGTGATAACATCTCAGATCATTATCTAGTCTTGTTTATACTCCATTTATCCCTGTTACAAATATGGTAGAATTATCACTTCTACCACTAAAGATGGCTTTATAAATAAATAAAGAAACCTCCACTAGCTCCCTATAAGCAGGGGAGAGAGGTGGCAAGTCCTCAGTCTCCCCTGCCTCGATGCTGAGCACATCCCCCTCCTCAGAGCTGAATAGCTGCAACACCGGGCCTTCACTCGGAGTGGAAGAAACTGCAGAGCGTGCTTCTGATCCCTGAGAGAAGGCGCTGGATCTAGCAGGTGAGGGCAGAGAAAAGGCAGAGCCTGTCTCCAACCCCTCCAGTAGATCCATCTGCGAGCGGGATTCGAGCCGCGAGGGCCACGTGTCTGGGCGCCCTCCTTGAAGAGCGCCTGTTGGGAGCGCAGAATTCTCAAAGGTAACCACTCACAGTGAGCACAGTCAGCCCCTTCGAGAGCTGACCATACATGCTCCGCTCTCAAACAAACATCCCCACCCATGATGTAGCGAGGGCAGGGCTACATGATTTAAATGATACACATGATTTAAAACGCTGTTTGCTCGCCATATCAATAATTTTATAATAAAAACTTTACTACAGGACAAACAACACCAAATAGGACAGACAGTACGAACACAGAGCACTTTCTGAAGGCACAGAAGCTGAGATTGTTTGGCCTGGGTACTCTTTATAGCTTCCTGCTCGTGACATCACACTCTACGGGATGACGTCCTTTCATGCTTTTGGATTGACTAGACACATGCTTCAAGGCGCAATCACGCAGAGAAGTTCCATAGCGTCGCAACTTCAGGCGCAACACAAGTTCCCTTGAAAGGGAATAGTATTTTTTTCAGGTTTGTTTTCTATACAAAAACACATAGCATATAACATTTTCTAAATAAACAGATTCAAAATCTGTTAAAGATTACAGATTAAAAATTGGGCTCATGTCTGACCTCATTAAACTAAATTTTTTTTCTAAACTGAGAATGAGTGTTATTTCTTATCCAGCCTAGAGCCAAATGCAAGGCAGTGGTTCTGTTATTACCCTGTAAAACATTCAGCATCTGAAGAATGATTTCCAAACATGCTTTTGCTGCATACATAAACCATACGATGGCCGCTGCTTCATTCCACTTAAAAAGTCAAAGAACGGGATAAGCTCTTTGATGGTGTCGAAATTGTCTCGGCAGGTCGATGGCTCCTTTGGACCCCCTGTGGAATATGTAATTAGACTTCATCCCACGTTGAGGGCAAGAATCATACACGGTGTCTTTCTGTGGGGCAGGAGGTGATAAAATTATAATATATCTCTTTAAATTCCACCCCATGCAAGGGAAAGATGGGATTTATTCTGCAAGGCCGAATAGGGATGAGTGTATATGTGTCTGTGTGGACCGCCAGGCCTTCATAGCAATTAGGCCATGAAGAGAGTGGATGAGAGGGAGAGAGAGAAAGACAGAAAAGACAGGCATCAGGAAAAGGCAAGCGCAGCATCCTCAATCGTCCTGTGCAATGCCTTCATTCCTCCTGCTAATGGGCTCCATCATCATTCCTGGGCATGTACAACCAGAAGCCACTGAAACTCATTCTAATGCGGCCTGTTAATGTGTTGCTCAGGCGGAGTTAACAACCTCTCATGTATTCAGAGAGTGGCTGAAGAACACACACTTACACACACACGTCCACATACCGCAGTATATGCCTGGCATCTGTTCTAGTCACGGTGCCTTTGTGAGAATTAGGGCCACTTTAAGACTTCCCACACTTGATTTCTATGTCTGAAAGAGTATTTAGTGTAATACTGGTGCTGTTTGACCATCCAGCAGTGACATTTGCTAGGATTAGTGTGACTACATGAACATTTTTCAAAATATAGAGTTTAACCATCATTGCATATTGTTCAAATACTAATAAAACAATGATCATGTCTAGCATATACGGATGGCAGATATGAGCACTTTTGACTTTTAACACCCTTTATATATATATATATATATATATATATATATATATATATATATTTATTTATTTATTTATTTATTTTTCCTCTGTTACTTCCACCACAGTGTCATTTCCATGACATCTCAAATTATGTATTGTGTTTAATAGTTTTTTTAGTGGTAATCTGCATAATTTTTGTATCATGCATATACTATTATTGTATTTATTAATATTTTTAATTAGCTTTATTTTTATATTTTGATTTTTTTTTATTTTGATTTTAGTTTACATGTAAGTAATTTAGTAATTTGTTTGTGAAAAAAACAAACAAAAATAACGACTTTATTCAACAATCTCTTCTCTTCCGTGCCAGTCTGCTACGTGATTCATGTATAAGCACCACAACGCATGCATGTGATCATGCTTGGCCAATAGTGAGCCTGCATTTTGCCGTAAAACATGGAAGCGCTGTGCTTTGTGAATAGCCCAACAAAGTGAATAGCATAAGAGAGTGACAGGGAAGAGAAGAGATTGTTGAATAAAGTCGTTATTTTAGTTTGTTTTTGCACACAAAAAGTATTCTCGTCGCTTCATAACATTAAGATTGAACCACTGGAGTCACATGGACTATTTTAACAATGTCTTTACTACCTTTCTGGGCCTTGAACGTTGCAATTGTGTTGCAGTCTATGGAGGGGTCAGAGAGCTCTTGGATTTCATCAAAAATATCTTAATTTGTGTTCCAAAGATGAACGAATGTCTTACAGGTTTGGAACGACATGAGAGTGAGTAGGCTAATTAATGACAGAATCATTTTTTGGTGAACTAACCCTTTAAAACAGCTCAAACATGCATTTTAGTCTGGGACTAGGTTTAAGCCTCGTATCTGGAACCGGAGGAATATCTTTCTAAGGCTATAGCTAGCATTTTAAGTATCTTAAATATACATAATTAAATATTTTTTTACACACACCTAATGTTTTCCTCACACAGCGGCTCTAGCAGACTGGTGTGCCCATACGGAAATGTAATATATGTACATACACTCACCTAAAGGATTATTAGGAACACCATACTAATACTGTGTTTGACCCCCTTTCGCCTTCAGAACTGCCTTAATTCTACGTGGCATTGATTCAACAAGGTGCTGAAAGCATTCTTTAGAAATGTTGGCCCATATTGATAGGATAGCATCTTGCAGTTGATGGAGATTTGTGGGATGCACATCCAGGGCACGAAGCTCCCGTTCCACCACATCCCAAAGATGCTCTATTGGGTTGAGATCTGGTGACTGTGGGTGCCATTTTAGTACAGTGAACTCATTGTCATGTTCAAGAAACCAATTTGAAATGATTGGAGCTTTGTGACATGGTGCATTATCCTGCTGGAAGTAGCCATCAGAGGATGGGTACATGGTGGTCATAAAGGGATGGACATGGTCAGAAACAATGCTCAGGTAGGCCGTGGCATTTAAACGATGCCCAATTGGCACTAAGGGGCCTAAAATGTGCTAAGAAAACATCCCCCACACCATTACACCACCACCACCAGCCTGCACAGTGGTAACAAGGCATGATGGATCCATGTTCTCATTCTGTTTACGCCAAATTCTGACTCTACCATCTGAATGTCTCAACAGAAATCGAGACTCATCAGACCAGGCAACATTTTTCCAGTCTTCAGCTGTCCAATTTTGGTGAGCTCGTGCAAATTGTAGCCTCTTTTTCCTATTTGTAGTGGAGATGAGTGGTACCCGGTGGGGTCTTCTGCTGTTGTAGCCCATCCGCCTCAAGGTTGTGCGTGTTGTGGCTTCACAAATGCTTTGCTGCATACCTCGGTTGTAACGAGTGGTTATTTCAGTCAAAGTTGCTCTTCTATCAGCTTGAATCAGTCGGCCCATTCTCCTCTGGCCTCTAGCATCAACAAGTCATTTTCGCCCACAGGACTGCCGCATACTGGATGTTTTTCCCTTTTCACACCATTCTTTGTAAACTCTAGAAATGGTTGTGCGTGAAAATCCCAGTAACTGAGCAGATTGTGAAATACTCAGACCGGCCCGTCTGGCACCAACAACCATGCCACGCTCAAAATTGCTTAAATCACCTTTCTTTCCCATTCTGACATTCAGTTTGGAGTTCAGGAGATTGTCTTGACCAGGACCACACCCCTAAATGCATTGAAGCAACTACCATGTGATTGGTTGATTAGATAATTGCATTAATGAGAAATTGAACAGGTGTTCCTAATAATCCTTTAGGTGAGTGTATATGTCCCTATATCCGAGTAGTGATGTCATATATGTTTCATATAAGGCAATACATTATTAGCACATATATACATCCTCACAATATATAAAGATATAGGTTTATACCATGTATGAAATACCCATAGAAGAATTATTTATATATATATATATATATATATATTAAAATGATTTATATGATGACTTTTTATATGGTACTGTATTTTAATGCCATATATGTAAACAATAAATGTCTAATTTATATATGCAAGTTTATTTAAACAACATATATGCAAACATTCAGTATGCTTATATAGGATTGTATATGGATTTATAAAGTTGTATACCACATATAAAATATCTATAGTAAAATTAGTATATATGCATATATTACAGAAATTGGATCACATGAGTAACTGCAAAATATAGTTGACGGCAAATGTTCATAACTTGTATTAAAATATATGTAGGCTAACAAATATATGAAGCCATGTTTAATAAATTATATCTGTATAATTATGCAATTCACATAATGCAAAAGAATATGAGACATTATGAACATGTATTTTACATATAAATTTTGTCAGGGTTCTGTTACTTGGATAAGGTTTTATTCTTGGTTTGGTGACAGCCCTGACACTCCTATTGTCTTGTGGGTTTGAGTTCCCTCAGATAATGTACTCTTCTGTCTGTGTGAATTGCTTTGGTGTTTGGATCCTGGCATTTCATTCTAGTTTGGTTTTGGTTCTGGTTCAGGCTTCGGACATTAATGCTCCATGTGTTTTTTTTCCCCAGTTGTGAGCGTACAGTATGAGCATTTGCTTAGTCTTGTGTGAGCATGTAGTTTTGATTGGGCAGTATACACTCTTTTGTCCGTGTGTTTGTTTAGCACGTGGCTCGTGGTCATCATCACATGCTCACCTGACAATAAGTAACATTATAAATACAATATTTTATATTTTAAATTCTATTTGTTTTATACATAAAATCTATACTAAGACTCTACAACATTTATCAGTGACATGTCAGTGACAGTAATTTGTCACATAATTTGAACATATATAATATATGGAATAGAGTTATATGTCAATATATGGAATTGTTTTAATTTCTGATGCATTTGTGCATTTATGTTTTTACTCTATATGGGCATATTAGGATATTTCATATATGAGACATATATGTCAAAATATGTATTATAAACATATATAATATATGGGATAGATGTATATGTCAATATATGGAATTGTTCCAATTTTTAATAGGTTTCATATATGTTTTTACTTTATATGAGCATATATTGCATATATTGACATTTCATATATGCAAATATATTATATTTCCGTATGAGTGAGAAGAGTCTGTGATAAAGAATGCATATTCCTTACAGTATATGGTTTTAAGAGGTATTTGAGTTATAATACTAATTATTGTTGAATACTGTTACTAATTAATACTACTAGTACTGTAACTCTATAATTATATTTTGTTTATTAATTAAATATGCTGTTAAATCAGTATATTTTATTGAAGTTCAAGGGAACAAACAGGGTATGGCAACATCTATCCACCTTTTCCCAACTTCCATTACACTGTAAACAATTAATGAGATTACATTATTCTACTCAATCTTCAACTATCAAAAGGACATTTAAAGGTGTAAAAGCATTTACAAATTACTACCACAGACCATGAATTTACCCTCGATTATTTCCGTAGCAATATTATGGACTTGTTAAATATCACTGTAGTTATATTTCTGTATTATGTAACATGTTGCCTTAATCAAAAATGTTAATTAACTGGAACATTGAGTGATAATAATTCAAAGTGATTTCCGTCATTGTGACAGACAATGTGCTTTAGAAACATTCCAGTAAACACTAAGGGATTAGAAGTGAAAAAGTGAGACAATTACATTTTCATGTTGTGTTGCATCCGTGTGAAAACAAACCTGGAAAGAGACGTGAGGATTTGGGGAGAGAAACGAGAGATTCTTAGTGCAATCCAGTGAATTATTAATGGGATATATCGTAAATTAAATCAAGAGAGCAGACCACAAATGTGCAGTATATGTTTTCCTTTTTAATACTGTTACAGTGGAATACAAAAGGATAATCACGAGAAAAATAATGTAGCAACTGAAAAGAGCTCTTGTCATAGATATTCTTGTCATACCACGTCTATTCTCTTGAAGTCTGAACATGAGACCATGAAGGAAATTCGGAAATTACAACTCATTCAGTCAAACTGACAGATACGGATTATTTGTAGCGCAACTTTATGATTTGAAATTATTTTGTTTCAGTCTTTTTAAGTGGAATTTCCCAAAACGGTTGCCTCCCATAATCTAAAATGCAGTAGGCTCGATAGGAAAAAGGTGGATAGAAATCTTAAAAAATAAATAAAAATAAATAATGTTATGAGTCATTTTTTTTTTCTTTTTTTGAAGAATCACACCATTGCATACAAAAGGAGCAATTACACGTAATGGCAACCAGTTTAACCTAAATAAAGCTGTTGACATTAGGCAATAACTTTTTTCAGTGATTTATTGCTTGTTCAATATAAAACAAATATATAATAAAAAGTAAATACAATATAAAAAGTAAATTCAACAATATATAAGTTAATTCGGTGTGAGGACCACATTAGGTGAAATTAATAAAACAAGTTTTGTTAGGTACTATTAAATTGGGGGAATGAGTTCAAATAATGTGGGTAGACTCAACTTGATAGGATTTACAGTGCACATAAATTGACACATAATAGAATTTTATTTTCACACGCTATATTTAGTATATTTGTTTTTCAATAATGTTGTCTCTCCTTGGTAACCAAGTACACTAACTTTTAAAAAACTTTATTAGGGGGATAAACTTATTGTTGTGGTGGAAAATAATATTATTTTTGGATTGGATGAAAATGTATACATTTGAATAGATTTGAAATTGGCATTTGAAAAGTAGCAAAAATAAATGAAGGCATGTTAAAAAGTTTCCAAGACAGTGTCATGTGTCATGTAGCAAAATTATTTGAAATCTGTCTGTAATAAAAAACAATCCCTGGGACATAAAAGTGCCTGAAGTTGAGGAAACACCCTTAGCTGTCCAGGAAGACATTGCTCATAACTTTGGTTCACAGACACCTCACGTAGCACTGCTTCCTTCACTTTTCAAATCTGCCAACAAAATCCATCATATGTATCTGTTGAGATGTACTTCACAATATTCCAAAGCCACAGTGCACTGAGCATTTGGCTGTTTGGACCGTCCCAGTGCACACAAAATGAAATGGGATGAATCACTGCTTTTCTCAATCCACCTGACCCCCACTGTCTCCATCTATCCCTCGCTCAATTGCTCAGCCATGGCTAGAGCACACATGACAGCCTGACCAGCAGCAGTGTTTACCCAGAACCACCCCCTTCCATCCCAGGTGGAAGAATAGGAGGAGTGAAAGTACTTTTCAAGTGACGTTGCTTCAAGAACACATGGACATAGCCTGACGTGGGCTCTGCAGACTCAGGAGAGTAAGATGGCATTTAAGAGTAGCCAAAAACAATGGGAAAGCAATGTTTTAATGTCTGACCGGCATCCTCTAAACATGGCTTTTCCATCTGAGAGCTTCTGCACGCTGAGTCAAGTGCACTAAATGTGCATGAAAGAGCTGAAGCCCCTCAGGAACACACTGTCTGATACCCACAAGAATCAACTGGCCTTTAAATCCAGCGCTCTGCTGAGCAGAAGAAAACTGAGCCCTTAAAGCACTTTGTGCCAGCTCTTTAACATGCCAAAGGCACTGACAGACAAACTGCACAGTGGCTGGATCTGAATAATGGAACTTGCTCCGTGTCATCATGTTGTGTTACATTCCACATTTTTTCCCTTTGTCAACATTCTTTTCCCCTTAGCATCTGTTCTCAAAATAGCTTCAAAAAGCTTTGATAAAAACAGTGCTCTTGTTTGTATTGTTGCGCATGTTCGGCTGCAGACATGTTGAATTATGTTAGATTATATCAACTGGGGTGATAGTTATTGTAGTGAGGTCACTGAGCATGGATGGACGCCATTTAACATAGAGTGACAGCAGGGATTTGACCTTTTGGTCGTGGTTGCAATTTGAGAAGTTTTATTTACTTTTGCACACTGAGAGATGTGCTCATGGCTCAGCAAATCTTTTATTTATTTATTTTTAATCACTTGTTATGTGTATAATACGCTTCTATAGGCATCATTTTCTTAAACCCTTAAGACATAATTAATTTAGGTGGCATGGTAAAATTAATAAAACATTTATTTATTTATTTATTTTAAACTGAGAATATGTTTGGTTGAATGTTTGTTAAATATTATGTATGTTCATATAACATATTTTAAAATAGATAAATAATAACAAAATATAATAGCAAATTTTTTTTATTTTATTTATTTTATTTCTAGTTTAACTCTCTCTGTAATTTTCTTTGTGCTGAAATATATAAAAAAGCCATTTAGAAAGTATACATTTGACTCTGGTGGGCTACAGAGGAGAGGAGTTTTTTATTATTATTTCTATCCATTGTGCATGCAAATTAATAATCAACAGTTGAGAGTGTGATATATTGTTACCTGCGATTGAGATAACTGTGTAAACACATTTATGTGTGGCAATGAAAATCAAAAGGTGAAGTACTAAATGTACTTTGATGCAGCTTTTATGCAGAGTAAAATCATAGTGTCTTGTATGTTAGTGGATTCTGATTTAATTGTCCAGGAATTGCAGCGCTCTTCGAATGACAGCATAATTTAACAGCCGTGTGATATTAAAATTGAAAGTACCAAATAATAAACTTAATGTCTTCCTTTCTCCTCGCTGTTTGGTCCCTGCAACTGCAAAAACAAATATTTTCCAGCGAATGGCGTTTTGGTTGTGAAGCACATGTGTCCCGCAGCTCTGTTTCTACATCCTGTCACATTAATCATTCAAAGCACTCAATATAAATATTAAAACTAATAGCTTCACTATTCAGCTATTACTCCATCATTCCCTGAAATCATCATTAAACATTCAGAGCCTTTTAGAAAATTTACACACTTGAATTTGATGGCAGGGAGAGGAGGCTGTCAGAGCGAGAGGCCCTGGAAGCTTAAATAATAGTGGAAAGCTGTTTATGGAACATGCTTTATTTATTCATCATCTCTGAGTAAGGGCTTCAATTTAGAGAGAAAGAGAGAGTAAAGAGAAAGACAGAAAGGAGACGAACTAGGGGATATCGAAAGAGATACAGGCAGGAAGAGAGAGACAGAGGAAAAGGCTGAGAGAGAAAAATCAAAGCGGAGCTATCAAGGAAAAATGCTGAAACATAACTCTTCCCACCCTGTTGAAGGGTAGCAGGAAAGTAAAAGTGATAGACGTGCTCTACAAGAATCCCTGTACAAGGTCAATCAATGGAAAGACGGGGCCAGGAGCAGCTAATGGATTGTGAGAAGGCACCTACAGTTATTATGAATTTTTAAAGTATCTTTAGCAGTTGAGACGGCAATAAATCAATGAGGACTTATTGGGGGGATCAATTATGCACACTTTAAAACATTTAATGACACATAATAAAGAGGTCCCAGGATGCCCGAGTGCGCAAGAGCGAGGACAGAAGTAAAATTTGCAGAAATGTCACTAAGATGAGCTCTAATGAGGGACGCATTAAGGATGATTGCTCTGACAGATGGAGGCCTAGTTTCACAGACAGGGCTTAGATTAGGCAGGATTAGGCCTTAGTTCAATTAGGACATTTAAGTAGCTTTTATAAACATGCCTTAGAAAAAAACATTACTGGTGTGCATCTTGAGACAAAAAAATGGTAGACATATTTTAAGATATGTCAGTGCTAGTTGCTTTCAGTTAAGCTTAAACATGCATTTTAGTCTGAGACTAATCTTAAAACTGGGCTCAGTTTAGTCTGAGACTAATCTTAAAATGGGCTCAGACTACAGGAGTTTTAGGACGATTTATGCCGATTTGCCCTCCCCGACAATCTGAGAAAAAATCTTGTCCATGACATTGGTCGGTTCCGATGTTCGACGGAGATTATCTGGTAATGTGAGGCGTTTACAGATCGAATCTTTAACCTCCCGATCTGCTCACGGACACATCGGGGCCGCCCAGAATTTATCGAACATGTTTGATATTTAGGATTTTAAATCAGGATGATTACATCAGTTCTTAAGATGGCGGAATGGCGTGTGGAAGTGTAGAAAGTGTAGAAAGCTGCTAGCAAATGTAAACATTACCTGTTGAGACATCAATGATGATCTGCTACGTATGTTTTCATCTGCTTCCCCATGAGATCACGTGAGGTGCTCCTCCTGGCATGATAATCTTAATAATGTCTTTAGTGTGTGATGCGCTACAATTTTCAAATCTTGTGTGTGCATGTTTGAGATTAAAGAGAAAACAATCTGTGAAGATTCTCTTTATGTGCGTGATGTAAGCAGATTTCATAATCGGTTAGATTGAAAAACTCCTGTAGTCTGAGCCCAGCTTTAAGCCTTGTCTGTGAACCCGGCGGACTAACTAACTGACATCAAAGGGTTAATTCATCCAAAAATGAAAAATTCTTTCATTCATTACTCACCCTCATGTAGTTCCATACCAATAAGACATCTGTTCAACTTCGGAACCAAAATGAAGATCTTTTTAATGAAATCTGAGAGCTTTCTGTCCCTCCATTGACAGCCTACGCAACTACCACTTTCAAGTTAGTGGATTCTGATTTAATTGTGCAGGAATTGCAGCGCTCTTCGAATGACGGCATAATTTAACAGCCGTGTGATATTAAAATTGAAAGTACAAAATAATAAACTTAATGTTTTTCCTTCTACTCGCTGTTTGGTCCCTGCAACTGCAAAAACAAGAACTCAGATTTCATTAAAAAGATCTTAATTTGTTTCCGAAAATGAACTAAAGTCTTACAGGTTTACAATGATATGAGGGTGAGTAATTAATGACAGAATTTACAAAATTTTCACCCTTTAAATTCTATCAAATTTTCCTTTATACATTGATTAATAGGAAATGATCAGCGGCTGTAATTTGGCTGTTTGGGCCTTTTAAAAAACAACCAGCCAAATGAAAAAGAAAACAAATATCTCTTAAATGTTTTTCTCAACACAGGAGGAAGCAAATCGTTTCCACATCCTCCCTTGAGATGAGCCTTTATTCTCTTTCTCTAAAATGGCCCCATAATGAAAAATGAAAACGTGACATTTTCTAAAGCTCATTATAGAGATAGCCTCAGGCTTTCCCCTGTGGCACTAATCTAGATGCATTGAGCTCAAAACAATGTTTAAGTAGAGCCACAGCACATTAAAAGAGTCTGAGTAAACCTGTCCCCCCCTCTCTGCCCTGCTCCTCTCAGAGCCCGTGACCCAGCCCTCCTGTATTTAAGCTTTCTTGTGGCTGTAGGGGATGTTTATGTTTAATGGATGACTCTTCAGTTCTGTCTGCTTCAACCGTACCACTATAGCTGTGGCACTACAACACTTAACAGCTCATTTGCAATATTTAAACAATTATCTTCCATCTGTTTGGGACTCAAATATGTTTTTCTTTTTAAACACATATTCAGTTTAAATTAGTGCTTCTCAACTGGTGGGTCACGGCTCAAAATTACAATATAATGTGTTTAGTAGGATAGAATAGGTTAGACTTATCAACTTTTAAAAGGGAGGAGAAAAACTTCCCACAATCTTAAAAAATAAGGTTCCATAGATGCCATAGATTTTCTACTATAAAGAACCTTTTGTGCATTGGAAAAGTTCCATGGATGTTAAAGGTTCTTTGTGGTTCCATAGATGCCAATAAATAGAGGGCTTTTTTACACTTAGAATGTATCTTTAGTTATGTCAATTCAAATGTTACTGTATTTTGGCACATAATATCACGTATAATGAAGCCAAATTGTGCAGATGCCAACATGGTAGGTTGTGCCACATAATGTCATTTTCAAACTATGAACTATGCAAGGTGATGTGGGGGGGGGGGTTTAGATTTTCTAATCAGCCAGTCATATTAGTAATTTGTTGGGCATAAGCAATTCATAGTAATATTATTTGTACATGTTTGTATGTAATGATTACACATAAATTCACATTTTTACACTGAAATGTACAGTATGGACACTATGATGTATGGCATGTAAAATTCATGTGCAAGTATTTACATATTCACAGCTCAGAAAGATCATTAAAATGGATAACACTATATTTTAAGGGTCCAGAATAATGCATTAGTTAAGCATTAATTAATGATTAACTTGTTCACAATTAAGCATTAGTTAAGCACTGTCACAGAATCACAGCCAACGGCCACCAACGCACATGCATCGTCACCAGATCTCCACGCTCCGCCCACTCGTTCACAATCCCCTGAATACTAATCACCGGCACCTGCACCTCATCATCACGGACATAAACACTCACTCCCTTCACTGCAGTGTCTGGTCTCATCATACGTACCTGGACTCCCTACCCGTTACTCACCTGAGCATCCAACGTCTGATTCCTTGTCTTCCTCATCTTCAGTTCCTCATTCCTTGTGTTCCATTTCCTGCAATCGACATACTCCATTATCCACAGCTAAGTGACTGTTCTGAAGTGCTTGATCTGATACTCACCATTATTCCAAGTTCAACCTGTGTTTGTGTCTCTGTCAAATAAATATCACTTTGAGTTCACCTCATCCTCTGTCTCTGTCCATAACCTGACAGAAGACCTGAATCCAGAACCCATGCAGAGCGCCACAAAAACAGGCGGAGATCGCTCACTGGATCATTTCGCCACCCTGGTCGAAGCGGTGCAAGCCTCATTACAACCTCAATCCAGCAGCACTTCTCCCACTGTCTCTACAACTCACCATGCACTCCAGCACCCCGTGCCCGCTACTTATTCATCAGCTGCCTCTGTCAGTCCCATGGCCCGACCAGCGACATTCACCGGCGTGGAGGATTGCAGTGGGTTCCTCCTACATTGCTCCCTCTATCTAGAAGCCCAGTCTCAGCTCTTTCCCACTGAACGCGCCTGCGTTTGTGATTTCCCTGCTCTCGGGACGAGCATTACAATGGGCTCAACCTCTCTGGGAAACCAATGCTCCCGTAACCGCCACCATCGCTGCCCTCTTCAGTCACTTCCGGAAAGTGTTTGGTCAAAACACCGCCGATCTTGCCGTACACGACCAACTCTACCACATTCGCCAAGGCGACGAGATTGTGAGTATGTATGCCCTTCGATTTCGTACCCTAGCGGCTGCTAGTGGATGGAATGAATCGGCGCTTATAACAGCCTTTCAACATGGTCTTAATCCCCAAGTGAAACAGTTAATGGTCGTGTACGACGATACCATGGGGCTGGAAAACCTGATCCAGAAAATCATCCGTGTTGAACGTTATTCAGCATGCACGCTTCACATGCCCACTGTCAATCCTCTGCCCGCCACACCATCTGTCGCCCTTCCAGCACCAGAACTCATGCAAGTTAACTTTAATTGTCTGTCTCGTGTGGAGCATCAGAGAAGAATCTTGCACCATCTCTGTCTGTACTGTGGGGGAGAGGATCATATCACTGCCGTCTGTCCCATCCGGCTACCACGCCCAAATTCTCCAAAAGATGAACGTCCGTCACAAACGCTGCCAACAGGATCGCCGAGTCCATACTAAGGAAATCCGATGAAAACCGCTGGGCCGTGGCCACATCCGGCATTACTCCCCCACACTGACACTCTGCATCGGCTGTCTCCACACAGAGGAGATCACGTGCATGGTGCTGGAAGGCTCCACCGCGGACATCATCCTGGGACGCCCCTGGCTCACACAACACCAACCAGACATCCAATGGAGCACGGGTGAGATCCTTAAGTGGAGCGATGGAGATAAACAGTTTTGTAGACATTCAATCAAGAAATCTTCTGTGATTCTCCAACCTTATTCTCCCTACTACGAAGCTCTTCCTCTCCTCTCCACTTCCATCGAAAGTCCTGAACCCAGTCACCACGTGGAAATTCCTCTTGAATACCGGGCGTTCCAGGATGTGTTTAGCAAGCGGTTGGCAATGCAGCTACCACCTCATCGGCCATGGGACTGCGCCATCAACCTGGGGCTACTCTACCCAAGGGTAGAGTGTACCCTTTGTCCGGAACAGAAGGCCATGGAGGAGTACGTGCAAGAATCCCTTCAACAACGGTTCATCCGACCATCTATATCCCCTGCCGCTTCAAGCTTCTTCTTCGTGGCCAAGAAGGACAGAGGCTTGAGGCAGTGCATTGACTACCGCCACCTTAACTCCCAGACGGTAAAGTTCAGCTACCCCCTTCCTCTGGTGCCGGCAGCTCTGGAACAGCTGCGAGGAGCTTGTATCTTCTCCAAGCTGAACCTGCGGAGCACGTACAATCTCATTCGTATTTGCCACGGGGATGAGTGGAAGACCGCCTTCATCACACCGTCAGGGCACTACAAATACCGGGTCATGCCATATGGCCTGTCCAACTCTATAGATGATATCCTCATGCAAGTTCCATATCCCCTCCGCGCAGTTCCTGGGTTATGTCATCGACCAACACGGCATCCAGATGGATCAGAGGAAGGTGGAGACCATCCAAAGCTGGCCCTTACCCACTATTGTGAAAGGAGCTCCAACGATTCCTGGGGTTTGCGAACTTCTATCGTCGCTTCATCCACAACTATAGTCTGCTCAGTGCACCCCCTCACCTCGCTCCTCAAAGGCCGGCCCAAGTCTCTGTCCTGGATTCCATCTGCCTGAGAAGATTTACATCAGCTCCAGGAAGCCTTCTAGACCGCCCCGATCCTCGTTCATCCAAACCCGGACCTGCCTTTCATTGTCGAAGTCGACGCCTCTTCTACGGGGGTCGGGGCGGTGCTGTCCTAACGGCAGGGTGATCCATCACGACTCCATCCATGTGCCTTCTTCTCCAAGAAGCTATCCCCGGCGAAGCAGAACTATGACATTGGGAACAGGGAACTGCTGGCCATTAAGCTAGCCTTGGAGGAGTGGAGACACTGGCTGGAGGGAGCTAACCACCAATTCGAAGTAATCACTGATCATCGTAATCTAGAATACATTCGTGACGCAAAGAGACTGAACCCTCGTCAAGCCCGCTGGGTCCTCTTCTTCACTCGATTCCACTTCGCGGTTTCCTACCGGCCCGGAACCAAGAACTGCAAGGCCTTATCACGTTTATATCAGCCCGATCCTGAGAACCCCACACTGAACCCTTGTCCTCTCCTTCCACAGATTCTGGTGACCCCCTATTCTAAAGTGAAAGTTTTATCCACATTAATTATGGCACTTATTAAGTGATATTCAAGTTTTTTGACCAGAACAAGCCAATAATTAAGCCTAACTACCATTAATACAGTACTACTAAAGGCAATTTGATCCCATATTCTAAAGTGAAAGTTTTATCCACATTAATTGTAGCACTTATAAAGTGATATTCAAGTTTATTGACCAGAATAAGCCAATAATTAAGCCTAACTACCATTAATAGAGTACTAATAAAGACAAGTTGACCCCCTGTTCTAATGATAAGTTCTTATTTACACTATTGGTTTGTTTAGCAGTTATTCTGCAACGTGATCTCACGAGAATGTGTATGTTTATGTAAAGTGTGGTTCAACATTTATCTAACACACAACATTGACAGCACTAAACATTTCGCTCTGTTTGTGACTTCTGCTGCAAACTCGTTTCAAAGGATTACGTTAAACAAAACTAAACTTTAAAACCTTAAAATTAATAACACCTCTGTAATCATTTAACCATTATTTATTATGTAATACTTATTTTGTTTGCCATGGGACACAAGGACTAGAAAGCACACCAAAACGCAACATAAATTCACAAAAGACACCAATTTAATTTGTTGGCTGTAATCCACATCTTTAGAATCCATATGACTACGAGGAACTTCTTTATCAAGCGATCTTCATCTTTATCTTCAACGGCGTAAACAAATCCCGCACTCGTTATGAATTCAAAGCTTGACACGTTTTACGGCAGTGATATCAAACGCTCATTGGCTCTCGCCTGCTTCGTCACAAATTGCGACATGCCGTGTTTTAGGGGTTTGAATGAATCGTCTCGGTTACATATGTAACCTTGGTTCCCTGGGTAGGGAAGGAGACGCTGCAAACCGTCGCTATGGGAACACCTTCGGTGTGACGAATGTCTGAAGCCCTTATACCATCACGCCAATTTATTGGTTAGTGATGCTTAGCACCGCCCGAGAATACGTCACATATGCTTCATATCAGCGTGCTAGGCGTCATATCATCAGATTTTCAAGACGAAGGAAGCTACTACTCGAAGATAGGGGAATGGCCGGAATCGCAGCATCATAGGTTCACTCAATGCTGTGAACTGTCGCTATGGAAACGATATACCATAACGGCTTCACATATCTGAGAGTAGCTGGGAGACAATGGAAAGCATCTGCTCAAGCAGATCACCTGGGAGCCAGGAGCCATCTTCACGTCCAGACCGTAGAACTTAAAGGTGTTAGGAGAGGACCAGCCTGCCGCAACACAAATATCTTCCAAAGAAGAGCCCTTAAAGAGAGCCTGAGAAGACGCTATTCCTCTAGTTGAATGGGCGAATTGAAGCCACGTGCCTCATAAGCCGCAGAAATAGCCTCAATCACCCAATGAGACATTCTTTGCTTGGTGACGGCAGCTCCTTGTTTTTACCGCCAAACACACAAAAAATTTTTCCGATCTACGCCATTTGGATGTATGGTCGACATAGATCTTCAATGCCCGCTCCGGGCAAAGACCAAGGGGTCACACATTGCTCCCAATCTCTGCGCTAGGAGGGGGAAAAGCATCCCTTGCTGGGAACGAAAGGGGGTCGAAGCGACCTCGGGAACATAACCTGGCCTTGGTCGCAACAAGACCAGCCCTGTTACAAAGTCCATACAAAAAGGAATGATAAAAAAGCCTACAGATCCCCTATCCTCATAAAGAGGACAGACCAACTCCAATGGCTCAAAAGGGTCACCTGTTAGTCCCTCTAGGACGACAGAAGATCCCATGAGGGAACTCGGGCAGGGCGGAAAAGTCTAAGCTGTCTCGTCCCTTACAGAAAACGAGAGACCAGGAGGTAATGTCAACAGACGCACCCTCCATCTGTATATGCTCGCAGATATAGCTGCCACATAGACCTTCAGAATGGCCGGAGCCACCCCTGCCGAAAAACAACTTGTAAGAACTCCAGTATTGAACCAATAGGGCAATGAACTGGGTATAGGTTTCGTTGTCTACACAGGCTGTAAACAACTTCTACTTAAAGGCATAAAGACGCATCGTGGAGGGGGCTCACGAGTTAAGAAAAGTATCTGTAATCTCAGCCGAGATACCAGAAAACCTTAACGTGCCCCTCAGGGGCCACACCCACAACTTCCAAAAATCCGGACGGGAGTGCCGGTTCATACCCTGAGCTTGAGTCAGCAGTTCTGGACTGAGGGGAACCTCCCACGGAGGGCCAACTAACAGACTGACCAGGTCTGAAACCCAAATCTGAGTGGGTCAGCGGGGGGCCATCAACAACAAGTGTCTTACTTGTCCATTCGCACTCTGAGCAGCACCGCTGAGAGCAAGCAAATCGGTGGAAGGTAAAAAGGCTGGTCCTGGGCCATGTAGGGCTGACATGACAATACATAACACCCCTACAGATGGGGTAAAAACCGTTTGAGTGCCAGAACACTGCTAGCAACTCCAAACGATTTATGTGCCAACCACGATGTACGATGCACACAATGTGCAATGACAGCACGTCCCTAACTGAACTCCTCTGCGGAGCAGCGGGAGCCTCGTCCATGGATGCAGAGCATGAAAGCCTCTGCGTGTAACCAGAACTTTGTGGAAAGGTTGGCAATGAGGTGAGATCCCTTGACTCTAAACCCACCATTGGAATGGTCTCATGTGGAGCAGGCCCAACTGAACTACAGGGGACGCTGCTGCCATAAGGCCCATCAGTCTGTGACATAGACCAATGTGGACTAGACAACCTGTCTTGAAATTACAGTCTTGTAGTGATTGAATGCGCATCACGCATTCTAGATCCACACCCAGGAAAGTTGTCTGCTTACTTGGCAGCAAAACACTCTTCTGAAATGTATGCGTAAACCTAGGCTCCTCAAATGGTAGAGAACTAAGTCTCGATGAACTATTGCAAATTTCTGGGATTGAGCTAATATCAGCCAATCGTCCAGGTAGTTTGAGATCCGGATGCCCTGGAGTCGCAATGGGGCCAGAGCAGCGTCCATACATTTTTGTAAATATCCGAGGAGCTAAGGCTAGTCCGACTGGAAGGACACAGTATTGGTAAGCTTTGCCCTCGAAAGCAAACCTGAGGCACTTCCTGTGTCTCTTGACAATCTGGATGTGGAAGTACGCATCCTTTAGATCGATGGTCACAAACCAATCTCCGGTTCGAACCTGAAACAGAATGGACTTCAACGTCAGCATTTTGAATTTGCTCACTCTGAGCACAAGATTTAAGCGACGCAAGTCTAAATTGGACGTAATCCACCATCCTTTTTGTGCACAACAAAATAACAGCTATAGAAGCCTACCTCTGCCTGAGTGGGGTTATCTCTTCTATAGCCCCTTTCTCTAAGAGAGACACAATTTCCAGTCTCAAAGCCGGGGCCCCCCAAGGACGCACCGTCGTGGGAAGAGCACCGATGGAAAGAAGTGGGCCTTTGCGGAATTGGATGGTTTAGCCGTGGCGTATAGTACTTAACACCCATTTGTGAGACTTCGGGCAGGCGTTGCCATGTGGCCCAGTGCTCCGCTAGGAGTGTTAACCGCTCTGGTTTGGCACCTGCTGTACTGTGGGCGGCAATACATTTTCTAACTGCAGAAAACCTCTGCCGTCTGCGGAAACAGGAGGCTCATGTGGAGCTAATGAGCTTTCTGTCGTAAGGTGGTCTACCTGTATAGAATGACAAGAGTACAAGTGTGGCGGAGACCTCTAATACAGGGGACTGTCCGACTGCCTGATCGGGCTGGCACCAGTCACTACCTGACTGGTGGGCGAGTCCTAGGACCCCAGTCTCTGCGAGGGGGTTCCATAGGCGATGGTTCGCCTCGCTGTACCCCACGGGAAAGCTGAAAAAAGGATGAGCGCGAACGAGCCGGAGGTGGTTACCGTTCAATCTCCCTGGACCTATGTGGGATGAGTTAACAAAACACGGCAGACTTTTTCGACCACAGTAGTCACAAACTCTCCAAATACACTTTCGTCATTAGAAAATGGGGCGTCTAACAACGAAGACTTGTCTTCTTCTGTGATGTCAGTGAGAGTAAGCCAAGGTGGCACCATGCACTTACCCTACATCTTAAAAGCCCTAGCCCCGCTTTAATGTTTATACAATTAAACAAAGAAATCCTGTTGTATTTATTTTGTGCACCTGTTCTGTATATTATAATTTTTTTTTTTTATTCTTTATTATTTATATTGTAGGTACATTACTATGTTATGATTTTGTATTGGTTTTATTACTTAGTTTATCAATTGAAATACAATATGTTAGGGATGTTATTGCTCCCATTATAGCAATCAATTACATATTTCAAATAAATGTTGTTTGTGTGTACTTAGTATGACAATGAATTCATAGTTTATTTTTAAACAATTGCTTGTCCAGAACCATGTATTATGAATTACTGTATTATATTCTGAATCGATTTCTGTTAAGTTTATCTGTACTGTATGTATTTTTCCAATAAAAAAATACTCATTTTTTATTGTATTGTATGTTAAATACTGCATCATAATTATTGTTAGTTTAATGTAATATAGTTTAAGTGAAACAAATTACATTTAGATATGGTTGTGCTTCCAATTTGTTTCATTTATCAATATACAAGCAGTTAGTAGTTAATAATAACAGTGTAGTATGTTCATTTATTCATACAAAATGTAAATAACACACATACAATACAATTAAATATTATGTAATTTGTGAACCACAGTTATTATTACATACAACAATTACGTTACTTTTATGCAACAACTGAGTACAACATGTAGACATACAAGTAAATCGACTGAATTAATAATAAGAGTTTAGAGATATTATATTATTTTAACAAATTAATATAATAATTTAATTTATTATTTTAGCCATTAAACAAAACATCACAATAACAGCTTTTGATCAGGCATTTGAAACAGCTACCACGTTGGGTCCTAAGCGGACACTATTTCACAGGGGGACAGGATTTCTCATGACACCGGCATCATCGCATAACCTGATCCGCCATTTTAGAAACAGTGGCGAAATCTGCGGCCGCAGATTAGTTTAATGCGAAAATGGCTGCTTCCAAGACTTCAAGACCTCGTGGTGGAGGTCTTGGAAGAAGGGTAGAGGCCTATGAGACTGGGTTAAGGCGCGACTGGTGAAAAATCGATCGTCCAGCTTCGACTGGGCCTGATTTTGCGCAGGCTCGCAGTCCCATTCCAGTCCCAGCTTATCTACAGCGCGAGTGACTACTTCTAACAGCTCGTTGCTGTAGATAATACATCATATCAAAAGGCCACGGCCAAGGAAATCGAATCACAAGCTTCTGGGGTAGGCCGCATTTCACCCTCCATCTTGTGCAGTGCCTCAGCAGCTGCAGAAACGGAGAGGCGGGGGTTAGACGAGCGCTTTCGTAAAAGGCGGCGAGTCGAACGCACACTTTCAGACGCATAAGCACGGCCTGAGTATGCTGAATGCCTAAACATAGCACATACCTGTCATGAGTGTCACCTCCTGCGATGAACCTGTCGCATGGGTCGATATATCTCTTGCAGCTCATTGTGTCTGCTTAAGAGGAGTAAAAGGGTAGCTATGAACATGAGAAATTCACTTTCCAATGGGCTCAGAGAATCCACTTCCTGAAGGAATGAAATCTGATTATATGACGCCTAGCGTGCTGATATGAAGCATACGTGACGTATTCTCGGGGCGGTGCTAAGTGTCACTGGCCAATAAATTGCAGTGATGGTATGAGGGCTTCGGACATTCGTCACACTAAAGGTGTTCCCATAGCAACGGTTCGCAGCGTTGAGTGACCCTATGAAAGGGAACGTGAGCCTTCAAATCATGCTTCAAATAGACCTTTCACACAACTTCTGTATTTATGACCGGAAATACGTAATCGTCATGGTAATCTTCTTCCTCACCGTCAGGGCAACAGGTAAACAAATGACGCAAGCAACGAGCAAGAGTTATTGTAGCATACCGGGCTGATCTTGTTATTCCCAAAAGCAGCCATATCTGTCGTTTCATTCCTTCCCTGTTCATAGTGAAGTTCGACAGAAATGGATTCAGGCTATCCGGCGGGATGAAGGACCAAACTTTCCTGCTCGTGTCCCACATCCCTTTCAGTGCAAAGCGGCATATGACGCACCTCTGTGGGGAAATATAAAACAAATATATTTTATTAACTAATATTTAACTTTCTTATATTATTTATATTACCATTATAAACTGATATTAAATGTTTTACAGGCTGTAGTATGTTGTTTCACTGACGGAACTACTAAAATAAACACGCATGCTTAAATGGATGTTTGAGCCTCGTTAATAATTTTTTTTAAAATGTAGGCTATTTAATATGTATATATATGTATATATATATATATATATATATGTGTGTGTGTGTGTGTGTACCCGCCCCCCAACCACCGCGCCACCACCGGTAGTTGGTCCATTACCACCGGTGGTAAAACACTGCCACCGTCACAGCCCTAATAGGACCTATGCTACTTGATAAAGATGATAAAGTTATACTTATTTAGAATACTGAGAAGTACAGCTTTTAAAGCAATAACAACAAAATGATTGTTTTTATGATTGGTTAGATTTAGTTTCTAAAGTACAATATGGAGAGGATAACATGAAATTAGGAGCAAAAAAAAAAACATTTTGAAACGATATGGGCACTGCTAAAATCTTTACTAAATACTAAAATACTTAATAACTTATATAACAAATAAGCACCATAAGTGAGAATATAACTTTCCCTTTAGAATAGGGGGTCAAATTGTCTTTATTAGTACTGTATTAATGGTAGTTAGGCTTAATTATTGGCATATGCTGGTCAAAAAAACTTGAATATCACTCAATAAGTGCCATAATTAATGTGGATAAAACTTTCACTTTAGAATAGGGGGTCAAATTGTCTTTATTACACTATTTTAGCAATTTATAACCGCAAAACCAGCAGTAATTAAACATAATTACTAGCTTATTGTTCAGTTAACCTAACAGAATGGCACAGAAATATAATTACATCACTACACATACAACTTATTAAGTTGTAAATAATGGCTAAAAGGTGTTTTCTGTTTACTGTACGTTCAGTTAATCATTAATTACTTGGTTATTTTTGTTTACAAATGTTTAATAATTTGTAAATAATGGCTAATATGCCCTTACTAAGTTAATCATTAATTACTATTGTGTCCATGCTTAATACATAGACATTCAGTAGATATATCAGCAGTTGGGTAAATTTCCTTTGCATCTTTAATATATATCAATACACCCCCCACCCCTGCCCACAGTTCTGTCCCTTCTAAAACATGTATATCCCGGAACATCAATTATGCTAGTTGGAATTTTATCATGTTAGCCATGTTTCACTAATACAGAGAAAATCGATATTGGAATCAGACAACAATATCCTGATCTCATCTCGCTTAGGAAATAAGCTTCTGTTGTTTAAATCCAAAAATACCTTTAGGTTTTACCGGGTCCTACAGGATCCCAAACCACTTTGGCATGATTAACAGTTTGAAACAATAGAGTCTGTCTCTGTTTGGTCAGTGCTTGTATTTGGAGTGCTCTTACTTTGGCGAGGACAGCCATTCTTCGCCAGCCAGCACCGTCAGCTGAGCGGCCCAGGGCACCGGCCAGGCCCAGTTTGTTGTCCATCGCCGTCTCGGCCTCCGTCAACCCCTCAACCGCGCAGGCTGGTTTCTCTGCCTGCTCTGTCGTTCTCACAATGTCGTGGAACTGTATGTTCGATCCCCGTGCCAGGGGCTGTAAAACCCCGCCTTCATATCGGCCGGAGGAACCGGCTCGATCGCGTCCTTCGCCAGCAGGACATTGATCTCGGACCGCAAGACATGGGCATCGCAACTCCGCACTGAGGTGAAGAGGATGCCCGTGAACTTGGGAGGCCGGCGGGCGAATTGAATCGCATAGCCGAGTCTGAACAGAGACCGAACAAGCGGGACCAACGGCACCACAGACGTGCCTGGGGTGAGGCAGCGAGATGGAGTACCCAGGCCCGACTCGGGAGGCCCGGAGGCGGCCCGGAGTGTTGCTTGAGTACTCCAGCGTGGGGCAGAGTGTGGGTGAGAAGGCCCGGGGGCGTTCTCGGTGCCCACACTGCTGCCCCCTGGCGAGGGGGAGTGGGGAGGAAAGGAGTGGCAAGGCCCGGGGGCGTCGCGCACTGCCAACCTGACCCTCTTGGGGCCCAGGGAGGGAGGAAACTGCTCAGGATGTTGACACCAGTGTGATGGACATTCTCCCCCCGGTCCTTTTCCGGGGGGAGGAGGGGTGCGGACACCACCTCCCCGAGAACAGCTCCTCTTCTCCCTGGGCTGCCCGTCTCAGGGGGCAGCGGGGCCCTGGACGGGTTGGGCGGCCCTCTTGCGCCTGGCGCCCTGCTTTGCCAGTGGAGGCTGCTGCTTTGGCTTGGCAGGGGCGGAGGCAGACGCCGGGGGACGCCCTCGGAGACGAGCAGGCGGGGGCGCTGCAGCCGGCGACTGGGTGGAGGCAGCAGCAGGTCGCCGGGGCAGGATATTTTTAATCGCCTCCGTCTGCTTCTGGGCAACCGAGAACTGCTGGGCGAAGTTCTCGATTGCGTCGCCGAAGAGGCCGGCCTGACAGACAGGGGCGTTGAGGAACCGCACTTTGTCGGTCTCACGCATATCTGCCAGGTTCAGCCACAGGTGCCGTTCCTGGACCACAAGTGTGGACATCGCCCGACCCAGGGAGCGTGCGGTGACTTTCGTCGCCCTGAGGGCGAGGTCCGTCGCGGTACGCAGTTCCTGCATAACCCCTGGGTCGGAACTACCCTCGTGCAATTCCATGAGCGCTTTGGCCTGGTAGACCTGCAGGAGCGCCATGGCATGCAGCGATGACGCGGCTTCTCCACAGGCCGTGTAAGCCTTGCCGGTTAGCCCGGACGAGAACTTACATGCCCGGGAGGGGAGACGCGGATTTCCCCGGCAGTCGGTAGCGGTCTTAGGACACAGTTGCATCGCAACCGACCGCTCCACTGGGGGGATCTCCACGTAACCCTTCGCCGCGCCACTGTCGAGGGTAGTGAAGACGGAGGAGTCAGTCGATCGGTTTCTAGCGCTATAGGACGCTGTCCACGACTTCGTGAGCTCCTGATGCACTTCCGGAAAGAAAGGCACTGGGGCGGGGCGCTGAGAACCAGCACGGGCCGTCCCGAGATACCAATCGTCCAGCCGTGAGGGTTCGGGACGCGGTGGAGGGTTCCACTCGAGCCCGACACTCGCGGCGGCCCGGGAAAGCATAGCCGTGAGCTCTGGATCGGACTCGGGCAATGCTACCACACCCGAAGGGGGCAGCGCAGCCGAATCTTCATCTCCAGAGTCCATTAGCTCGTCCCCCGATGCGGCGATCGAAACCATATCCTCAACCGGAGCCCCAAAAGTAACAGCTGCCCCCCCGCGGGAAGGACCAGCATGCTCTTCCGGAAGCTCAACCGGCGCAGCGGAGGGGGGAGGGGCCCGAGGAGCCTGTTGGCCCGGCGGGAGTGCCCTCACAGTAACCCTCAGGTCCCCACCAAAGGCATCAGCCAAAGTAGCAGCCCTCTGCTTCGGGGCAGGAGGACCACTAGATCGGGGGATGCGCAATGGGACTCCACCTTTTTTAAGGTAGTCGAGCCTGGACCTTAATACTGCGATGGTCATATTCCCGCAATGGGAACATGAGTCATCCACGAAAGCCGCCCTCAGCGTGCTGAACGCCCAAACACGTGAGACAGCGATCGTGTCCGTCAGCTGGGGACAGGTAACGACGGCATCCAGAAACACACGGTTTGAATGACATCTTGAAAAAGACGCAGGGTCAAACCGTGTCGCTCTTTTAGAGGAAAATGCTCTGATCAGTGCCGAGGCACGCAGGGGAAATGGCCGCGGCTCGTAGCGGTTCAGGGGTGCAAGCCCCCTGAGAGCACTCAAAATGCCCAAAGCTGTAAAAACAGCTGTTTGTTTGTTCTTTTTTCTTTCCGAAAAAAAAAAAACTCTATTTGCGACCACCGCTGCAGGCACCATCACACCGACACTGGCAGAGCTCCAACTCTCTTTGTCCTCGCAGGAAACACTCTTCGTAGGAACAAACAAGCACATGAATGTTCGGCTCCGAAGTTGAAAGCGGTATGCGGTACTTCCACTTCCGTATTTATACCCGCGCTGTGGGGCGGAGCGTGGGACGCGTCTACCGCATGCCAATCCTCATTGGCTCGTTTTTAAACACTCGAAGTAGATTGGTCTCTGAAAATAGATCCCAATTCGTCGGTCAGTCCCGACGTACGTCGAACGTGACCGACTGAAAGGGAACTCCACTTGTTGGTGAGGAAGGAGGCCCGTCACGTTGTCGAAAGGTGTATCCACAAGACCTGGGCCAGGATTGAGTTGTATATCTCCCGCGAGCAAGACCAGGAGAAAGAGGTATAATACCGCATAAAATTTGTTTGCTTTGATGCAGTTGCAGTGACATATTGTTGTGCGTAAAGTGCGCCTTGGACCGAGGATTGAAAATGAACGATAGATGGTGAGTTGCCCATATCCGAAGTTATACAGATGAAGTTTGTTGGGGACAGAGCTTAGTGTTTGAACATTTCTCACAAACTTTGGTCGGGTTCTAGGTATTAACTCCTTAGCAGTCAGGTATCGCCGACGGACCCAAATTACTGTTGTTCAACATTAACTGCACGTTAAAACATCACACACTTACTTCATCTGGAAAAACTTGGTATAATTATAAAGATTAAAGCTTCCAGCTTCGTTATTTGACCACTGTTTATGATAAAATGAGGTTGCAGTGTCATTAATTTTAATTTATGTCAGGAGTGCAAAATAATCGATCTGTAATGAACAACATTTTGAATGAAATATCAACAAGAATCAAAAGCCAGTCGCGGGCCTGTACCATGAAGCCAGTTTCGCTGGCTAGCCAGGTAAGTTTCAGTTTAGATTGCGCCAATCCTGGGTTTTAGGTACTATGAAAGTGGCTTGTCTTTTAGCTGTGTTCATCGTCATAGTAACTTAAGCTCCACAGCTAACCTGCTCCAGAGCAGGTTATGTTCTGGATAAGAGATCTCAAACTGAAGTTGGACCAATCAGCTGTGAGCAAAGTGACATGCAATAAAGTCACTCCCCCAGTTTCTCTTGCTCCAAATTAAAGGTCACTATATGATAAAAAAATACATGGTCTGGCTTTAATGATAATTACTTAATAGGCTATACAAATTTGATGATTTATAATTGATTTATATAATGATATATATAATTAATATACCCTTAATCCATTACACAAGCAATTTTAGTTTGTAAATGATTAAGCATTTAGTTTAAATTAATATTAATATATACAGATAATATGTAGAAATAGTAAACTGTAGAATAATAAAGCTTTAAAAATGTGACCTTCGAGCCTCTAGCCTCAGAATTGATTTATATAATCAGCTATATAAACTGATTTCATAACTTTCACTTACACTGATAGCAAGATATTTTCTATATTTATCCTCTTACATGGAAAAGTATTTTATTCTGTGTAAATGCATTTAAATTCTTTATATTTTTCAATCTCTTAATCTTCGGCAAAAGAGTTTTGAATCTCGTTGGCTCTCTCACTAGAAGTGAATCACACTTTCTCTCTTTTTAAAGGCATGTGATTGGCTGTTTACTGCTGATGTCACACTTTCATGTGCATGCGCTCCACGAACTCAGGATCAAAGCCTGAGTTGACAGAGAAAGCTGATGATCAGCATTATGGTACCAACAAAGCCGGATTGGATTGGTTTGGTTTTGTCAACTCAAAACTAATCCTGTAACCTTGAGTTTGTTCAGCTACCATCATGGTACAGGCCCCACGTCTTCTCCGTTTTATTTGTGGTCACACACATGCACTAAACAGCATCCGTTCGGGCTCTTAGTCCAAGCGTGCGCATATTTGGACAAATATAGATTTATTATCACATGTTTGCAAAATATTTCGTCATACAGAATAACATTTCTATTAATTTCTCACTGAATTGTGCTGATCTGAAGAGTTGAATGACATTAAGAGTGATCTCTGTGTCTGTTGCTTGCTGCTGCACGTCACTTATGATCTCAGAGCTCTCTCATTGGCTGTAAATCATCTTACGTGACTCAACGTGACAACAATCCTGCCACATTATATCGCGATCGGAAGTAAATACAAACACTCGCTGGCTGTTTAAAGGGAGTTTGGAGTTAAAGTGTAATATTAATCTTTTATTTTGTGTTATGTAGCTTGATGTTAACTGTAGCTCTAATGCACCTGTCACGCCAGGAGCTATATTTTATTTAAGCTACCAAAAGCATGCTTTTTTTGTCTGTTTGCTAGAAAGACTTCAGATAGTAGGTTTTAATGTAAAGTGGGATGAATTTGGGGTTGATGGCCAATTCAGAATGCCTGAATAGGTTATAGTGGATATAATACAAACAAAATAATTACTATAAAAGAATAATGAGGATTAAGTCATTCAAGACAGACGTGTGAAAAGTTCATTGAGTGAAAACAAAAGAGTATGAATTAAGCAGTTGGAAGACTAGTTAGTAGACTGCAAGTATGTGTTTTACAGGCCAATAACATAATGACAGCATCTTATCATAGCATTTGCTAAAAACTCACATGACATGCCATACAATATGCTTCATAAAATGCATAATTTTAGAGATTTCATCCTCAGATTTAAAATGAAGCATGGCCACACTTGTGACTTCACTTTAGTTGTGGTTATAAGTTGTTATACTACATTCACATAATATTTTTATACATTTAAAAATATATTATTCATTTCTGTTTTAATGTTTGAGCCTATATGTCTCCATATTAGCTCTACAACACCCGACTCTTACCCTAAACCTTTCCACTTCTCAACACTATAAAAATGTAGCAGGCAGATATATATGTACAATGACAATAGTTTCAGTCACAACATACTATTGTAAATATTGATATTTAAAAGTTTTTGATGTTAAAATTTGATATCAATTTTGATATCGTTTTAGATGCTGTCACTGGATTTTGCAATGAAAATGTGTTGTTAGACCCACATTTTACATACAAATACTTCAGGTCACATAGAATGTTAATACATTTCGTTTTTTGATATTATGGACATTTTTGTTCGAATTTTGACACCATGTTGGGTCTCCACTCAATGTCTTATGTAGAATCTTTGTCCTGAAGCCAGAGCAGTTGAGCACCACTTCTGTAGATGTGTTAGTTTCTCAGACATACTGTATTTTCGTTCTTTAATAAGCATTATTTGAGATTGGAATTGCTGTAGTAATTGAAAGGTAAAATTTTAATAGATAAAATGTTGATACAAGGGGGAAAAAATGCATGTGCATAATCACAAATCAAACTAGGAGCATGTGTGGTGGATTTTGGTCAGTTTGTATGTTGTTTACATGGTGGTGCTGTAAATTCATTTTTCATTACTTTGGCTCAGGCATCAATCCCATTGACAATTCCTTCCAGATGTTTCTGTCAATCCCCTGGGTGTTTTAGTATCTTTGGCTGCCGTACTCATCACCAAGTGCACATCTGTCCCGTCCGTCTCAATCAGACAGTGTCTGTGAAAACAACCTCTTTATCACGACCGATTAAGAAGAGATTCTGCCATTTGGCTCTTCAGATTTGATTGAAATTACAACTTTTCATTGTAAGCAAATGATATAGACTCCTGAAAACCTGTCATTAGTGTCACACTGGAATGCTTACAGGGTGTTATTTTTTCCTTTAACATAATCCCGATGTTTTAACTCAGTGTGCAGGGTCACTTTCTTTTCAAAATATACACTACTGTTCTTTTTTTTTTTTTTAAAGAAGTCTTTTACGCTTTCATGCTTTTAATGCTGCTTTTGGTCAAAATACAGTAAAAAAAAAAAAAAAAAAATATTGTGAAATATTATTACAATTCAAAATAATTATTCTCATTTTAATATATTTTAAAATGTAATTTATTTATGTGATGGCAAATTTCGGCAGCTTTTACTACAGTCTTCAGTGTCAAATGATCTTTCAGAAATGATTTTAATATGCTGATTTGGTGCTCAAGTAGCACTTTTTATTAATATTATCACAGTTGAATACAATTGAAAAAATTTTTTTTGTTGCTGTGGAAATTCTTTTCAGAACTCTTTGATGAATAGAAAGTTCAAAAGAACAGCATTTATGTGAAATGAAAATGGTATCAGTTTAAAAAAAGATTTTAATTTCAATTTTGATTAATTTATTGCATCCTTTCTGAATAAAAATAGCAATTAGTGAACAGTAGTGTTATAGTATCATTTACCCCAAAATAACATCATTTATCATTTACCCCTTTTTCCAGTCAATGCAGTCTAATCTTGTTTAGTCCACAGTGTTCATCAAAATATCTTATTTTGTGTCCTGCAGAAGAAGAAAAAACATACAGGTTTGGAACAACATGAGCGTGAATAAATTATAACAGAATTTTCAGTTTTTAGTGAACTAGTGCAGTGAAATATGTCATCAGATTCAAATGCATGTTGATGGACTGCTAATATGCTCTTGTTTACAGGTCCTACACTCAAGACCACGTCAAACCATTTCCGAACAGCAACCGGAAAATGCTCCATACTGTCAGATTGAACAGTTGGACCTGTGAAGAGAGTGATGGACAGGAGTTAAAGACTACACATCAGCCAAGCGATTAGTGGAGGAGAGCAGCGTGTGGGGGAAGAGTGAGTGACAGGCGGTTCATGGCCCTGTGCAGGTAGACGTTCATGCTTGGCTGAGCTGCACTCAGACAGGGGAGATGACCCGGAGTTTGGCCAAAATGTTTACTGGCAGATGTGTTTTAAAGGAGTCCTCCTTAGCTGGTCATGGCAGCGGAAAATACCCTGCTGTTCAGCGCATCTGCAACACTCCACTCGTCCACGGTTCTACCTACAAGAATCCTGACCTTTTAAAAAGAAATGATGGAGAAGCTGGCCATGCCTTGGATTCCTCTTTTTTTTCGTTCTTTCTGTCTTTCTCTCAGTCCCTCCTTCCCTTTCTTTTTTCCATACCATTGAACCCCTGTCTATGTTAGGCTTGAAGGCAAATTCTTCCCCCCTTTGCATCCTGTTTCACATTACTTTTAAGTCTAGTGCTGGCCTGGCCCGAGCCCTTCGGCTCTTGGCTTCTGTGCAGCGGTTCGCGTCAGAAGTTACGATTTGTGATGCGCAGATGACATGAGCAAGGAGTTGCTGGTGGCTGTTCAGACGCTTTTGCAAACCAAAGCCCGTAATGTGTTATATGATGTGACTGGAAACCAGCACCAACACCAGCAAACTGCTGTTTTCCCAACACACAACAGAGTGTCTGTATACTGGTTAGGGTGATGGACAGATCACCATATGACTATATGGTAGTAAGAAGTACCTGTCTAAATTTTTGTTCCAGGATTTTCAATCAGGAATTTTGATTTGTAAGTAAGTTTGCACTGCAAATCTATTCTAAATTTACCATAACATTTAGGACCAAATGAAGGAGGGAAACATATTCCCAGTGGCCTTAGAAAGCAGTCATTTGCTCTTTGGCTGAACATGACAAAAACCAAATAGAATCAACCATGTACATTTAACGTCTCGGTTACGTATGGTAACCCTCGTTCCCTGAAGGAGGGAACGGAGACGTACGTCGGACGTCACCGACGAATTGGGATCACTTCAGGGAGCCCCTATCAGCTTCGAGATATAGAGAACCGGCCAATGACTATTGGCGTGCGAGATTTGCATCTCGCGCTCCGCCCCGCAGCGCGGGTATAAAGCGGAAGCGAATGCAGCGCACTGTTGTTTTTCACTGAGGAGCCGAACTAGTGACTCGGCCATGCAGTGATGGTACAGCAACTGTGGCGACGGGACGTACGTCTCCGTTCCCTCCTTCAGGGAACGAGGGTTACCATACGTAACCGAGACGTTCCCTTTCAGTCGGTCACGTTCGACGTACGTCGGACGTCACCGACGAATTGGGATCCCTTTGGAAAACGCCACAGTTACTACCACTTCCAGCGCCCAGCGAGAGCCCTTCAGACCCCGTCTGTTCCGGGCGGGAAATTCACGCAGGGAAGTCACACTGCTGTTCCGCAAGACCCACTACAGCAGACTATTGGATAACGCTGGGAAAGCGTGCCCAGAGGGACGCTGCGGAAGCCACATCATGCCCGAAGGGAGTTACCATGTGGAAAATACACGTATGGACTGGCCGTGGGCAGTGCAACATACGGAGTCCCAGGGGTGGCCCCGGCCAAACCGGCGGGGGAACAACACCTAACTGAGACGGCAGAGAGCTCTGCCGAGGGAAAGACACGGGCTCGCCGTAGGGAGCCGTACCGTGGAAGAATACACATATGGGACCGCCGTGGGGGTCACAACATATGGAACCCAGCCTAACACAAGTTCCACCAATGCATACGAGTGTTAGACCTGGCGTCGGACGCTCCGCCACATCCGACTGCCGCGGGTTGCGGAGGACTCAACAGGGTTCGCCGTTCTGGGGAACTCGACTGGAGCATATAAGCGCACGTATCCGTTCCACAGGGAAGGGAGTGGCGCAGCAAGCCGACACTTAGAACGGGCACTTCGGTGTTACTGACTATGGGAAGCGAGCACACAGGAAGATACCGGCTCTACACGGAGGCTATAAAATCTAGCGAACGTGTTAGGTGTCGCCCAGCCCGCAGCTCTACAAATATCTGTCAGCGAGGCGCCACGAGCCAGCGCCCAGGAAGAAGCTACACCCCTAGTGGAGTGGGCTCTTAATCCGAGCGGGCAGGGCACGTCTTGGGTTTGGTACGCCAAGACGATGGCATCCACTATCCAGTGGGCCATCCTCTGCTTGGAGACAGCCTTTCCCTTCTGCTGGCCTCCATAACAGACGAAGAGCTGCTCTGAGGTCCTGAAGCTTTGAGTTCTGTCCACGTAAGTCCGGAGAGCGCGGACTGGACAGAGAAAAGCTAGGGCTGGGTCTGCCTCCTCCGAAGGCAGCGCTTGCAGGCTCACCACCTGGTCCCGGAAGGGAATGGTGGGAACCTTGGGCACATATCCGGGCCGGGGTCTCAGGATTACATGAGAGTTACTGGGCCCGAATTCCAGGCACGATTCGTCGACCGAAAATGCCTGCAGGTCCCCTACCCTCTTGATAGAGGCCAATGCAGTCAGGAGTACTGTCTTCAGAGACAGGATTTTTAACTCGACTGACTGCAAAGGCTCAAAGGGCGCCCTCTGCAGTGCGGTTAGCACCAGAGTTAAGTCCCAAGAGGGTATAGAGGGAGAGCGAGGCGGTTTTAGTCTCCTCGCCCCCCTCAGGAACCTGACGATCAGATCGTGCTTCCCTAGAGACTTACCACCTACCATGTCATGATTAGCGGCGATAGCGGCAACATAGACTTTGAGGGTGGAGGGAGACAGCCTTCGCTCCAACCCATCCTGTAGGAAGGAAAGCACGGAACCGATCGAACATCTCCGGGGGTCTTCTCGGCGAGAAGAGCACCAGCCGACGAACAGGTTCCACTTCAACGCATAGAGGCGCCTCGTAGAGGGAGCTCTAGCGGAAGTGATGGTGTCTACCACAGCCTGTGGTAGGCCACCTAGAACCTCCGCGTCCCGTCCAGGGACCAGACATGGAGTTTCCAGAGGTCCGGACGCGGGTGCCATAGGGTGCCCCGTCTCTGAGTCAGGAGGTCCTTCCTCAGAGGAATGGGCCAGGGAGGTGCTGTCGCGAGAAGCACTAGTTCCGGGAACCAAGTCCGGTTGGGCCAATACGGAGCGACCAACAGGACTTGCTCCTCGTCCTCCCTGACCTTGCACAGAGTGTGTGCGAGAAGGCTCACTGGGGGAAACGCATACTTGCGTAGGCCCCGGGGCCAGCTGTGTGCCAGCGCATCCGAGCCGAGGGTCCCCTCGGTCAGGGAATAAAACAACTGGCAGTGGGTCGTGTCCGGGGCGGCAAACAGGTCTACCTGTGCGGTCCCGAAGCGACTCCAGATCAGCTGGACCACCTGGGGATGGAGTCTCCACTCTCCGGGGAGCACTGGCTGTCGTGAGAGCTCGTCGGCCGCACGATTGAGCAGGCCCGGAATGTGAATGGCACGAAGCGACCTCAGATGCTTCTGACTCCATAGGAGGAGATGGCGGGCGAGTTGTGACATGCGACGGGAGCGTAGACCACCCTGTTTGTTGATGTACGCAACGGCCGCAGTGTTGTCCGTACGGACCAGAACGTGCTTGCCTAGTAGCGGCGTTTTGAAGCGGCCCAGCGCAAGACGAACTGCTAACAACTCGAGGCAATTGATATGCCATTGCAGTTGAGGCCCCGTCCACAGACCCGAAACTGCAAGCCCGTTGTACGTGGCACCCCAGCCGGTGGATGAGGCATCCGTGGAGACAACAGCATGCCTGGACACTTGTTCTAGGGGAACTCCTGCCCGTAGAAATGAAGGGTCCGACCACGGGCTGAAGGTTTGGCGGCACCTCAGAGTCACAGGGACACGGAGGGATCCGCTGTGCCACGCCCATCTCGGGACTCGGTCGTGTAGCCAGCGTTGAAGCGGTCTCATATGAAGCAACCCGAGCGGCGTTACTGCGGCTGCGGATGCCATATGCCCCAGGAGCCTCTGAAAATGTTTCAGTGGTACCGCTGTCCTGCATTTGAACGAATTCAAGCAGTTCAACACCGACTGGACGCGCTCCTCGGTGAGGCGCGCTGTCAGGCCGACCGAATCCAGCTCCATACCGAGAAAAGAGATCCTCTGCGTGGGGCAGAGTTTGCTCTTTTCCCAGTTGACCCGAAGACCCAACCGGCTGAGGTGACTGAGCACCATGTCCCTGTGTTCGCACAACTGTTCTCGCGACTGGGCAAGGATCAGCCAGTCGTCGAGATAGTTGAGGATGCGAACTCCACGCTCTCTCATGGGAGCAATGGCCGCCTCCGCGACTTTCGTGAAGACACGGGGCGACAGGGCTAGCCCGAAGGGTAGGACTTTGTACTGATATGCTCGTCCGTCGAACGCAAAGCGTAAAAACGGTCTGTGTCGAGGGAGAATCGAGACATGAAAGTACGCGTCCTTCAGGTCGATTGCTGCAAACCAATCTTGGGGACGGATGCACCTGAAGATGCGTTTCTGCGTTAGCATTCTGAACGGTAGCCTGTGAAGGGACCGGTTCAGGAATCGCAGATCCAAGATCGGCCGTAACCCGCCGCCTTTCTTGGCTACAATGAAGTACGGGCTGTAGAAGCCGGTCTTCATATCGGCTGGAGGGACCGGCTCTATCGCGTCCTTCGCCAGTAGGACTGCGATCTCCGCCTGAAGCACAGGGGCATTCTCCTTCGACACAGAGGTGAAGTGAACGCCCCTGAACTTGGGGGGACGCCGGGCGAACTGAATCGCATAGCCGAGTCTGATGGTACGGATGAGCCAGCGAGACGGGCTGGGGAGCGCTAGCCAGGCTCCCAGCGACCGTACAAGCGGGACCATCGGCACCGGGGCCAGCTGTGTGCCAGCGCATCCGAGCCGAGGGTCCCCTCGGTCAGGGAATAAAACAACTGGCAGTGGGTCGTGTCCGGGGCGGCAAACAGGTCTACCTGTGCGGTCCCGAAGCGACTCCAGATCAGCTGGACCACCTGGGGATGGAGTCTCCACTCTCCGGGGAGCACTGGCTGTCGTGAGAGCTCGTCGGCCGCACGATTGAGCAGGCCCGGAATGTGAATGGCACGAAGCGACCTCAGATGCTTCTGACTCCATAGGAGGAGATGGCGGGCGAGTTGTGACATGCGACGGGAGCGTAGACCACCCTGTTTGTTGATGTACGCAACGGCCGCAGTGTTGTCCGTACAGACCAGAACGTGCTTGCCTAGTAGCGGCGTTTTGAAGCGGCCCAGCGCAAGACGAACTGCTAACAACTCGAGGCAATTGATATGCCATTGCAGTTGAGGCCCCGTCCACAGACCCGAAACTGCAAGCCCGTTGTACGTGGCACCCCAGCCGGTGGATGAGGCATCCGTGGAGACAACAGCATGCCTGGACACTTGTTCTAGGGGAACTCCTGCCCGTAGAAATGAAGGGTCCGACCACGGGCTGAAGGTTTGGCGGCACCTCAGAGTCACAGGGACACGGAGGGATCCGCTGTGCCACGCCCATCTCGGGACTCGGTCGTGTAGCCAGCGTTGAAGCGGTCTCATATGAAGCAACCCGAGCGGCGTTACTGCGGCTGCGGATGCCATATGCCCCAGGAGCCTCTGAAAATGTTTCAGTGGTACCGCTGTCCTGCATTTGAACGAATTCAAGCAGTTCAACACCGACTGGACGCGCTCCTCGGTGAGGCGCGCTGTCAGGCCGACCGAATCCAGCTCCATACCGAGAAAAGAGATCCTCTGCGTGGGGCAGAGTTTGCTCTTTTCCCAGTTGACCCGAAGACCCAACCGGCTGAGGTGACTGAGCACCATGTCCCTGTGTTCGCACAACTGTTCTCGCGACTGGGCAAGGATCAGCCAGTCGTCGAGATAGTTGAGGATGCGAACTCCACGCTCTCTCATGGGAGCAATGGCCGCCTCCGCGACTTTCGTGAAGACACGGGGCGACAGGGCTAGCCCGAAGGGTAGGACTTTGTACTGATATGCTCGTCCGTCGAACGCAAAGCGTAAAAACGGTCTGTGTCGAGGGAGAATCGAGACATGAAAGTACGCGTCCTTCAGGTCGATTGCTGCAAACCAATCTTGGGGACGGATGCACCTGAAGATGCGTTTCTGCGTTAGCATTCTGAACGGTAGCCTGTGAAGGGACCGGTTCAGGAATCGCAGATCCAAGATCGGCCGTAACCCGCCGCCTTTCTTGGCTACAATGAAGTACGGGCTGTAGAAGCCGGTCGTCATATCGGCTGGAGGGACCGGCTCTATCGCGTCCTTCGCCAGTAGGACTGCGATCTCCGCCTGAAGCACAGGGGCATTCTCCTTCGACACAGAGGTGAAGTGAACGCCCCTGAACTTGGGGGGACGCCGGGCGAACTGAATCGCATAGCCGAGTCTGATGGTACGGATGAGCCAGCGAGACGGGCTGGGGAGCGCTAGCCAGGCTCCCAGCGACCGTACAAGCGGGACCATCGGCACCACAGACGTACCCGCAGCGGGGCAGCGAAGCGGTATGCAGGGACCCGACTCGGACGGCATGAGAGCGGCCCGAAGTGGGGTCTGAGTGAACTGCGTAACACTTACCTGCTTCCGCTGAGGGGGTGTGCGAGTGTGAGAAGGCCGCTTGTGTGCGTCCCCACAGCCGGCACCCCCTGCTGGCGATTGGAGAGGCGCCTGAGGGTGACAAGGCATGGGAGCGTCGAACACCGCCAAGCGCGCTCTCTTGGCACCCAGAGATTTTGGAAACTGCTCTTTCTTTGAAAATTTGGGTACCGCTGGCGCTGGGGCCAGCGGCGGAACAGAAATCAAACAAAAGATTCTCCCCCGGCCCTCCTCCGGGGGAAGGAGTGGTGCTGCAACCATCTCCTGAAGAGCAGTCTCCTCCATCTCTGGGTGGCCCGTCTCAGGGTCTCTTACGACGGCGCTTGCCACCTGGCTTGGCAGCGGCCTGAGCGGGCTGGACGTCCTTCCCACGGCCGGCTCCACGCCTACGCCCGGGTGGAGGCTGCTGCTGGGCTGGGGCGGGAGCGGGGGCGGCGGCGGGTGGACGTCCTCGGCGACGGGCAGGCGGAGGCGGAGGCGCTGCGACCGGCGGCAGGGTGGAGGCAGCAGCTGGCCGCCGGGGCAGGATGTGTTTGATCGCCTCCGTCTGCTTTTGGGCGGCCGAGAACTGCTGGGCAAAGCTCTCGACCGTGTCGCCGAACAACCCGGCCGAAGAAACGGGGGAGTCCAGGAACCGATACTTGTCGGTCTCCCTCATGTCGGCCAGGTTGAGCCAGAGATGTCGTTCCTGGACCACTAAGGTGGACATCGCCTGACCGATAGAACGGGCGGTGACTTTCGTCGCCCGGAGGGCGAGGTCCGTCGCCGTCCGGAGCTCCCGGAGGAGCTCTGGGTCCGGCCTACCCTCGTGCATGTCCATGAGTGCCTGGGCCTGATGCACCTGGAGCAACGCCATGGCATGCAAGGCGGACGCAGCCTGGCCACAAGACCTGTAAGCCTTCGCAGTCAGACTGGAAGAGAACTTACAGGCCTTGGACGGGAGCCGCGGGTCACCGCGCCAGTTGGAGGCGGTAGCCGGACACAGTTGCATCGCGACAGCCCGCTCCACTGGTGGGATTCCCACGTACCCCCTGGCTTGCCCGCCGTCAAGGGTAGTGAGGAGGGAGGAGCCACTAGGTCTGTTTCTGGCACTAAATGGTGTCGTCCACGACCTGGTGAGCTCCTCATGCACCTCCAGGAAGAAAGGCACCGGGGCGGAACGCTGAGAACCAGCGCGACCCGCCCCGAGAAACCAATCATCCAACCTAGAAGGTTCGGGACGTGGTGGAGGGTTCCACTCAAGCCCGACCTTTTCGGCGGCCCGGGAAAGCATAGCCGTCAACTCGGGGTCCGACTCGGCCGTTGCCACTCTCCCAGAGGGAGGCAGTACAGCCGAATCTTCATCCTCCGAGGACCGGAACTCCCCCTCCGATGCAGCGATCGACATCTGTTCATCTACTGGAGCCCCGAAGGTCACCACTGGACGCCCATGGGAGGGGCCAGCGATTTCCTCCGGAAGCCCTACCGGCTGCGGTGCTCGTGAGGGATCAGGGGCCTGCGGAGGCTGGCTCGGCGGGTTTGCCCTGAACGTAATCCTCAGGTCACCCCGGCCATCCGTCGAAGTAGGTCTATTCTGCTGGGCAGGAATAGCACTAGATCGAGGTATGGGTAGGGGGACTCCACCTTCCCGAAGGTAAGCGAGTCTCGACCTAAGCGCCGCGATAGTCATGTTCCCGCAGTGGGAACATGAACTATCCACAAAAGCTGCCTCAGCGTGCTGAATGCCCAGGTACGTGATACAGCGATTGTGACCGTCAGCGGGTGACAGGGAACGACCGCATCCAGAAACGCACGGGTGGAATGACATCTTGAAAAAGACGCAGTGTCACACCCGTGTTGCTCTTTTTGTGAGGAAATGCTCTTTCAGTGCTGAAGCACCCAGGGAAGACCGCGGCAGAATACAGGAGATAGTGCAGCCTGTATCTGCTCTCAAGTGAAACAAATAGCAGTTTTAAACTGTTGCTGTGAAAACAGCAGTTGGTTTCTGCTTCCAGCAGCGGTGAGCCCGCGGTCGCGCTGTTTTGTGCCGTCTGACCAGCACAGAACGATCCTCAGTCCGATTCTCTCTCTCTCTCTCTTGCTGAATGCAGGCAGTCTATGCTTCATCAACGCCGTTCGGCTCCGAAGTGAATGACAACAGTGCGCTGCATTCGCTTCCGCTTTATACCCGCGCTGCGGGGCGGAGCGCGAGATGCAAATCTCGCACGCCAATAGTCATTGGCCGGTTCTCTATATCTCGAAGCTGATAGGGGCTCCCTGAAGTGATCCCAATTCGTCGGTGACGTCCGACGTACGTCGAACGTGACCGACTGAAAGGGAACTTTAATTAATGGTTTTAGTTTAACTTAAATAAATGGTTTTCATTTCAATTGAATTTTTCAAATATTCCTGCAATTATAGCTTAGTCCTGTGATTTACATAACAACATACTAAAAATAACTTTTCTTTACACATGTGATGTTAAGTGTTGGCAGTCCAGAAGTGATACTTCATCCAGAACACTACCATAATGGTTGCTTTATTATTAAAGCAGTTTGAATTCTTGTTATCAGGTCCTCAACCCAAGAACAAACTCAACACTTCACCACAATGTTAACCCCCAAAACCACTAACATAGAAACTCTTAAATACTAAAATAATAGAAGATTAAACATTAACAAGCCTCTCCATTTTCTCATCTTGCTAAAAAATGCACAAGATAACACTTTAATATTTACTCTCCCAATTCAGCCTCATGTAAGTAAAAGTCCTATTTGATAGGGTTACTTGATTGATGTTATTTCCAAATGAAGTTAAGTCAAAGAGTAACTGTTTTTAAGTCAATTTAACATGAAGCAATCACATTTGAACCAGAAACCTCATACAATGGAGTTATATAAAAATAAATTGTTTCAATAAAGTGAACAACATCCAAAAAACTGTGTGTGTGTGTGTGTGTATACACAGATCAGGCATACCATTATGACCTAATATTGTGTTGGTCCCCCTTTTGCTGCCAAAACAGCCCTGCCCCATCGAGGCATGGACTCCATTAGATCCCTAAAGGTGTGCTGTGGTATCTGGCACCAAGATGTTAGCAGCAGATCCTTTAAGTCCTGTAAGTTGCGAGGTGGGGTCTTCATGGATTAGACTTGTTTGTTCAGCACATCCCTAGGGAATTTGGTGGCCAAGTCAACACCTCAAATTCATTGTTGTGCTCCTCAATCCATTCCTGAACCATTTTTGCTTTATGGCAGGGTGCATTATCCTGCTGAAAGAGGCCACAGCCATCAGGGAATACCGTTTCCATGAAAGGGTGTACATGGTCTGCAACAATGCTTAGGTAGGTGGTACGTGTCAAAGTAACATCCACATGGATGGCAGGACCCAAGGTTTCCCAACAGAACATTGCCCAAAGCATCACACTGCCTCCGCTGGCTTGCTCTCTTCCCATATTGCATCCTGGTGCCATGTGTTCCCCATGTAAGCAATGCACACGCACCCGGCCATCCACGTGATGTAAAAGAAAACGTGATTCATCAGACCAGGCCACCTTCTTTCATTGCTCCGTGGTCCAGTTCTGATGCTCATGTGCCCACTGTTGGCGATTTCGGAGGTGGACAGGGGTCAGCATGGGCACCCTGACTGGATTGCGGCTATGCAGCCACATACGCAACAAACTGCGATGCACAGTGTATTCTGACAACTTTCTAACAGAACCAGCAATAACTTCTTGAAGAATAATTCTGCATTTCTGAAAGAAAGTCAGATCCAGTAGCTTGTCTGTTTGATTGGACCACACGGGCCAGCCTTCGCTCCCCACGTGCATCAATGAGCCATGGCCGCCCATGACCCTGTCACTGGTTCACCACTGTTCCTTCCTTGGACCACTTTTGATAGAGACTGACCACTGCAGACCGGGAACTCCCCACAAGAGCTGCAGTTTGGAGATGCTCTAACTCAAGTCGTCTAGCCATCACAATTTGGCCCTTGTCAAACTCACTCAAATCCTTACGCTTTCCCATTTTTCCTGCTTCTAACACATCAACTTCAAGGACAAAATGTTCACTTGCTGCCTAATATATCTCACCCACTAACAGGTGCCGTGATGAAGAGATAATCAGTGTTATTCACTTCACCTTTTTTTAATGTTAGGCCTGATCAGTGTATATATATATATATATATATATATATATATATATATATATATATATATATATGTCCACTGTGATGTACACCAGGGCATCCGCATTTTGAATTACATAGACAACTGGCTGATCCTGGCCCTGTCTCAAGAGGCTCCCTTGCTCATTTTGTATCTTTGGGGTTGAGACTCAACACCAAGAAAAGCGTTCTCTCTCCTGCCCAAATAACACGCTGAGTGCTTCATGCCCTTTCTAAAATCCATGTTTATAGTAAGCGCATGCACTTAACGCTTCGTTATAAAATTCATGTTTATTGTAAGGGTTACATGCTGCAGGCTTCATCCCCCTTCTATGTGGCTCAGACCCCAGTTCCTCACCTTGGGCCCCACTCTAGGTGTGTGTTGTTGTTGCAAGACGCTAACGACAGACGCTTACCGTATGGGGTGGGGTGTGGTCGTAGATGGCCATCTAGCCCAAGGGATCTGGAGAGGTCATCATCTTGATTGACAGATCAATTGCCTCGAATTGATGGCTGTATTTCTTACCCTGAAGTACTTCCTCCAGCAGTTAAGGGGCTACCATGTCCTAGTGCGGATGGACAACACTCTGGTAGTCGCCTACATAAATTGGCAAGGCAGACTGCATTTGCGCCGTATGAACAGGCTAGCACAGCATATTCTGCTTTGGGTTCTGTCCCTCAGGGTGATTTACATCCCTGGGCATTTGAATGTGGGAGCAGATTTGGGAAAGATTTTACGAAGCAGAGGTGGACCACTTCGCCTCCCAAGAGATGGGCCATTGTCCGTCAACAAGGGTCTTGCCTCTTATTGATAGCACCTCATTGGGCGACCAGAGTTTGGCTCACCCTGGGCGTTTCTGAACAGGAGGGACCTTCTGTCTCAGGCACAGGGGACAATATTTAATCCCCAGCCCGTGCCTTGGAACCTTCACGTTTAGCCCCTGAGGGGGATAATCTGAGGGAAGCAGGGCTTCCAGCTGATGTCGCACAGAATATTCTGAGTGCTAGGGCTCCCTCTACAAGAAGAATCTAGGCCCTTAAATGGGGTATATTTGAAAGCTGGTGTACTGCACGCCATGCAGACCCAGTTTGCTGCCAGATTGTTTTAGTGTCCTCACCCTGACTATCTACCTTAAGTTCCATTCTTGACCATGCATCTGGTCATTCTTGAAGCCTTCTGTTCTCCATCTTCCATTATGCTGGAGCAGGAGAAACTTCACAGACTGTGTCCAGTCCATGGTCTTCAGACTTATGTTCACCGCACTAGCCAGTGGTGTAAGTCAGAGCAACTCTTCATTTGCTATGGGGGGCGGCTGCCATCAAGCAAACAATGTCACACTGGGTAAGGGATGCCGTTTGCCTAGCCTTAGCACACATTCATCAGATTTTATAGTTTGGATGTTCATGCTACTCCAGGCTCACGTCTTTGAGTCGACATCCAAAGCTCATGTCTGAGACCTTTCTCGTGCTTGTGAGCACAAACTACACAACCTTGAGCGATGCAGACACTTCCAGTGTGGTGGCGTTGGTATTCTTGTTCCCATAGCGCATATTGCAGCAATGAGAGTAGCTTTTGAAAGGGAACGTCTCAGTTCAAATGGAAAATTACTTGACTGTAACCCTGATCCTTGAAAAAGCGGGAATGAGATGCTGTGCTACATTGCTGCATGTCCAGACTTCTCTTCAGACAAAGTGATACCTGAAAGCACACCTGTTTCATGTCTATTTATAGCCTTTCACAAGCACGCATTCCAATGACATTATCATCAGAGGTTATTTAAAGCCAAATTGCCACACATACTTCATAACTGGTCAAACAAAGATGTTTTCTCATTCCCGCTTTTTTAAGGGAACGGGGTTACAGTCAAGTAACCTGAGATTTTTGCAATATCATAGGTAGTGGTTGCAGATAAAGGCCATAGCGTTGAGCATGATGTGTTTGTGTGGAGGCAATGCTCTGGGCTGTATGCTGCTATAGTAAAGAGCTTTACAGGAGAGACGGTAAGCCCCTCTGGTGCTAACACTCACACTCTCCCGCTTGTAGGGTGGTCACAGCTCACTGAGTAGCTATATCATTGTGGCAATGAGCTATTAAATCCAGTACAACCCTATTAGTCCTCAGTGCCTCCACAGGAACATGAAGTCTTAGAGCAGAATGTGAGGAAGCTCATTTGTAGACATAGATCTTTTCGGTCATAAACCACAGCTCTCAATTCCATATTTAGATCACCAAGACAAACATGTTCATAGTACTTACACATGGAGCCATTGGTGCAGGTGCATGATGCTCTTTTTTTGTATTAATTTATTCATTTTTGTATTCAAATTTATTTAAACATGTTTTGGAGCCAATAAATAAAAATGTTAGATTTATGTCTTGATTATAATAACAAAAAATGTGTAATTAAAACATTTACATTTAAAAACAAACATGGTGGATGTGCATGACCAACAGTTAAGTAGAGAGTTTTAGATATCTAACTTGACGAACATATATTTATTTAATATTATCCACATTATATTTGATCTGCAAAAGCATTGTGAACTTTTGTAATGATACGTTTGGCCATTTACTTTTAAATGCATCATTATATTTAAATTGCAAACATTGTATGTACTTTTTCTTCACAAAAAGAGTACATACTTTTAGGTCGTAGTATAAGTAGGCAAACTGGGACGCAGCAGAAGTCTCTTAATATCAGATAATTTGTCCTTATTATGACAAGGCGTTACCTCAGATTGTAAAATGTAATGTGGTGTAACTGCCTAAAAACATAATCATTTTGTAAAATAATAACTCGTGATTAAATAAACAAATAAATAAATATCTTATTTAAAAATATATAAAAATACATTAAAAGTATATTTTAAAACTTCTTTGAAATTAATTAAATAGTGTACACTCAGCTCAAATATAATCAATAAAATGTTATTTTATTTAATGGTTAGACCTAAAAAAAAACAAAGCAACATAAATGCAAAGAATATATTTCTAAGAACTTAGCACATGTGTATTCAACTAGATTTTTAAAAGATTTTTATTTTATTTTTTTATCATGCAGACACTTAAATGTCAGGGACCCTTGTCGTTGCTATAAAGTGTACTTTGTTAATTACTTATTAGTTTATTTAATGTTTTAGCTTGTTGCAGCTAAAGTATATCAGGCATCTCACTAGGGGTCCTTGTGTGCCTTGGGCATTGTTTTTGCTTGTGAAAAGTCCCTACAGTCCAGCAGATATAGAGCAAAAAAAAAAAAAAAAAACACTCAGCCATCACACCTGAGAGAAAAGAGAGCTTTAGCAAGCCAACAGCAAACAACTCAAATCTCTCTCAGCCCGAGCTGACAACAGCCAGACAGGCTTTCCCCCGGTGACTGTGCCTGCTGATAATTTACTTTTCTGGGGAGGACATGTTTGTCGGGGGAAACAATTGGCAGGTTAAATAATTGATAGGGGACATTTTATTGAGGCGCACCAAGATTTTGCTGCTGACCCTGAGTCAAGGTCATTGTGACTGAAGGTTTCATTTTGAAAATCTCTGTCATGAAGCTTAGAATCACTTAGTGTTGTTAAAACCTCAATTTACAAGCTTAATTCAGCTGGGTGACATGAACAGCTGAACAGCAGATATGTCAAGCTCTGACAGGTTTGAGTGTGACTTTATATAAGTATATGCCCACCTATGTAAATTGCAGCTTTGCTTGTCTTTCCATATCCATATGTCTGACAGCTATATGGCCTTCCTGCTCAGTAAAATGGATACATGGATATGTAAAGCATAATTTCAAGATAAATCTACTATATAGTATTTTGCAATGGCAGATATTCTCAGCTTTTCAGCTGGCTTGATGACAGCAAGTTCAGAACAAATATGGATGTTTAGTTACAACGCTCCTCAACTAATTTATGAGGTCATCATTATTCCACACTCCTGTTGATGCATTTATATTTATTTAATAGAAAATGTCACTGAGGGTTCTCTTAAATCCTCTATCATTTATTTAACCCTTGTGCATCCTTATAGACATTTTTGGCTTTTTCATTTTTTTTTTTTTTTTGATAACTTTGCCTGTGTTAATGCTATCTGCATAAAATGTGCCACATGTGTGTATTTTTATTGGAATTTTAATATTTCACCTCCATTTCCTTTTAAAAAAACTATTTTGCACTAGGTACACAAAATACTTCCTCTCAGCGCCTTTTGGACAAAAATGTCCCCATTGAAACCCATTAAAACTGCAATTTTTAATCCCATTGCCATTTAACTATAAAATGTTGCAATCTTTGTTAATAGGCTTTCATTCTGTTAGCAAGGCTTCAAAATTTAAATTTTTACTATTTTTTACCAGATGGTGCCATTTTCTCAGGTTTGGCGTTTAAAGCAAATACTCACTTTATTCCTGATTTCTGTTAATACATATTATAAAGACAATTGGATAAATTATGCAGCTATAACTGTGTGGGTGTGTTGATATGGATATCAGAGTGTGGTGTGTATGTATGTAATAAAAAAAATTGTGTGTGGGTGTGCCTGTGTGTGCTTGTAATATGAGAGAGAAAAGCTCAACAGCAAATAACAAATCCAACTGCTGTGTGCACCAGTGGAGTTTTGCTGGCATCTAATAGGGAAAAGTTGGCACTGCACCCAAACAAAATCTTACTTAGAGCTTATTTTTTGAGATATCAACCTCAAATTTGGAACACAGCTTTTTTTAGATTTATGGCTTTGATTTTCTAGCTGTTTTAGAGTTCAACATGTTTCATAATATATATTTGTTTTATAAAATATTATACATAAATCATTTTTTATAAACTTAAACCTTTCACTTTTTAAACTTTTTTTACTTTAACAATAATCTGCCACGGGTCTTTTTTAAAATGAGACCAAACTTAACTCTGTGCTCCCAATATAATTTTTTTTTTTGATGTGGACATTTTTGTCCTCTATGGACCTATGTGTAACTTTTTTTAATTGATCCACAAGGGTTAAAGGCAATAATGTTCTTGGAAATTGGAACTATGACCTACACAGTTTAAATCTGGATTCCACTGAAATATTTACAGTAGATTTGTACTTATTATAATTTGCCAAAATAATGCATTTGTAACTTTTGCACAGATTTAAGATAAAGCCTGAATTTGTAATAAAAAACTAACACAATTAAAATAAACTCATGAATGAAAACTATATTAAATAGTTTAGCATAATGTTTATTGTTATTGTTTTTTAATATTATTTCTTAAAATGATTCTGATGCTGATGCTAGTATTTCAAAAATGTTTGTCTGTTAAATCAAAGTCATGTGGTATGACCAACATTAAAGGGTTAGTTCACCCAAAAATGAAAATTAGCCCATAATTTACAAACCCTCAAGTCATCCTAGGTGTATGACATTCTTCTTTCAGACGAATAAAATCGGAGTTATAATAAAAAAGTCCTGGCTCTTCCAAGCTTTATAATGAAAGTGAATGGTTGTTTAGTTTTTGAACAAACATCTATCCATCATAAAACTTCTCCACACGGCCCGGGGGTTAAAGGCCTTCTGAAGCCACCTCAGTTGAAATCGCGGTCTGGGGTGGAGCGGTCATAGTACTGGCAACATGTGAGATGTGTGATTTTTTTTTTTTAAAGGGGTCATGAACTGCGTTTTTTTTTTATTGTTTTATGATGTTTCCTGGGGTGCACTTATAATGTTAGAATGCTTTTTACATGAACATTTTTCATAATTTATAAATAAAAGGCATTTTTCCTACCCTGATTTTAGCCTTCTGGTCTGAACGCTCCGTTTTAAGGGGCGTGTCCGCTGGGAGACTTCAGTGTAAACACCCACTGCTGTGATTGGCTAATGTCTTTGCATTTGAAATAGTATTACTCCCTCTTTTAGCTCGTTTTTACAATTACAGCTCTCATGGTTAACTAATCGTGAAAAGTGTTGCATTACATTTAGATCTATGGCATTATATTAAGATTGTGGCATGAAAGGTTGCAGTGATGATCAATGTAGCTGAGCGCATGAAAGCAGTGATCTCGTCATTGCAACTCAGTTTCTGTACACTAACGAATGCTTTCATCTTCACTAACTGTGCAAACATGATATAGTTAAGAGATTCATTGAATAAAACGGGAGTCACTGATAAACGTGTCACTGATAAACTCTCCTGTTTGATTGACAGGTTCAGCGGGTGCTGCTCAAACGATTGCAAAGGGAGCTTTCTTTGATCGCTTTCTTTATAGAATTTAATCACTGTTAAATAACTGATTATTTTCATCCTACTAAGAGAAACAGTGCAAGTTGATGTTTAGTCACTGGTCTGATTTACTGACACAGACAAAGAACATCTGACTACATGAATCATCACATTTCAGATCAGGCATTAGAATGTTACTTACATGTTGCATTACTGTTGAACCCAGTCACTGCACAATATTTTGTAATCCTCAACGGCATGTTTATTGCTTTGTAGCTCGATGGTTTAACACTAGGCCTGTGTTACATGCGCGAATCAGTGGGCGGGGCTAAACAGGCAGTGATGAAGTAGGCATTGATATTCTTCTGCTGAGGCAGTGCTTGCCTCCCTTTGACGTCATAGATCCCCACTTTAAAAAACCTGTCGTTTGCTGGGCCTGGTGTCTATAAAAGATTTTCTTTGACTAACAAGGAAGTTTTCAGCTCTGAAACTTACAGGATATTCTTATATTACCATGACCTTTTATATATCAAAAGCTCAAGGGAAAGTTGATTTCTAAAAGTACATTTCTAATAAGTGAATTTTTAAACATGTTTTTTTTTTTGGACACTCTTATTGACCCATATATATATATCGAGGTGAGATTTAAGTATATATATATATATATATATATATATATATATATATATATATATATATACACATGTTAAGTGTGAATATAAGAATTGATATGAAGTGAGTGCATGTATTTAAGTTGAAATTTTACACCCAATTTTTGGTTTAAATGAATTGAAACAAACAAATTACGATTAAAATGGTGACCTGTATTTGTGTAGTACTGGTGTGTGTGGTGACTACAGTGTTTGCAAAACTGATAGAGCTTATTAAAAGTAAAATCGTACTACACTCCAATACTATGTGAATCTTTTTTAGCTAAAACTTTTCTCAGCGATGAGATTCTCTTTAATTTGTGAGACAGTAACCGATCGAGAGGCATGGATATTATGAAGAAGATTAGCTGTGCAGGGTCTTTAAGAGATGAAGTTGGACACATCCAACAGCTGCCATTCATTCTGTTTAATTCAGGAGGTTTCCTGTAAGCTGGTGAATCCACTATCACAAGCACCTCTGAGACTCCCTTGCTCCAAGGCTGTGCAAGCCAAATGTTTTTTGAAGTGCAAATGTGATGACGGGAACTGCCTTGATGGCCTTGGCTGTGACACATGCACCCTGGGGCTAGGTCAACAACATCAGGCCTCGCCGATCTAAAACAGGTTCCACGGGGAGCCCTTGGACGCGAGCCGCCTGCCCTTCCAGCGCCGTGACGGTGGATTGCAACACTGTGCACAGGAATCACAATGCGAGTCACAATGCTTCTGCCTTGTCGATATCACCACCACCCCCTTCTTTTCTGTCCTTCAGCCTCATGGAGCAGGAAGGTCTAACTCTAGCTGTCAGCTAGGGTATGGAGGGTTTGACCTAGCCTTTCCTGTGGCCAACCTTCTCCTCATTCCAATGCTCTGTCTTCCTGCATCGCGTCACTACCCCTCTAACATCCCACCACAGAGTTGGAAGCTTGCCCAGTGCTCCAACAGGGTTGCCCCCTTTCTAGAAAAATTAAACTGCTGGAATTGAAGAGAGCAAAGCCAGGAGGTGAGCACAAGAGAGACCCATGTCTCGCCTGTTACGGTTTAATTAGCCTACTGGGCTTTTGAGGCCTTGAGAAATGGCAGTGTAGATCCGACCTTCTTAATCCCAACCTGCCATAAACAAGTCCCGGGCCCACCGCCCGTCCACTCTGGCAGGGATGGGAGAGAAAGTCCCTGATGTACCTGTCAAAAGACTTAAATCTCACCTCGATTTTCCCCTGAAGGCTTTGGAGGAACCATTTTTAATCCTGCCTCCCCTTATTAGATGCATGATTTTATTGATTCCTTCTCCTCTGCTGCTCTTTATAGCGGTGCTATTATGGTAGAGAAGAATAAAAGAGTAGTGATTTAGAACATAGCAGATCAGGACTCAATGAAGCTGGGATTGCCTGGGACACTTGGCAGCGCAGACGTGTCTTTATCCACGAACACGCTGACATAAAAATGATCAAAACGTCCCAGCTCTCTTTTTTGTGATCCCGCTCATCCTCTTCTTAGTGTATCAACGTCTCTGAGAATTTGGAGAAGGTAAAAGCGTGTCTGTTACTTTCATAAAAAGTGAGAATGGTACCCTGCATCGGTAGTGATTATGGCACATAAATCAAAGAGGAATGTTGCTTGATGTAGCCATACTTCTTTGCTAAACTCAGGAGAGGCAGAAGCAACATAAAGACTGAAGGTTGGTCTTGTAGTGCGATATTATTATTGCTGTGGTGTTCTTTGAAGACAACTCCCATAAAGAGAATCAATCACGTTAAATCAGGCACTTCAGATTATAAAGGAGGCATGTTCGGTGTCCATTTTTTTAATGCTCATAAATTAATGCAGAACCAAAGCCATGTAGTGACAAAGAATGGAAAAACAATGGACTGAATAGCTACTTTCACTATTTTCACTAGTTTTAAATCTATACAGATAGTGCATGTAGAGGCAGGTCTAGCCATCATGTCTTGTAATTGTGTCTTTGACGTGTCAAAATGGCAGACATTGGTTCAATCTGCGAGTCCTCTACGGGTATAGACATCATCCCCTGGAGAGAAGTTTTGAGTTTGGATATGCCTACACACGAGAAACTGTTTTTTTTTTCATGTCTATTGTTTCTCTTATGGTGTGGTACATACCTCTCTGCTCAAATCACAGCTGGAAGATGAGCAGGACATTTTTTTTTTTCAGGTGTCAAATGCTATCGCCTTCACTTTTTCCTGCTCGGACACAGCCCGACACGTGGCCCCATCCGGCTGTGAGGGTGAAATAACTTTGGTCACTGTTCTCTGCCGCTCCATACATTGCGGGGATTAATTAAACATGGTTTTTCAAGGGTAATTCAGATGGACATAGCCTTTACATCAAGTGTGAAAAGATGACAAATTACATTTTTTGACAACCAATGTGCTACAGTCAGCTAGTCATAAATAATTACCTTTTTTTAATACAGCTGAATTCTCTTCAGCCAAAAAAAAATTATTTACTTTCAAAACAGAGATTATGGTAAATTTAAGGGATTTTTTTTTTATTTCTTATTCATGAGCAACATTTTTAAATATGCCTTGACTTATTTGTGCTCATTTGATCAGTGAACAATGAAACTTAGTGATGACATTCCTCCCCCTCCCCATCCTTTGATGACTTGCAAGTTTGTATAAGGGCTTAATAGAGCTGGATGGTACTCATGTGTATAATGATCACACAAGGCTTCATCAGCTTTGCACATTTCACTTCCTCTGGCATCCATGTGCCTTTGCAATGTATATCTAAAATAAAACATACCTATCATAGTCTCATGCCAAACTTGTAATGATTTGTATGATTTAACCTTGTTAAAAATGACAAGATATCATACAAGTTGGCTTATACAAAAAATTACTCACACTGGGACACCCTTTTTGAAATAGAAGTACACTTCTATTTCATACAATTTTTAAAAAGATTATAGAAAATAATATAGGCTACTTTTAAAAATATATACTTTAACTGAATGTATTGTTTTTGGACACTACTGTAACTATAAGTTTTACTTTGATGTACAATATAAATCCTTATGCTATCTTTTGTCATGCTTTAAAGAAGTACACTTATTTTGATGTGCTGACTAACATATTAAAGCACGTTTGTCAGTAATATTCAGCAATGCACTTTTTTTTTTTTAAACAATAGAAAATAGCATATAAAGATGTACTTAAGTCCTACTTTATTTAATATAAACTTTTTGCACGGTTCTGTGGAATACTTGATTCTGATTGGTCAATTGCCCCATTCAGTGGTATGTTCATGCCATGTCATAATTACTGCAATTACATGATTTCAAAAGCATTCACATTCTCGTAGAGCTTGTAATTACAGCTTGTAAGATGGGGATTGTCTGAGCTCTCCTACTTGTACCATGTGACTGCTGCACCACCTAACCACAGCAGATTAATTTAGGCGTTGATAGTGGTGACATAGAAACACATAACTCTCAGTCCGAGAACATGAACAGCTCTGAATATAACAATTTTGAGATTACAGTAATTGAAATGCAATATTATTCCCCGATAACAACTGGTAAAAACTGATAACACAGGCTCATCCGGGTAACTGAAGTCAGTGCTATGCTTGCTAGGAAGGTTTTTTTGTTGTTGAAGTTTTGTGTTTGGTGAATTTAAAAAATATTAAAACTCGATCTCAATCAATATTTTGTGTACAATTATTTAATTATGTCTTCCGGTATCACAGAGTCACTCTCTTGTTTCATGAAAACGCAGCTGCTGCCATTTTGCAACGATTGTTTTGTACACTCTAATGGAATATAAAATAACAAGCAGATAAGATTTTAAAACAGTTTAATCTCAAATCAATATCGCTTATCTCCATAATTATGTATTTGGCGAAATATCCATCTAGTTCGAACTCGCTGCTTGCTAGCAACAGCATTCTTCAGCATCCAGAGGTTCTGGGTTCTAATCCATCCTAATATAGTTTTTTTTTTTTTCTCTCTCATTAAAAACAAAGGTGTTCATCAGTGAATGTATATCAAGAGCACAGACACGTTTGTGTGCATTTTGTTATGTGATTTCACAGGAATGAATAAAGAGTCTACGCAACGGAGTTAAGCGATAGATTGAAGTGCTTGTCTGTGTGAAGACTGCGCAGTGAGAGTGAAGATAAGGTGTGGGAGGGACTGTGTGTGTGCAAAGTGTGCATCAATAAATGAATGTAATTTGACTTTTTACCAAGTGAATGAAAAATACTGGTTAAGGAGTTTGTAAAGGATGAATACAATTTAATTCTGTCACTAAGCGATGACTGAGTGTTGAAGCCATTTATCGCGCACCGATGTGAGAAGCAGGTGACAAGGTCCAGGGAGGATCAGGAGGCCATTAACCTCATAGAGACCAGGAAGCCATGTGTGGAAGTGAATGGAAACTTGCGCTACGCAACACCTTTGATGCACAGAAAGGATTCACCCTTCTTTTGTGCTCCCAAAGAGTCTGTGGTCCCAAGTCTCCGGAGTATGGAATGACGACTAACCCAAGATCCAGAGAAAGCAGTTGTGTATAATGCTGAGACTGAGAAGCTAGAACTGAATGGCACAATTACCAAACTCTCAAATGGTGGAAGCACTGTGACGAGGAAGACCTGGTATATCCTGCACCACTTAGTCAGCCTTACTCGAACCTGACGGCAAGCCCCTCCTGCGCTTTCTTTGGCATAGCATGAGAATGATTGTTCAACAGCTCTGGGCTAAGAAAAGAAACTGGAATGATCCACACCTTCCTGAGGATCTCCAACAGGCATGGAAGGTGTGGGAATCTGAGCTTCAGTACTTACCTCATGTAGTATTCCCTAGGTGCTGCACTCCATCCAGCATGGACAACCCAGAGGTTACTCTGGAAATAAATATCTTCACAGATGCTTCTGAGAAAGTTTACGGGGCAGTAGCTTACCTTTGCTCAGAAGATCCATACAGGAGGATACACCTTTCGTTCCTCCTGGCCCAATCACGTGTCACAATGCTAAATTCCTAGACTTGAGCTGTGTGCTGCTCTTATAGGAGCACAGTTGGCCAAGCTGGCTGAAAAGTAGCTCACCTTGAAGATCCAGAAGGTCACTTTCTGGACAGATTCAACAACTGTCCTCCACTGGTTACATTCCGAATCCTGCCGCTTCAAATTGTTTATGGGCACTAGGGTGGCAGAGATTCAAGAATTAACTGACCTTAAAGCATGGCATTACCTTCACTTTGTCAGGAACCCTGTGGATGATCTTACCCATGGGAAGTGCCTGAAGGACATTGTTGAACCTAATTGGTGGACCCAAGGACTTTATACAAAGGCTGCACTTTATACAACCCTGGGCTCAGAAACAGTCACTAAAGAAGTGCTTTGAACTGTCCTCATGGAAATAGAGGCCATCCTAATCTCCAAACCACTTGGATACGTTTCAGCAGACATTGATGATGTAGATTTAATCACCCTGAACTGCCTTCTGGTAGGGCGGCCAGATGATTCCCTGCCCCAAGTCTTATGTCCAGTGTCTGAGCTACAGGAAAGACAGAGATGGAGGCATTTACAAGTATTGTCTGACAGATTCTGGATGGCCTTTATAAAGTAATACTTACCTGAAATGCAGGCCAGAAGAAAGTGGCAGAATCCATCAGCAGAAATTAAACCTGGGACAGTTGCTTGTTGACCCCCAGTTACCTCGTTTAGTCTAGCAGATCGGGAGAGTAGTAAATGTCTTCCCTGAGGCTGATAATCGAGAATGAATGCGTCAATAAACAAATGTAAGTTGACTGTTTACCAAGTAAATGATAAATGCAGGTTAAGGAGTTTGTAAAGCATGAATACAATGCCATCCTGTCACAAAGCAATGAATTTTGAAGCCGTTTAACATGCACTGTTGAGTGCACATGAATGTGCCAATTATGTTGAATAATACTTGCAATTTGTAGTATTATTTTATGAACGCGATGTTGTGCAGTTCATTTTAAATTACGTCATGAATAGTTTTGGTCTTGAATGTTTTACGGTTTCTGACCAATAAGTGGTGGTTGTTGCATAAGAATATTGTTGTTTGTATATTGATTTCTTTATTTTGTTCTAAACTTTAACTTGCGATTTTATTTTTTACTTGAGAGATTTGTATCTGTTTATGGAAATAATGTTTGTGTAATAATACTCAAAGCATATTTGTTAATATATATCTGTATTAATTTCCTTTTGTAGACCATACACATCCACACACCTATACCTTGTAAAGCCTGTGTACTGCTGTGTTGTGTACAGCCAAAGATTGTCAACAATAAACCAAAAATGGAACTGATAGAATCCAGTGTGTTCTGACTGACACTCCATTGTGGAAAGCTAGATACAGACTATCACCTATTACAGTCCAACCTTTTCAGTCTTACTATCGAACATTGCCTCTTTTGCATGTAAGCAGCTGCAGTATTATAAAATGCAGAGTTTAACTGCACAATGGTTGCTAAAAAGGACAACAAAAACTTTGCATACGTCAGCTTTCACGCTCACGGTCGGATGTACTAACAATGAAATTAACGTGAGAATGTGCGTTCCTCCATGTCAACTTCATGTCTAGCGTACGTACATTTCTCATGGTTTTTGTCCATTGGAGACTCTTACAGGCAATGAAGTGAAGTTGCAAACATTACACTATGAATTGTTGTACAAGTCTATCGCACAACCCCCTGTGAGAAGCATTGCTATTAATTTGCAATTTATAAACTAATTAACATACTATTGTTACACGAGCATTTCTATTCTATCAATTATGCAATTAAGAAAGAACATATAAAAGCATGTGCAAATTCATACAACCCTTAGTCTATGGCAACGACAGCATTGGCCTTATTAGAGGACATTGCTAATGTGTAGGAATTGAGGGCGCATCAGACACAAATGAATCTTCCAGATGATTCGTTCAAACATAATTCCACACAAAGATAACGATTCAACACTCCAGACCCAAAATCAACCATCTATCACCGAAAAGACGTAGACTCCATTCTGTCTGCAGCCAAGCCACAAAACCAATTACTTTATTGCCTTGCAAACGTTGATTCACAACAAGATAACGGCCAAAGTTGTTTGACTCTCAAGAAAAAGAGTCAAACCAGATCCCTGTTGTTTCAATGACCTTTAGATGAACTGAGTGACACGGTAAAATCCACAGGAAAATCCACAAACTGTTGTTACATATAAACTGCATCAAATCATTCAAAAGGACGATTTTCGGACTTACATTCAAACAGCCTTCTACTGCATAATTTTATATCATGTCTATAACCAATACACGTGACCATTATGCTTAAACTCACTCACAATTCCTGTAATTGTTATTGAACTATTGAATGGTTGATTGAAAGTAGGCCTTGTCTGGTATGAGTGTAAATCTCTGTTCATATTTCAAAAGATGGCTTGATTGAATTTTGTGTAGAATGTATCATGGTCTTATAATAAGAAATCATGTCTAATAGTAAGTCAAGTCAAGTCAACTTTATTTATATAGCGCTTTTTACAATGCCGATTGTTTCAAAGCAGCTTCACAGTGTTAAACAGAAAAAATAATGCAACAGAATTTGATTCGGCTGGAAAGCCGCTCTGGAGAAAACTGGTCAGTCATCTAGCTCATTTCAATTGTCATATAGCGACAATATGGGCAGATCAGTAATTTAGTTGATATAGTTTATTTAGTTTAGTAATTAAATTTATTTGGATATTTAGTTGAAAATTTTGTGTCCCCAACTGAGCAAGCCAAGCCAAAGGCGACAGTGGCAAGGAACCAAAACTCCATCAGGTGGCATAATGGAGAAAAATAAACCTTGGGAGAAACCAGGCTCAGTTGGGGTGCCAGTTCTCCTCTGGCCAATTAAACTGTGTATGATTATTATTCTGGCAACCTTACAGGTCAGAAGTCATATTAGATCGGAATATTCGAAAGATCGGAGGCATCACGCCGGAGACGGGTTTATTGATGATGTGTCGATTAAACAATTATTAAATAGGGATATTCGAAGGATCGGATTCATCACGCCGGAGACGGATCCATTGAGGATGCCATGTCGATGAGGCAATTTCAGTGGGGAGACTAACTGGCATGGTCTCTGCAGACACTTCAGGGATGCATTGGTCCTGTCTGGGTGCAGGTCCACCATCTGATCTGGATACGGCCTGGATCCGGCTGACTGCAGTAAACCTCGGGATAAACAGAGAGACTAACATTAGCTTAGATGCCATAATAGTACTCTGGAGACCAGAGATAACAGATCATTTATGGTGAGGGTGGGGATACAGTCAACCCTGAATCAAGTTGATCCTTAATTCGCTAGAATCCATCCAGGAGGATGGGCCAATATTTGAGTATTAATCTTAGAACACAAACAAAGAAATCAGTTGAAATGAGTCTACTAAAAGAACGTGTTAGAAGAAAGTGTTGAAGTCAGTCTAAAAGACAGATAGACGATCAGACGATCGTGGCAGACCAAGATCAGAGAAAATGGGTTAATGATTTCATGATTTGGGTTAATGAGTCTCATGTTCTAAGTTAAGTTTTAACACTCGTGGGTGTTGCTTGAAGTTGAAGCGTGCTAGCTGTAGATTCGTCGAGAGAAACTTTGCGGCAAAACTTAACTTTGTGGACTTTCTGTAACAATTCACCAGTGTGAGTGCCCCTGATCACCACCAGAAGGCACTCCAACCCGGACTGTCATTCTATCATAGACTACATCACCCATAATCCTTTGCCCGGACTCATCAGCACTCACTGTTTACACCTGTGTCTCATTTACCTTATTACCTCTACCTATATCTAGCCTGTTTACCCTGTCATTCTTTGCTAAGTCTTGTTTAGTGTAACACTGCATTTCTGAGCACTTTCCCTGGTTTTATGTCTCTTCGTTCTTTGGATTTCTTGCCTGTTTCCCGGATTACCCTTTTGCCTCTGTCCCCTGCTTTGTTTGTTTGGACTGCCTGCCTGTTAATTAACCCATTGCCTGTACTCTTGACTACGACTGTGGAATACCCTCCAATAAAGCTGCATTTGGATCCTCAACCTTTGAGTCTCAGAGCAGTATCGTTACAGAAGACTTAGACACATGATGAATCCAGCAGTTCGTATCATCAGATTACACCAAGGTAACAGATCTATTGAGGACCATATTCAAGAGTTTTTGGACATAGCATACGTGTCTGATCTCTCAGACTATGCGCTAATAGACTTCTTTTGTTATGGACTCAATAATCTGCTATGGATTATCCGTCCTATGGTTCCCGCACAAAAGCCTGTTTACAAGATTCCTGTCCACATCCAGAGTCCAGTGAAGGCCCCAGCCCGTGACCGGCGTCCAGTGAAGGCCCCAGCCCGTGACCGGCGTCCAGAGACGGCCCCAGCCCGTGACCGGCGTCCAGAGACGGCCCCAGCCACTGACCGGCGTCCAGAGACGGCCCCAGCCACTGACCGGCGTCCAGAGACGGCCCCAGCCACTGACCGGCGTCCAGAGACGGCCCTGGTTTCATGTCTCTTCGTTCTTTGGATTTCTTGCCTGTTTCCCGGATTACCCTTTTGCCTCTGTCCCCTGCTTTGTTTGTTTGGACTGCCTGCCTGCCTGTTAATTGACCCATTGCCTGTACTCTTGACTGCGACTGTGGAATACCCTCAAATAAAGCTGCATTTGGATCCTCAACCTTTGAGTCTCGGAGCAGTATCGTTACCCTTTCCATCCAGCTGCCAACACGCCACGTGATTGGCTTCCCAAGACGTCACAGAACCTGGGAAACCCCTGCAGCCAGGACCGGGAATTCCCCTATTCAAAGACGACATGAGACACAAACGCAAGTAACCTCCAGATTCTAAACTGACCTGGTGCATTGATATTAAATTTAATAACCCCGCCTAAGAAACGATAGGAGGGTTAATGATTGGTGGTTCGTTCAGGTCATGTGTTTTAGATGCATATGGCTAGAAACTTGGGATTTCATCATTTCTCTCTCTTAAAACTAATTTCCTTACCTTCTTCCCTCTGCAACGTGTGTGAATGTGTGTGTGTGTGTGTTTGCGTTAGATATTAGTTTTACATGTTTTCAATAAAGTTTTGTTTGTATTTAAAGATAAATGTTCTTGTGATATGTGCTTACGAATTTAATGTCTTAAACTGCTGATCTATGTTACCTGGCTAAAATATAGTGTTTCACTATTGTTTGGATATTATTATCCGCTACATAGTTGATAGTTACAGCCCGTTCAAATGAACGCTGGACGAGTCATTTGCTCGGCCATAAAATAGACTCTTTCAAAATTCCCTATGAATTATTTAATAAATGAATTTGCGCTAAATAGACCTGTTTCCCTGATACAGAGTCCTACAAATGGCAGAATCCATTTATATACACTCACCTAAAGGATTATTAGGAACACCATACTAATACTGTGTTTGACCCCCTTTCGCCTTCAGAACTGCCTTAATTCTACGTGGCATTGATTCAACAAGGTGCTGAAAGCATTCTTTAGAAATGTTGGCCCATATTGATAGGATAGCATCTTGCAGTTGATGGAGATTTGTGGGATGCACATCCAGGGCACGAAGCTCCCGTTCCACCACATCCCAAAGATGCTCTATTGGGTTGAGATCTGGTGACTGTGGGGGCCATTTTAGTACAGTGAACTCATTGTCATGTTCAAGAAACCAATTTGAAATGATTCAAGCTTGTGACATGCTGCATTATCCTGCTGGAAGTAGCCATCAGAGGATGGGTACATGGTGGTCATAAAGGGATGGACATGGTCAGAAACAATGCTCAGGTAGGCCGTGGCATTTAAACGATGCCCAATTGGCTCTAAGGGGCCTAAAGTGTGTCAAGAAAACATCCCCCACACCATTACACCACCACCACCAGCCTGCACAGTGGTAACAAGGCATGATGGATCCATGTTCTCATTCTGTTTACGCCAAATTCTGACTCTACCATCTGAATGTCTCAACAGAAATCGAGACTCATCAGACCAGGCAACATTTTTCCAGTCTTCAACTGTCCAATTTTGGTGAGCTCGTGCAAATTGTAGCCTCTTTTTCCTATTTGTAGTGGAGATGAGTGGTACCCGGTGGGGTCTTCTGCTGTTGTAGCCCATCCGCCTCAAGGTTGTGCGTGTTGTGGCTTCACAAATGCTTTGCTGCATACCTTGGTTGTAACGAGTGGTTATTTCAGTCAAAGTTGCTCTTCTATCAGCTTGAATCAATCAGCCCATTCTCCTCTGACCTCTAGCATCAACAAGGCATTTTCGCCCACAGGACTGCCGCATACTGGATGTTTTTCCCTTTTCACACCATTCTTTGTAAACTCTAGAAATGGTTGTGCGTGAAAATCCCAGTAACTGAGCAGATTGTGAAATACTCAGACCGGCCCGTCTGGCACCAACAACCATGCCACGCTCAAAATTGCTTAAATCACCTTTCTTTCCCATTCTGACATTCAGTTTGGAGTTCAGGAGATTGTCTTGACTAGGACCACACCCCTAAATGCATTGAAGCAACTGCCATGTGATTGGTTGATTAGATAATTGCATTAATGAGAAATTGAACAGGTGTTCCTAATAATCCTTTAGGTGAGTGTATGTGTAATATATATATATATATATATATATATATAAACCTGTTTTTAGGTGTTACATATTCTGTCAATTAACATACATTAACCTGATTGGAAATCATAATATAAGCAGTCAAGTGAGTAATTAGTATATAAAAAGTAAAATTTAGAATTTTCAACTATAAATTTTTTTTGTCCTGTAAATCCTTTATATCACCTCAGGAGGGTCAGGTAGAATTCCATATCTGTACCTAATTTCTTAGTGGTTAAACTGACTGTGTTACAAGCATCCCCAGTCTCCACTACTCTGGCAGAAATGGTAATCATATTGTCTATGGTTTATAATCTGAAATTGTCGGATGGTGACAGGCATAATCATAGTCAGTAATGTCCCTTCTTCTGCCTGGCCTCTTGTCTTGTGATCTCTTGCAATCTTTAGTTTGACTTGATATGAAATAGCATGTCTGCACAGGCACATAAAACAGGCAAGCCACACTAAAGGAACCTGCTGCCTGCTCTTGTTACCCATTCCCACTCTCTAAAGGCTGAGACACCGCCTTCATACTCTTCTCTGCCATTTTGGTTGACCACTTAGCATTCTGCTACATCGCTGACAGAACAGACCAGTCACTTTCACTGATGTCTTTTAGTAGGCTCTCTCTCTTGTGCCTTGTGCCAAACACAACTTTCCATCCCCTTTAGTTCCTATAAACCACAGTGAACAAACATCTGATTTTGTTGATTTGTCCCCTCATTCTGACCAGATACCGTCTCTTTGTCCTTTTATTGGTCTTCTGTTCTGTAATTAAGACTGGCAAAGGAAGAGAGAATCTCAGTTGCACGCAGAAATCCAATCTGTTGATTAATGCTCCAGCTTTACAGCCTTACACCTCAGTGCACCGTCAGTGGGAAAGCTTTTTTCATGGTTTATTTAACAGAGTCATTTTGATTAGAAGGGAGGAAAGATACTTTAAGAGGTACAATGACTAGATGGGACTTGTCAGCAGGTTGGCCTTCTTAAGGGACAGTTTTAAAGCACAGGGAGGGAAAGAAAGTGGAGAATTGTGGCTAAATGAAGGTGGCTGCTCTTAGAAGGCTCCCTGGCACATTAACACTTCCCTTTCAAAGCTATTTACCACATTGGCATGTGTCTCTTGCAATATTTTGTATCTGTATTTGACAATTTCTCAGTTTCAATAGTATTGGGTCAAAACAGACTATAAAACTGAATTTAAATATATTTATTTATTTTTTCAACATTTTTAGAACTATGATTATCTTTGATTACATATGGGGCAACACTTTTAGATACAGCACACTAAAAATAAAATGTACAGTTTTCAGAAATCAATATGAAAGAAAATAAAGGCACAGTTTATTTTAGAAAAATATGTAGATGTAAAGTACAATAATACCAGCATGTGTGATTTTGTTGAACTCTGAGCCTATGAAATATGGAAAGAGGACCTTCAGGATGAAAGATTACTTTGGTAATTACTTTGGTCTGATTGTACTTTTTTTATTTTTTATGTTTACAAACAGTAAAGAAGCAGCTATGGATTTTATAAAAGAGGTACATTTAAAAAAACAACAAAAAAAACAATGTAAATGTAAAAGAAACATTACATTTCTGTTTTGTTTTTTTCTTAATTTGAATATACACTATTTGCCAAAAGTTTTGGGATGCCTGCCTTTACATGCTTTACACGCTTGACTAACTAGGGCCCAGGTCAGGAAGCAGATGGACTGGCTTACCCAACTGTCTGCTAGCTGTCTCACGTCACAGAAGTCAGATAAATCCCAGCACATAGAGACTCTTTTACCTAGATATTATCACATAGAGACTGTGTCTGTTCCACGAATTAGTAAATACAAAAAACCACCAAAACTATTCAACGGTAAAAATTTAATTGATGTCCAACAAATAAACAACCGATATAATACAGATGAACAAATCATAAAGTTTGGGCTGCTGATATTCGATCCCTTTCCTCAAAAACGCTTATTGTTAATGATATGATTACAGATAATAATCTAGATGTGCTGTGTTTGACAGAAACCTGGCTAAAACCTGACCACTACATTACTTTAAATGAGTCCACCCCACAAGAGTATTGTTATAAACACGAGCCGCGTCTGAAAGGTAAAGGGGGAGGTGTTGCTATAATTTATAATAATATCTTCAGTATTACTCAGAAGTCTAGTTTCAAATATAATTCTTTTGAAGTTTTGGTGCTTTACGTAACGTTATGTAGTGAAATTGATAAATCCCGTTTAACATTTGTGTTGGCTACTGTATACAGGCCACCAGGGCACAATACAGACTTTACCAGAGAATTTGCTGATTTTCTATCAGAGTTAGTACTGGCTACAGATAAAGTCCTAATTGTTGGTGATTTTAATATCCATGTAGACAATGAAAAAGACGCATTGGGATTGGCATTTAGAGACATTCTAAACTCTATTGGAGTTAGGCAACACGTATCAGGACCCACTCATCGCCGTGATCATACTTTAGACCTAATATTGTCACATAGAATAAATGTTGATACTGTTGAAATTCTGCAGCAGAGCGATGACATCTCAGATCATTACCTAGTATCATGTATACTTAATTTAGCAAAGGCTGCAAAGCCGTCCCCTTGCTTCAAATATGGCAGGACTATCACTGCTGCGACTAAAGATTTCTTTGTAAATAATCTTCCTCATCAGTTTCATCTCCTCAGCATCCCAGATAGCCTAGAGGAACTCGATGTTGCAACAGAAACTATTGACTCTCTCTTTTCCAGCACTTTAGACACAGTTGCTCCTCTGCGCTTAAAGAAGATTTAAGAAGAAAATAGTCCAACGCCGTGGTACAACGAGCACACCCGGGCCCTTAAAACAGCAGCCAGAAAAATGGAGTGCAGCTGGAAGAAAACAAAACTGGAAGTTTTTCGCATTTCGTGGAAAGAGAGCATGATTTCATACAGAAAGGCCGTAAAAACTGCTAGATCTGCTTATTTCTCGACTCTCTTAGAAGAAAACAAACACAACCCTAGGTATTTATTCGATACAGTGGCTAAATTAACCAAAATAAAGCTTCAACTTCTGATGTCTGCAAACAGCAAAGCAGTAATGACTTTATGAACTTCTTTACTTGTAAGATTGATAATATTAGGAAAAAAAGTATAACCATGCAGCCGTCTACTACTGTATCACATCAGACAGTGCATTGTAGTGTCACTGAGGAAAAATTACATTCATTCACTGCTGTAGGAGAAGAAGAACGTCTCGGTTACATATGTAACCCTCGTTCCCTGAAGGAGGGAACGGAGACGCCACGTCGGAGTACCGACGAATAGGAATCTCGCTCGCGAGAGCCAATCTACTTCGAGTAAAACTAAACAAGCCAATGCACATTGGCATGCAATGATTGCACCAGGTGCTCATGCCACGCAGCGCGGGTATAAATGAGACACAGGTGTTTGCATCAAGTTAGCTTTTTGCTGAGGAGCCGAGTAGGTAGACGGCACCCCAGCAGGGTGCAGAGGGCATGGCGACGGGACGTGGCGTCTCCGTTCCCTCCTTCAGGGAACGAGGGTTACATACGTAACCGAGACGTTCCCATTCAGTCGGTCACTCTCGACGCCACGTCGGAGTACCGACGAATAGGAATCCCTACCAAAGCGCCATGGCCTCTGGCCCCCGTCCAGTGCCCTGTGAGAAGTCCATCACTGCTGTTCCGCATGACCCGTTCAGTGACTATTGGATAACACTGGGAAAGCGTGCCCTAGTGAGGGGAACGCTGCGGAGCCCACATCGTACCCCGAAGGAGTTATGTGGAGTACAATGCTGAGCCGTAGCCCGCAAAGGAGAGAGGGGGCTCAGTCCCAGTGACGGGAAGGCTCTCCCAAGGGAAAGACACGGGCTTCCCGTAGGAGCGACCGTGGAAAAATATATGGGATCCCCGCAGGGTCACTCATATATCCCCAGCCCAGTACCGGTTCTCAAGGATTCAGCGGTAAGGGGCCTGATGCCAGACGTTCCGCCACGTCCGGCACCGAGGGAGATGGAGGACTCGACAGAGTTTGCTTCTGGAGAATAAAGCGCCGGGGCGCAGCAAGCCGACAAGAGCCAGGGCCTCTCAGTGCTTCTACCCGTTTGAGGTGAGAACACAGGAGGACACTGGCTCTACACGTAGGCTATAGAATCTAGCGAACGTGTTGGGTGTCGCCCAGCCCGCAGCTCTACAGATGTCTGACAGCGAGGCGCCACGTGCCAGCGCCCAGGAGGATGCAACACTTCTAGTAGAGTGTGCTCGCACCCTGAGCGGACAGGGCACACCTTGTGCTTGGTAAGCCAAGGTGATGGCATCCACTATCCAGTGGGCCATCCTCTGCTTGGAGACAGCCTTTCCCTTCTGCTGGCCTCCGTGACAGACAAAGAGCTGATCTGAGGTTCTGAAGCTTTGAGTTCTATCAACGTAGATCCGCAGAGCGCGGACGGGACAGAGCAAAGCTAGGGCTGGGTCTGCCTCCTCCAGGGGCAGCGCTTGCAGGTTCACCACCTGGTCCCTGAAGGGAGTGGTAGGAACCTTGGGCACATAGCCAGGCCGGGGTCTCAGTACCACGTGGGTGTCACCCGGCCCGAACTCTAGGCACGATTCGTCGACCGAAAATGCCTGCAGGTCCCCTACCCTCTTGATGGAGGCCAGTGCGGCCAACAGCAAAGTCTTCATAGACAGAATCTTAAGCTCTGCTGACCGCAAGGGCTCAAATGGGGCATTCTGAAGTGCTCGGAGCACCAGAGCAAGATCCCAAGAGGGTATGGAGGGGGGTCGAGGAGGATTTAACCGTCTCGCCCCCCTGAGGAACCTGACGACCAGGTCGTGCTTCCCAACTGTCTTACCTTCTACGTGGTCGTGATAGGCAGATATTATTGGAGCGCAGCTCGTGAAAGCTCGTCGGCCACACGGTTGTTCACACCAGGGACATGAATGGCCCGAAGCGACCTCAGACACTTCTGACTCCAGAGGAGGAGATGGCGGGCGAGTTGCGACATGCGACGGGAGCGTAGACCACCTTGTCGGTTGATATACGCAACGGTCGCGGTGTTGTCCGTGCGGACCAGTACATCTTTGCCCCGTAGCAGCCTTTTGAGGCGGCTCAGAGCGAGATGCACTGCTAGCAACTCGAGGCAGTTGATGTGCCAATGCAGATGCGGGCCCGTCCAAACCCCTGACACTGCATGCCCGTTGTACGTGGCTCCCCAGCCCATGGCAGAGGCATCCGTGAAGACCACAGCATGCCTGGACACCTGTTCCAGAGGCACTCCGGCCCGAAGGAACGAGGGGTCTGACCATGGGCTGAAGGATTGGCGGCAGGCCGGTGTGATGCTCACCCGGTGAGTGCCGCGTTGCCACGCCCATCTCGGGACTCGGCCGTGTAGCCAATGCTGAAGCGGTCTCATATGAAGCAAGCCTAGCGGTGTTACTGCCGCTGCGGCTGCCATATGCCCCAGGAGCCTCTGAAATTGTTTCAGTGGAACCGCCATCCTGCCTTGAAACGTGTTCAGGCAGTTCAGCATCGACTGGACGCGCTCCTCTGTGAGGCGCGCTGTCCGTCCGACCGAATCTAACTCCATACCGAGAAAAGAGATCCTCTGCACGGGGGCGAGTTTGCTCTTCTCCCAGTTGACCCGAAGACCCAACTGGCTGAGGTGTCTGAGCACCCGGTCCCTGTGTTCGCACAACTGATCCCTGGACTGTGCTAGAATGAGCCAGTCGTCGAGATAGTTGAGGATGCGAACGCCCTGTTCTCTCATGGGCACAAGGGCCCCCTCCGTGACTTTCGTGAAGACACGGGGGGACAGGGACAGCCCGAAGGGCAGGACTTTGTACTGATATGCTCGACCCTCGAACGCAAAGCGCAGAAACGGCCTGTGTCGAGGAAGAATCGAAACATGAAAGTACGCGTCCTTCAGGTCAATCGCTGCAAACCAATCTTGGGGACGGATGCATTCGAAGATGCGTTTCTGCGTGAGCATCTTGAACGGTAGCTTGTGAAGGCTCCGATTCAAGACTCGCAGGTCCAAGATTGGCCGTAACCCACCGGTCTTCTTGGGTACAATGAAGTACGGGCTGTAGAAGCCTGTCTTCATATCGGCTGGAGGGACCGGCTCTATCGCGTCCTTCGCCAGTAGGACTGCGATCTCCGCACGCAGGACATGGGCGTCTGCGGCGTTCACCGAAGTGAAGCGGACGCCCTTGAACCTGGGGGGACGCCGGGCGAACTGAATTGCATAGCCGAGCCTGATGGTCCGAATGAGCCAGGGCCTCCTCTGCTTGGAGACAGCCTTTCCCTTCTGCTGGCCTCCGTGACAGACAAAGAGCTGATCTGAGGTTCTGAAGCTTTGAGTTCTATCCACGTAGATCCGCAGAGCGCGGACGGGACAGAGCAAAGCTAGGGCTGGGTCTGCCTCCTCCAGGGGCAGCGCTTGCAGGTTCACCACCTGGTCCCTGAAGGGAGTGGTAGGAACCTTGGGCACATAGCCAGGCCGGGGTCTCAGTACCACGTGGGTGTCACCCGGCCCGAACTCTAGGCACGATTCGTCGACCGAAAATGCCTGCAGGTCCCCTACCCTCTTGATGGAGGCCAGTGCGGCCAACAGCAAAGTCTTCATAGACAGAATCTTAAGCTCTGCTGACCGCAAGGGCTCAAATGGGGCATTCTGAAGTGCTCGGAGCACCAGAGCAAGATCCCAAGAGGGTATGGAGGGGGGTCGAGGAGGATTTAACCGTCTCGCCCCCCTGAGGAACCTGACGACCAGGTCGTGCTTCCCAACTGTCTTACCTTCTACGTGGTCGTGATAGGCAGATATTATTGGAGCGCAGCTCGTGAAAGCTCGTCGGCCACACGGTTGTTCACACCAGGGACATGAATGGCCCGAAGCGACCTCAGACACTTCTGACTCCAGAGGAGGAGATGGCGGGCGAGTTGCGACATGCGACGGGAGCGTAGACCACCTTGTCGGTTGATATATCTAACTCGAATCTAACTCCATACCGAGAAAAGAGATCCTCTGCACGGGGGCGAGTTTGCTCTTCTCCCAGTTGACCCGAAGACCCAACTGGCTGAGGTGTCTGAGCACCCGGTCCCTGTGTTCGCACAACTGATCCCTGGACTGTGCTAGAATGAGCCAGTCGTCGAGATAGTTGAGGATGCGAACGCCCTGTTCTCTCATGGGCACAAGGGCCCCCTCCGTGACTTTCGTGAAGACACGGGGGGACAGGGACAGCCCGAAGGGCAGGACTTTGTACTGATATGCTCGACCCTCGAACGCAAAGCGCAGAAACGGCCTGTGTCGAGGAAGAATCGAAACATGAAAGTACGCGTCCTTCAGGTCAATCGCTGCAAACCAATCTTGGGGACGGATGCATTCGAAGATGCGTTTCTGCGTGAGCATCTTGAACGGTAGCTTGTGAAGGCTCCGATTCAAGACTCGCAGGTCCAAGATTGGCCGTAACCCACCGGTCTTCTTGGGTACAATGAAGTACGGGCTGTAGAAGCCTGTCTTCATATCGGCTGGAGGGACCGGCTCTATCGCGTCCTTCGCCAGTAGGACTGCGATCTCCGCACGCAGGACATGGGCGTCTGCGGCGTTCACCGAAGTGAAGCGGACGCCCTTGAACCTGGGGGGACGCCGGGCGAACTGAATTGCATAGCCGAGCCTGATGGTCCGAATGAGCCAGCGAGACGGACTGGGGAGCGCTAGCCAGGCTCGCAGAGACCGTGCAAGCGGGACCAAAGGGACCACCGGCGTACACACCGTGGGGCAGCGAGGTGGAATACAGGTACCGGGCTGAGGCGGCTGTCTCGTGGAGGCGGCCCGCAGCGAGGTGAGAGTGTGCATTGCAACACTTACCTGATTCCACAGGTGGGCAGAAGGACCGTGAGGGGATCGTCCACTGCTGCCCGCTGGCGAAGGGGGAGGATGAGTGTGGTCCGGGGTTTGACCGGCCACAACCCTCCGAGCCCCCTGGGGACCCGGAGATAGGGGAAACTGCTCTTTTATTGAGAATTTGGGGAACAGAAACAAAACGGAACACAAGATTCTCCACCCGGCCCTCCTCCGGGGGATGGAGCGGTGCGGTCACCGTCTCCAGAAGAGCAGTCCTCCCCATCTCCAGGTCGCCCGTCTCAGGGCCGCTTGCCCTTGCTCTTGCCACCCCTCTTGGCAGAGGCCTGGACTGGCGGGGCGGCCTGCTTACGCCCGGCTCCACGACGTCGCTTGGGTGGAGGCTGCTGCTGCGACGCGGGAGCGGAGGCAGACGCAGGCGGCCGCCCTCGGCGACAAGCAGGCTGAGGCGCTGCCGGCGGCGGGGTGGAGACAGCAGCTGTCCGCCGTGGCAGGATGTGACTGATCGCCTCAGTCTGCTTCTGTGCGGCCGTGAACTGCTGGGCGAAGTTCTGGACCGCGTCGCCGAAGAGGCCGGTCTGGGACACGGGGGAATTAAGGAACCTGATCTTGTCGGTTTCCCTCATGTCAGCCAGACACAGCCAGAGATGGCGTTCCTGGACCACCATAGTGGACATCGCACGACCCACTGCCCGCGCCGTAACCTTTGTCGCACGAAGCGCGAGGTCCGTTGCGGTTCTCAGTTCCTGGAGAACTGCGGGATCGTGACCACCCTCGTGCAAGGTCCTCAGTGCCTGGGCCTGATGGACCTGCAACAACGCCATAGCGTGTAAGGAGGAGGCAGCATCCCCACAAGCCTGGTAGGCCTTTCCGATCAGATCGGACGAGTACCTACAGGCCCGGGAGGGGAGACACGGGTTCCCCCTAGAAGTGGAGTTAGGGCACAGTTGCATGGCAACGGCCCGTTCCACGGGAGGAACCTGCGTGTAACCCTTCTGCGCTCCCCCATCGAGGGTGGTGAGGGAGGAGGAGCCACTGGGCCGGTTTCGGGCAATGAAAGGTGCCGTCCATGACCTAGTGAGCTCGTCATGCACCTCCGGAAAGAAAGGAACCGGGGTGGGGCGCTGAGAACCAGCACGGGCCACCCCGAGAAACCAATCGTCCAGCCTTGAGGGTTCGGGACACGGTGGAGGGTTCCACACGAGCCCGACTCTCTCAGCGGCCCGGGAAAGCATGGCCATCATTTCCGGATCCGTATCGGGCACAGCGGATCTTCCCGAAGGAGCCCCCTGCGCCGACACGTCATCTCCAGAAACTTCTGACCCTCCCTCCGATGCAGCGATGGACATCTGATCGTCAAGAGGAGCCCCGAAGGATACGGATGGTACACACCTTGTGGGTGGCCCACCGCGTTCCAACGGCAGCTCTACTGGCTGCGAAGTGCGGGAGGAGTGAGGGTTCCCCGGGGGTTGGTTCCCTGGGGGAAGCGCGCTCACCGTAACCCTCAGATCACCCGTGCTACTGCCTGAAGTAACCCTCTGTGGAGGATTAGATCGAGGCAGAGGCACGGGGACTCCACCCCTTACGAGATGGAGTCTCGACCGCAACTCCGAGATGGTCATGTTCCCGCAGTGAGAACATGAGTCATCCACGAGCGCTGCCTCAGCGTGCTGAACGCCCAAACACGAGATACAGCGCTTGTGACCATCCCTCGGTGACAGATAACCACCGCATCCAGAAACACACAGATAGAATGTCATCCTGAAAAGGACGCAAGCTCTATCTGTGTTGCTCTAATAGAAGGACGCTCTCCTTGGTGCTGAAGCACGCAGGGGGAGGGGTCGCGGCGACACAGTCAGGGGATAGTGCAGCCTGACGTGCGCGCTCTCTCTCACAGAAGGCGCTCTCTTACCAGCCGTAAGAACGGCTTTTCAGCGCTCTCCACCTAGCGCACCGAACCAGCTGTGAGAACAGCCTTTGTGTTTTGCTCAGAAAAGAGGAAGAGAGATGATCACAGAACCACACGACCCGCTGCAGTGCCGTCACACCAACACCGACTGAAGAGATCGCTTCCAAAAGGGCAGGCTTCTTTCCAGTCAGGACTGCGAAGTAGAGAGTGATATCTGGCTGAACCATCTACCACTCGGCTCCGAAGCAAAAAGCTAACTTGATGCAAACACCTGTGTCTCATTTATACCCGCGCTGCGTGGCATGAGCACCTGGTGCAATCATTGCATGCCAATGTGCATTGGCTCGTTTAGTTTTACTCGAAGTAGATTGGCTCTCGCGAGCGAGATTCCTATTCGTCGGTACTCCGACGTGGCGTCGAGAGTGACCGACTGAATGGGAACTGGCTAAACTCATTAAATCATCAAAATCAACAACATGTATGCTCGACCTTATACCAACTAAACTACTAAAAGAGATGCTTCCAGAGGTCATAGATCCTCTTCTTAATATCATTAATTCATCCTTGACATTAGGATATGTACCGAAAACTTTTAAGTTGGCTATTATTAAACCACTTATTAAAAAACCGCAACTTGATCCTACAGAATTAGTCAATTACAGGCCAATCTCAAATCTACCATTTCTGTCAAAAATACTAGAAAAGGCAGTGTCCTCACAATTCTGCTCCTTTTTTAGAAAGAAATGGTATCTGTGAGTATTTCCAGTCAGGATTTAGACCGTATCATAGTACTGAGACTGCTCTCATTAGAGTTACAAATGATTTACTCTTATCATCCGATCGTGGTTGTATATCTCTGTTAGTGTTACTCGATCTTAGCGCTGCATTCGATACCATCGACCACAACATTCTTTTGAATAGACTCGAAAATTATGTTGGTATTAGTGGAATTGCATTGGCATGGTTTAAATCATACTTATCTGACCGTTATCAGTTTGTAGCAGTAAATGAAGAGATGTCACACCGATCACAAGTTCAGTATGGAGTACCGCAGGGCTCAGTGCTAGGACCGTTGCTTTTCACCCTGTACATGCTACCACTGGGAGATATCATTAGGAAGCTTGGCGTTAGTTTTCATTGTTATGCTGACGATATTTAGCTCTATATTTCTTCACGCCCTGACGAAACTTACCAATTCACAAGATTAATGGAATGCATAGCTGATATAAAAAATTGGATGACTAGTAATTTCCTGCAACTTAATTAAGAAAAAACTGAATTTTTAATTATTGGACAAAAAACTCCACATGTAGTAACCTAGAATACTGTCTAACACTTGATGGCTGCTCTGTCAAATCCTCGTCATCAGTTAGGAACCTGGGTGTGCTCTTCGCTACCAATCTCTCATTTGAAAGCCACGTTTCTAGCATCTGTAAAACTGCATTCTACCATCTTAAAAATATATCTAAATTACGGCATATGCTTTCAATGCAAAACGCTGAACAGTTAGTTCATGCGTTCATGACCTCAAGGCTAGATTATTGTAATGCTCTACTGGGTGGTTGCCCTGCTTGCTTAATAAATAAACTGCAGCTGGTCCAAAACGCAGCAGCTCGAGTTCTTACTAGAACCAGGAATTATGACCATATTAGCCCGGTTCTGTCAACACTGCACTGGCTCCCTATTAAACATTGCATACATTTTAAAATCTTGCTAATTATTTACAAAGCACTAAATGGTTTAGCTCCCCAGTACTTGAGCGAGCTCTTAACGCATTATACTCCATCACGTCTATTGCGGTCTCAAAACTCTGGCCAGTTGATAATACCTAGAATATCAAAATCAACTGCAGGCGGTCGATCCTTTTCCTATTTAGCACCTAAACTCTGGAACAGCCTTCCTAGCATTGTTCGGGAAGCAGACACACTCTGTCAGTTTAAATCTAGACTAAAAACACATCTCTTTACTATGGCATACACATAAAACATTTTTAATTTATATTTTATTCAAATCAATTAAATGATTGTTAGGCTGCATTAACTAGGTCAGCCGGAACACTTCCCATAACACCTGTAGTGTTACACAAGTACTCGTTACATCATAAGAAGAATGGCATCTACGCTAATGTTAGTCTCACTGTTTATCCTGAGGTTTACTGCAGTCAGCCGAATCCGGGCCGTATCCAGATCAGATGGTGGACCAGCACCCAGACATTACCAATGCATCCCTGAAGTGTCTGTAGAGACCGTGTCAATTAGTCTACCCTCTGAAATTGCTCATCGACATGGCATCCTCAATGGATCCATCTCTGGCGTGATGACTCCGATATTTCGAATATTCCTATTTTATAATTGTTTAATCGACATGCCATCCTCAATAAACCCGTCTCTGGCGTGATGCCTCCGATCTTTCGAATATTCCGATCTAATATTAATTCTGAACTGTAAGGCTGCCAAAATAATAATCATACACTGTTTGTTAATTGGCCAGAGGAGAACTGGCACCCCGACTGAGCCTGGTTTCTCCCAAGGTTTATTTTTCTCCATTATGCCACCTGGTGGAGTTTTGGTTCCTTGCCACTGTCGCCTTTGGCTTGGCTTGCTCAGTTGGGGACACTAAATTTTCAAATAAAATTTGTCACTCCTGAGAGCGACCTATTCTTTTACAAATCTTTGTAGAAGCAATCTGCATGCCTAGGTGCTTGATTTTATACATCTTTGGCCATGGAAGTGAATTCAATCATTTGGAGGGGTGTCCCAATACTTTTGACAATGTAGTGTATATTGTAATATGTATGATGCATTGAGGACAAGTAGTTTTTGAAAAAATTTATATGTATGCTTAGAGGACAAGTGGTTTTAGGAATAGTGCATAATAATATAATGTTGAAATGGGGAAATCAACTGAAATGGTATTAATAATATTCAACTGATCACCTCTGATTAATTTCAACGTGAAATTGTTGCGATTTTAAAAATAATGGTAAGTAAAGTAATGTGATTTTTTTTTTCTATCAAAGTGTAACAGAAGATAGCCAGACAAGATGGAGTCTCATGTAGTGCTTCTCTCTAAAACTTTGGAAGGAAAGATTCATCATTGCACTCTTGCCGAATATATTTTTATCACTCCTTGCATCACACTAATTACTATCATTCTGCTCATGACACAGCTCTGACAGGGGTGAACGCACCATCATCACCACCTGTCTTTGTTTTAATAGGAGCCTGTGCCATCATGGGCACATTCTCAGTGGTGAAAGCGCATTAAAATTTAATGCCATTCAACCACTTTCAATGCCACTAATTGCATCAAACTACCACAGAGGAACCAAAGACATTGTGATAAGCTGGTGAAAGAAAGACCCTGAGCTCGTCCCAGACTCACCCCTCCTCCTGTTATAATTGCTCATGGGAGCATAAATAAACACAGATTGACACCCATCTCCAATAAATGTCATCCCCTCAATCAATTAATTTCACCTTTAGAGCTGACGCTAAGCGCAGTTAGCTCAGTCAGACTCAAACAGCTGCCATCGATTCTGGCCAGAGTCCTGAAACATCAATAAGAGTCTCGTATGGAGCCCACTGAAAGCTCCCTGTTCATTGATCACCTTGTTCACAAGCAGGTGGCTCTTCCTCATATTGCCTCTGCAACAGCATCTGAAACATAGGTCCGTGCAGGGCCCGAAATGTTAAGACAGGCAATTCATGACCTGCTACATCACCTGTCAGACACAGACAACACCTTACGGGAGATACATCATCGCTGACCTGCAACAACTTCAGTTACTCACCTTCTCATCACAGCCTGCCCAGGCCAGTGCTAAAAAGAAAATTTCATGGTCGCTGATCATGATTGTGGTGGAATTGTGATGAGCGGGAACTGTGCATGGAGAAGGTTCAATGAAGTCATACTGTACTATAATCATCCATTGGAAATCTATTTTTCTTTATTTTTGGAGACTTTTGGCAACACTGTTCTAATTTCACCCCTAAACATTAAGCTTTGTAGTCAGACTGCAGCAAATTCCCTACTGTAATAGAAAACTCATTAGGATTCAGTTTGGGTTTGGTGCAGCTTGCGGCTGGAGAAGAAATTGGAATGGCTTTTCTACATTTAGCACTTAATGAAACATTCATGTCACATGAAAACAACTGCAAACTATGTCTCATATTTGTTTTCGGAGCCGTCTGTCTTTTGAATATTTATTAGATGATGAAAGCATTGTATTGTAAGAAGGAGCTCTCCTCTAATTTAATAAGTATTTTACAGGCCGAGTACATTATTCTGGAGCAAACTCACTGAGGCATTTCTGGATCAAGTGGACACATTTATCTCTGTTTATTTTCCTGCTTATAAATTTAAATGCTGGATGTTTGAACTTACATAGAGCAAATATCACTTAATGTAATTATTTGAATAGAACTACATGTGAAAAATGCATCTTTAAGGTTGCTGTACTGTTCAATATGAGTCACTTTAAAGAGAAACGCCTTGACCCTGATGGTACAGTTAGTGCCTAATAATTCCTCATTTATGTAAGCCTTTAGTGCGCTCGAGCGCTCATCTATTCAAGCCTATTCTGAATTCCATGAGCTCAGCATGGTCCGGCCCCACTACAAAGAAAATGTCAGCTTGATGCTGATCAAGTCAAACCCTCTCCTTCACAGGTTTTAAGAAGAGATATCAGGAATGAAACGCACACACATTCTGAAGAGCAATGGCCCTGTTCTCATCACCTGGTCAGCTACACTACAGAGGGTTTAACTGCATTGGCCTTGTTGGTCAGTGATAGACACTTGTGTGATGGGGAGCGGTAGGTCAGCCTGTAGAGCACGAGTACGGTCCGCAAGCCGAGCTAATATGAATTTTTTTTTTTTTAAGAATAATTCATGCATACATTTTTCCACATAAACTTCCATGGGTTTTTAATGGATTGTGTTCCTGAATGTGAATTTCAATTAAGAAAGTAAAATTAATACCCGCCTGTAGCATTGTCTAGGAGGCGAGCCCCCGAGCCCCCGGAGTAACATTAACGTCGAGTTTGTAGAACCTGACAAAGGTGAGCGGTGAGGACCATCCTGCCGCATCACAAATGTCTTGCAGGGAGGCCCCTGCCAAAAATGCACGAGAGGCAGCCATACTCCTAGTTGACTGGGCCCGGACAGCCAAAGGGGAAGGCTGTCCGGCCGCCACATAAGCAAGTGAAATAGCCTTGACTACCCACTTGCTCATCCCTTTGCTTTGAAACCGGACCCCCTCTCGAGGGTGGTCCGTAGCAAACAAACAGCTGTTCTGACTTCCTCCACAGGGCAGCTCTGTGGACATAAGCATCTAGTGCATGAACAGGGCAAAGCAGATTAGATTTTTCCTTGTCTGACGTCAGAAAAGGCGGAGGACAAAAGGGAGAAAGTACTATAGGTCTCACAGGATTAATGGGAACCTCAGGAACATAACTCGGTCTGGGGTGCAGAAAAGTTTTAGTCATACCGGAGCAAATTCCAAGCACGAGGGTGCCACAGAGAAGGCTTGTAAATCACCTATTTTTCTTAAAAAAGATATAGCAAGAAGAAAGATAGTTTTAAGAGTGAGAAACTTCTCAGGAACTTCTTCAAGAGGCTCGAAGGGAGCTTCGGAAAGGCCTTGTAGGATAATGGCTAAGTCCCAGGCCGGCACCCTGGTGCGTACTTTAGGCCTCAGCCTCATAGTACCACGGAGGAAACGAGTAATCAAAAGGGTGTCGCCCCAGAGTAACACCACCCAAAGGAGTGTGGTAAGCTGCTAAGGCCGCCACATACACCTTTAATGTGGAGGGAGCTAACCAAGCGGAGAACCTCTCCTGCAGGAATTCCAGCACCGCGCTCGCAGGGCAGTTAACTGGATCCTACAGGCGATCTCTGCTCCATAAGGTGAAGAGTTTCCATTCAGAGCATACAGTTTCCTCGTGGAGGGAGCTCTAGAGTGTAGAATGGTCTCCACAACCTCGGTTGAGAGACCATAGCTAATGAGCTGGGCCTCCTCAGAGGCCAAGCCCACAGATTCCACAGCTCTGGGTGAGGGTGCAGGATGGCACCGCCCGACTGAGAGAGAAGGTCCCTCCTGAACGGAATCTCCAGGGGAGAGCTGTCGAGGAGCGACACAATGTCTGAGAACTGAGCGACCACTCATGGTCCCCCCCCCAACCCGTAAGGGAGGCATCCGTGGTCAGAGATACCCGCTGACACGTGCCCCCGGTAATGGGCCTTGGGCCAGAAACCAAGGATCCTTCCACATGACCAAGGTGCGGAGACACCGCCGCGTTGCCTTGATCACGCGAAAGGGGTCTTGAGCCACCACTGCAACGGTCTCATGTACAACAGGCCACAAGGAATCATGTTGGACGCTGCTGCCATCAGACCTAACAGCCTCTGATACTGTTTGACAGTGAGTGACTGGTCTAGCTTCACCCCTTTTACTGCTGAGAGGATCGACCCTATGCGAGGCTCTGATAGGCGGGCCTGCATAGAGACCGAGTTCCAGCTCACGCCTAGATATGTTATTCTCTGAACTGGAGAAAGAACGCTCTTCTTGAAGTTGAGCCTCAGCCCTAACTTCCTCATGTGTGCGAGAACAACATCTCGGACAAAGGGACCTTTTCTATGGCCCCATTCCACAAGAGGGTCTGTACTTCTTGAGTCATAACCAGAGCCTGCTCGGGGCCCACCAGCATGGGCAGAACCCTGTTGAAACTGGATGGACGACACCTGAACTGGATGGCGTATCCTATTTTGAGGGCGCCGCCCACCGCCCCACCCTTTCTGAGGGGGGAGTACTCATCTTGTCTGGCGACACTCTGTTTTTGTTGCGCCCGGTGTGAGGAGCTCGTACCCGGGGTCTGCTGCTCCCGCACAGCAGCAGACGAGACCTGGGGCTTACGGGGAATGAGCTGCTTGAGCACCGCAGACTGTTTCTTTGCCTCCTGGAACCTGTCGTTGACAGTAGTGACGGCGTCACCGAACAGGCCCCCAGGAGACAGCGGCGCATCAAGCAGGAAGCTCTTATCTTTCTCCTTAATGTCCGTAAGATTAAGCCACAAATGCCTCTCCATTGGACTGATTTCACACGTGCTTCACGACGCAATCACGCAGAGGCTTCCCAAAGCGGTGACGCAGCGCAAGTTCCCTTGAAAGGGAACAATTGTTACAACCCAAAGGGGTATAATACATGCTGCATCTAAAAAAAATTTTTTTTTAAATTATTTGTTTGCTGCAACAAAGAGACCACAAATACGGATAAATACAAACATGTATTAACAGTTTATATTAGTTGATTTACAAAGTGTGATGTGCACGTGTAAAAGTTAAAATATACAATATCAGATTATCTCACTGCGAGGAGAGTGTTCAGAAATGAAAACAGAGCAGGGGATGTTTACATGAAATTTACAGCATCACAGATTATACTTTTGTACAACATGAAAAGGGAGAACATATGCACAGAACAGAAACCAAACATACAACTCAAACAAGCAACACAAACAAAAGGTACATCAAAGATAGAGATGGATATTATTAAAATTACTTAAGATGAATATTGACAAAGTTAGGTCTTTAAACAAGAGGTTTATTCAGTGTTTCTGATCTCGGTCAGTTAGCTGCCAACTTTGTGGTAAAAGGTTGATGTCAGCAGATAATGATTGAGAGGACAATGGAACAATATGTGTATCTAGGAAAGTGAATATAAAAAAATAGAGAGAAGAGAAAAAAAAAAAAAAACAGCACTAGGACATAACGATACAGACAGACATTTCTCAACACAGCTTGTAGATACTATCACTATTCACAAGAAATAACGAATCCTGAATAGTACCTCAAAGAGGAAAACACTATTTGTTTCTGTCTTAATCTTCGAAAAGAGGAGGAGAAAACAAAAGATAACTCCAATGAGCGGTTTACCCTTTACTTTAAAATATCGTAATTTTTCAACTTGCAAGTACAGTGGGCAGGCGTTCTGAGATGTGTTTAGTACATTTTCAATAACAAACCTCATTAATCAGCTGGCAGATCAAAGTGTGGCAGATGAATTTTAAATATTTAAACCCTCCCCCCCATTCAAATGCTATCACTGATCAAAGCATTTCACTTTAATTTCATAAGTCATTTTTACTGGTAGAGAGAGCCATAAACAAAGACACACACAAAGTCCAATTAAATGTCTGGGATTTCCTGTAAACATCCCCTGCTCGGTTTTCATTTCTGAACACTCTTCTCCCTTTGTGAAAGTGAAGCATGGGGAAAATGCATGCTGAATGAGTTAATTAATTAATTTGATTGTTTATATATGAGCTGCCAAGCAACTTTAAAGAAGCCATCAGTCAGTAAGTAAACACTTTGCAAGGTGGCTATGATTTGAGTTTTGTAGTTGAAAGGTAATTACAGTGCCTGAGAAAACAAATATACTTAACCTTTCATTCTTACCCAATTTCGTCTGAAGTTCTGGCTGCATCTGCATGCTTGGATGCCATTTTTTGCCTTGCTATCTAGTAGGCTGTGATGGGTGTTAATCTAAAAAAGGAGAAAATAAGGTATCAAAATGGTGGAAATGAGTGTCATGCAAAGCACCAGGCTCTTCTTCATTTCTGCAGTCTTAATGTAAGGCAGACTACATTTGCTTCCTGCAAATTACCTTTATGGTGATTTTCCATTAAAGCCAGCCAGGACAGAGCAGTGGTGAGCATTAGTCAAGCTTACTGTAGGTCACACCTGTTACCAGAGGCTTTACTTCTATGCAATCTAAATGTGGAGTGTCAGCTCCCCCACAGAATCCTGATTGCAGAAGGAAACGCTCCGGCGCCAAATTCATTCTCCGTTCCTGTCGCGTGTGTTAACAGCCAGCCTATTTATAAGCCTGCTTAACTCACAGAGCCTGGGGCCAGGCCATCTGACTCAGTGACTGCAGTAAAACTCCTAATATACACCTTGGCAAACGTCTCCATTAGGATAAATTACTTTTTCCTTTTTCAAAAGGTGAGGCCATGGCATGCTAATTGGTCCCAATCAAGTTTGTAATCTAATCCAATTAGAGACTGACACTCTGCTCATGAAAACCTTAATTGGGATTTTGTGTCTGTGTGAAGCTGTCAGTAGGAGAGTTATAGGGGAGGAAATAATTCATGATCACCGTAAATTGGAACCAAGGTGAGCCCTCTTAATAAAATGACCAGCTTCCTGATTGAGTTTTAACACCTGGGAAAAATCGTAGTGTCAGTCAGGCACTGAATTGTGCACTTTATTGTAACTATTGTGTTGTGAAAGAAAAGTAACAAAGCCTCTTCTAATATCATAAATGCAGTATTAAAGTGAATTGTCTATATTGTATGCAGATTGTATATATAAAAAAAATCGTCATTTCAAATATGTATAAAATTCTTTCTTCTTTTTGTAGAATTTTTTTGTCCATACAATGATAGTTAAAGACATCCAAAAGTGAGCCTTTTTGTGTGTGTGTGTTTCACAGAAGAAAGAAATGCATGCAGGTTTGGAACAACGTGTAGGTACATGAATGTTTGCTTTTGGTGAACTGTTCCTTTAATCAAAGCCCTGTAATTTATACATTTAATCTCAAGATTTTATTGAGAATATCTATGCATCTAATTATTGATTAAGCAAATGGATTTCTTCCAAGGTTAGGGACCATTGAGTGCATCTTCCACAGTTGATGTAATATGATGAGCTCTTCACGAAATCTGGATTCCGCACCTCCCCGGCTGTGTGAGAGGAAGCTTTTCCCTGGTGGATCCGCAGGGTTTTCATGAACAGGCAGATGGAGAAAATATTGTTGACATTAAACTGTTCCTCTTTTAAGGAATTGTTGTGACAAGGTGGAGCTCCCATCACTCGAAATAGCAGCTGTGTACTGTTTACAAAGAGGCCCAAAGCAATGTTTGTTTCCATTGAAATGGTGGCAACCATCTCTCTGTGTTTCCCCTTACTGCTGCTTCTTTGTAATGAAAAAACTGCTCACATTAGAGGTTCCGCCTTATATTTTGCTGTCATTTGTTTTTCTTCATTGCACCCTTTATACAGGAGTCATTTAGAAAGTACTGGACTTTTTTTTATTTCGAAAGCAAACATCATTATTTCTTATTTGCAACGCCAAGAAAATGGATTCTTGTGCATTCTTTTCCCCGCCTCCTCTCCCTTTCTACCCATATTGTCTTCAGTATAATTGTTGAGTTCACTTAAGCAAGTTAAAAATGCAAGCTGGTGGAACCCTGAAAAAGGAAGCTAATGATTTGTCAGTGTGAAATCTCCAATGGCGAGTCAAATCAATGAGCAGTTCCAGGTTCATAATTACTGCTCTTTTTGCCAGCGTAAGGAAAAATCAATAAAGTCAAGTACATGAAGCACAAAGCACCCCGTTGTGTTGTAAACAGAGCAAACAGACTTCATGTGATTCACTATACATTCAGTATCTTCACAGGCCCCTTAATTAGACTATTTATTATTATTATTATTATTATTATAGGAGTAAATGGTCAATGTTTGTCTAAAATATATGACAATTTATGATTTAAATTCAATGTATCATATTAGTAAAATTATCATTAATGTTTATGTTTTTTTTTTTTATAGTGTGATCCTAAAAGCCAAAGTGTTTTTTAATCCCCTCTGACACATGGAATTCAATTATTAAACACCAATACCTATAGCTAAATGTGACAATTTGTAACAACAAAGAATTCACTTTAGAAATGCACAAAGATTTAAGTGCTCTCTTTTCATAACTGACAAAACTGCATCTGCATCTTTCCATGGCCTTTGACCCTGACCTATTTCTCACTTGACCTGCACCGATCTCATGTAGTCCGTTTTAAGGACCTATTTCCTGAAGCTATCACTGCACTTCAAACACACCACAGGCTCTACATTTCAAACAGATTGTCAGTAATAAATAAATATAAATTTGCAATAAAATTTAGGAAATAAATTAGGCGATAAATTATAAGCTTTTCTATTGGGGTTGTTAAAGATCTACTAACATTAATGATACACTGTAAAAAAAATTATGTCAATGTAAAACTTAAAAAATTTTTTTTTTTTTTGTAAAAAAGCTGAAATATTTCCTTGGGGTAACAATTGCACATTACTACTTTTTACAGTGTAGTACAGAATTTATTTTTATTCCAGCCTATATTAGCACATAGTTTATATACACTACAATGTCCTAAAATGTCTAACCCATGTGCTGCTGAGAATACTGGCAGAATTTAAAATTAATACAAATGCAAAAATGTCAGTGAAACTCACTGATGTGCCTGATATAATTATATATATATATATTTTCTTCATAAAGTGAGGCAGGTATCTCCAAAGCATAGATCATATCTCCAGTAAGGTTTGAGAAAAGAAGAAACTTTCATCTGACAAATGGTACCACTTTCCTCAGTGTCTTGTGAGACTGTATCTTTCTCCATAAATCTGTTGATGACAAGCAGCCCTTTTCTTTCTCCCAACTTATCTCAGCTGCTCGTCTTACAAATGGGCAGACAGACACACCTTTCATCTGAAACTAGGCTCAAATGACACAAATCTACATCAGGTGTCCGAACAACCACTATGAGAGTGAGACATTTGCACTATAAACAAGAAGACAAAAGGCTGATTTCTTATATAATGGCAATCCAAAAAAATCACTTCAAGAGTCACTCCTCATCTTTTCAACCTTTATCCCTCTTTTTGATGCTCATTCGTTAGTAAGGTAGATTTAAAGTGAAAAAAAATGGTAAGAGACATCAGAAGACTGAAACATATTTTATTCATATGTCTTGGTTAATTCGGAGTAGAAGCTTTCATGGAGATCCCTTTGTGCTAATTAAGGAGGTGTGGAGGAGAGAGGTGAAACAGTGAGAAGGAATATTCTTTCACTCTTAAGTTGAACACTTTATGCCATGGAAACTAATTTCAGCTGCACTATTTTGGGATTTATCATTGTATACATGATCTCTGTGTTAATCTGTGAAACACCTCTATGACATTTGTACAGTAAAGAATAATGATATGTCCCTCATAACAACGTGTGGGTAGTTGCTATTATAGCAATTATACTACAGTTCTGCCGTTAACCGGTTGCTTAGTGTTTACAAATCACTCAGCTGGAAATGCACCCTATGTTGAGTTGAGTTATTAAATGGACCACTCATTTCCACAAAAAGCTGCTTTTAAATTTTGCTAATAATACCTCCTTTCAGCCTTTTCCTAAAAGCCAAATTAAAATTTCATAAGCTGGCCTCACGTTTTCATCCCCAGAATCTCTATTAAAACTGTCTGTCTGATTGCTACTATGGCTTCTTTTTTCTCTCTGCACTTAAATTTAATCATGGGTTCTCCTTTCAGTCAAAAGCATACAGCACCCTGGCTAAACATACATTTGGAGGCAGATTATCTTCTCAGATCTGTGCATAAGGAAAGTGTATGCAGTTTTCTGCTTTTCCACACCAAAATACACATTGAAAATTAAAATTATGCCATAACAATAAACTTAAAAACCAAGTTCCTATTTGAGTTGTTAATTCATGTCATGTCAAGCATAATCACAATCAACCAGTCATTCATTACACTGTCAATCATCAGTGTCACTTCTGAGTACTCATGTACATCCCAAGTAATAGTCATATGTATTATGCCAGAGATGGGCAACTTTGGTCCTGGAGGGCCACTGTCCTGCAGAGTTTAGCTTTACCCCTAATCAAATCATCACAAGTGCACTGGTCCTCCTTCACTGCTACATTCCCACACTCACACCCTGGACTACATTCCCAGCCTCCCTCCTGGTTCTCACCTGCACTCATTCAGCCATCACCTGCACCTGCCACTGATCACCACCTCATCAAGACACATATAAGAGTACTCACTTCTCACTCCGTCATTGTCTACTTTACGACAAGGACTATCTACAACTTACCTGAACGTTTACCTCTTGTGAGTCTCTGATTTCCTACTAGTGATGCAAGGTCCGATTCATTTCCGTGAACCGGTTATTTTCGGACAGTTCGGCTCAATGAACTGGTTCAAAAAGCCGATTCATAGGTTCCTGACATCATCATGCAATGATGTCATTATGCATTTCTTTTATATATTTTTTATGCATTTCTCAGTGTCATGTTATATCAAGGAAACATTCAAATAAAGTAATGTGTCAATGCATATTGAAACAATCGAATAAAGTTATTTGCGTGAGTGCATTTGCTGATTATTGCCTTTCATTCACTTAAGTTAATGTTGTTTGTGTTCACAGTTAATTCATTTATTCTTCACGTTGGATTCGACTGAAAATTGCGCAACTACAGTACACATTACAGGTACTGATCATGTCTGTTATGTTACATGTCTAAAGTAGCCTATATAGAAAGAATAAACCAGTCTTATAAACGTATACATTTTGCTTAACTTAAAATATAATCTGCATGCACAATAAACTACAGTAAAGTGTATTTAAATTTCTTGACAGAAAGGTTTTTGCAGGTTTTAATAAAATGTTATTTAATAATAGTAGTCATAAGCATATTTCCAGTAGCCTACGTGCCTCAGACTTGCGTCACCAACTCAATCATCCTCGGTAATCCTCAGCAAACTTCGACAGCTGGTTGAACTGGCTCTTTCAGTTCTTTTTCTAGTCGGACGTGCTACTTCGGCTTTTGCATCTTACGTCATTAACCCGGAACTAAAGTGAACTAAAGTTCGATTCAGTTTGATTAATGAACCGGCTCAACCGGTTACTTGCTGAGAACCGGCTCAAAAGAACGATTTGGTCAAGAACCGAACATCACTATTTCCTACCTCCTCCTTGAGTCTCCATTACTCCGGCGATCCCACTTCCTCACCTCCTTGGATCTTCCACAGAAGTTTGTGCTCTCCACTGTCACCTCTCACGAATCCCAGAGCTCCAACACCACCTGTAACACAGTAAAGTCTTTGGTTATCATTCTGTTCTCCTTTTCATCTGATATGTCAAGTTTGCTTACCTGCCTGTCCCGTTTCTGCTACGCTGCAAATAAACGTGTTATTCTCACCATATGCTGTTGTCATACCTGGTGTTTCCTGACACAAACACACCTAAACAAGCTAATCAAGGTCTTCAGTATTACTGAAAAGCTACAGGCAGGGGAGTTTTATCATGGTTGGAGCTAAACTCTGCAGGACAGTGGCCCTCCAGGACCAAAATTGCCCATTCCTGTATTGGGATGTTGTAATACTTAACGACCAAATAAATTAATTAAGCATCTTAACTTTGAGGATTTAAGACAAGTTAGAGGGCCTTTAAAATTATTTTCAAAAGCATTATTTTCAGGAAATTTAATTTGAATTTGAAAAAAAGATTAGAACAATTTTAAGAAGAAAGACGAAAACATTCGTAAAATCCCCCTGTAGTCAATCATGTTATCCCTTAAAACTCCTCCCTTGCTTCATTTAATATACGCTAAGCCATGAATGTGCATTAGTCCCCGTCAGAGGTGGACAAAGTACACAACCTCATTACTTGAATAAAAGTACTACTGGTCAAATATTACTCCATTACAAATGAAAGTTGTAAAGGTCGATTTTTACTTAAATAAACATACATAAGTACTTGCTTTTAAAGTATCAAAAGTCTTAAGTATCAAAAGTAAATGCATTATTTTATTATTATTGTTGCATTGTTGTATGAATGCAAGCTGTGCCATCATGGTGGTTTAAGCCAGTCATTGATGCTCCATCTGACATGCTAGCCTACGACCACCCTGAACTCATTTAAATACTTGTTTAAAAGTTACAAAGCTCTTATCAAAGTTGAAGTCATACTAGAAATGAAAGGTTTCTACAGGTTTCTAATCACCTGTTTCCTTACCTGCTGTCCTCGGATCCCGCCTCCTATCTTCAGTCTTCAGCAATCCGTTCTCTGCTCATCGGGTGTTTCACTCCATCATCCCACTGCATCTACAAACAGAGACATTTCCGATTATCCTTCAGCTAAGTCAAGTTCTGATATCCTTGAACTGTTTTACTCACCAGTGCTTCATTCACTTGCCCAGCTGTGTGTCTGACATTCAATAAACTCTGTTTATATATCACTCACGTGCCTGTCTTCTTCTGTTACGTGACAAGAGGTGAGAGACGGCTATATATACTGACTTCCTCTTGCGCTGATTGGTTGATTACCTGAATGTACTCCTCTCGAACTTTGTTAAACAAAACTTAATTTAGTTTTAGACACATTTGAATTGTTTCAGTTTTAGTCTAGTTTTAGTTGACTAAATATAAAAAGATTTTAGCAGATTAAATCAACTAAAATTCAGTACTTCTGCTCTTGCGTCTGAGAGGCAGCTTTCTGTGTGCGCACAGAAAACCGGATTGAATTGAACTCTCTTTCGTATCGCTACCCTTTTTCAGACTTATTCAGTGTCTGCTCTTCTCTTTCTCCCAGACGTTTACATTTTTGAGTGTTTTATTAGACATGCATCAAGTGTATGCCAATTTATGTCACGCCAGGTAGATCAGCATGTTACAATTCAAATGTGCACATAGCAGTTTTGGACATCAGTTCTGACTGGATCTCTTCCCAAATTGTCCCTCCCTAACATTTTCGTCTCTTTTTTATTCATTGACAAAAATGTTAACAGATTTTTTTTTATTTAGCTGTCAAACATAGAAAACACTTAAAACTAAACGAATATTTTTAGAAAACTGAAACATAATTTCTAAGTATGGCCAAAGGTGCACGCATTGCGCCTAGGAACCACTTTCTTCTATTTTGCCATCAACTGATCGGTGTTCAAAAATGCTTGGAAATCATTGAACTTCATGTGACCCTTCAAGAGTGATTACTGATATTGTCTGCAAAAAAATTCCAATCACGATTTAAAGAAGAAAAAAAATCATCCTCTGACTTTCAAAGCGGCTACATAGAAACGACTTTCGACTTTGAGGACATTGATAGAAATGTAGTGGAGTGAAAAGTACGATATTTGTCTTTCAAATGTAGTGAAGATAAAGTCATACGTTTCCAGAAAAAAATAATACTTAAGTAAAGTACAGATACTCAAAAATTATACTCCACCTCTGGTCCCCGCCTCCACTCAATCAAACCATCTCGGACTATTTGTTTGAACCAGAAACTGATTCAGAAGAATTGGAAGAGCGAATTATACAGGTGTGGCGAGGTGGAGGAGCGAGAGACGTGGGAGACGCGTCCACCGCGTCTACAGCGTCCACGGTGTCCACCTCGTCCATCTCGCCACATACCTACTCCCATATCTTCACTTGCTCCAGCACCACCGCCTCGGGCAGCCACTCGCGGTTTTCTCTCTTCCGCGCTGCCCAACCTCCTCAGCACCGCAATCCCCCTCAGCAGCGAGGGCTCTTCGACAGCATGTCCCTCCTTCCTCCCGGGTTTCGGCACCAATGTAATACAGTTCTTTGTTCAGGGAAGAAGGAGGCGGAAACCGGCGAACATTTAAAAGACTTTAATAAACAAATAAACAAAACGAAAGTAACGCGGGCAGCCCCTCACGGACAGCTGCCACACACACATAATAAAACATAAACAAAACACAACGTAAAGTCCAGGCCTGGTCCTCTCTCGTCCTTCACTGGTGTCGCTCATCCTTATATGCCTCCGAGCTCCCTCATGAGAGGACTCGTCTCTCACTCATCCACCTCGCCACAACAGGCTTGTCTACAAGTCAATGTATCAGAATGCAAATACATTTTATGTATTGCTCTCTATGTTGGACATATAACGGCAATAAATATGATTAGCCTTTGGTTTGACTATGTTCTCAAACAGCTAATAATGTGTTGCTAATGCTAATATTATACAAACCATGTTCCCATTCACCATCTTAGAGTCAGACAGCTGCCTTCTAAAAATCAACATCCAGGAATGCTTTGAACAAGCATATATTTCATCATAACATTGTAATATACATCATATACATAATTCAAATTAATTTTTCATGTCAACAACAAATATACCAGGATAACCTGGCTTCTCTTGAGACTCCCCTGCTTCACAGCATAGTAATGATATGCTAAAGCCCACCCACACTTTGACTGGATTGACTGCAACATGTTTGTGAAGTAGAGAAAATGGGCAATTTCAAACCGCGTTTTTGAGACTGTCTTTGGTAAACTGCAGTTTTAAGGAGAAAATACTAAGCAATGGTGTTGACTGATGAATTTGCACATGGTTTGCCTTAAAGCATATTAAAAACACATACATTGTGGTGAGATTTTCACCACAGGGGGTCTTTAAGAAATGTTTTTGGGAATACAAAATATTCAAAACTTTAATTTAACATAAAAAAAAAGGAAATAGCAGTTAAGAATAATTAACTAATTATATTATTAATTTAATTATATTATAATTATTATTATATTTAGCAACCACTGGCAGACTGCATCTGAATCAAATTAGGTGTAATTTATCATTAATTTAATAATCAGTGTGTTTTTAATTTAATTTTCACAGGGGTAAAGATTCAAACAAAGAATGTCTTCAGAGAAATAAGAGTGATTTGATGAGCCTGTATAAGAGACAACAAGTCCCTGTATCATAGTGGTTAGACTGAGGGACTACACAAAAAGCTGAGCAAAGAGATTCAGTTTTCTGCCTTTTTATGCTTCAAAGAAGCTTGGTTAAAAATTGTGTGGTGTGACCTGAGGCAGTCTTTAGGTTTTAGCTCCTGTCATTTGAAAGTGGTAACTAGTGCTGTGGGACTGCTTGCCTGCTCACAGCTCATTTAGCTGATGTGTTTGTCCCTGGTGACTTATAAACTAAAATGATTTATGCTTACAATGATTTAATTGCTAACACAACACTATTATTTTATTTGTCAAAGTTGTTGATATATAAGACCTTTTTAAACCTTTTACCTTTTGACTGGAGTAATTTATTTTATTTTTATTAAGCACAGGTATCATATTATGTTAAATACTTTAGTTTAATGAATGTGTCATGGTGAATTATGCTAATTGTTGTACCATGCAAGTTAATCATGCATATGCCCAGATGATAAGAACATTCCCAAGACAAAGGTTAATATTAGCACAGAGAGTTTCTTCATCTAACCTCTTAATTAACCAAGTAGCCTCTCTGACTAGTCACATTTTACTCATCAGTGTAAATGGTGAAAGGGTAGAGCAAGCCAGAGAGAAGGAGGTTAGATCAACATTTGCACTTCATTAAACGTCATGTAGATAGTAAGAGCTGTGCAGATATACAGTGCAGAAAAATGTTGCTGTTCAGTAGGGTGTAAGTGCCACAGGCTAATATTCTAGTAAAAACCTTTTGTGTTAAAAAATCCACAGATTGTTACAAAAACTTCTCGTTGGAATTAAGTTCCCATAGCGTCAACGTCATGATGCGGCACAGAGTTCCGCTTAAAAGGGAATGTCTCAGTTTACGTATGTAACCCGGTTCCCTTAAAGGGAAATGAGACACCTCATCATGATGGTGACGCTATGCCTGAAGCATATGTCTAAACACAATCTGATTGGCCAAATGTATGGACGTCACGGCACAAAGCAGTGCATCAATAAAGTCCATAAATAGAAGCCAGGAACATTTGTTGATAGATTCAGTTGTCTGAAGAAGGTCCGTGGCAACAAGATGCGGTTCCTCTCAGGGAACCAGGTTACATATGTAAACTGATACATTCTCTTTTGAGTGTAACTCCATGCAGCATCATGATGTTGACGCTATGGGAACATAATTCCAACTTCGGCACGCCTACAGCAAGAGCCTGCCTACAAGGCTGTGTATAAGCACAGACTTTTGTTGAGTGCAGACTAGACTTGGACTAACCCTGAAGGACATGGGATCCTGGGGTTGAATCTGTGTCTAAGCTGTAAATCCTGATGAAAGTGTGCAGAGAGGACCAAACTGCTGCAGCACAAACATCTTGTAAAGGTGCACCCCTCGCAAGAGCTCTAGAAGATGCTACACTCCTAGTGGAGTGGGCCCTGACACCTAGAGGCGACCTCTATTGTGGCCACCCAAACATACACTGAACAAAATTATAAACGCAACACTTTTATTTTTGCCCCCATTTTTCATGAGCTGAACTCAAAGATCTAAGACTTTTTCTATGTACACAAAAGGCCTATTTCTCTCAAATATTGTTCACAAATCTCTCTAAATCTGTGTTAGTGATCACTTCTCCTTTGCCGAGATAATCCACCCACCTCACAGGTGTGGCATATCAAGATGCTGATTAGACAGCATCATTATTGCACAGGTGTGCCTTAGGCTGGCCACAATAAAAGGTCACTCTAAAATGTGCACAGCACAGCACAATGCCACAGATGTCACAAGTTTTGAGGGAGCGTGCAATTGGCATGCTGACTGCAGAAATGCCCACCAGAGCTGTTGCCTGTGAATTGAATGTTCATTTCTCTACCATAAGCCGTCTCCAAAGGCGTTTCAGAGAATTTGGCAGTACATACAACCGGCTTCGCAACCGCAGACCATGTGTAACCACACCAGCCCAGGACCTCCACATCCAGCATCTTAACCTCCAAGATCGTCTGAGACCAGCCAACAGGACAGCTGCTGCAACAATCGGTTTGCATAACCAAAGAATTTCTGCACAAACTGTCAGAAACCTTCTCAGGGAAGCTCATCTGCATGCTCGTCGTCCTCATCGGGGTCTCGACCCGACTGCAGTTCGTCGTCGTAACCGACTTGAGTGGGCAAATGCTCACATTCAATGGCATCTGGCACTTTGGAGAGATGTTCTCTTCACGGATGAAACCCGATTTTCACTGTACAGGGCGGATGGCAGACAGCGTGTATCGTGTGGGTGAGCGGTTTGCTGATGTCAACATTGTGGATCGAGTGGCCCATGGTGGTGGTGGGGTTATGGTATGGGGAGGCGTATGTTATGGACAACGAACACAGGTGCATTTTATTGATGGCATTTTGAATGCACAGAGATACCGTGACAAGATCCTGAGGCCCATTGTTGTGCCATTCATCCATGACCATCACCTCATGTTGCAGCATGATAATGCACGGCCCCATGTTGCAAGGATCTGTACACAATTCCTGGAAGCTGAAAACATCCCCGTTCTTGCATGGCCAGCATACTCACCGGACATGTCACCCATTGAGCATGTTTGGGATGCTCTGGATCGGCGTGTATATCCAGCAACATCGCACAGCCATTGAAGAGGAGTGGACCAACATTCCACAGGCCACAATCAACAACGTGATCAACTCTATGCGAAGGAGATGTGTTGCACTGCGTGAAGCAAATGGTGGTCACACCAGATACTGACTGGTTTTCAGACCCTCCCGGACCCCCCCAATACAGTAAAACTGCACATTTTAGAGTGGCCTTTTATTGTTGCCAGCCTAAGGCACACCTGTGCAATAATCATGCTGTCTAATCAGCATCTTGATATGCCACACCTGTAAGGTGGATGGATTATCTCAGCAAAGGAGAAGTGCTTACTAACACAAATTTAGACAGATTTGTGAACAATATTTGAGAGAAATAGGTCTTTTGTGTACATAGAAAAAGTCTTAGATCTTTGAGTTCAACTCAAAAAGTGGCCTTTTTATTGTGGCCAGCCTAAGCTCTAGCATTAAGGATAGTTTATTTGACCCCAGCCGATCGACCAGAATCTATGAGCTGGTACCCTTCAGGGGCCAGACCCAAAGTTCCTTTCCATATCTCTGGCCGGGGATGAAGTATCGTCCCTCTCACTTGAGAGATAAGTTCTCTCCGGATGGTGATCTCCCATTGGAGGCCATCCAGGAGAGATACTAGGTCCGCAAACCACACTTGGCTGGCCAGAATGGAGTCCCTAGAAGAAGGCAAATTCAGTCCTAGGTGAACTCTTGCTAGACCTGCTGGGAGCAGAGCTATCAGAGGAAAGGCATACAAATGTAGCCTCAGCCAATCCTATACCATGGCATCCAGCCTCAGATGATCTGGATGTGTGATGGTGAACAAGAGAGGACAGTGTGTTGTTTCCTCGGAGGCAAACAGATCCACTTCCACTGGGCTGTACCTCTGCCATATGGACTCCACTACTTGTGGATTGAATCGCCAATCTCTGGGCCTCAGCTCCTGTCTTGACAGGGTGTCTTTACCTCAAATTCTGACATTTTTTTTATAATTTCGTTTTGCTTGAGGTCCTTAATCAGCGAACTGACAGCAACTAACTGAGCGAAGATGGGGCGAATGGCCTGTTTGTTCGCCTCTACCTCCTGAATCACCGATGGTGGCGGGATAAGTGCATTTCCCTCTAAGAGCCCCGAAGGGAATCTGAAACACACTGAAGCGGTATAACCGCTCTAACACTCTTGGGTCCCGGAGCCCAAAGGGGTCATAACTGCTTTTTCTTGGGTGTTCTAGCGGAGATGACTTCCCTCAGGTCAGTCCTCCCCCTAGGCAGCCTAGCCTGTGCGGGTCTCCCGGTCACCCTTTCTTTACATCTGGGGGCTAGAAAGACCAGACTTTCCTTTTGCTCATCTCTTTTGTCTTTCTTTGAGATAGGCCCCGGTCGAACACGGCTAGAGGACCCGGTGAGGGATTAGGTCCTTGAATGCCGCTGATTGATGTTTCACCTCCTGATACCTGTCAACGACTGTATTAACTGTGACGCCGAACTGGCAGCAAGGTCGAAGTCAGGGCGTAAAGGAGAAAGGCCTTATCTCTTTCTTTAGTGCCCATTTGGTTGAGCCACAGATGCCGCTTCTCACCGTTGTCCAGATGTTTGAGGACTGCCATCGTGTTCAGGGACGCACCAGCCTAGCCTATAGTTTTGAAGTAACTAAAACCAACAACTTCACTAGAGACACTGCACAGGTAGGATTAATTCACACATGCAATCGCTCTCACATTCATTCAAATACAGTCAAACCAAAATGCATTCAGACACCTTCAAATTTTCTCACATTATCACAGTTTATTCGCTATAGTTTAGAAAATGGTAATACAATATGACAAGAACTCAGGGTTAAACTGTGTCATCAGATAACTTTGATAGAAAGGTATGTAATGGATTACAATAAACTAATCAGCTGTCAGATGTTAAATTTAAGTACACAATTAGGCCACATTCACATGAAGCCAGAGCTTTCCTTATCCAATCTTTTTTTCCCTTTGTCTCAAGAAATATCGGCGTACACACAAAACCACTGAAACTGACTCAAAACGATGTAGTATACATGCCAGGCCAGTATGTGGCGCTGTAATTCTGCCACAGAAATACACTAAAAACGGACAAGAAGAGTTGTGGCTAGAAGGGGTATAGCAATGGTAGGAAGTTAGGCAAAACCTCACAATAAAATAACAATAAATAAATTTGCTACTTACCAGATTGTGTTTTATTAACGCCTACACCTACCCCAACCCCAACCCTAAACCTACCCTTACAATAATGCAAATACAGTAATTAAATGACGTAATATTGATGTGTGCATGCCCAGTGCCCGTAGCTGTATCCCTTCTAGTCTTCAATGTGCGGGACGTGGTGTGATGACATCACCGTTTCACAAAATATATGGATTGGCTGTACACCCGAAAACGCAAAGGTGTCGCTTTCAGATTTATCCACTCTGGGACCCGGTTTCAAAAAATATCGGTTTTAGGCTCCTAAAACGCTGTATTCGTGTGGACGAAACGCTGATACGATACAACATTTTTACGTATACAGCTAAATGCGTCTCTGTGTGGACGGGGCCTTATTTAATACCAATTTAGGTCAACCAATCACCAAGCAATGCTTAATTTTGTTCAGTCTGTGGTGTAAAAGGTCGCATTAGCAATTAAAGAAAAAATACTTAAGCAAAACATGGTCAGGTCAAAGTGTCTGAATAATTTTGGTCCCAAATTTTTTTCAATTTTACTGGTTCACTGTATGAAGAATTTTGGGGTATAATATGTCACAGTTTACTTTATTTTGCTATTGTGTCCTGCACCCACTAGTAAAAAATTATATCTGGTGTCTGAATAATTTTTGACTGTAAATGTAAGCATCAACAAGGCATTTTCGCCCACAGGACTGCCGCATACTGGATGTTTTTCCCTTTTCACACCATTCTTTGTAAACTCTAGAAATGGTTGTGCGTGAAAATCCCAGTAACTGAGCAGATTGTGAAATACTCAGACCGGCCCGTCTGGCACCAACAACCATGCCACGCTCAAAATTGCTTAAATCACCTTTCTTTCCCATTCTGACATTCAGTTTGGAGTTCAGGAGATTGTCTTGACCAGGACCACACCCCTAAATGCATTGAAGCAACTGCCATGTGATTGGTTGATTAGATAATTGCATTAATGAGAAATTGAACAGGTGTTCCTAATAATCCGTTAGGTGAGTGTATATATATATCTTTACTTCTTCAGCCATTTCTATTTCAAAGAATGGTGTGAAAAGGGAAAAACATCCAGTATGCGGCAGTCCTGTGGGCGAAAATGCCTTGTTGATGCTAGAGGTCAGAGGAGAATGGGCCTACTGATTCAAGCTGATAGAAGAGCAACTTTGACTGAAATAACCACTCGTTACAACCGAGGTATGCAGCAAAGCATTTGTGAAGCCACAACACGCACAACCTTGAGGCGGATGGGCTACAACAGCAGAAGACTCCACCGGGTACCACTCATCTCCACTACAAATAGGAAAAAGAGGCTACAATTTGCACGAGCTCACCAAAATTGCACAGTTGAAGACTGGAAAAATGTTGCCTGGTCTGATGAGTCTCGATTTCTGTTGAGACATTCAGATGGTAGCGTCAGAATTTGGCGTAAACAGAATGAGAACATGGATCCATCATGCCTTGTTACCACTGTGCAGGCTGGTGGTGGTGGTATAATGGTGTGGGGGATGTTTTCTTGGCACACTTTAGGCCCCTTAGTGCCAATTGGGCATCGTTTAAATGCCACGGCCTACCTGAGCATTGTTTCTGACCATGTCCAACCCTTTATGACCACCATGTACCCATCCTCTAATGGCTACTTCCAGCAGGATAATGCACCATGTCACAAAGTTCGAATCATTTCAAATTGGTTTCTTGAACATGACAATGAGTTCACTGTACTAAAATGGCCCCCACAGTCACCAGATCTCAACCCAATATAGCATCTTTGGGATGTGGTGGAACGGGAGCTTCGTGCCCTGGATATGCATCCCACAAATCTCCATCAACTGCAAGATGCTATCCTATCAATATGGGCCACCATTTCTAAAGAATGCTTTCAGCTCCTTGTTGAATCAATGCCATGTAGAATTAAGGCAGTTCTGAAGGCGAAAGGGGGTCAAACACAGTATTAGTATGGTGTTCCTAATAATCCTTTAGGTGAGTGTATATATATATATATATATATATATATATATATATATATATATTTGAAATGATGCATTATGAACTGGTGCAAATAATATACAATTTACATGAATTTTTCTTCCAGAATATTTATTTTTGGGTGGCATATAAACTGATTTGTTGACATGCTGTCGAACAATATCTTAACTGTATGTTCATAGGGCAACCAGGTCTAGGAAAGTCTACTGGTGACTAATCAGTACAGTAACTGGTGACATATGAAAGTTGCTGAAAATGTAAACGAGGCTTCATATGCCAACATGTAAGTACGTAAGTTTAATGGTTGAGTGGATTTTTCAATTAATTATTTATAAATTGAGCCGTAAAACTCCAAATGCTACCAATAAGACAAAGGTTATGTGTCACTTGGAAATTTTGCTATTAGGGTCATGTGTCGCTAGAAATCTAGGGCTGACGATGAGAGTGTGGCTTGTCTGTGCAGTGAGAGAACATCTCCATTACTCCATCAGCGCAAATTAGATGCACAAATTATTCAGAACCTTTCGTCCATCATCAGTGGCTCTGAAAAGTGCTTACTGGGGTTAACATACCACAGAGAGCTTAAAGTGCACTTATTCATTTCAAAGAAAATATTTAACGCTGCCGAAGCGTCCGGCCTCAGCAGATCTCAAGTGGTCATCCACGCTAAACTGGTGGTAAGATTTACCAATGAGCCCAAGCGGGCTCTGCAAATCGACTTGCCTTCCTCAAACAAATTAATGAAATTCAGCACTGTAGTGTGTTTGAAAAAATCCTCCTGACTGACATGGACTTATGATAGACCTTGAGACAGTAATCCTGCTTATAAAACAAGTTTTACAAAAAAATGGCACCTAAATATTTTGTCAAATTGTATTTGGACATAAGTCATACTTAAAATTTTAAAGGAAGATAAAAACACTTCTCAAGCAAAACATTTTCTGTATAGAAGTGTCCAAATATATTTTCATCTTCTTTTGGAATACATCATTACAGATTGGACAGCTGCCTAACCTTGAAGTTTACATGTCGGTCTGTGAGACACATGTATACAGTAAAGTACTTTACTTGTCTCATCTTACATTACTAAACAGTGCATGCAGCATACATATAAAACTAGAGCAAATCTTTCTGGGTCTTAGTCTGTCAACCTCATCTTTCTCTACCAATCTCATGTGCTTTTTTTCTCTTTCTTTATAACACAGTGCCTCTCTCAGCCCTGCTGAATGCCTATGGCATGCCCTGGCTTGCCTTCTCATTGACTTCTACCAAACAGTAGAGTCCAGGGCCAAAATAATTTGTATCTGTTCAATAAATCATTAAAGACTGTCATGCTATTTTCTACACTCTACTCCTCACCCTTCTCTCTCCCCATTCCCTTCTCTCAAAGGTCTTGTTAATGTTTCAAAACTGCACATAAGACACAGCAGCTAGACGCTTAATTTGAAAGGTGCCCATAGGGCACCTGCAGGATTTTTTTTTCTTCGACTCCTCTCGCCTCTGTAGTGTTAACACCTAGTGCATTTCAGACGGAGGATGTCAGGGCTGGGGGGTGAGGGGGAAGATGGAGGGACAGAGGGAAGAATTGTACAAAGTGTGCCCTCCAGAAACAGCTTTTACCCTAAAAACCTCATCTGATGAGTATGCGAAGAATCATGGGGTTAAGTGCTTTAACACATCAGTTTTTAAATTGTAAAAGGTAGATATAGACAGTCAAAAGCACACAGTGAAAGCCCAGGCAATTTGAACTCAAATCCTAATTGTCTTATGATGTTTTGAATTAATGAATATTTTCCTCCATGTCAGGGTTAATTTCATGTCACTGGCTTCTAAATTATGTTCCAACTTTTTGAGCAGTCGAGGAGCACAAAATATATAAATAAATAAAAGCAGGATATTATAACTACACCATGGTCATTAAAAAGTCATGTGGTTTCACTGTGATGTGCTTGCTGACCCATGCAAAAAGTGTCTTGACGAGTCAATTTAAGATGCACAAAACTAATGAACTGCAAAAAAATGCTTTTTTATGCATTAAATGTCTCTTGGAAACTGTCGATAACCTTAAAAAGTCTAATGATTTCTTATCAGTGCTTGAATGAACCGTAAAATCACCTTTTGAGATATTGACATTTACACAGTCATGAGCAGCAGAACTCCAGCCTCCATATAACAGCTGACGGCTACTTATTCCGAAAGAAAAACAGCCTTAGTGCTGAGCTATGGAAACCAATGCTGTATGAATTCATTTCAGATAAATAGTTAACTCTCGGCTTCATAAATAATAGATAAATACTCATTAATAATTTGATAAAAAATATCCCCGAGCAGTTTTTGCCTCATTGTACATCATTTTTTAAGTATGTCAGATGAACCCTCATTTATTTTCAATTCCATGCCATGTCTGTGTTTTGTAAATTTGTATATTGGTCTTTCTACTTATTTATTTTACAGATACAGTTTTAATATTTGATGTGTAGCACTAAATTACATTTGTTTCCTTTTTATGAGGACAACCGGCAAGCTAGATACAAGAGGAAGGGTGTTGAGATGTTAATAGTAAGTGTTATTAATGTCCATAGAATTCAAGAACTTCATTAATTTTTTACAAGAAATATATACTGTGCATGAACTCTGGGGCTAATTTGCCTTGTGATTGTTGAGGGAGAGTATTCAAATTATTCTAGCCTTACTTGTTTACTAAAGAAGTACAACTGGAAGACCTTGTGTTTTCATTGGATTGCAAGTGTGATTGAAAGATTGACGAATTTCATTTCTCCACAATAATTTTTTTTTTTTACTCAAAATACTTAAATACTTAAAAGGGGAATAAAACAGTTCACTGCTGTATGAGAGCTCTTGTCAGACAGACACTCCTTGATTTGGGGTAATATATTCTATCAAACCATGGCTATAGTTAAAAGCAAGAGTGGTGGTCAGAACTAGCAGCTCATTACTGAGAGGAGCTCAGTGCCTGTCTCAGAGCCCTGCTTCACCCCAGGGTGCTAACACTGCTCAGAACCTAGTCGGCAGCAGGTACGGGCTGAACTTTCCAATGAAATTATGCTTCTTGACATCTGCCCAAACAGTGCTTAGCCAAACACCAGGAAGGCTGTTTGTGAAAATCTATCACAGTTGAGGGCACTGTTTGTGGCAATCTCTGCACATCTGTGCTGGAGATGTGAGGGGCTGGAGGTGGGGTCCAGTAGGCACAGATTGAGTAATCATTATTGAAGGACAGTGTAAGTAGTCCTTGGCCGCCTGACTAGAAATCAAATATTCCAATGTTCTCTCATGCTCCTGAGTTGGCCGTAGGAGTAGGTCAGTGCACAGTACGAGGCCTGGCATGGCTAGATTTGCTGGCGCTCACATGACTATTTGTAGAGTGAGGAGGTGGATAAATGCCATTCCTTCCAGAAGGTTTAACTTAGAGATGTGGGCCATCAGCTCACTAAAAAACACATTATGACACATTAAAAACCATAAAAACTTGGTGGTTATCTAAATTAAAAAGAAAATATGACATTATTCACTTTTGTTTGACCTGGTCATATCTTGCTTTGCGTAGCTACATCAAGTGTTTGCTATTGTAATTTTGAAGAAAAATAAATCAGGTGTTATGAAATGCATAGATAGTTCTGTGGTAACACTTTAGAATGATGGTCCGTCATAGGAACAGGAAGTAATGCAGGACAAATGAGTAGTACATTAAAACTTCAGCTATTAACTAATATGGAAACAAGATTAACTAATCAGTAAGTAATAGCAAATTTAGGACTGAGACAGTTCCTTATTAGGTAATCAATAATTACTGAATGAGATTAGCCTCATTAACAACTAATAACTGTGAAAAATTATAAAGAATTACCAATTCATTACTAATGATTACAACATTGACGTGTCTGAAACATGAGCGAACATCGTTTTTGCTCTAAACGTGGTCATAAAATGCATTACTAATACCTCAAGTATTATCTAGTCTTTATGCAGGAACTATAGTGATCTGGACCATTATTTTAAAGTGAAAAGCTTTTCTTTTTTTCACTTTAAAATAGTGGTCCAGATCAATAGAGGAACCTCTTTGACTAATTCCAGTTCAGCCAGTTTGAAAACTAAAAGAAAGAAAACAATTGAAAATAATTGGTTTGATGACATTTTATATCATTAAATTTACATCATAACATTTCTGGATGCTGCTGCATTAGTTCTTACCACTTAAATGTATTAAGTTAACCCAAGTTAACGCGAGAACTTCTCTGACTGATTCAGAGTTGTTCAACCAATTCAGTTCACAAATTGATTGTTCAGCATGATCAGATGAACCAGTTTGCAAAAAACGGACAAAAAAAAAATGATGTATGCTGTTTACAAATCGTGCATCACTAAAATGGTCCAAGTAGTGTGATTTTTTCCCCTTAAACTAATTAAGTGCAAACCCTGCAATGCACCCGGTTTTAAAGATTTCATTGGTCATATCAATCACAGTGCAATGCGTCTACAAAACAAGGAAATAAATACTAACCCCTAACCCAAATCTAACCATAACCTTCCCTAGTGAAAAAAAACCTATTCCAAAATGTATTTAAAATATATTTATTTCATAAAGTATACTACAAATCCATTTACATATTTACTGATATATCGCTTGAGACTTACTGATATAAATATTATAATTAAACTTTATTTGGAGTACTTCTTTATTGCACAATGCACATTTCTAAATATTAACCCTAAAATGTGTTTAATATCACTATTAGTATGATCTCTGTATAATATCAGTCTTTAAATGCACAATATTTAAAGTGTACCTAAAATATACTTGCAATAGTTCCATTTTAGCACAATCAATCACATCATCTAAGTGTAACAAGCTAGCTATGTCTCCACTGTGTAAAAAAAAAAACACTAGAATAAAAAAGATCATCGTAAGGACTGTGTTGAAGTTGGACTTATTTTGATCCACTCTACAGGAGTAGTAGCTTTAGCTTTCTGACTATTTCAACTCTACACAAAAGGCAGAATGTCAAGTATTGGAGCTATGGGCACTCTTGAGTAGAGAAGAAAGGAAATTAATTATCTTGCAAAGTACATTTTTATCATGGGCAGAAACTGACACATATTGATTAATGAGCCAGTAAGTGTTTGCTTGCTGGAATATTAATTAATTTCCTTATAAAGGCAAGAGAAATCATTAAGACAGGTGAGAAGACCTTGACTTCACAAGCCCAACAAAGGCGCAGGGAGCCACATAACGACGAGTAAGTAGATGTGGAGAGAGAGAGAGAGAGAAAGAGAGAGAGACAGTAAGTGAGAGAACAAAGTTCTCGATTGGTTGCCTCTTCAGGTCATCTGCCTGCCCTGCTCCAGACGTTCTCTCACCACATCAAACCACCATAGTGGGCCAATTAGCACAGCCACCGCGCTCTGTTCCCTCTTATTTATCTCTGTTATGAATCCCATCATCTCGTAATTTACGCTCTAAAGGATCTGTAGTGAAGATCAAATGGCTGTGTTTGAGTATCAGGGCAGGAGGAATCACAACAAGTTAACCAAGAAACTCTTTTTTGAAAAGACTTTGTGTACTTATTATTATTATTATTTTCCCCCAGAACTGGTTCTTTGAAAACTGCTGCTTGATCACACAAATCCCAGCGCTTTGGGCACATTTACTGCCTATTGTACAATCGTAAAGTTCTTGTACAATAAAGAGGAAATATAGGTTTAAAGCACCAGAGCTGGGGAAGCCTCATGGCTCCGCTCAATTATAATGAAGTGTGTGATGGAAGATGTAGGGCAGGCTTGGCCGGAGGGATCCACAGGGGAAACCTGCTCAGGGTCTACAGTGAGAGTTGGATGGTAACAGACCTGTCTCCACTCATAGGCCTCTGCCTGGAGCACTCTCACCTGCCCTGGAGCCCAGAGGAGGCCACGCACCCTCCTTATCATCCCACTGTGTGCTCTGTAGAAACTCAACCCTGACCCCACTCTCAGCCGCTTTATGGACCATGGACCAGGGTTGAGGGATGTGGGCTGAGAAAGGCCTTTGGACTTTTATAGACTTAGTGTATTTTATTTAACGGTTGCAGTCTTTGAGAACAAGAGAAAAAAGAGAGATAAAACAGTTTAAATCAATCAGTTAATAAGTTTATGTATTAAAGGTACAAGGGGTATTTTTGTAAGATTTACTGTAATATAGCACTCAAAGAAACTGAGAGGTTTCTGTCCCTCCATTGAAAGTCTATTACACCAAAACATTGATGCTCCAAAACTTGATGCTTCATATGGATTTTATGATTTTTAGGGGGGTGGGGGGGGGGGGGGGTGGACCTTCAATAGAGTGACTGAAATCTCAAGCAAATGTCAGCAATACAAATAACAAAAGTCTTTGACTCGACATGAGGGTGAGGAAACAATGACAGAAATTTAATTTATGGGTGAACTAAACCATTTAATTATATTAGATGAATTTTAAACATTGTGTATCTAAAACATGAGGAAAACCAATGATCATACAATTATACAAATATGTAATCCTACATCCATATCCTGCGCATAGCCCTGAGAATGAAAGCAATGTAGTGCTGTCTTTAAAAATTACAGCATAGCCAAACAAGTTTTTCACTTGCTAATGGTCTTAAGAAGATTTTGAATGTTTTTCTTTCAAATTTCTTTAGGACTTCTGCTTAACATTGCAATTATATAGGGAATGCATCTATGTTTTGTGTTATGTTCCTATGTTACCCTGAAACAGACTGAAATTGAAGTTGTTATTCATTGATAATTTTGCTCTCTAGTGAGCTGTAGATTTGAGAACCATTGCAACCACATCATAGGGTCAGTGATTTCCTTTAGGTTCAAAATTCATCAGGTTCACAAACTTGACTCATCCAGTGTCGAGAACTTACTGACTGTACGGTTATCAAGTTAACAGCTTGTTACATAGCAAGATTATGACTTGAATTTGTGTCTGTTCTTAAGAAAAAACTATGGACTTAAGGCCTCGATATACTCATGAAGTTATTTTTCATTCTTCGCTTAGGATTAAAAATAAGTTCAAAATACTTTTTCAGTGGTGTAGTTATATAGTGAACATCCTGACACTGTGCACACTGCTGAGTGCGGCGTTTTGATGAATATGTAAATATGGGCTTTGCGCTTTCCTGTTAATAACAAAATAAACACACAACAAAAATGGCAGTGGTGAGAAAACACCCGTTAAGAAAGCATCTGATCATAGCGATGTGGAAACATACTGTAGGGGAGACTGGGTATGGTTGTAACACTTTTTTCTTCAGCACCTAAAACTACCCTTTTTTTAGCTACACGTCTGAAACTTTTAGGCAAAGTACCCACATTAGTCTACTACAAATTGCAACAATTTAAATTTCTCCAACTATATCACAGACTTTGTGAGATGATGACCACTACTGGGGTAGGTTGTAACACATACTGGGGTAAGTTGTAACAGTTAGACAAAAACTAAGGGTACTCCAAGTGATATGCCACAACAACAGTTTTATTTTAAATGAATGGCTGCAACAATAAAATATGTGTGAATATGGGGAGAGTATGTGCATATTGTGTGTGTTTGTGCATGCACACATGTGCGTTTGTTTGTGCATGTCTGTACGTGCACATTCATATGGGTGTGTGTGTGTGTGAGAGAGCAAGAGCAAATTAACATAAACATAGGCATCCTGTAGAATTATTAAAATCACAAAAATGTCCTTAGTTCTATGTAAGTGGATGGTTGTTTCAAAACACGTGTTACAACCTACTCCGCCACTGTCACTAATTGTTTAGCTAGCTGTATTAGCATGGTGCTTTGAAATTAGCAGGAGGTTGAAACACCATTCTTACTAGAGAAACTACACTCTGACCTGATATAACTCATACAACATTATCTACAATGGTAGAAGTACTAAACAAAATATTATATTGTTTTTATTACAAAAAACAATATTATTAGTCTTACCTTAGAATTAGATTTTCTGCTGTAGCTTCAGGAGAGATAGCAACACAGACTGGAAAACCTCCATGTGGGATCATAAAGGAAGCCAGAGGAAACTAAAACTGTCATATGACTCCTATCTTATCCGTGATTCGTGGAATTGGTAGTGTTACAACTCTCCCCGTGTTACAACTATACCCGGTCTTCCCTACCGTATTTTTGTACCAGCTCTGTAATTCGGCACTTCAGCTAAGTCAAGCCACGTTATTTTTATTTATATAGCACTTTATACAATAGATTGCTGTTACATTATTAAACATGGAAACAGTGTTAGGGCCCTATTTTAACGATCCTATTTTAATGGTCTAAAGCATTTGGCACAAGTGCACGTAAAGCGTATCCGAGTCCACTTTTGCTAGTTTAACGATGGGAAAAATGGTCGGCACATCCGGCGCATGATCTAAAAGGGTTGTCCCTATTCTCTTAATGAGTAATGGGCTGAATACGAAATCGCCCCCTAAAACCTCAATCACTATTCCCTACTTTAGTCCACTAATACAGTTCACTTGAATGAAAACAAGTGAGCGAATTCGGCTGTACACTCGTTATTGCGGTGCAATGTTGGATAGAATGAGTGCACTCAATAACATCCACTATGGTTTCGGACACCACTACAAATGGCTGTCCCCTCAAATAGTGCCCTATTTAAGGGTATAGGGGGCGATTTCGGATTCAGCCATGGTGTTTGGGCATAATGTGCAATAAACCAATCAGAGTCTCATCTCCCATTCCCTTTAACACTGTTGTTTTTGAAAGTCTAAATGCCAACAAATATGGATTAAAGAAGAATATTTCGTTAGATAAAAATATGCTGTGAATTATGGAAATTATTAGATCTATCTTTTTCAATACATTTTGAATGGAGACTCTGGAGTTATTGGAAATGTTTGGATCACATGAATCGGAAGCAATCCTATGCAGCCACCAGCTGATCTGCAAGGCTCTGAAGCAAGGCTAACACCTCTGCGCCAGTCAATCTCTTCCTTGCTGACATTTCAAAGGTAAAGCTACGTTTTATCTTAGCAATAGCATATAAAAGTTGCTAGGCATCAGTGATGTGCATCTTCACTGGCGGGGAAAACTAGCAAACTCTGAAATAATACGTGGCAAACGCCATCTGAAATGTGTACGGTCAATTTGACTGTTATGGCCATTCTAGGTAGAATACTCAGAACTCTTTTGTCTTTTGTAAATTTAATAAAATAACAATATTAGAACAAAATATACACACATTTAGGAAAAGTCATGGTACTATAGGTATATGGGTTTAATTTGAACAAAAGTTATTACATTGCAAAATTTAAAAATTGTCAAAATGACCGCCTTGGTAGTAGTGTTAAAAGCCAGTTGTGCTCACGCCATGGCGGATTTGCTATTTACATGGCGGAATTTGCTACATGGCGGAATTTGCAAGTGGAAAACTGAATGATTCTCTAGTGAGGAAACGGATCTGCTTGTCCAATGATGCCTGCTTGCTCGTCATTACTGCAAATAGGTAGGCTAATTCTGATACATGCAATGACATGTAGGCATTTTTATATTTATGTACAGAATAATAATCTTTTACATTTTAATCCTTTAATTTTTCAGATTTAAAAATGTTAGTGTGCTGCTGCAGGTCCCTGTGTGTGTAATAAGCAGAGTATACGTGGGTTGTTGACCCGCCTATAGGCGCATATTACTAACGTGCTGTTTAAATAACAAAAAAAATATTGCGCCATTGACTTTTTGTTGGTCAATGGCGCAGTCTATTTCAGTTGCCTCAAAATAGCAACACCCCAACAATGCGCCTGAACACACCTCGTTTTCAGACCAGCACGCCCATGGGCGCACAAATGAGTGCAAATGCATTTGCTATTTAAACAACGACGTGAAAGGACGTGAAAATTATAACTGTGTCCGGCTGAAACTAGCAAAAAACACTTGCGTCTAGCCTGGCGCCGCATTGCGCCGGGTGTATGATAGGGCCCTTAGTGTTGCTTTCAATTAGAATTAGAGCTTCAATTTCTATAAAGCAGCTCGCCAGTGTGTTCATATTTTTACTTGCGTCAGACCTCGATGAACTGAACAGAAGAAATAAACCAGAGAAGATGTCCACATTAAAGAAGGTGGAGCCCCAGAGCACCGCTACCTATTATGTAATCAGCACAGACAATTGATAGTTTGAAGGTGTTTACCAGCCAGAGTGAACTTTTCCAACAAGTTTGCTTTGGCACGGTGTTTCGAACTCCAAACTTTTGGCCTGGTTTTTTGAACACCAGTTCATTCTTTGATTTAGGTTGAAGTATATTGGGGCCTTTTGAATATAGCACACAAGTCAAGAAGTTTTCAGTTTCTATCAATGGCTCTATAATGTTAACAAAACACATGTACACTCACCTAAAGGATTATTAGGAACACCTGTTCAATTTCTCATTAATGCAATTATCTAATCAACCAATCACATGGCAGTTGCTTCAATGCATTTAGGGGTGTGGTCCTGGTCGAGACAATCTCCTGAACTCCAAACTGAATGTCAGAATGGGAAAGAAAGGTGATTTAAGCAATTTTGAGCGTGGCATGGTTGTTGGTGCCAGACGGGCCGGTCTGAGTATTTCACAATCTGCTCAGTTACTGGGATTTTCACGCACAACCATTTCTAGAGTTTACAAAGAATGGTGTGAAAAGGGAAAAACATCCAGTATGCGGCAGTCCTGTGGGCGAAAATGCCTTGTTGATGCTAGAGGTCAGAGGAGAATGGGCCGACTGATTCAAGCTGATAGAAGAGCAACTTTGACTGAAATAACCACTCGTTACAACCAAGGTATGCACCAAAGCATTTGTGAAGCCACAACACGCACAACCTTGAGGCGGATGGGCTACAACAGCAGAAGGCCCCACCGGGTACCACTCATCTCCACTACAAATAGGAAAAAGAGGCTACAATTTGCACAAGCTCACCAAAATTGGACAGTTGAAGACTGGAAAAATGTTGCCTGGTCTGATGAGTCTCGATGTCTGTTGAGACATTAAGATGGTAGAGTCAGAATTTGGCGTAAACAGAATGAGAACATGGATCCATCATGCCTTGTTACCACTGTGCAGGCTGCTGGTGGTGGTGTAATGGTGTGGGGGATGTTTTCTTGGCACACTTTAGGCCCCTTAGTGCCAATTGGGCATCGTTTAAATGCCACGGCCTACCTGAGCATTGTTTCTGACCATGTCCATGCCTTTATGACCACCATGTACCCATCCTCTGATGGCTACTTCCAGCAGGATAATGCACCATGTCACAAAGCTCGAATCATTTCAAATTGGTTTCTTGAACATGACAATGAGTTCACTGTACTAAAATGGCCCCCACAGTCACCAGATCTCAACCCAATAGAGCATCTTTGGGATGTGGTGGAACGGGAGCTTCGTGCCCTGGATGTGCATCCCACAAATCTCCATCAACTGCAAGATGCTATCCTATTAATATGGGCCAACATTTCTAAAGAATGCTTTCAGCACCTTGTTGAATCAATGCCACGTAGAATTAAGGCAGTTCTGAAGGCGAAAGGGGGTCAAACACAGTATTAGTATGGTGTTCCTAATAATCCTTTAGGTGAGTGTATGCATTCCTTGTCTATCGCTACCACATTTCTCTCCTGACTGGCACTGAAAAACAAGCAGGTACAACCCAGCCACCATATTGATTAAGGCTAAATAAGCCCCAGCAGCACTTGTAGTGAGTGCTTGTTTGTGTCTGTTCATGTCAGGGGCCATTTCCACGGCAGCAGACCCCTGAGGAGTGCAAGCTGCACACTGCAGAGCCACCTGAAATGAGGCGCTGCCTGAGCCAGGCCCTCTGCTCTGCGCGCCATCATTATTTTGAAGGAGAAAAACCCGGTTTGACAGATGAACTGGGGCCACAGGAAAAAAACACATCACTGATACGGCACATAACAAGCTCTCAGAAGAGAGCAACACTGATTCATTTCTATGGTAACCTGTATCAAAACAGACTTCCAGGAAGGATCTCTTTGTTTTGGTGCAGGGGGGTGATCATTCTATTTGGTAGGAGGAGGAATTCAGGGGTATTAGCACTCAGTGTGGTGATGAGTTAAATAGCGAGAGGTGAGTCGGCAGCGCTCCCAGAGCTGGACTACGGAGGGATCAGTGTTGCTGTAATTTAATGGGTGAGTTATATTTAGGTCTAGTAGACCTGCAGGGCAGGGGCCGCTGGGTGAGAATGTGTGAGGGAGCAAAACTTCAAACCGCCAGCGAGGTTACGGGATTTACTTCTGCATGTGGGCTGGTACGGCACTCTGCTGTTTCTCAAAGAGGAATGCTCATATTGCCTTGAATCTCAACTCCTCCTGATCAAGTGCACCTGTTTGCTCATGACTTTTACCTACCTCAAGATTTAGCCTTTTTGATATTCTTTAGAACTATTCTGTTTTTTGATGTAATAATTAGATTGTGGTACATTTTCAGCTGAACCCTGTCATGTTATGTTTGGGGTATTAGGAACTCCAAAAATATTGATATCTTATGACATTTATTATGATAACTTATTTTAAACTATTTTCACTTGATAAACCACTCCAAACATCCTCCATGAAATGTTACTTCTCTTTGAACACTAAAATTCTAAAACTCCTGTTTGGAGCAGTTTTATTGTATTCATAAAAAAAGAAAAAACAATGCTACTTTCGTGTATAACAGTAACTTTCGGACCTATTTTTGTGGGTGGGGGGCTGGGAATTAAATCTGCAAAAAAAAAAAAATCTGCCTGCTGGCTTTCGAAGAGGTCTGAGAAACATAATGAAATAATTTGAAAGGAAAATAGGTTTTCTCATAATTACTACTATTCATTTTACACATACAGCATTGAGGTCTCCAGGGCCCCAACCATATTGTAAAGCCAATCTTAAATCCATGAAGGCAATTACAAATGAATGTTTATAAGATTAAAAACACATTATGAGTTGATTACTCTTAAATGTCAAAATATAATTTCATATACATGATTGAGTGAGGATGGGAACAGGATGACTTTAACAAATGGGGCACAAGCAGTCACAGAGCTGCCCTGTTCCCATGAATGTAAAACAATGGCAGGTTTGTGGTAATTATGGGAATTGAAGCCCACTGGCCTAAATGTGGGTCAGCACTGATGAATATCCTGTCTGCATGGGGCATCCCTTACCCTGTCCCACCCCTCTCTCTCTTTTCCCCCGGTGCTCATCTGAGATGAGTGGTCATGCATATGCCAGGATAGTCAATAATGGTTTACCCCTATTTTTGCTCTCCTTTTAGCCTCAAACTTTTTTGTTCATTATCTATCATTATTAACGTACAGGAACACACTCTCGTATCACTGAGAAATAATTATGTTTACTGATCTGCACACACATTCAAACCCAATTCAATAAAAAAAGTGCCAATCTGGTAATAAAATTAGTGTGGGATGATATTTACATGACACAGTTCTCCATGCGGACTGGTTCTGAATCCTAGGTTGTGATGGACACAGAGGACTACAATCTGGCATACTTTACTGCACAGCATCACTCTACCACCTGAATCAGCTCTATAAATTGTTGAAAGTGTGCTTGTCTACTCCATATACCCAGTTATAATGCTCTCATCCATCATTGGATCATCATTTGAGGAATCTCTGCTTCCATTTTAGAAAATGTACACAGACTTCTTGTGCCATTTCCATGCACTAATGTAAAAGGTGGATTTCTGCCATCTACTGGACAGGAGGTTGAAATACTGGATGGTCCACAGAAGTGCAATGGCGGACTTTATGAGTTTACTGTACAATAGCTTTTTTTCTTCACCAGAAATAATCAGAGGACTGATCAGTGAGTGATTTTTTTGCTGATGCTCATAAATACTTTATTAATGGTCAAATTCAGTTGTGATATACAGTACTGGGTAACACTTTATGTTACAGTGTCCTTGTTACACATGTTATATGTAGTTACTGTAGTAATAACTATATGTTATGCATAATTACATGAAACCCTAAACCAACCCCTATTCCTAACCCTAACCCTATAGTAAGTACATGTAGTTAATTATTATTACTCAGTACTCAAATGTACAATTACACTCTTTAAAACATACACCTTAAAATAAAGTGTTACCCAGTACTGCGATTGGGTTAAATTTATCCAACTGGATATTCATAAAAGTTACCTCCTTTTGTGATTTGCATAAGAAATGAAGTCATACAGCTTATAAACGACATGGGGGTGAGTAAATGATGACAACATTTTCAGTTTTGGGTAATTTTTATAATTTATGCACTGCAGTGTGGAAGTGTACACCTATGGTATAGCGGTTAATGGTTAATGCAGTTGGTTTGTGAATAAGAATTTCTGTTCTGAATTACTGATAAGTGAACTTAGTTTCACTTAGTGAATTTAGTTTCAGTCAAGAGGTCATAGGCCACAGTACTCTGTAGTAACTTCAGCATAATTGTGCAAAATTGTAAAGCCCCTCATTCATAAAATTCTACACCTTCCCCACCCCTCCAAATGTATTTATTAATGTGGTGAAAATCAAGTTTTTAATGTTGTTTATATGTCTATGTGGTGTCTTTAATAGGCTTTAAGACAAATAGGCTAATGCAAATTCCATTGCTGAGTATTTTCTCCTTAAAGCTGCAGTGAAAAAAAAAGGTGGTTTGAAATCGGTAGTGTTCCTTCCGTCACAAACTACCTATCCAATCACATCAACGTGTGGGCGGGCTTTAACATATCATTACTATGCTCTAAAGCACGGGAGTCTCAAGAAAAGCCAGACATGATATTTTTCTGTTAATATGAAAAATTAGGTACATTTAGCAAAGATGCATATTACAATGTTATGATGAACTATATGCCTTTCTCAGACGTTCTAAATTGTTCAAAGCGTTTTTAAGGATACTGATTTTTAGAAGGACTGAGATGGAGAATGGGAACATGGTGTAACATTAGCAACACATTATTATTATTATTATTATGTATAATAATACACTAGCTGTTTATAACATATTATTATTATGTATAATAATACATTTGCTGTTTATTAACTCTTTAAAACATTATTAGGTGTTTGATAATGTATTCAAGTAAAAGGCTATTCATATTAATTACTGTTATGTGTCCGATATTCTAAAGAGCGATACCCTTGTGCAGCGTTTACTACAGCAAAGTTGACCGAGTGGATCTCTGAGCTGGTGTGAGTGGAGGCAGGGCTAATTTGCATATTCAAGGATCTGCGTATACTAAAATGAAACAAGGGTGTTATTCAAGCTATTTTAAGGCATGACAAATTTCAAAGGAGAAAATGTCTAAATATGTCCTTTTGGTGATCAAAGATAATTAAATATTTGGGCTAAATTGATCATGATTTTAGCTACCAATAAGAATCTAGCTCAGTGTAACACAGTTTCACCCTTGTAAATACATATCCTGTGTGGGCCTAGTCATAAAACAGATTATAAGACATTGCTGCAAGAAGCTTGCTCTTAGATGTCTTGCCCTTTATTATCTGTGTTTTTACACAAAACTTTACTAAAGGAAACATAAGCAATCTTAGTCAGGATGAAAAGTTTTTTTCCCCCCAGAATGATACAACCATGGATAAAATTTCTCTCTTTGCCTTTCAACGTCTTTTAAGACACCTCCAATCATTGACATTGAAAGTGTGCTGGTAATGAAATCAACTTCTGAAGGCTTTGATTTTCAGTCTTAATGATGGCAAAAGAAGGGAAAAGCAGCAGTATCAATCAGTCTGTTTGGTTTCTTTCATTTGTAGAACAAGCGGGGAATAATTTGGCACCTGATGCAGAGAGGAGCTGGGCTAAATCAAAGCGTATAAATAATGAACTCTAATTAGCAGCGTGTGGGAGAGGTGTGATGTCTGTCTGGATGGCGGAACCTCTGCCTGTTCTCGTGATCAGTCACTGCAAGAGCCTCACTAATGCAAGAGGAAGTCAGAACTTCTCCGTTAAGGGAGGGAGGGAGGACAGGAAAGTGGGAATTGGGGGACCCACACGCTTCTACAAACACTAATTGAAATCTTAGTGTGCACATACACACACACTCGCACATAGACGGTGCCACAAGCTGCACTGTGGTTAATTAGGAATGAACCTGTCCCATTGTAAAAGGTATTGTACCTATGTTCAGTATTTTTGTAATAATCGCTTGACTAATTGAGGGTGTTAGGTAGTTTTGCACAGAATAAATAGTGGCCTAATTAGAAACACAGCAGGTTTGTGATATACTAGCAATAATAATGACACTTTACACAAGACACTGTTTTAGTGGCTCCCTGAGTTGGGAGAGGTGCTGGGTTTCACCATGTTGCATCATGGTATATTATCTAACAAGCACAAATGTCACTGTGCCAACAAACATCACTTGGACCTGGTGGGTAAATAAGTCCCTTGGTTTACACCAAAATGTGTACAAAAAAATAGAGAGAAAAAACACTTACTGATGTCTGTGCTGTGGTAGGGCCTACCATTGCACTTATTTAATAAGACGTATATATTTATTAAACAACCTCTTGTTTTGTTTCATAGATTTTCCTGCCATATTTATCTTACAGTATGTAAAGAGAAAATCTGATTAGACTCATTGGCTGACCCCTCTTCCTCTGTGATGAATTATAAGAGTCAAGGATGCAGAATTTGATTTATCTTCCTGACCTTTTCTATGCAAAGGATACACAGTCTGTACAACCATAATGTGACACGTCAGAAAAAGAGGTCATGTCTGTTAGAAAACATTGGTGCTTTTCGTTCTTTCTCTTTCTTTCTCTCCCTCCTGCTGTCTCCTATGGCTCTATTGTTTTGTGTGACAGCACAGAATCCAACACTAGTCTAATATGATTTTTGTTCCGTTCTAACTGGAAATAAAGTGTGCCTTATCAGACGAGATATTTCCCAGACTGCATTTGCTCAGATAAAATCATTAAAGTGGATCCGTATAAATTGATAAACATATTTTTTTCTCCTCTTGACACAATAAAAGAGAAATCAGAATGATTGGTGATGACTTTCATCTCTTATAGCCCATCACTTTCTACCTCCTATGAGCCTCTTTAAAGCTCAATGAATTGATCTTAATTGCTCCTAATTTATTAACAGTTTATGTAGGCTTTAAGGCAGAGAGAGAGTGAGAGAGAGTAAATGAAGAGTGAGGAATAAAATAATAATACAAAAACTCAGTCCATATTAGGAGGATACAGAATCAGTTCAATTAAAGCTCTATACTCTGTATGAATATTACAGTTATCTACTATGTTTGCCACAATTAATAAACATTACCCTTACTGTAGAATATTCTGAGCAAAGAGGCACCTGTATTAAAATACATATATAAATTATGTTTATATCTTATCCTGAATAAGAAATCAGGTCTGAATTGGAAAGGGAGGATGCTATAAATATTAATGAATTTTTTAAACTTCAAAAGGGCGATAATATGGGATTCTCAGGAGGTGTCTCATCTTGAAAGGGGTAGAGAGAGGGGGGTGTGGGGGAGGGGAGGGAGAGCAACTGTAATTAAACATGGATGTATGCCTTCCTACGGCCGGTCTGGGGTTTGACAGGCCTGCAGAACAAGCCCAGGTGCAGCTGAGCATGACAGCGAGCTTGTGAGTACAGGGATGCTACACACACATTAGCACCTACCCTGGACAAGAACACTAGCACAGGGAACGCTGACTGCACGCGATCCGCCTGAATCTGCTCTGTGTGCGGCAGTGATTTCCGCCTGCGAGAGAATGAATTACAGTAAGACACAATTAGAAGGTGCTGGACTATGTTAGCGACTTTGCAACTTAATAATAATGCAAGAATGCCTGTACATGATAATGAGGGTCAATGATCAAGTCAGAGATGTCAGGGTGATACAAAAAATGCCTAATTAAAAGAGTGAAATTCTTAAAAAGTATATATTTGACACAATCTAAAAGATTAATAGGATTATTTCTTAGTGAGAAAATATCATAGAGAGGAGCCCTGAAATTAATAATTCAGGATATTTGTAAAAAAAACAAAACAAATGAAACTTTTTACTTCAAATTATTTTGTACAACTTTTTGATAATAATGATTAAGTTATATGTATTCAAGGTGTAAGGGAAATATTACTACTTTTTACATGATTGTGCGTGCCATTAAATGGTGTAAAAGTTTTCCAATCCCTAAAAAAAACACAATATGAATACAAAGATGTATATTTTTTTAATCATATAGGCACTGTGATTTGTCAATGCCTCAGCTATCATTAATGAACAGGGAACTCTTTATTATTTTACTAAAATTTGTGAAATTCATTGGATTTCGAGGTGAAGTGGCTTTTTTTGCAGTAGACAAACAAAGAGATGAAATGCTGGTGGGGTGTTGAAGAAGAAATGGGCTTGTGGGACAGGTGTTTGTGTTACTCTCATTCCAGCTTTATCTCAGTAATTAATACACAGAGGCCAAAACGTTTGCCAAGTGGTTTCCAAAGTTGTTTACTGTAAACAATAACATAAATAACAACCAAGGAAGGGAAATAAAATGCAGAAGTGCAGCACAATGGATGGTCATGTAAGTGGCTAGCTGGAAGGAAGGAGAGGGGGAAAAAAATTGAGAATAAATGAAAAGACATGAACAGTCCAGGTGGTTTTAAAGAAAGTGCAAGAAAATGGGTGAGAAATGAGAGAGAGGGGACGAGAGCAATAGGGCAAGAATATTTTTAAAAATGTGGTATTGTGAAATCGACAGAGGGAGAAATAGAGAGAGAGAAAAGAGACAAGGGAAGTGAGGTAGTGAGTGCTAAGCCCCAGGGCTCTGAAGGGGAATTGTAAAGTAACGCTGAGTGAGTGAGCATATCCAGTTCGGGGACGTCTCCACAGCTTTTTTGTCCGCTGCTGGACACCCAGAGAACACGGTAAGTCCCAGAGCGTCTCGGCCGGGCTCGCTCTGACATATGCAGCCTTCCAAAGATGAACAACATCACCCCCAGTGCTTGCCAGAAGGTCGGGAAATTGCTCCCATTGCACATCGCTTCTTCTTCACACATGTACACACAAGAACCCTCCCTCCTGTTTCCCCCTGGCCAGGGTAAAGGTAGCTTTTACTCTCCTTAACTCATCTACTCTAAGGGACTGCAAGCTTTCTCTCGCTCACCAGACCTTTTTCCACATGACTTTACCCAGTTACAGACACGCAAGAGTAAAAACCTTCCTCCTTGCACACCCGCACATGGCTGAATAATAGATAATGGGCCTGTGATGAATTTTTGGGGAAGATTTTAACGACACCCAACACCTCTTCCCTTGCACACCCCCCTGTCCTCCATAAATTAACCACTGCTCATAATTAGCTACGGAGAGACAGTAGAACAACTTTGAGCGTTAATAAAACATGAGCACCAGCACTATTTGGCTTGCTGTACATGTTTCTTGTGGTGAGGATGATCCTTTTCAGACTACGCTGTGATCGCTTACAGGGGGAAAGCGTCTTGAGTACAGAGTGCAGTCGGAGGGCATTCCCAGGCAAAATGATGCCTGTTTGCATGTAAAAAGCCCCATTTACCTGCTTTATACCTACCGGCACTCACTCACCTCTTCTTTAACTCACTCTTACTATTGTGCTTTTGAGACCTTCATCAATTTTCATTGGTTCAAACAGCATGCATGCAGCAGGCAGCGCAGGGGCAGGTTCTTAGTCTACATCCATTTATCCACATTAAACGGGTGCTTTGGGGACATCACCCTGCGAGAGATGAGAGTTTAATGGCACTGTCCCAAATAAGTTTGCGCTGTGTACTTCCGCACTCCATTTAAGATTCATATTCCCTTTTTATGCTTTTATCACCCTGAATAAGTGGCGACCCAGCCAAGCGTTCACCCAGCTCTTCATCTGCCATTTCAGAGCACATTTACCAGCCCAGCCGAGTAAACCCCCTGCCACTGAGCCAAACAAAAAAACCTGCTCCATACCGGCGCGTTCCCCTCCTTATTCCCCCATGTACATTTAGAGCCAAAGGAGGAAGTAACTGCATCACATCCCCACCAGGGCTAGGAACCATTTGGATATTTTGGATATTTTTCTTTTTATTTGTTTTAACAAAACCCTCTCCCTAAGTTCCACTACAGCCAGCATTGCCACATTAAACACAGTCAACCGCCTTTGTAATGTACAATGCTAAAAGAATTTACCTTATTTGCACCAAATAAAATGATTTCCATTTATAAATACGTTTCCTTTTCAGTGGCTCCTACTCAACTACTTAAATCATGTAGCTATTAAACATATCATATGCTAACAGCGTTTCTGACAAATTAGCATGTGCGATATCAGAATAAATGGCATATAAAATGCCAGTGTGCATTAGGCTTCATGAAAGAGACACACAAGCTGTAATGCTCTATTGGACACAGAGGGGAGAGACAGAGGTGTGTAATGTGTACTGACTGAGTAAATGAGCTCATAAAGTACCGCCTGCCTTCAGGGAGTGAAGAACTACATGTGCTAATCTTCATCAACATCCGATCCCTGCCATGTAAAAGAGCAGGAACAACTGAGTTACGCACTCTGGACACGAGCAGCCTACATTAGAGGGGAGTGTTTTCCGGCGCAGGACACCATTACTACCACTCCCAGCATGCCTCAGGATGAGACGACTGTCATTGAGAATTAGCCACAGGGGCTCTGCCATGTAAACGCATCATATGTAATTGGAAGGAGGGAAAAAAAGGCAAAGGAAAAGTGTAGGGAAAAAGAAAAGGCTTTTAAAATAATCTGCCAGTTCACCGTTACATTGTCGAGACCATGTGCCGACAACATAATGAAGCTTTTAGCAACTGTCAGACCGCTGGGCGTAGAATACGTTACGCCCGTCTACCTGCTTTCCCCGTTTGTTTCATTCTTTTTTCTCCTCTGAGTGGATCTGTGGGTAACCTTGTGTTGATATTTACTCACTGTGAGTGCTCTTGCCACAGTTTTCTCAAAATGACCAGTTTACTTGATAATATCGACAGCTCTAGTGTAAAATCTGCTGGCATCAAAGGTCAAAAAGAGCAATGTTTTTTCCCCCCTCCCATCTCTACGGACCGTCTTCCATCTCGAGTAAATCTCAGAGCAGAATCACTTTTCTGACAATAATTTATAAATTATGTACTGCTTGTGTTTTGAACTGAGAAAGGCTTTCATATCTTTTCCATTAACTCAGATTAAGTTTTCATAGTGATGCGGGAGAGAATGCGAGCAATATACCCGTCTCATTTTAATGAAAATTTTATCAGTGCTCTTTTCTGTTGTACACTCCTGTTGGGATGTCTGTGAATCTACAGCTTGGCTTTTGGACGTGAACTCCCCTCAACCTGCCTGCCAGTGGCTCTGAACGCTTCAATATTTGATGGGCTCTGGCTAACTCAGCCGTAAGAATTCAGCTGCAGAGATTTAACTCTAATGTAAAAATTGTGAACGGATGAAAACTGGGATGTCATAAGTAATACATCTATTCCAAGAGGGGGAACCGCTACCATTTGTGGGGAAGAGGAAAGACAGAAGAGCAAGAGAGACAGAGAGCGAGAGAGAACGGAGAAAAGAAAGGGATTTAAGAAGGAACACTGCACTCTCTTTCTTCCTTTTATGTTCTCAAAATGAAAAGCCTGGAAGCTATAGGGCTAACAGCTAACATTTTCCCCTGACTCAATTCCTTGCTCCTCCAATTGATTCTTAATTATGAGCACTCTTTTTCCCTTTCTTCACAACCATCAATAAAAAAGGTCCTTTAATGTCATCTTTCTGAAGAAATGGGCATCACACCACTTAACGTTCATAGGTCAAATCCATTTCAAGGAGCATTATGTTCCTCTCTCTCTCTTTCTCTCAGGCTCTTTTTCTTTCACAGACAAACACACTCACACTCTCGGTCACCAAACAGATTCCAAAACATTCGGAAAATCTGTCTATACAGTTCTACTGTGTTGATGCATGCTTCCTTCGAAGCGGAAGAGGTCAGCTGAGATAGGTCTGATGAGCACATTTTGTATCTATAGATGACTCCCTTAAGCCATACGCTCTTTTGGCACAGCGCATACTGCTGGTAATAGCTCTTCTAACAATGACTTCTTTGTGTCGGGGAATCCAAGGAGAAACTCTGTGTGGAGAGAAGATGGTGAAACACTTTGTTTCCTTAGTTTTTGTTTTTCTTGCTTCTCACACAAAACACACTGGGAAGAAATGTTAGTTGTTCAGAATGCAGTTGAATCGTTTAACCAAAAGGATTTTCTAGGCTTTTGTCTTTTTCCCTCATGTTCTGTATGGGGTCTCAGAGAGAGAACTTTTTATATTAATAGTCTGAAAAATATTTAACATTGACATATTTGGCTTATACTTTTCCTTATCTTATGAGAACAGTTTTTTACCTCAAAAAAGAAAGTTTTGCATTAATTTATATGAATAAAGAAATGTTCATACTGTATGATAATAACATTTCTAATTAGTGTAAATTAATATTTACCCCAAACAGAATTTTAAAACAGGAAAATATGTATAAAACAGTTGGGTACAGTTTCAATAATATATGTGTACTAGATTTTGGTCAGAGGAACATACTCAAACATTTTGAAGCAAATAGGAGAAGCGAAGAGACTAGAATATATATAGTTCATTTACAGTCTGTTAAACAGAACAGGAACAAAAAGAAAATAATTACAGACATGTGATGCAAAAACTTTTGTGGATGACTCACATAAAGGACACAGTATACCTACAGTGGCACAAGCTATTCCTTACGCCATGTTTATCACTTTTTATTACCAATAATAACAGAGCTCCTCGGGGAGCTGGAGGGTAAGTATGCCCGGCAGCACTCTTTCAGCCACTTTTAGACTGACTGCATCCAGCAAGCACTCATGTATAACGCTTACTGGGAGTCTCTTCATTTCTGAATGTACACGACTACAGTGTCTCTTACAGCTGATAAATAAAAAATCATTACTGCTATGGCACTGATTTGGACTTCACCTGGGTACTACACTGCACACAATATAAAATATAAATCTACATTGACATATATGCAGTGGGGGCAGAAAGTCTGAGACCACACTGAAAGTATGGGGGGGAAAATTATATATAGTAGTTCAGGCCACCTAATATAAAGTGGGACCTATATATATATATATATATATATATAGGTCCCACTTTATATAAAGTGGGACCTATACTATACCTAATATAAAGTGGGACCTATATATATATATATATATATATATATATATATATATATATATATATATATATATATATATATATATATATATATATATATATATATATATATAGGTCCCACTTTATATTAGGTGGCCTGAACTACTATGTACTTACATCAAAAAATAAGTATAAGTTCATATTGCAAAACACTTATATTGATGTGGGATATGGGTAAAGTCAGAGACAGGTGTGGTGGTATGGGTAAGTTTAAGGATAGGGTTAGGTGTAAGGGAAGTGTCAACAGTGTAATTATAAATGTAATTACAGAAATGAATTACAGATGTAATTACATGCAGGTATTTTTTTAAATATAAGTACAATGTAAAAACATGTATGTACACAATAAATGCATTGTATCAAATGATTCATTTAAATGTTAGTACATAGTAGTTAAGGCCACCTAATATAAAGATTTAATGCGAGGTATGTCTTGGTGACAGATGAAGCTTTCCATTGTACAGAAACAACAACAACAGTACACAGATAGTAAAATAAATAAATAAATAAATAAATCTTTCAAATTTCTCAAGGATCATGAGGCAGTGATGACAGGAATAATGGCTGCCAAAAAATTCTGCCATCACAGGAATAAATGGCATTTTAGAAATATATTTAGGATATATAAAACAGCTATTTTAAATTGTAATAAATTAAATTACATTTAAATTGTAATAAATTACATTTCACAATTTAACAGACAGACAGACAGACAGACATACAGAGAGATAGATAGATAGATAGATAGATAGATAGATAGATAGATAGATAGATAGATAGATAGATAGATAGATAGATAGATAGATCTATGAGTTTAACTAAATATTAAACTACTGTAATCATCCTCCCTCAACTCAGGCACATAGCATTCAACATTCACACATCCAATGCAAAAGTACTGTGATGTGAAGTAAAGTGTATAACACTTCCCTCTCTGTGACATTCACCAGAGACCATTAAAGTGAGAGCCAGTGGCTGTGGATGGGATCCTGATCTTTAGCTGGGAAATGATCACAATTAGGAAAGCACACTGTCCCCGGTGACATTTAAGAATGTACTTGCAGGAAGTACAGTTGTCATGGCTTGTGAGTGTGTGTGTGTGTGTGTGTGTGTGTATTATTTTTTTGTGGCACTGCTTACCTTTGTCTTCCAGATTTATGTTTGGCTATTGGCCCTGTTTTGCAGAGACTACAGCAGTTTTTACATCTGTCAGAACTCTGCAATCTCTCAACCGAACTTTAAAGCTCATACTTTCATCTGATCCGTCTGTATATGTGCCATAACCTATATTTAACATTTTGTTTCTGTTATGAAAACAATAATGGGTTGGCTTTCCTTCGTGCAGTCTCTCTGAAGGCATATGCTGTCGAGGAGGACGGCTCTTCCACCCCACTCTGTGAAAGTGGCATGAGGAAAACATGATTTGATGCTATTATTTTTTGATAACATCTGAAAATGTCTAATGTTAAACATTTAAGTGCTGTTATAGCTGACCATGAAGTGAGTTGAAGTGCACTTGTATTCTGCATCTCTGAGTGTACTTCTCAAAAGCACACGACACACCAAGCCTTCTAAAAAAATGGCATTATATGGATACAGTTTTTTTTTCAAGTGTATTTAAAGGTAATTTGTAATGCAAACATCGATTTGTTTGTCTTCTCTTCATAAAGCTTAAGGTCACACAGGATGATTATTTCTGCTGACCAGTAATATGAAAATTAGGGGCTTAAAAAAGACACACAGGCCCTGTCAATTTCAGGTTACCACAGAAAAAAAAACTTGTGACTTTGTGTGACAGACTAATTAGTTAAAAGTCACAGCCATCATCAGATCAGAAGGACACACATCTCCTCTGGGTAGATACACAGCTTCAGGGTTAAAAAGCACATTCTCAACTATCAATAACTTCCACTAATTATATGCTTTGTAATTAGACACATAATCAATTATGAAACCTTTACGTTTTCCCTGGTGAAAATTAGATGAAGAAAAACCTTGAAAATTGCCTCGTACCTTCACAGTATTACGTTTATGAGTGAGCGTGTCCTGGCTAATCATAATGTTACACGCATGCTTCATTTTGATGAGAATTATCTAGCAGCTTACAGTAATCATGATTAAAAGAAAGAAACGTGATCATTTGACCTCTGCATTGTTGAACTGCAAATGATGTGCCTAATCGTCAGCTGTCACTCCCAATCTTAATTAATCCTAATGGAGTATTGATGCCGCTCAACTGTTGGGCTTTGTAATTAGCAATGCAGTTTAGATCAGATAATGCACAAGGGCAGTCCAATTACTCAGAGGAAATGTAAAAAGCTGTGATACGATAATTGTGAAATAATCATCACCAGACAACGAAATGGTTTTTATTTGATATATTTATTTTTACATAACCGAGTGACTGAATTTCTCAAGCTGTAACAATTACTTGCAAATGACTGACTGAGGCAAATAAAAAAGTCCCGGTGAGTCCCTGCACCATTTTCTGCTGTTGCGGACGTGGTTGCCCTAATTGATTGCTACTATCAATGGCAAACAAATCTGTGAAGCTGTCCGTGCTGATATAATCTGACCCCGATTTTTTCAGCTGTCACTCTTTGTGAGAAAGATGCCATGCTCCAATTCTCCAAAAGCTCAGGACATCAACTTGTCTTTTGTGTTTCCACCCCAATAGGGCAATTAATAAAATATATGTTAATAGGATCTTAATTGTTTTACAACAGTGACTTGACAAGGCATTAAGAGCAAGGAGACTTGTCACTGATCTGTAGTCTGTGGACATTTGTCTCGGCAGTGCCTTGAGCATGGCATATGGTCATCTTTTCAGGCTTAAAAACTGTACCATTATAATGGGCCCCTGCTGTTTATGTTTGAAAAAAGAGATGATGTTACCACTCCCTTAATCTTAGTCAAGACAATGGCTGCTGTCTTGTTTTTTCTCGTACTGCAGATTTAATATTGTGTGTCTCTGGTGATTGTCTTTATGTAAAGTAAAGTAAAGCAAAGTAAAAAAAAGAGAAAGAAATCTGTGGTTTCGTTCAGTATTATAGCTAAATAAAAAGTGTCTTTGTTGGAGAATAACACCATACTTAGACAAGCTTGCAAATTAGCCCTTTAAAGTTAATTAAGAGAGGCTTAACTAAAGGTGAGGGAGACGAGCCATATGTTTGTGCAATCTACTGGGGACAAAGAACCAGGAAAAAATGAGACACACGCACACACTGTTACCATTTTGAAAGGAGACCTTTGTTTACTAACTGTTCTGATTAATGTATTTGATTAAAATGTTCTGTTAATGTATTTTGGAGTGCTTTGCGTATTAATTTATCAGGAGAGTACACAAGACACAACTGCCTCAGGTCTTAAACTGTTTATATGATAGTGTTTGTGACAGATTGCCTGAGATAAAAAACCTTAGATGAAAGGCATTTAATTGCTATCCCCATTATCTTCATTATCTTCACCCATACACATGGATGTCATCAGCTGACTAGATTTTCTGGTAATATTGTGTGTGTGTGTGTGTGTGTGTGTGTATATATATATATAAGCCGTAGTTTCTGTGGTAGCTGTGCTGTTGCATAGTCTATAAGATGCCAAATGGCAGAATCCTGAATGTCCTGAGGGAGGCAGCAGTGAACAAACAAGAGCCTGCTCTTGCTTTCTATCTCTCTTCCTCTCACTCTTTATGGCCTCCAAAGGCCATTTACATAGTGAAATCTAATTACCCTGGCGTTATGAGAGAGCATTTGATCTCAGACTTAAGCAGAGCAGAAATTATTATTTCCAAAAAAAGGCTTTTTCTCAAATGAAAGTGGCTTACTGAACAGAGGGTCCACCTTGTACACAATTCAGCCTCTGCGTTTTAATTATTTTTTTTTTTCACTGGCACCGTGTTAAAAAGTAAGGGTGGGAAAAAAAGAACAGTCATTTGTTTGTCTGGGGAGCCTTTTTTGTAGTCAAGGAGGCGACACGTTTTGAACAATTGTATGAAAACAAAGTGTCCACTATGGCTCTCTCTCCGCCTAAAAGAGAGAAATAAAGAGGGCAATAATGCTTATTCTAGCTGTCTCTCCGCTTAAATAGTGCGGTGTCCCTGACTCACGTCATCACATTGAATTGAAGTGATCGTTCATTATTGCCATTACAAAACTCCCACAGAAAGGTCATAACTGTTAGATGAGGTCACAATTAGTTTATGCACTATGCCTTTTACCAGTGTTTAAATTATTAAATATTATACAGGCCTAATACATTTAAATTAATTTTATGTAATCATGACATTAATCATGAAAAGATTAATTTTCTTTTAAAGTATCGTATTTGCATATTTACAGAGCATACATGCGTATGTCTGTGCATCCATACATACATCCATACATGTGTGTGCACACGTGTTTTATACTGTTTACTGTTTCTCTTTGCCTGAAAATTAGGTCAATTTTAAACCCCACACCAATTTCAGTGTCCATAATGTGACTGATGTTTTTTTCATTACGTAAACTCTCAAGTGTTTCCAGCTTGCCTTTATTCCATATGACAAGATTAGAGCTTTCTGAAACGAATGCACAAAAGGTTCAGGCTCTTTCTTTCATTTTCTTCGTCCTCTTGCAGAAATGATATGTAATTGTAGTCACTCTGAGAGGCTTTTTTAGCTTTGACCTTTACAATGCAATAATATATAAATTGATGGGGGGAGGATCGTCTGTTGCCGGCATTTTAACTTCCACGTAGTAGCGTCTGCCTTCGCCAGGCTATTGTGATACTGCCGGGTGTAGTGTCCTCTTGCATGCAATTACACCTCCATCACAAGCGATTTTTCACTTCTGCCGAAGTACTGCTGAATGCGCAGGACTTCTCATTCAAGTTGCAAAATGGATGCAAAATTGATCGGATTCCCCAGTAAATATTCCTCTTTGCTTTGATCATCCATCTTGAAAAAAAGGGGGAGTAAGCAAATAATAATTATAAGAAATATTAAAGTTCAATAAAGTCTCTTATATAAAGTAGTCATGCCATTCTGAAGCACTTTATTATTGAAAAAAAAAACATGTAATACAATTTGTGAATGTATTAAGAAATGACCTTTTATCACCAACTGAAAATTGTGAGTGAACACTGTTCTCCTTTTATGCCTTTCAGCCCAGTTCAACTTACCTTTACACTGAAGATAAATTTGTCTAAAAAAAAAAAACACACACACCTCACATACAACGTTATTATACATTTAATATATTGTCCTACACTTGGAAAACAAAAGTATGCCATGTATCTTAGGTGTGCACAGGTGGAGGATATTGGTAGGCTGATATTTGCAGAGATCTGTGTGTTTTTTTTGGAATCACAGCTCTTGTGTCGGAACCTGGACCCTTTGAATTCTCCATTGTCCAAGCCGCATGTCGACAGGCTTAAGTTGCTTCATAAGGGAACACTTGCAAGGTGACTCGCAGGAGGGCCTCCTGGGTGTGCTTAACCAGAGGGGCAGTCAGGGCCACATTGCACCCTTCCTTTGATACAGTCTGAGGTTTGTTCTCACATGTGACTCAAAGTACACGGCAGGTACACACATGCGGTGAGCAGAATTACATATTGCCATAGTCACCTAGACTCCCTGCCAAACTCTAATTACCACACTGCAGCTCCTGCTGTACTGCAAACACATACACACAACGTTTCTTAGACTGCAACACAGGACAGGTTCTTTTGAACTGAAGTTTTTTTTTACTTGATTCTGATTATGGAGAAATGTTGTGCATGTTTGTAACAATTCAACACCTCTACAGGCTGACAAACAAAGTGTCCACGATAAAGAAAAAGAAACTTTAAAGAATTTATTGGAAAAAGTTTCTTTTTTTTGGTGGGGGGGGGGGGGGGGATTTTACACTTTGTATTTATTTTGGTTTCATATGGGTTTTTATTTACTTTTAAACACTTTTTTTTAACCATGTTTTTTTTTTTTTTTTTTTCTTTACAAAATAATAAGTATGTTTTTTACTTATTAATTAGTAGATACAAAATGATGTAAAAATATTACAACCTGAAATAGCCTTGCCATGTCATAAAATGTTAACATTTTAAGAGACTTAACATTTAAGAGTCACGAGAGTCTGCAGGGCTCTATTATTCATTTCCTGTTTTCCTGCTTTATGTTTTTCATGTTGGTTACACCACATGAAAGTTTTTTTCAAAAATTAAAAACAGTGAAGCAGTAATGCTAACTTATAATTTTTTTATTAAGAAATAATAACAAAGATAATGCCAAACTTCTTAATAAGGTTTTCTTTTCACATTTTTTCCCCGTTATGATATAAGGACTGTCACAGATTTGCTTGGTTTCTGTTTCTCTGCTCTGTTCAGTTTTGGTTTTCTTTGTTACTGATTATCTCCTCGTTTGTTTCTATGGTTACATATAATTATCACCTGAACAGAAAAAATGGACTTACCACTGTGGCGCCTTCTCCTCCTCCCTGAACACCAGAATCTGCTGGAGCATTTGGGACGGATGCTCCGGCATGGTATTTCCCATCTTCCCGTGTCTCTGCGAGCCAGAGACAGCTACCGAGTCCGTCCCGGAGCCAGAGCTGGCTAATATCAGAGTCCCGGAGTCTACGCATGTTACTCAGTCCATCCCAGAGCCAGGGGCAGACGACTGCCTGATAGACCTGTGGGCCATGGATCCAGTTCCCTTGCGAGTCCCCACCATCGAAACTACTCATTTCCCGCTGGTCCCGTCCAGCTGTCTGAATGCTCTAGTCCCATCTGGAGACCTTCCTCCTTCGATGCTCCTGCCCGACTTCCTGGTCCCATCTTCTTTGCTGATTCCATCCAGTCCCCTGGATCTGCTGAAAATATTTATTTTTTATTAAGAAATAATAACAAATATATTGGCAAACTTCTTAATAAGGTTTTCTTTTCACATTTTTTTCCCATTATGATATAAGGACAGTCACGGTTTTGTTTGGTTCCTGTTTCTCTGCTCCATTCATTTTTGGTTTTCTTGGTTACTGATTATCTCCTCGTTTGTTTCTATGGTTACATATAATTATCACCTGTCAGTCATATCGTCTCGCCATACGTGCTGCAGACCAGACCGTTATAGAAGAACTGACCGACAAAGAACACAAAAAATGGATTTACCACTGTGGCGCCTTCTCCTCCTCCCTGAACACCAGAATCTGCTGGAATATTTGGGACAGATGCTCCGGTACAGCGGTTCCCATCTTCCCGTCTGCGAGCCAGAGACAGCTACTGAGTCCATCCCGGAGCCAGAGCCGGCTAACATCAGAGTCCCGGAGTCTACGCATGTTACTCAGTCCATCCCAGAGCCAGGAGCAGACGACTGCCTGATAGACCTGTGGGCCATGGATCCAGTTCCCTCGCGAGTCCCCACCATCGAAACTATTCATTTCCCACCGGTCCCGTCCACCTGTCTGAATGCTCCAGTCCCATCTGGAGACCTTCCTCCTCTGATGCTCCTGCCCGACTTCCTGGTCCCATCTTCTTTGCTGGTTCCATCCGGTCCCCTGTATCCGCCGGCTTCACTATGTCATCCTGCTCCTCGGCTCTGCCCCCACCGCTAGCTCCGTGCATCTCTTCAGCTCTGCCTCAGGCTTTCCCTCCACCAGCTCAGTGTGACACTGAGTCCCTGTCTGCACCTCAGGCCTCCAGGCCCATGTTTCCAACTCGGCCTGTCAGCCCAACGGCTCCACCCCACCTCTGCGCTCCCTCAACTTCACTGTGGTATATCAACTCTAGGACACCTATGGGCTCTCTCGTCCCTCCAGCTCAGCCTCAGTCAGTCATCGCTCTGTCTCCGTCACAGACTTCCACACCTTTGGCTCCATGGGCTTCTCCTTCCTTCTGGCTTCCCCTTCGTCCTCACACCCTCTGTTGTCGCCCCGATCTGCTGAGCCCCTGTCTCCGCCTCGGCCCCGCAAGCCAGCAGCTCCACTTTGGGCTTCCGGGCCGTGGATGTCGCCCTGGTCTCTATGCACCCTGGTTCCGCCTCCATCAGTCAGTCTCTGGGTTCCGCTTGGGTCTTCTGCCAATGCTCCACCCTGGCTCCTCCTATCATCAGCTTCAATATGGTGTCTTTCTCCACCACCTCCTGCCCAGCTCCATGCCCTCCTCCGAAGCCATCTCCCTTACTCCTCAGTTGTACTCGTTACAGCACGAGGACGCACCTTTCGGGAGGGGGGAGTACTGTCACGGTTATGCTTTTATTCTGTTTTGTTTAGTTCCTGTTTCTCTGCTCTGTTCAGTTTTGGTTCTCTTGGTTACTGATTATCTCCCCATTTGTTTCTATGGTTACATACAATTGTCACTTGTCAGTCATTATATTTGTCTTATATTTATACTCCCTGTTTTGTTCAGTCCCTTGTCGGTTCTCATATGTGTTTATTGGTTAGCGATTCCTCCTACATTTTCCTGTGTGTTCCAGAGTGTTATGAAATATAAATCAAATGTATTCTGTGTTACTATTTCGTCTCCTTGTGCGTGCTGCAGACCAGACTGCCCTAACATTTTTTAGTTTATGCCCAAAATTATACCAAAATGAATCTTATTTAAAAAACGAAAATATGCTCATCATAGAAGAGGTTCAAGTCTTTGTATGTATAAATTGCATTTTTAATGTATTTTTGGAATTAATATACTGGCAAAAAACAAACAAAAACAAAAAAACATGTATAGCAAGATATTCTTTTGTAATGTTTCTAATTTCTGTAATTGATTATTACTAAGAAAAGGTACCTGACGTGACGTAACACAGCACAATTCCAAGAGCAGTTAGAATAGCCTACCTAATTTTACTCGATGACACTTAAAATCCACAAGATTACAAACTCAAGAAATCTTTTTTTCTTTCAAGTTGCTTATCTCTTGTTCTTTCATATCTCTTTCTCACTCTTAAACTCCTGTAAAGCCACTTTTTCTACAGATGTAATCGAGGTAACCTTTCCTCCTTTCTTTTTTTGTTATTTTTCTTTCTGTTTAAATCCCTCATAAAAGGAGTCTAAAATCTTTATAATGAGGACTGAGTGAACACTTAAAGAATTTTATAAATGTTCTTCTTTCTTTTCTTTTTTTTTAAATTAGTTTTTTAAAGCAGAGAATGCTAATCATTTTATATGTGGTGACCGAGGCCTAGTTGGAGCTCTGAAGAGCAGCTTACTGCCCCAAACTCTTCCTGTTAGGACAGTGGTTAAGTTTTTTTCTGCCAAAGAAGCAGAAAATCCAATTATTAGCAGCAACCCAATTATTTTCTTCCTCTGGCTCCCCAACTGAAATCCAAGGTCGAATTTGTGGATTAGTGAGGTTTTAAGGATAGGACAAAACAGGAGAAATCAACAATGTGTAACCCCATGGCTGCCCAAGCCCTTCCGGGACTGGACTTAGAAGGCGACACAATCATTGAAAACTAGTAGACGAAGAGCTGAACTCTGTGGATTGTGACGGAGAATTGGGTGGGGGGATGGGTGGTTCATGGGCTCCATCCTGTGCTCCGGTCGCTGATGATGTCGGTATTTCCTATTGACTCTGTACTACAAGGTAATACTCCATTTGTGAGTCAATCAGCATGGACATGGAGTATGCAGGCTGACCTCCAAGAGATCACACACTCACAGGACCTTGACCCATTGCCCTGGATCATCTTCAGACTGGCCCTGACCCCTGAGTCTGCAGGTCACCCCACACACCAGACTCTGTGTGAATAAGGGAGAAAGTTATTGATGGTTTGATATTGACTCCCACTCTAATGTGACATTGGAAAACGTCTCCTTAATTGAAGACTTTGTCAATGATATCGAGTTCACAGCTCGATCCAGGTTTTACACTGATGTCTGCCGGCCTCAGACAACTGTTTGCCTTTTTTAAGATCTCTACACCCTTATGTGAGACAAAACCAGATCCTTCCCGATTTAATAGAAATCTATTATTGAGATCCACGAATGCTAAAATATGCCTTTTGTCCAAATTATATCTAAGCTTCACTAAACTAACATGTGTGGACATCTACCAAACATAATCTAGTCTAAAATCTCAATTTTTTGAAACGGTGAGAAGCAAATGAAGTTATTCAGCAATAATTAACTTGAAGGTGTGTCGGTCTGTATTAGCTTGTGAAGGATTAGATTTAACACTTCCTCATGAGGACCTGGTGAGGAAGGCTATTGTGATAAAGCCTGTGTTAACCTGATCTATTTCTTTCATTTTTGTCTAATTAACCTTCTAATATCCACAACCCTGCAGTGTGGATTATTAATTATACAGTGTCATGACCGAAGGCAGATTAGCACTGTGTCAGTCAATGTCTTGTCCCATCAGAAACTAAATGTTCATTTGTTTTTCCCCTGTGTCATTGGACTAGAAGTCTTACATTCATTTATTTCTCTAAAGATGAACTACTGGTGGGAAAGGTGACAATCATTCTGTAACTTCATCCTCCTTAAGTGTGAGAGAAAGTTTGCTTTTCAAAGAGAGCAGCACTTTCTTACGCACTCATGCAGAAGAGACGCTGTCATCTGCAATAGAGGCTGCCCAGACATTCAGCTCTGACTCAGTCTATGGTCATCAGTCTTTGTGTTTGAATCAGTGTTATTTGATGAGGACTAATTAGATGATGCATGACTCACTATTTGAATCACAAATGCATTTTGGATAACATGTTTATTTAATTTACTATACTATTTTATAATAAATACACAATAAACAGTAATTTATGCAATAAATAGTCATGAACACAAATGCCTTGCATTATAGTTATATAGTTGACACATAACGTCCATGGACTTTTTTTTCAACATGAAGTTATTTTCATTAGTCAACATGATATTATTCACCATTATTTAAATAAGGTTATATGTATAGAATATCATATATATTTAGATATATTTCTATATCACTGTTATTTTTTTAAGTTAAACTCAATATAAGGTTGAAACTGTAAAAAAAAAACATTAATAAATTAAAGAAATAAACATTTTTAGTATAGATGCATTTATTGGGTATATGCTAGCATGAAATATGCAAATGCACTAGAAGTGCATTCCATTTTAGCAAAATGCTCCTTAAAATAGTTTTAGACAGAGTGCAACATACTACATGTCAACTATCCAAAAGTATTTAATGTCAGCTGCCCATACAATACATTATATTACATATAAATTAGTTATATAGAGAGTTTGATTGTTTATTTGATGTTGTTAAAAATAAAAGGAAACCAAAGGTTGCAAAATCCTTCAATTACTGTAACTGCGAGTCAAAATAGCCCAGGAGCATATTTGATATAATAAATTAAGGCTCTCATTGCAGGAAATCCACTGCAAAAAGAGACTAAGAACAACAAAAACAAAACAAAAGCAGGTCATGGTCCCGATACGCATCTGGCCACACTGTGCTCGGCCGACACCTCCCAGCAGACACACAAGCACTAGAGTAGTTAAGCTGCCAAACACACACAGACGACAAAGACAAGTGAATTTACGTGTTAAGCATCCCCCCACTTACACACACCTCAGACGGCACAGCACCGAAAGTCAGTTCCATTAGGAATTTCAAGTTGAATTAAGGTGCTTTGGGAGCACACATTAACACATGTGTAGCTCCTGTTGTTTAATGTTAGAGTGGGAATGAGACCTTGCAACTTTATATTCCATTAAGGAGAAGGCCTGAGTTTTCCCCCATGAACATCTAAATAAGTAATACTGACAGCCCCCAAAACATGAATCATATTTTCACAATGATAGAAAATTAATGACTGGGTTTGGGAACGTAAATCACACCAGGACATTCGGTGCCGCTGCCTCGGCACTAGTGAGAGAGAATGACAAAAGATGCATTATAGCATTCTGCGATATGGAAATGCATTGGGCCAGAAAATTCTGGAATGGGAATAAGATGACAGAGATGCCAGCCAGTCTTGCATCACCTTGTATAAAAATCAACTTCAGTTTGGCTCCTTATTAATTTATAAGCCATTAGTAACATATTTTCCAACAAAAAGGCTTTGTTAAAAGGCAGAAATGAAAGTGTTTGGGCGAGGCATATGGAAATAGCATTTTGCCATGCTCAATTAGAATGAGGTCAGAGAGAAATGGCTTCCAGCCTGATTCTGAAAGATGCAAATGGACCGATGATTTTATGCAACGTTAGCTACCTGCACGCATAGAACCAAGGTTTTTTTTAGCTGTCCGGGAAACAGTTTGAAATTCAGTCTACAAGATTTATAAAGTGATGCAAAAAGGGCACTTTTAAATGAAATAGCTAATTATCTAGTGCATGGTTCAATTGACTTTTTTGCTGGGTGGCTGAATTGTTATCAAATTAGAGATATCCTCTGATCTGAGAAAGTGAAAAGTGTTTCAACAAAGGTAATTAAGGTGAATAACATATTAGATGTTGCTGTAAAAGTTTTATGCTAGATTGCTATGATAATTTCCTATAGAGTACACAGAAAAAAAAGAAAAAAAAGAAAAAGAAAAATGTGCTTCATGTGGTAACATCTAAATTAATAGTCAAAAATATTATTTAATATCACTGAATCAAACTAAATATAGTGGGTTACACCAACAAAACTAGAAGCTGCTTAAGGTAACTACTTTAATGTGTAAAAGGACATTTACAAACATACATTTACAACAATGATACAAAATTACCATTTACTGTCACTGGAGTAGTACTTTTAAAAGGTATACCCATGTACATTATTTACTCCTTACCCCTTATTTACCCCTACCTTAAATTTACTAACTTAAAAGGTAAGGCCTTCCGAAAGGGTACCACCCCAGTGACAGCTTTTCTACCATTTTGTGTGTGTGTGTTTTTCTGTGTGTTTCTGTGTTTCTGTGTGTGCGTGTGTGTGTGTGTCTGTCTGTGTGTGTGTGAAGGTGTCCACATATCCAAAGTAATTTAAAATCAATCATATTTTTTGACAGCCAATTAAATTATTCTGAAGTGTACCTTGCCCGTTCATGAAGCAAAGTCACAGACCTGCTTAATATAGGCAATTACCTTTATATTCCCCTGGTTAAGGGGGGACTGTCCTTTTGGAAAGCTCAGAGAATAAAACATGCCTCAACTAACAGCAAAGTATAAACATGGATAAAGCCTGCAATGGCTCAGTTTGGCCAGGAGGGGTGCCATTTCCACAGAGGAGCAGGTGTTAAGAGCATCTCATTTCCCCACATAAACACCTCTCACTGTCCCCAGCCATGAATTATTAGCACAGACACCAGTCTCCTGTTTATTTTTTAAATAGAGTGAGGAGGCCACGCCATGCGAAAGTCAGAGAGATGCAGTGCAAGTGTGTTTGAAAACTTGTGAGTGCGCGTGTGTGTGTTACTGTAAGGCCAAGGAGGGGGAGCACGCCGTCACAAGAGTCATAAATAAGTCACATGGCCCCTGGACCTTCCTCTGAGGGTTTGGAGCTTCTAAGATGTGCTTCTTTCATCTGATAGGCCTGCAATGTCCTGGAGAATCACCGTGAATTCAGATAGCACATATACAGCATATGCGATCGAGTGTCGGGAAGGGAGCGAGGGAGAGAGTGAAAGAGAGAAAAAGAGACGCGCACTAGCCCAACATCAGAGTCACCACATTTCTCAAGGGACCGTGCCATTCAGAAAGACTGCACTGCAGTACCTTTTCAATTAACGGCACGAGGTGAGCTCATCCTCAGTTCAAATAATGAGTGCAATTAAGCAATTAAGAAGCTCGCAGCTGCCTCTGCCCTACTTAACAGCCTGCAAATGTGCAGACACAGGGGGATAGAGTGCATTATGCCCACACAGCCCAAGCTTGTTCCTGTTTGTACAAATAGATCAGAGGTCAAGATCACAAGCGAGAGCAGCATTTGAGCAATGCGAAAAGCAATATGTCATGAAATTTGTTGATTTTATGGGAGGTGCTTTGGGAAAGAAGGGAAAATGCCTCCTGTGTTTACACTAGAGGATTTCTGAGGTTGGATTCTGTCCAGTGAGTTTAAACTGTAAAGCCTGAAGAGAATCTGCTCGCTCTTCTTTTTCTACCACAGTGGAGAGCCACTGGACACTACAGATGAGATGTTTGGCATTTGTCAGGTAGGCAGAGCGAAAGAAGCTCAGAGCTAGCCTCACATTCAGACATAACACAAGTTTTTAAACTATTGACTGCACAGGAGCTGAAGACTTCAAAAGGTCCCTCTGACCTGTTTGCAGAGAGAAGCCTCAAACCAAGTTTTCTCTCCCTTCTCTCTCCTCTTTTGCCTTCTCCCTCCCAAGCCCCACATCTTTCATTATTAATATGTTTTTTCTCTGACCCAGTACATTAAATAAAACATTGTATGGTTCATGAAAGATTATGAAAGAGCAGCTCATAAGCAGCAGGAGGTGTACACTCAGCACAATCCATTCTGGTATATAATGTCAATGCCAGCTAACCAAGCACCCACCCCACCCCACCACACACCCCCACCCCCTTGCCCTGCAGGCATATTGGCGGAACCACCAATAGATGCTAAGCTTTTTCCGACAAAGCTCCAAAGATAAAGTATCTTCCTTTTATCCCCTCTGCAAATCAATTCTGGGCCTTACAGCAAAATCCCATAAAATAACTTCAAACACCACTACTTACTCCAAAAATTTGTATTATGGCTATATCTCTTTGAAGCCCGGTGACTGAAGTTTTGGAGGAAAAATGATTTAAGCGTTATCAGCTAAGACGTCGACGTGTCAGCACTTCACCCCAGTTTTTCTTGACATATCAACCTGAACCTTCTCTCTCTCTCCCCATACACCTCTTTCACTTTCCCTCTCTGTTTCCCTTTTGTTCCCCTGTGATGTTTGGTTTTTGATTGCTCCTAACCACCCAGGCCTGGTGGTAAATACAAATGTTGCTTGTTAACTTAATGGCTGAGATAAATGGGCGGTACAGTTAAACCAGAACCGTTGTGCTGCTGTAGGCAGCCTCAATAACTTTTTACTTTTGCAATATGTATTTTTTCGCAACTGTCGAAAGGGTAAACCCAATCAGAAGCTTGCCTACTGTCACAGTGTATTTTGGTTTTGTTTCATGTTCATGTTCTTATTTTCTTATGTTCAATGTCATGTTTCCTGGTTTGTCATGTGATTCTATTGTGCCCTCATGTGATCATGTCATGTGCTTCCCTAGTGTCTTGTGTCATGTTGTCATTGGTTCATTGTCTTGATTGTTCACAGGTGTGTCTTGTTTAGTCATTAGTCTTTGTGTATTTAAGCCCTCATGTTTGCCTTGTTCCCTTGTCTAGTGTTATTCCATGTACCACTGTTGGTAAGTTCTGTGTCTGGTCAAGTCAAGTCAAGTCAAGTCAAGTCAAGTCAAGTCAAGTCAAGTCAAGTCAAGTCAAGTCAAGTCAAGTGTTCATGTTTTGCTCACTTTGGATTATTGTAAATAATCCAAAGGCCATAGCTTCACCCAATAATTTTTTTTGGGGGGGAGGGGGGCAGTAGGTACCTGGCTAAGGCCACGGAGGCCGTGCCTCTCTGGCCCCCTGAACTGCCTGCACCGCCATGGTCCCTTGGACTTTCTGCACCACCATGGCTTCCTGAACTTCCTGCACCACCATGGCTTCCTGAACTTCCTGCAGCGCCATGGTCCCTTGAACTTCCTGCGCCTCCATGGCTTCCTGAACTGCCCCACGGCCCAGGTCCGGCCATGCCCCGCAGCCCAGGTCCGCCCATGACCAGATCCACCATCCCTCCCCCAAGACCACCTCCGCTCCACCACCCACCTGGATTTTTTTTGTCTAGTTTTGGTCTTATGTTGGGTGTTGGGAGCCGCCTATAGAGGGGGGGATATGTCACAGTGTATTTCGGATTTGTTTCATGTTCATGTTCTTATTTTGTTATGTTCAATTTCACGTTTCCTGGTTTGTCATGTGATTCCATTGTGCCCTCATGTGATCATGTCATGTGCTTCCCTAGTCTCTTGTGTCATGTTGTCATTGGTTCATTGTCTTGATTGTTCACAGGTGTGTCTTGTTTAGTCATTAGTCCTTGTGTATTTAAGCCCTCATGTTTGCCTTGTTCCCTTATCTAGTATTATTTCCCCCCACCTACAAACAAAAAAGTAATAATTTTAACAAAAATATTATTTAGACTTCTTTGCACATTTCTACAGTACACTGAAAGAAGTGTAAACCTAAAAATGTGATAACATCTAAATTATATTTGAGTCAAAATATAATTTAATATAATTGAATCAACTTAAATACATTAACTTCCACCAACGAAAATAAACGGAAAGGTATCTAACAGGTAGAAATCTCTCCATAAACACTCTCAAAAAAAAAAAAAAAAAAAGGTTCACTGTCACTAGCTGGTAGCCTTTCAAAAGGTACACCTTATTTATGACTAAATGGTGTATATTATTACCTAAGGTAATTGACTATTATACATATTGTCATGTAACTGCTGTGTAGATCCAAAGAAGAGCATGACACAGAATGAATGAGGAATACTACACATACACATTAAATATTAATGACGCATAACACAGAACTGAGAAAACAGAGTGCTTAAATACACTGGGAATGATCATTAATGAAATAAGGAACAGGTGTGTACCTAATAAAAACCCACAGCAACAAATGAACAAGAACTCAGGCTGACAAAGAAACTAAACAAAACATGACACTGAAACTAAGGCCACATTCACATGAAGCCAGAGCTTTCCCTATCCAATCTTTTTTTTCCTTTCTCTCAAGAAATATCTGAGTACACACAAAACCACTGAAACCAACTCAAAACGATGTAGTATACATGCCAGGCCAGTATGTGGCGCTGCCACAGAAATAGACTAAAAACAGAGAAGAAGAGTTGTGGCTAGAAGGGGTAAAGCAATGGTAGGAAGTGAGGCAAAATCTCACGATAAAATAACAATAAATACATTTGCTACCTACCAGATTGTGTTTTATTAACGCCTACACCTACCCTAACCCTAAACCTACCGTTACAATAATGCAAATACAGTAATTAAATGACGCAATATTGATGTGCGCATGTCCAGTGCCCATAGCTGTATTCCTTTTAGTCTTTACCGTGCGGGATGTGGTGTGATGACATCACCGTTTCACAAAATATACGGATTGGCTGTACACACAAAAACACAAGTGTGTCGTTTTCAGATTTATCCACTCTGGGACCCAGTTTCAAAAAATATCGGTTTCAGGCTCCTAAAACGCCAGATCAGTGTGAACGAAACGCTGATACGATACAATTCTTTTTACGTATACAGCTATACAGTGTGGACGGCGCCTAAATAGAACATAACTGTTACATTAACCCACCCCCTATCCCCCCCACAGAGGAGGGAAGGGATTCTGGAGGTAGATGAGGAGCCAGAGAAGGATGAGAGCTTGGAAGGGCTGGCAGAGGGATGCCCCATGGAGGAGAAGACAGAGGGAGGAGCCAGGGGAGAGGTGACAGAAGGAGGAGCCAGAGGAAGACCAAGAGCAGAGCCAGGTCAAAGGCCCACGGCAGAACCAATGGAGGAGGAGCCAGGTTGGAGCCAAGAAACCAGGAAACCAGGTTGAGACGAGGACCCATGGTGGCACCATATAGGCCTAGAGGGCAAAGGCAGAGCTGCAGATGTGCATGACTGAGGTGGAGACATGGGCTTGGCAGACCTGGGAAGAGTCGGTGTGACTGAGGACAAATGTGGAACCGGAGGAAAGGAGGAGCTCGGCGGAGCCAGAGGGAAAGCTGGAGATTTGGAAGTCCGAAGCGGAACAAGATCAACAATAGACCAAGGTGGAGCCAGAGGGACAAGGGAGCCCAACAGAGCCTGAGGGATGAAAGACCACAGTGGAGCCAAAGGGAGCATGGTGCCAAGGCAGTATTCCATTCCATACCATTGAACTCCACCAATATGCCCTCTGTGATGGACACTGTTGCTGGCTCAAGCACCTGGTCAGATTCTGCAAAGGCCTCATGCTCCACGATGAAATTGGTCTCTGGTATTTGCTCGGGCTCTGGCTTCATTGCGGGTTCGGAGTCTGCGGTGGGCTCTGGCTGTTGGATTGTTGCGGGCATGGCTGAAAGTTGGCTGGTTTCTGGGTCCATGGTGGAGTCAGGGCTGGAGATATCATCCTCTGCAGGGCAAATGGTGAAAGAAGATCCACACTTAACCAGCACCCACTCAACATATTGCACGAAGCTCCCTCGAGGAGCTTCCATTTAATATCCCAAGAGTGAATATACAATTTGAGTTGTATAGATTAATAACATTTTCTGTACGCTATGATACACTGTATTTTTTTAAGGTAACCCTAAATGTATTTCAAGTAGAAACATCTAAATTCATTGGTCAAAAGTGTTATTTAATCTGACAAAATCAAACTGACAAATTAGGTTATACCAACAAAAGTCATTTTCATGCTTTAGATCAAGTAGAAATGGATCAATCAATATTATGGATCAATAACAATATTAAAATTATTACAGTATGGTGTCAATGTACATTGAGGTATTAAGGTATCATTGCACTAAATAGGAATAGAAAAAGAAATACCATTTTCACACGTCTATGCTGTATTTTACCAAACAGTGAGTCATTCAGCTCCAAATGATGTCATTACAGTGATGCTGTCTTCAATTAAGCCTCATAAGAGATGCAGCATGAAGGGGGACGTTTGTGCTTCAGTGTGTAATTACCAGAGAACAACCCTTGTCTCCTCTATAATCTCTGTGTTATAATACTAATCTCCAAAGTCATTAACTAATGATGAAGGTCCCTTAAGCCTGGATCCTGGGCTCTTACTTTGTAGTGAGGAGCGTGATCCCTCCCCTACCACTACCCCTCCTGAGCACGCCGGGCCCCTACCAAAACCCTTATCTCACACACAAAAGGCTAGTTAGACTATCTTGCCCCTACCAGATCTGTCTAAAACAGCTTCACCCCATGTTAAAACACTTCACATCACCAATACTAAACCCAGGGGTCAAAACTCCACAGATAAATGTACATGCGTATGTAACAGCACGCCGTGGAACAAGTGAATGGATATCAAACATGAAATTCCTTGTGCGCAGCATGCGCTGTTCACCGTACATTAATATTGTTTTTTTATTTTATTTTAATAATGTAAAGAAATGACATAGAAAGATAAGAAAAATAAGAAAGGTATGTTTTAATGTGAATGTATAAATGGAATTACTACAGGAGTGTATAGATTCCTTTAATTGCACAAAGATTAAAATGCAAAACATCTTAACCCTATAAATCATATTTGATATGCAAATTTTGAAGATCTCTAAATATCAACACGATCAAAAATGTAAAAATAAGAATAACTTTTGTAAATATTGTAATAATAATATTTAGTAATTTAGTATAGTAATAATTTAAGATTAACACTTACTGGACTAAAGAATTGTGTACTTGATTATCCATAAATCCATCCATCATTCATTCACTCATTCATTCACTCATTCATTCATCTAGAAAAAAACAAGTTCAAATTTATCAAATATGATCAGGCTTTTGGAGGAATGTATTTTTATCTCTCAATCATCATTGTATTGCATTGCATTTGTTTTGCCCCCTACAATAAAAACTACAGAGCTTTGATTATAAAACAAAGCATTTAAATATCATCTTACACAAAGACATTATTGGGAGATATAGAGTGAAAACTGATGTTTATATGCATTTTATGTAAGCAGTCTGGTATACTATAATAAAGATCGCATTGATTTATTTTACAAGCAATCAGAATTTTATCTGATAAACCATACTGTATGTAACAAATGTGATATTTGACAAAAACACACATGCAAACTTTTTTGCCTAAAGATTCAATAAACTGTAAAAAAAAAAAAAAAAAAAAGAAAAAAAGAAATTGGATTAGCATTTTGTGTCAGGCTTTACAGGGTTAAAAGTGGTCACAAGGGTTAAACAACTAAATTACGTCACAAATGTACATGCAGTTCTTTATACAGCCAAAAAAAAGAGAAAAAAGCTTCCTAAATATGCAACAATTAGGCACAACCATAATTTTCAGTGCATCCCTGAATGTTATAAGGTAATGGCCAATCAGAGGCTGGGCTAAGACGCTGCACAGGCTAGCAGCCTGGCTCAGCCCCAGAAAATGATTGACTGGCTAATGGTGCGAGAGGGCCCTGATTAATGTGGGGCAAGTTGGCAAACCTCCTCCCTTACAGGAGGCATGTGACGGGGTGGCAGGCAGGAGCTGGAATGGCTGCCACCAGAGGCTTCTGACATTTCTCCTCTCAGAACAGACAGCCAGTGATGTGCAACCACCACAGGTCTGGAGCCAAAATAGACACCATTCAGCAGGAGAGAGTGCAGGGTGACACGGCGCCCTGTAACATGCATTTTAAAGGGCTTGTTTGTCAGGCATGTGCAACGAGCAAATGCTTAATGTCAGAGTTTAGATTTCTTGTTTACGTCATGCAATAACAATCTATTAGAGCATCGTATGGTACACACTTCCTAATGACTTGCTGTTGTATATATGATACGTAATCAGTCTGGTAAGTGTGAATATGGAGCTTGTTTAGCAGGCATTCTGCTGCTATGTGCTGTGTGTGCAGACCCCGGCGTGCTGTGAGGCTCTGGGTTTTGAGGGGCCGTGTCAATTATGAAGCTCCCTCTCGCTCTCCTGTCAGTGCGCCTGTGCTGCAGCCTGCTTCAGCTGCCTTTGATCAGGCCGTCCATATGGGTGAGCAGGCCAGAGCCGAGAGGAGCAGAGCAGGGGCCTCTCCCGCCTGACACAAACACACTCATACGCAAACTGACACTGCTACAGATGCAGTAAATGCCAACCCAATCTCCTTAACAGCCTAACAATGAAGGCAGGCATCAGGAGGGAGGGGGGAGAGGGGAAAACTTGTCATTGTGTGTGACAAAGCGAGGGAGGCCCATCAAACAAAACATCCCATCTGGTCACATCGAACTTAGTGGGCAAGCAATAACCTCACAAACCCAGGTTTTATTGTGGCCTATGCTCTGTGTATATAATGCCACATGAGGTGAAAGGTGCAACTTGTCCCATATTTACAGGCTGATTACTTGTCAGGGAATGGCTGCATATTTTAGATAATGAATGCATTGACTTGGAAAATTATTGATGGCACAGTATAATGACTTGGATCATTCTTTTATAGATGTAAATATATAAAGTCACGCCAAAAAATAAATCATATCATATTACTATTAAAGGTGCATTTCATCATATGTTTTTTAGGGTAATCATAATAAAAATAATAATGCATCTGCTGCTCCTTGATTCATGCACAGTCAAAATCTCAAAATGTGCACACTGAATGTCATTTTACAAAATATTATGGAGGACAAGGTAAAATGCATTGACAATGAATTCAAATGTTTATAGAGTTTTATTAATATGAATTATTACATACATATACACCAAACGACGATTCGATACGTACTTTGGTTTTGAAGTCACGGTTCAGTATAGGTTCAGTACAGCAGGAGGGAGAAAACCAAACATAAAATTGCTTTTTTTTTTTTATTAAACAGTGGTTTACTTAACAAATTTTGTCTTTTAATAAATTCAATTATAATTAAAATTTTCTTAAGGATAAAAAAAATCGTCTCGGTTACGTATGGTAACCCTCGTTCCCTGAAGGAGGGAACGGAGACGTACGTCGGACGTCACCGACTGAAAGGGAACTATCTCTGCTAATGCTGTAAACTATATGGGAGCCCTTACTTACAATGCCCAAACTATTCAATTCAGTTGCTATTTATTTTTAGATAGGCCTATAATAATCAGTACTAACATAAAAATTGTATGCAAACATGTAAATTGCATATAAGGCAGTTTTTGCATTAACTTCTAAATTTAAATCTTCTAATGATAAAATGATGTTTCTACTCCAATTCGTTGCCGTCCAACAGTGGCCGTCATAACTGTTTTTCATGACAGATTTATTTAAACACATTAGTGCATATGTTTAGCGAAAGAGTTTCTCTACTGAACTAACAAGCTGTGGACACTGAATGACTTGCCTGAGGTAAATTTACGTGACATAGGCCTATTGTTTACAAGCTTTTTTGTTGACGTCTTTCAGCGGTTGAAACACAGACTGAGTGATTACACAAGATAAGTTTCAGTACCTTCAAATATTCATTCTTTTTTTTTTCTGTAACTAGAATTTAAGAGGGATCTCTTTGCTACCGCTTGAACTGAGGCGTCTATACAGCGATCTGTCAAGCTACATAAAAAGAGCGTCAAAACGCAAAACAGAATTTGAGATATGAGACTTTGTTTCTTATAGAAAGTAACAAAACACAGAGCTTATTGTGATTATTGGTGGTTAATGGTGGTTAAAAGAGGTTAATGGGCTACAACCCTGTATTCGTCAGTACACATGTGTACCGAACCGAAGTACTGAAAATTCTCGGTACGAATACGTGTACCGTTACACCCCAAATACATACATATATACTATAATTGAATGATAAAATATATTAGTATGCAGTAAGGTCCACATTAAAGGGGTGGTTGATCAGTTTTTTTCGAAGGCTTGATTGTGTTTATGGGGTGCACTGTAACATGGGTTCATGCTTTGTTTTTTTTATTAAAAATATTTTACCTTTATTCTATACCGCTGTGTCCCTTCTCGTGAAAACGAGTCTGTTGAGTTCCTGGTTCTATGAAGCTCCTCCCTCAAAAATATGCAATGGGCTCAGATTGGTTAGCTGGCCCAGTGTGTTGTGATTAGCTAACTGCCTAGTGCACGCTGTCCGGAAACGTCATGCCTCCCGTCATTGCCTTATCAATTTGAGCCCGAATCTGACCCAGAGAATATTAGTGAAGAGGATCGAGCAGAGTCTGCGCAAGAACAGCTGTTACAGGAAGTTTCAGAATGGTATGTTATTTTATTTGTAGTTGTCTCATACTTTGTAGATACGCTGTTATTTGTAAATGCTACTACTGTTTATATTAGCTTTTGATATATGGTTTTAGCCTTATTAAAGCATGATTGCCTTTTTTTCATATAATCGTTCTAACAAATGATACTACAGTTCTCTGATTATTTGATTACGGGCTGTGGATCTATAGTGATCGCTACTGACTGAATAGCACCGTTAGTTTTAGAACGAGTGTAGCCAAATATCTGTCGGAATCAGAACAATGAGATCATTATGAAGACTAACCATGGATTTATTACAGTGGCCATATCAAACACAGAACCATGTTTAGCATGCCTGCATTTACACTGATCACTTAAATGCCAACAAACACATTTGAAGTTCACTAGTGGGATCAAAAAGAAGTTTGTAGGTGTTTGTTGGATAAATTTGAATTAGCAATTAGGTAACTGGCTAGCGGAGCCAAACAGCGGTTCGTGAACTCTCGCTGATTGAGGAAGCTGTCCTCCGTAAAATGTGCAGCTCAGAGAGCTATATTTGGATTATAATGTTCAGGAACTGAGTTAAAAATAAATTTTAACCATTGTTTACTAAGTCCAGTGTCCATAGGAAGGCCGAATACGGAGGACCTGCAATCGGGGTGAAAATGTCAGCGTTTTGACGGCATGGCAACAACACTACTATATAACTCTTGCTCTTCTCAACATGGCCTTTGTTGTGTGTTCCTGGGGGCGGGTTTATGTAAAGTTTAGGGTTAATGATGTCACTAACCCATGAGAAGCTCGTTGTAGTCCCTAGCGGCTGTTTGTTGTAGTCCTTAAAAGCAATTTCTTTAAAAGAAAATATCTCCCTTTACTTTGAACTTTGAGCATCGTAACTTTGCAGATGTTGTTTATGCTCAAACAGCAACATTACACACTAACTAAAGTTAAAAAAGTGAAATCATAATCAACCACCCCTTTAACATTAACTAATGCTGTAAAGTATTGTTTTTTAATTTGTTATTATTATTATTTAATAAGCTTTTTTCAACCTTATTGTGAAGTATGAATTTTCCTGAAATGCACATAATCATACACATTTTCACAGCTCAAACAATGCATGTTATTTTAGGAAATTTAAAGACTGGACCTCTAATGCCCCATACTATAGTCTTCTATGACCATATAATCAATTCAGAAATAACATTTGTCTTCAAATTAAATCGTAATAGCAGTGATTTTGAGATGACAAAGGAACAAAAGGTCCAGAGAACTAGAGAACATCTCGAAACACTCAGGTTAAACATCTTAGGACAGCATTTCCCAGGGTGCTTCCGACTACAAGCTAAATCATTTGAATGAACTCTGTCACAGAATCAGTTGAGATGCCATCCAACCATAAGCAAGGACACAATAAATGTCACCCACTGCTTGCGAAAAGCTTTGTCACCATGATGCAGTGTGATGAAATACTTTTCCATGCGTTAGCTGCTCAATTATGAATTATGAGCCAAATCAATTCAGATAGGTTCCAAACTCTGAACCTTCTGCTCGCTTCCATTACTGTTTGTGAGGAATGAAAAATTCATAAGGTGTGTGTTCATTCCATGCAGAAACTCTCACCCATTGTGAAAACACTACTGGCAAACTCCCCCATTTCCAATTTTAAAGATTTCTCAAAAAGAAAGTCTCTCTCTAAGTCTAAATCTGTAGATTAACTTGGTGATGACGCAATTGTCTCTCTGAAGACTAATTTAGGCAATGAAACTAATTATCTCTCTTGTGCCTGTAGTGTATCTGCAGTAAAATGAGCAGAAGGAGACTTGCTGGAATCCCAAGATGGACAGCTATGTTGCCCTAGAAACATTTAAACTTGAAACATTTTGATAAAACATTATTTTGATAAGATGCTCTCTTAAATATCTTCTATATATGTCTCTTACATTGCGTTGGGATTGACAGTGATGTAATTTTAATGTTTGTATCTGGTGGAGTAATAGCTGGTAACATGCTACTTTTACACCACAAATTCCTCACGGGAGGAATGCTGAATCGATGGCAGCTGTCTGAAGGACAGCATTTTTTCTGTGTCTAGTCTGTTCCAATGAACAAGATTCTGCCACAGAATTTCTCACTTACACAACCGTAAGTGCTGTTTGTTGTCAAAAAATCCTCTCCTCCGTGTCTCAGATGAAATATTCATCATGCCTCCATTTCACTCTCACTGCTAGTACAGCTGTTGCAAATGAACCTGAACACAAGAAATTTAAATAAAAAATGTGTATTTACTAACATGTTCAGTTAGACACATAATAGCCTTATGCTCCTTTAGACCATCACACATTAATGGTTGTTATATTTTACACAAAACCAGATTCTAGTTTGATACAAAATAACACTGTCAAATATTGTGTGTCTGTTGCTGTATTCTGTGTCTTCCTTTTGAGGAAATTGTTTTTCCAACCTTGTCTATGGTGAACTCAGAATAATTTATAAGAGTTAACCAGATGCTATAAGACTTTTACTGCCCTTGAGAATAAATAAATAAATAGACCACCCAAGAAAATTTCAAATCAATACATTTTGTGTAATGACACACCCACAAGCAAACTGTAGAAGAACCCAGGCACGAGAGTTTATTAACAAACAGGTAAGTTTGTAAGGTATATCCAGTGTCTTCACTCTGCCTTCCGGTTAAGTAAGGATTACCTGCATACTCGCTGCCACCAACACATAGAGACTCTTTCACCTAGATATTATCACATAGAGACTGTGTCTGTTCCCCGAATTACTAAATACAAAAAACTCCCGAACCCAAATGGGGAAAAAATTTAATTGATGTTCAACAAATAAACAACAGATATAATACAGATGAACAAATGATAAAGCTCGGGTTGCTGAATATTCGATCCCTGCCCTCAAAAGCGCTTATTATTAATGATATGATTACAGATCATAAACTAGATGTGCTGACAGAAACCTGGCTAAAACCTGACGATTACATTACTTTAAATGAGTCCACCCCTGAAGATTATTGTTATAAACATGAGCCACGTCTGAAAGGCAAAGGGGGAGGGGTTGCTGTAATTTTTTGTAATATCTTCAGTATTACTCAGACGTCTAGTTTTAAATGTTTGAAGTGTTGGTGCTTTTTGTAACGTTATGTAGTGTAAATGATAAATCCCGTTTGACATTTGTGCTGGCTACTGTATACAGGCCACCAGGGCACCATACAGACTTTATCAAAGTTAGTACTGGCTGCAGGTAAAGTCTTAATTGTTGGTGATTTTAATATCCATGTAGATAATGAAAAAGACGCATTGGGATTGGCATTTAGAGACATTCTAAACTCTATTGGTTTAGTGTCAGGACCCACTCATCGTCGTAATCATACTTTAGACCTAATATTGTCACATGGAATAAATGTTGATACCATTGAAATGAGCGACGACATCTCAGATCATTATCTAGTACCGTGTATACTTAATTTAGCCAAGGCTGCAAAGCAGTCCCCTCTTTTCAAATATGGCAGGACTATCACCACTGCCACTAAAGATTGCTTTATAAATAATCTTCCTCATCAGCTTCATCTCCTCAGCATCCCAGATAGCCTAGAGGAACTCGATGTTGCAACAGAAACTATTGACTCTCTCTTTTCCAGCACTTTAGACACAATTGCTCCTCTGTGCTTAAAGAAGATTAAAGAAAATAGTCCAACGCCATGGTACAAAGAGCACACTCGGGCCCTTAAAACAGCAGCCTGAAAAATGGAGCACAGCTGGAAGAAAATTTGCATTTCATGGAAAGAGAGCATGATTGCGTACAGAAAGGCCATTAAAACTGCTAGATCTGCTTATTTCTCGACTCTCTTAGAAGAAAACAAACACAGCCCTAGGTATTTATTTGATACAGTGGCTAAATTAACAAGAAATAAAGCTTCAACTTCTGATGTTTGTAAACAGCACAGCAGTAATGACTTTATGAACTACTTTACGTGCAAGATTGTTAATATAAGGGAAAAAAATGATAACTATGCAACCATCTACTACAGTATCGCATCAGACAGTGCATTGTATTGTCCCCAAGGAAAAATTCCACTCATTCACTGCTATAGGAGAGGAAGAATTGGCTAAACTCATTAAATTATCTAAATCAACAACATGTATGCTCGACCCTATACCGACTAAGCTACTAAAAGAGATGCTTCCAGAGGTCATAGATCCTCTTCTTAATATCATTAATTCATCCTTGTCATTAGGATATGTACCGAAAACTTTTAAGTTGGCTATTATTTAACCTCTTATTAAAAAAATGCAACTTGATCCTACAGAATTAGTCAATTACAGGCCAATCTCAAATCTACCCTTTCTGTCAAAAATACTAGAAAAGGCAGTGTCCTCACAACTATGCTCCTTTTTAGAAAGAAATGGTGTCTGTGAGAATTTCAAGATTTAGACCTTATCATAGTACTGAGACTGCTCTCATTAGAGTTACAAATGATTTGCTCTTATCATCCGATCGTGGTTGTATCTCGCTATTAGTATTATTCAATCTTAGCGCTGCATTCGATACTATTGACCACAACATTCTTTTGAATAGACTCTCAAATTATGTTGGCATTAGTGGAATTGAATTGGCATGGTTTAAATCATACGTATCTGACTGTTATCAGTTTGTAGTAGTAAATGAATAGATGTCATTCCGATCACAAGTTCAGTATGGAGTACCTCAAGGCTCAGTGCTAGGACCGTTGCTTTTCACCCTGTACATGCTACCCTTGGGAGATATCATTAGGAAGCATGGCATTAGTTTTCACTGTTATGCTGATGATACTCAGCTCTATATTTTTTTGCGCCCTAACGGACAACTTAATTCTGAAAAAAAAACGGAATTTTTAATTATTGGACAAAAACCTCTGCACGTAGTAACCTAGAATACTTTCTAACATTTGATGGATGTTCTGGCAAGTCCTTGTCGTCAGTTAGGAACCTGTTGTGCTCTTTGATACCAATCTTTCATTTGAAAGACACGTTTCTAGCATCTGTAAAACTGCTTTCAATGCAAAATGCTGAACAGTTAGTTCATGGGTTCATGACCTCAAGGCTAGATTATTGTAATGCTCTACTGGGTGGTTGCCCTGCTCGCTTAATAAATAAACTGCAGCTGGTCCAAAACGCAGCACCAGGAAGTATGACCATATTAGCCCGGTTCTGTCAACACTGCACTGGCTCCCTATTAAACATTGTATACATTTTAAAATATTGCAAATTACTTACAAAGCACTAAATGGTTTAGCTCCCCTTGAGTGAGCTCTAAATGCATTATACTCAATCACGTCTATTGCGGTCTCAAAATTCTGGCCAGTTAATAATACCTAGAATATCAAAATCAACTGCAGGCGGTCGATCCTTTTCCTATTTAGCTGTGGAACAGTCTTCCTAGCATTGTAAAAACACATCTCTTTACTATGGCATACACATAGAACATTATCAATTTATATTATTCAAATCAGTTAAATTATTATTTTAGGCTGCATTAACTAGGTCTGCCGGAACCAGGAACACTTCCCATAACACCTGATGTACTCGTTACATCATAAAAAGAATAGCATCTACGCTAATATTAGTCTCTCTGTTTATCCCGAGGTTTACTGTAGTCAGCCGGATCCGGGCCGTATCCAGATCAGATGGTGGACCTGCGCTAGACACGACCAACGCATCCCTGAAGTGTCTGCAGAGACCGTGTCAACTAGTCTCTCCTCTGTGACGGCCTTATCGACACAACATCCTCTACAAACCCGTCTCCTGCGTGATGACTCGGAACTTCAATCAGATGGAACTGGACAAATATTCTGAATATTCCGATCTAATATGACTTCTGACTTGTAATGTTGCCTGAATCATAATTATACACTGTTTGTTTGTTGACCAGAGGAGAACTGGCACCCTGAACTGGTTTCTCCCAAGGTTTTTTTCTCCATTCTGTCACCTGATGGAGTTTTGGTTCCTTGCCACCGTCACCTCTGTTTCCTTTGGCTTTTGGCTTGCTTAGTTGGGGACACTAAATATTCAACTATATTACTGATCTGCCTGCATTGACACTATATGATAATTGAACTGAGCTGGATGACATCACTGTTTTCTCCAGCGTGTCTGTACATCCAAATCAAATTCTGTTACATTATTTTCCTGTTTAACACTGTGACGCTGCTTTGAAACAATCACCATTGTAAAAAGTGCTATATAAATAAAGGTGACTTGACCAGGACGAGGTGTGTGCGCTTTTCCTTTCATCTGTCTGTCCATTCCACGTTCTCCTGCATCTGCAACGAAAGGAAAGTCCTATCATCATTCATTCACTATAAAGTATGTATTTGAACTATATACTCACTTGATTTCCTGTTGTGCTCAAAGCTGTAAATAAACTGTTCTGTTATTCAACCATCTGTGTCTGAGTCCACGATCTGTAAGAGAAGACCGGACCTGAAACAGACATCAACATGAGCACAATCTCCTTCAATCCCGCAAATCTGCTCCTATCCGTTTCCCAAGATGGTCGTCTGATCGAGGATTATGTGGAGGATGTTGGAATGAGCCCATGAGTCCGCACTGGAGCCCGCTCCAGCCCATGAGTCTGCACCAGAGGCTGCTTTAGCCCATCAGTCTGCACCGGAGCCTGTTCCAGCCCATGAGTCTGCACTGGAGCTTGGCCCACTCTAGCTCCAGAATCCTCCAATTCCATCAGTTTGGGCACCTCATTGCTATTCGTTCACAGTCATGGTCTGAGTCTGGTTCACGAGCTTCAGTCATGGGGGCCGTTCTTGTGTTTCTGGTTTTCTGTTTGTGTCTTTCCAGGTCTATCATGGTCACCACTCCAGACAGTCTGCTGGTCAGCCAGAGGTCATTTAGTTTGACAGTCTGCCTGAGGCCATCGAGTATGCTGGTCTACCAGATGTCATCAAATCTACTGGACTGCCAGAGGTCATCTAGTCTGTTGGCGCCTCCCTGGTCTTCAGTATTGCTGGTACTGCACTGGAGGTGTTCCATCCTGCTGGCACCACCCTGGTCATCTGCCCTCTATTGGTCACTCTCCTGACTCCAGGGTGTCCACCCTCCCTCCCCGGGTTAGACTCAGGGGTTTGACACAAGGTTGCGCCTTCCGGGAGGGGGGAGTACTGTCACTCAAGTCACCTCAAGATCGCCTGTCGCTTCAGCACTACATTCCCCATAATCCCTCTTGGCTCCCAATGATAATGCATACTCTCACCAACATATTAATCAATCGCCACTGCACCCTCATCAGTACTACTATTAATGCACACACCTTGTCTCAGTTCATTGTCTGGTCTCGTTTATATGAAGTGGACTACTCTTTATCTCCAGCGTGTGCCTCTAGAGATTATCTCCAGCATGTTAACCTTTACTACATGTCTCCAGTGTTTTCAGTCTGCCTTCCTGTTAAGTAAGGATTACCTGCATATTTACTGCCACCAGGACCTGATTTCCTGTTGTACTTAAATCTGTAAATAAACTGTCATGTTATTCCACCATCTGTGTCTGAGTCCACGTTCTGTAACATATAAGATAAAATGTCCAGATAATCCATTAACACATGCACAGGTAAGTATTAGGGGTAAAAATAGTCCAGAATTCTCAGAATCATTTTTCTTGTAAATCCAATGCAGATCATTAACCAACAGATAAACAAACATACCGGTAAGTCATGTCAACCAAACATTAGCAGAAGATGAGTCCATCAAACTTAGGATGAGAACACAGGGCAAACAGAACAGGGCCTCCTAGAGGAGGGAGGAGATGACAGCTAGAGAAACCAGGGCAGAGATGATAGTGGGAGGAGATGACAATGGGAGGAGCCAGTGAGTGGCACCAGAGTGCCAAGCAGAAGCACCAGACTGCAGGCCCACAGCAGAGTCAAAAGAGGGAGGAGCCATGACTGAGCCTTGGTTGGGATGTCAAGCAGAACCAGGGGAATGACTGACCAAGACGGAGCTGATGGATGTGGAGACCCAGGCATAGCCAAAGAGCCGCAGAGATTGGACGACACAGAAGGTCCTGGAGACCAAGGCAGAGCTGAGGGGACAAGCGACCGAGGAGAAGACTGGGTGCCGGAGGACAGAGTGACTGAGGGAACGAGGAGCCCGACCAGCCAAAGGGGTGGAGGGACAAGTTACAGATCAAGATCCGGCAGCCGGAGGGATGAGGAAGCCCGGTGGAGCTGTAGGGGAAACGTTCCCAGGTGTAGCAGAGGGAGCGAGGAGCCAAGGTGGAGCCCACTGGTCAACATGCCAAGGTGGAGTGATGGGCTTGGAGGTTCTAGGTAGAGCTAGAGGGTCGACACTCCAGGGCAGAGCTGGCGAACTGGAAGCCCAAGGCGGATCCCTGATGCTCGGTGCAGGTAGCATAGGAGGATCCGAAGGGCTAAAGGGAGCAAACGTAGACAGGGCAGAATTGCAGGACAGCATAGGCAGGGTAGGAGCATCAATAATGACCTGAGAATTGGTCCTGGGCAATGAAACAGGCTTGAAATTGACCAGAAACAGTGGAGAAGGAAGCTCCCCAGTATTGGAATAACCACCAATTTCTTCATTTAACTCCACCAAGATTCTTCAATATACTCCTCAATTTCCCGGCTATCTTGAAAAACTGAACACAAAATCAACAAAAGAGTATATCAAAAACAGGAAATCAGAAGAACAGTCTTGGCAGAAAGCAGGTTACTTATACTTCATTCAAGGCTTCAGGTCCAGATAATCCATTAACACAGGCACAGGTAAGTATTACAGGTAAAAATATAACTCAGAATTCTCAGAATAATTTATCTTGTATATCAAAGGCAGATCGCTAAATAACGGGTAAGCAAACATACAGGAAGTCTTTTCAACTGAAGGTTAGCAGAAGGTGAGCCCATCAAACATTTCAACAGCAAGGCCGGAGGGTATGCCATTTATCTTCACGACAACTGCGTTTTGGTGGCCTGAAAACGCAAGCTTTTGAAAACGTTTTTCAAAGTGCAAGGTTTTGTAAACCATGCCTTTACCGTCTCCATGTAAACAACAAACTCTATTTGTAAAAACGGTGACATCATGCACATACGTATTACATGTCATATTATGGGTTCACGGGTGTTTCTTGACAAAGTGACATCGGCCAGTACTGGCCTGGCATGCATAATACAGTTTTTTTAGTCCTATTTATTTTCGCAGATCCGTGTGAATGGAGATCATTTTGACAACGTTGTCATCAGTTTTTTGTACATCTGTGTCATGTAAACATACCCTTAAACACAAACAAACCAAAAATGACCCTGACATTCTGCACTTATTCTATTTTGTTCCCTAAACCTAAGCATGATTTTTATTTTTGGTCTGTAAAGGAGAAACCATTAAACCAACAATCAATCCACATAAAGTCCATATGCAGTTTGTATTTACCCACACTAAGAATCAGAATCAGAAAGAGCTTTATTGCCAAGTGTGCCTGCACACACAAGGAATTTGAAGCTTTCAGTCCACACATATAATATAAAAAGAAACATAATAACATTTAAGAAGGTTAGGTAGATGTAGGTAGGTAAAGTCAGAATGGACATTTACATATAATAAACATATTGTACAGTATTGTGAATAATAATATGAATACATATGACTAAATAAAATTTAAAAAGAATTTTCAAAGATATTGCACTAAACAGTGGGGTATTGCACTTGGAAGGCATTTAACTGTTCAAGAGGGAAATAGCCTGTTGGAAGAAATGGTTCCCGTTCCTAGATGTTCCTGTGCCTAGTGATTTGAGGCCGGTGTGAGTGGAGTCTGTGATGATTTTTCCTGCCCTTTTCCTCACTCTGGAAAAGTACAGGTCCTAGAGGGTGGGCAGGGGGTCACCAATAATCCTCTCAGCAGTCCAGACTGTCTGTTGTAGTCTCCTGATGTCTGATTTGGTTGCTGAACCAAACCAGACAGTTATAGATGAAAACAGGACAGACTCAAGGACGGCGGAGTAGAACTGTGTCAGTTTTGAGCGTGTTCAGTTCCAGATTGTTATGACTGCACCAGACAGTCAGCTGTTCAACCTCTTGTTTGTATGCAGACTCGTCACCATCCTGGATGGGGCAGATGACTGTGGTGTTGTCTGAAAACTTCAGGAGATTAACGGGGTATTTTGAAGTGCAGTAATTTGTGTACAGAAAGAAGAGCAGTGCAGAGAGGAGGCAACCTGTGCGGATCATCTTGGAGTGCTGGATGTGAGTTCTCCCAGCCTCACTAGCTGCTGCCTATCTGTCAGAAAGCTGGTGATCCACTGACAGATTAGGTTTGGCATTAAAAGATGGGTCAGGTTGTATGATAAAAGATCTGGCCTGATGGTATTGAAAGCCGAACTGAAGTCAACAAATGAGATCCATGCATAAGTCCCAGGTCTGTCAAGATGTTGCAGGATATAATACAGTCCCAAGTTGGAGGTGTTGTTTAATGTGTTATTTGCGGGTCAGAGCAGGTGTGGGGTATGAGACTGGCCTGTTCAAATCGGCAATTAAACACTTTCAGATCATTAGCCAGTTGCTGATTCTCCACAGATCGAGGGGGTTGAGTCTTTTACTTGGTGATGTTCCTCAGACTTGTCCAGACCGACTTCGGGTTATTGGGTGAAAACCTTTTTGTTTGTTTGTTTTTATCAGCTTTTCAGAGTAGTTTCTTTTATCCAATCGGATCTCCTTTGTTAGTCTGTTTCTGGCCTGGTTGTACAAGATTATATCCCCACTTCTGTAAGCATCAGCTTTGGCGTGGCAAAGCTGTTTGAGTTTCCAAGTAAACCATGGTTTATCATTAGTGAATGAAAAAAATGTCCTAGTAGGAATGCATGTATCCTCACAGAAACTGATGTATGATGCTACAGTATTTGTAAGTTTGTCCAGATCAGTGGCAACAGCTTCAAAAACAGTCCAATGTGTGTAATCAAAGCAGGCTTGTAAATCCTGCTCTGCTTCATTAGTCCATCTTTCAACAGTCTTTGTTACAGGTTTAGCTCATTTCAGTTTCTGCCTGTAGGTCGAAATAATATGAACTAGGCAGTGATCAGAGAGCCCCGAAGCTCATGAGACAGAGTGATATGCATTATTTATTGTGGTGTAACAGTGGACCAGTATATTACTGTCTCTGGTGGGACATGTAACGTGCTGTCTGTATTTTGGCAGTTCACGGGAGAGATTTGCTTTATTAAAACCCCCAAGAATGATTAAAAGAGAGTATTGGTACTTTTGCTCAATTTCAGTTATTTGTTCAGCCAGCTGTTGCATCGCCGTGCTCACACACACATTTGGAGGGATGTAAACATGCATAAGAATGAACGAGAAAAACATCCGGGGTTTACAGTTCATGAAAAACGCCTCTAAATTAGGAGAGTTCATCTTCTTCAGAGGTGTTATATCTGTACACCAACTTTCATTAATGTAAAAGCATTGTCCACTGCCTTTTGTTTTCCCCGTTGACTCTGCGATGCGATTTGCTTAGCTGGAAGCCTGGCAGATGTAGTGCATTGTCCGGAATGGCTTCACTCAGCCAGGTTTCAGTGAAGTACGATGCAGCAGATTTTGAAAAGTCTTTGTTTGTGAGGAGAAGTAGTTCATCCGTTTTGTTAGGAAAGGAATTGGAGATCCGTTAGATGGATACTTGGAGCAGCTCAGATGCTGCGTCCGCGGAGCTTAACCAACACACCGTCGCATTTCAACAGAACCGCTGCCGCAAGCACAAACATACAGTTATTGTTTATGACATGACAGAATTTTTGTTTAGCACTATTTGATTTATAAAACTCAGGTAACACTGTATTTTGATTGTCATCTTACAGTTATTGATACAGTTCCTGCATGTGCTCTGCAATAAATAAGAAATATACACATTGGCTTGTTGATACACTTACATACACTTGTTAATGCTGTAAGACCAATCATAACAGACTGGGCCATCTGGCCATTCAGAGCAGAGTAGGCTCGTGGAAAGGAGAGATTTAGAGAGACTGATTCAACTGTTTTAATCAGAGGTCAAAACTAATGAAAAATATGAAATGTGGTGCATTTGCTTGAAATTGCCAGCTCCATGCACTACTGTTTGACCTCTTTTCCATGTAAAATATAACAGGGAAATTAATACAATACTTCTGTAAAAAAATTCAAGCCGCATGATCCCTTAAACAGACTACAATATAGTTATTTGCAGACAATCTTATTCAGTGGGTTCTTAACCGCTGTGACTGATTCATTGATTACATACATACCGGTCTCATTTTACCACTTTTAGGACATTTTTATGGTAATTTTTAGACATTTATTCATTACTCATTCACTGAATTATGCTGAAAAGAACTGCCAGGATTTACTCATTCCTTCTGGGGTTCCACAAAAGAAAGATAAAGTGATATAGGTTTGAAATGACATGAGGGTGAGTAAATGGTGAGAGATTTTTCATTGTTGGGTGAACTACACCCTTAATATTTAACCACATTCCTGAAACATGAGAGGACAGAAAAAGTTGCCTGATACAAAATGCCTTTTACTTTCATCTAAAGAACATTTTTTATTACAAAATTGTTTCAAACACATAAAACAGAACAAAATGTGATATTTGACGCTTGGGGAAAATGGTGCCATTATCATTAAAGTGAAAGTGCTGTGGGTAGAGACACCACAATGAGAGGCGCTGTAACTGTGAGCTTCAGACAAACAGAGGAATCCGCTATAGTCACACAGAGTTCATCCTGACATCAGGGAAATATGGAAATTTGAAAAGGCAAAAGCAAGAAAAAAACACCATCTGATGGAAAACTATCTGAAAGAGTCAGAAATGTCAAAATCCACTAAAACCAGCAAGTCTTGTGTCGGTCTCAGATACCTCCTGCTCGAAGCGAGAGAGCAAGAAATAAAGGGGAAGAGAGCGCAAAGAGAGGCCTGTGTGTTTGCTAAAGAGCAAAGGCGTTTACGGCTTTTCTTCGTCAAGACGAGCTCATTCCTCTGTGTGCGCGAGTCAGGGTTTAGAGGATCAGAAATCACAGGATAATGAATGCTGGAGTTTCTCGCAGACACCATTGTTCTAGCAGAGAGAAGAAGTTCCTTGCATCACCCATCACTTGTACTAATTGAAACAATTTTCGTTGGCAGTGCCTCTTCTCCTCACCCCTCCTTTTCCATCCAAACCTGACAGTGTGTAATGCTGGGGGGCTGATGAGAAAGAATCTGACTCTCAGACTGATCTCTGACTAAAGTATGACGGGTAAAGGCAGCATTTACCAAAGGGTTTGGTTGGTGCATGCTGTAGTTAACCCCTGCTGGCAGCTGCTGTAACTACAGCATTCAGAAATGCGTTTCAAAAGTTCTCATGTATATTGGTTAATAGGGGATTTTTGTGGATACAATTTATTTAGATGATGCCCCCATAAAAAACTGAAGCGGAAACCTTCCAGTGACATGATGCTTGCTTTATTATTTAATTTAATTTGTATTATAAACCATGGAGTTATTGTAATGGAGAAGAAATCATGTGCAGTTTATTTACAATGCATAATCAAATACAAAACATAAAATAAACAAAAGACTTGGCAGAGCAAAACTTGACCATAAACATAAACATAAACATAAACATAAACATAAACATAAACATAAACATAAACATAAACATAAACATAAACTCACCAAACAGTGATTACAAGGACAATACTAGGCCAAGACACATGACAAACAAGAGGGCTTAAATACACAGACTACTAATGATGAGACATGGGACACCTGTGCACAATCAAGACATTAAACCAATCAGAACATGACAACATACAACACATGACAAGGGAGCACATGACAGGATCACATGACAAAACCAGGAACATGAAAATGGGAAAACAAGAAGGTGACTAAACTCCAAAATAAAAGACATGAAACATGAACCAAAAACCAAAACTATACGTGACAGATATTATGTATTAATTTGTTAGGTTATATGTACATAACAAAAAAAAAAACTAATTATTCATCATAACCTATAGGCCAATGAGGCAGAACTAGTTTACACTGCTGTAAGGGTGTTTCTAATACAGCGACTATTGGAGTGACAGTAAAATTGACATCTTCCCTCTCTATTTTTTTCTTCTTTTTGAAAGTTGTGAAAACACTATTGTGAAAAACGGAAATGTGAAAAGGGTCAATTATGGCAACCATTCAAATAATTGGGGCAAGACAGCCCCTTTCATGATTTTTTTTTTCTTTTCTTTTTTTTGTGCAATAACAACTAAGTTAGCAATAAAGTTCATAAGTTCACCATCCCCTACATGCTCAACTAAACTCTGTATGTTACAATTTAGCTGTCTTTGTCACGGTGTATGCAAAGAGGATTAAACAAGGCAAGAAGATAATGCAAGCAGAACACAATCCAACACAAACATAACATACTAAGCAAAGACAATAACCAACAAAGTACTGAATGCACACAAGGCTGAAATGTCTGAAATGGCATACTCTCTGAGTAGGTATACTTCTTCTGAATAAGTATTTAATCTGTGACCAAAAAAGTACATTCTATATAGTATGAATGTGTGTAGAATTAATGTAATCTGGACGTACTACATTCACCATGATGTCACAGACTTACCAGTGTCAGTTTCATCACTGCCACTCACAAATCCTCTCCCTTGGCCATATATTGTAGACCTCCTTGACATTTACCAAAAGGCAACTGTATAGTTTCATGCCCTTGTTAGTGATTTAGGTGTAGGATTCTTGTGAGAAAGCGAGGAAGAGAAAAGAGAGAGATCAGTGCTAACCTTGAAAATTGAAAGATTCCTTGGCACCATGATGTTCTTTAAAAAAAAAAAAAAAAGTAAGATGAATTAAAGAGTTGTGTGCTCTATTGTCCCATACTACTTAAGTCAAATTCTGCTGATTTGATATACAGAACAATGACAGTAGCACTACCCCTACCCTATGGGCAATGACATTATGAGGAAAGTCTTACAGCAAAAGTTAAAGTGAGAAGGCCGTGGGCTCTGGATTAGTCGTGACATAACATGAAGAACTGTATGCCATCCGCATGACACCTCGTTTTTTGCCAACTATTGTCTGTTTAGCCCAAACATCAGCCTCCCATCTACAGAGAGGATCACAAAGAGGCGGGAAAAACACAACTGTCAGGCTTAGACGACAAAGCCTTTTACCATCGTGCCTATTCCTTACAAACCAGACTTTAGGAGGTAAGAAATGAGGAAAACGAAAGAAAAGAAATGAGTGCGAGAGAGGAGAAAACAGAGAGAGGCAGAGGCTCACACATGGACAGCTTACAGGGGATACAAACCCAAAGATTATGTTAATCTTCCCCCCTTTGTCCCTTGCGAAATGTTTTCATACTACGCCTTTTATCTGTGGAGGAAGGGATGTGAACCTCTTCAGTGGGTGACAGTGGGCACTTTCTGTGTGGTTTCTGGGTAATTAGCACCAGTAGCAGAGCCTTTCTCTTGCTCTGCTCAAGCTTATGGTCTTCTTAGGGCCAGCAACAGAGGATTTAGCCCCTCAACCCTTCAGTGGGAGTTTGGGTAGTGATTCCCAGTCTGGGTCCGGTCACACCAACCGGTCACACCAACCAGTGTAAACTTTTTTTTTTGAAAAAAGTAATTGGGTGTTGCATGTTAATTGTAAAATGATATGTGTTTTTTATTTCTTTACATTGATAAATGTCTGGTGCAGACCTATGAAAAATACAGTACGGGTATCATATTTAGAAATGACAAGCCTCTTATGGCCTACTTTTAGGCATCTCCTTCCACTGCAAATCTGCTAATTCTGCATGCCTGTACATGAAACGGGTGCTCTGACCCTAATAATTTTTCCCAGGGTGAGGCTCTCAAGGAGAAACTGACCACCACCGCTGCTCACAGGCAAGCTAAATGCCAGCAATAGCGGCAATCCCACATCAGACACACCCCCCCCCCCCAGCTTACACCCATCACGGTATCCAGGGCCTTTCAGCCAGAGGTCAGAGGTGCTCTTTAGATAAAGGGGCATACAAGAAGATCACTAGGGCCTAACCCTCTGACTCAAATCAGAGGTGAAGAAAAGAGTGAAAATGATACATTTCTCAGGCACAATGTGAGCTCTAAAGGTTCTTCTTCAGGAGTTCATATTGTCTACTTCTGCCTCTTTTGATGTTTTCTCTTTGGCTTAATGTTATTTCAACGATGGCTCTTCTCTTCTCTGCTCTCCAAAGGCTGAAGCCCATTTTTTGGGCCTGAGCTGTTTCTGATTGTCTCTGTCACGGGTGCTTTGTCTTACACAGGGCTTCCAGCAGCAGTGTTAAAGCAGAGGGTGGGGGCTGCATCAAAGCTAGAGTGAGATGGACTCAACACCAGTGGATTAAGTTCTTCTGCATGATAAAGTAGCTACCTAGGGGTGGTATTAATATGTGAAAGAATGTTATTGAGAGGGAATAAAGTGTTAAAAAAGCCCTGTCATTCTCTTCGTAATGTCTTAATCCTGCAGCCAACACAGAGGCCATGGGCCGGAGTTTGCGCTAATCACGGCAATGCCCATCTGTATTCCCTGTCCTTTAAGCTATTTAAACTCTGCCTGGATTCAATTATTAGCCCTGAGAGAGCAAGATGGCATATTAAGTTATGTGAAAGGGGATTCTGTGGGGACGCAAAGAAATCCCTGCTTTAAACGCAAAGGCGTCAGTGCCACCAACTTAAGTTGAGTTAAACTGATTAAACAGAGTCTATGGCACTGAAAAATCACGTAAAAATGAACTAAAGAAAGTAGGAGTCTCACTGACAAAGCATCCTCTAAACTGTTAATCATGCTGGATCTGGGGGATCAATGGCCTGTCGATCTTCACACATCCCACGTTGTGTCATTCAGGGACTGAAACTGCCAGGGATATACTGCATCTTAGATATTTCCACTTTGACTCCTTTATTTTCCATATAATTGGACAGAAACACCAGAACACTTTGCTTAGAGCTCTCTAATGGTGCCATAATTACATGTAAGGTTAGGTCTCACGTTCAAGAGGTGAGCTATAACAAAATCTGTGTTCTTCACACTTACTGGAACATTTGCATGGTAAATGCATTAAATGGACTTATTACTCTGACTTATTACTGTTTATTAATTAGTCACTCTCTCATTCTAGCAGAAGCAGAGAGATAGACCCGCAGGGTTTTTTTTTTTTTTTTTTTTCTCATTGCTTTCTTGCATGTTGTTCTACACTGTGATCAGTGACTGAATCCTGGTATAGCATAAATGTCCATGGAGTGTAATGTAATTGATGTATAAGACTTTTTTTTCTGGTCATTGGATTTGAAACTCATCTTCACTTCATACCACCCCCTGCATTGAAGTCGAGGGCCGTTTCATGAATCAGGCCTCAAACCAGTGAAAAGTTAGAGGAAACAGACACAATATAGCCAAATCACACACCTCTCCATATCACTGCTCATTTCAAATTTTCAAAAATGTTTGGTGCTCTAAGGGATACATTTGTGAGAACTTCCCCAACTAATGAAATTCATTGCCTGTTGGCAACTATTTTCAAACAGAGCATTCACATAATCCAAGATGCAATTTCACATTTGACAAAGCGCATGAACGCCAATCTCTTTCTGTGCTGCTTCTGTTCCATATGTGCACTAAATGACCACTCATACTGTCAGCACACGGTCAGATGAATACGCAGTGGTGTCAAGTCTCAGAATGCATCTATTTCACATTTTCTTGCTGTAAAACGAGCATTTAGACCTAAGAGGGTGCAATATACACTTGAAGTGACATGTAAATTGGCACATTTGTGCAGCAGCTTGGATCATTGGTGACCTTCAAAGGCCTCTATGTCTCTCTAATGGCACATGTGTATTGAGAATAGATATTACATGTTGAGAATAGGTAATGGTATATCACTATAGAATACTGTTCCATCATTAATGAATAACTACACAGGAACAAATGAGAAACACAATATTAACATAACTACTGTTAACTAACAAGAAATACTGATTAACAAATTAGTAAGTAATACTGTAATACCAAAACAGTATTCTAAAGTGTAATCTAGGTAATGAGAATTCTGAACCAGTCAGCCACAACCTGAATCTGTGCTGTACTGAAAAAAGAATCACAATACAGGGCTATCTACTACCATCTATTGGGTTTGGTGACTAATATGTGAATGAGGGGGATTTGCACAGACTAATTTTCACTTTAATATATGATAAATAAATTTTTTAACCCTAGAATTCACAAGCCAAAAAAACATGAATGCATGAAGAGGATTAAATGGTTTAATAAGAATTTTATTATACAAATTTGTTCAAACATTTCAACAATGTTCACTTATATACAATAAAAATCAATATAACTAATATTAATAACTAATAATGTGTTTATGTGGGGATTATTATTTTACTTGCACTATTGCAGATAACATATTCATTGACCCCTTTAAAATATAGAATATATTTGTGTTTTTTTTTTAAGCAAAATTTGTCAGTTGTCAGCATACAAGAATAAGTATTGAGTGCACCATTAATTCACTCTGAATCCATAGTCTTTAACAAAAACTGAGCAAGAAAAAGTAAAATAAACAACAACCCGTGCTGGTGCCAAGGTCATCAGGTGTTATTCGTGGTAGCCCTTTAGCCATAAAAATGGATATTTAAAAATTGAAGCTTTTTTTCTACATTTATGTACATTTGCGCAACACACAGCTCACAGAAACATGCCACTGGAATGCATCCTAGCCCAGAGGTGCAGCATACCTCTGTGACCTTAGTGACATGCAGTGGCAGGAGAACGTGTTTTCCTCTCCTCCGGCGCGGTCGCAGGAAAACACTTCCCCTCCTAAACAGGCTGGGCATAGCAGTCATGGCAGGGCACACATCCACCAGGGAGCACACTGCAGCTGACATGCTGTATGAGGGCATTAACCTGGAGACAGGATGAGCGAGAGAACACTGACGGTGAATGCATTCAGATTAAAGAAAGGAGGACGCCATTGTCACTGTGTGTTTGTGACTGCAGCGGGCAGAGCAATCACATGACCTTGCTGGCACAGAAAGGTTTAGGCAACACTGCCACAAAGTAAACAGGAAAGATGCTATGAGTAAATATACATATCCATATACAGCAAAACCTGAGTGAAATTAAAGAGATAGATCACCCAAAAATTTTAATTCTGTATTCATTTACTCACCCTCATTGCAAACCTGTATGAGTCTTTCACCTTTGGCACATATTTTACATTTTAGCCCATTCTGTAACGTGATGAGGTTGCAGAAATTATGCGGACAGGGGGAGTGTAGGATCCAAATGCAGTAAACATTGTGAACATTCTGTTGACTATAAGTAACATTGCACCTACATGTCTACTAACTCTAATTAGAATGTTAGTCGAGTATTAGTAGACTGGTAGAGTTGGGGTTAGGGTTAGAATAAGATGATGTAGTTGCACATTTACTTATAGTCAGTAAAATGTCTGTTGGAGGACCATCACAATAAAGAGCTAGCAGATATTAAGCAGACAGTTAGTTGACATGTCGTTGCATAGTTACTTACAGTTAACAGAATGTTCACAAGGGATCATCAAAAAGTGTTTCCGAATTTTGAGTTGAATCTTTTTAAAGAATCAGTTGATCCAGTTGAAAGATTTGTTTATGAATTGACTGATTCTTTCTCAGTTCAACTCAATTAGTTAACATCTTACTGAATATAGTGTATAAATCATATGTGCTGCTTTTATGATAACTTTAATGGTGCGTTTGAATAGTTTTTTAACTTGACAGCCTCAATTCAGTGTCAGGGTATTCTTAAAAAATTCACCTTTTGTGTTCCACAAAACAAAGAAAGTCACAGGGGTTTTGAATGGTAAGCAAATGATGATAGAATTTGTATTTTTTGGTGATGTTATCCTTTGATAATTGTTCACGTGTAGATAATCATGAATTTTTTTTTTTTTTTTAAGTCACGATTGAGGCTCATTTAGATCTTTATCCAGTACAACATAAACACTCTACAATAAATGAATTTGCAATTGATTTTGAAATTCATTTGCCAAAATTAACTGTATATTTATATTTGTGCATACTGTTTTACATAAATTTGTACATAAACATGCCGTGTCCTACTGAATGTTCCCTGGGGATAAATAAAGTAGCCTATGAGGATTTGTTAAACTGTACACCAGAATATAGGAATAAAACCTTATGTTTCCCCACTTTAGAATTAGATTTGAAAAGCTCCACTGGAGTAATTAGATCTTGTTCATCTTGCGGCCTGTGTAATGACAGGACCCAAGAGTATCTGAATAACGGTCGGATTGCACTTATTCTAATGCTCATTCCACCCCAGACACGCCATTGCCTTCCATTACAGCTTTGCGTGGCCAGGGGCATCTCTTTACAACACTTGGCAAAATATGGATCGCTCATTACCCCCAAGTCTAGAACAAAGCGTGAATGTGGGGCCTGTCACATTCAGAAGAAGAAAAACAGTTATGTGTTTCTCACGTAGGAACACTGTGAGTTTTCCTTTAAGAAGAGCCCCATAATGTGATAGGAAATAATGGTATTGGGCAGAGGAATATAGAATGGGGGATAGAGGATGAAAGAGTGGAAGAAATGACCTCAGGATAGTCTGGATAAAGAAGGAAATGCACATTCCTAACTGACCACTCATTCTCTATCAGGGTCATATTTTTTCCACTTCATGCTTGGATTCCCCATGAAGCACTCTCCCTCTGTAAACAAAACACACATTTGCACAGAAAATTACAAATGCCAGAAGAAGGCGGCTTTACACTTAACGCTTCGGACACTGGAGCTCCTCCAAATTGTAGAAAAGCAAGCTCCTTTATTCAGTCTACGTGCTTACAGGAAGAATGAACTTCAGCATGGGTAAGCGTTTTCATTTGAGGGGGAGGCAGAGTCCAGATCTGTCTTGACATTTTCAGCATCGTACGTTTGTAGGACAGCAATACTGCAGACAGATGTGGATACGTTCAGAGACAAGCACTAAAGAGCATTAAACTAATCCAGTTGGGACTCTTCCCAGGGGTGTCATGAGTGCCGTTCCAGAATCAAACGTTTACAGCTTCTTCCAATTTTGAAGTTTATAGGGTTTAATGTAACCTCCTTACGGAAGAGAAAGAAACTTGTCTGGAACACATGGAGCTACAACAGCAGCAAATTACATCTGACACATATATCTCTTGTATCCGTTTATAAATAGCTTAATAAGTGCTCTTTACCCTCTTGCTTATACATAGAGAAAAATAGAGAAAATATTCTACTTTTGGGCACCATAAAAAGGTTGTAAAACACACAATTAAATCAGCTAAGATACATGTTTATCTCATTATTAATTTGTGAAATAATCTTTACCGTTTGCTTATGCTATTCAGTGTTTAGATCTACAGTTTTGCACACCAATGTAAAAACTCTTCAGGGAGATACAAGTGTATTAGAGATGCTCAGACCGTCATGAAGTCCCTGCACTGGTCAGCAGGGTGAATGAAGAAAAGGTCACTTATCTTATTAATGTTACTTCTGTTAAAGGTAATTGCAGAGATTCCACACCTAAAACAATCCCTCCATTTCTTCTCAATAAAGATTCTTGCAGTGAAAGTTCACTCTCATTATCTTACACAGGAAAGCAAACTGTGTGACAGGACTGAGCATAATTATTACATACTGACATATGCTAATAAGATGCTGAAACCAAAGTAACACTTCATCTGGAATGGTTAAATTATATCATCTTGGAGCAAACTCCATCATATTGAGTATACTGGAGGAACACCGTAAAAACACACCTTAAATTATTAATATGGTCACTTCATCATCATCATCATCATCATCATCTAAAACAACTTTTGACTGTTGCAGTACCATAATTGATGGCTAATATTTGCTTTAGCACTTACATAACTGATGCTGAAAAAACAATAACAAAACTCTTTGACCACCGCATGCATTTAGATCTGGCCTATCATCTACTCATTACAGCGATACTTGTCATATGAAGCTGTTAAACTGAAGCATATTTCCATATAGACGCTCAGTCAAACAGATGAACCTCCTAGCACTTTGCATTCCTCACAATTCTGGCCTGGCCTGGTCATCTCTGCACACCATCCATGCTCATAGCCCATTTGTGAGTGCTAATATCAGCCAAGGGACAAAGGCAGGGGGTGCATGTGTGCGGGTCGTTAGTGAAAGCAGCAGATCTGTCCACATCGTTAATGATCAGGCTAATTGAATCCCTCTAATTAGCTGTGCACACGCCTGGTGGATCAGCTCGTTGCTTTTACATACATGACAAGGGAAGAGAAATAACTGAGCTGGTGCTTTCAAACCACAAGGCGTCTTGAAGTGCAAAAACATCACTTCCCACACCACAACCCCCACCCCTCCTCCTCGGCCCCCACGGGCTCCTCTGCTGCTGTTTGCGGTGGCCGATATAGGTTAAAGCAAACTCTCATGCTCCGTGAGAGGGAGCAGGCCATGTAATTTAAATTCTGATGACATTTACTGTCAGGCAGTATTAGTGCACTGGCATCCTCCTCTGCCTGGGCATGAATCTTACTCAGCACCAGCAGGCCGCGGGGGCCGAAGAAAGACTCTCTCTCTTTCGCTCTCTCTCCTTTTCTCTCTCTCTCTCTCTCTCTCTCTCTCTCTCTCTTTCTCTACTGTAATTGTCCCAAGGACCCCCGTCAGTCTCTGGCAAAGAATCCTATCCTTTTTGCCCTCCCCCCTCCCACATCTAATAGGCCCCGAATTGGAGAGCTGTGCTGTTTATTGCCTGGTGGAATGTCACATATACGGGTCATGCATGGTGATTGGGCAGACACCTTCAAACTGCATTCTGGAAGATGTGCCCTCTTGTTTAATCTGCGCCAATGTAAAGTCGCTCTGCAAACACTTTTCAGAATTCATTTGAAATTAGTCTCATAGCAGACGTCACTGCTGCTTGACAAGCAAATTAGACAAACTAAATTAAGAGGCTTAACAAAATGCGCTGTATATGTGTGCCTCTTCTGTGTGTTTGCAGTTTTATCTCTTGAGATAAATACATTAGACAAGGTCTGAGCTTCCAGCAATGACGCGACCTTGAGTGAGTAATGCAACAGCAATAATCAGACAGGGCCACAGGCCTATGACCTCAGGATTAATGGGGACCCTTTTAAAATGTAAAAGAGAAAAATGACTTAACTGCATATGCTAGAGGTTGGCAAATTAGAAAGCTGTACTGGAAAGTGTCTTTGTGTTTACAGTCTGAGCATAATATAGTCATTTAAAATGTATGTACAATTCATGTGCATTGTATTATCACATACCATACCAACAAACCCACAAACTATTAACATTTGAACTGTTATACATATGTCATAAACCTGTAATAACATATGTAATTTTCAAATTTCACACTGGGCAGGTCAAAACACTCTCACATGATATGTGAGATGGGGAAGTCAAGAGTCTTTCATTTATCTCATCTCTCATGTTTGTCAGCAGAATCGGGCGGTAAACGGGGATTTAAGGGAGTATAACAGAGCCTTTAACTGACAGCTCTGGAGCACTGACAGGTCCTTGGGAAATTAACAAAGACTGCATGGAGCACATGTCATATATCATAGACTCACCACATACCCTCAACACTACCTGCAAGCTATGATTCTGTACTTTTCTCTCCCTGCACACTCAATAAAAGCATGTGGGGGGTGGAGGGTGTGTTGTGAGCTGCAAGCCTAACAGCACAACATTTAGCTTGTTTTTTTACTGTCATGTTAAAATATACACGCAAGTGCAATCTACATTAAGGAATTTAAGTCCTATTTCCATATTCCCAGACCACCTACCCAACAGCACTCTGTGTACACAGGGCAGAAGGAGCTGTGTGGTTCTGATGACACATCTACAAACTAAACCATCTGCTATACACACAGCTGCTGCCAATTTTAGGAATTGTGGGATAAATAAATATGCAGAGAGTGAAACAAAACAATAACAGAAAAGCAGCTAAACACCAATCCAATTAACACATATCTATGACGTCTAATGGTGCATATTAAAACTGTTGGGCTGGACAACATGTGCAGATCAGTTCAATATGGACTTTTATTCATGGAGAGACACAGAGAGACGATGCCAAGCAATGATGGGTCCTGCCAAAAACAGACCCAGTGATCATAGTCTAGCCATAGAAAAAAAGGAAAACACAGATAAATACGTATTTCTAAAAAAATATTTTATTTATAATGTTTTTACTATTTTTTATATATAATATTTTTTATACTGTCACAAATTTTTTTGCAGATTATTCAGCTATCAAACTCCCCATCTCTAATGTTGAGGATTTATAAAACAAAAATGTAAAAAGAGGCAATGCCTGTTTAACATTTACATAAATTCTCAACGTTACATTTTTTTTCTTGTTTTATCCATTACGAGCAAAAATGCTCTCTCATTTACACCCGCTAACTGATCCAGATTGCCGTTAGATTGGTTTCGTTTTGGTTTGTAAGGAGCACAAACAGATTAGAGCAAACTAAGCTTGTGATCTGTTTAGAAAAGGTGGCCACTGCTCAAAAGATCTAAGGGTTTTAAAGAGAACCCTGAGAAAGACACAATCCCCAAACAATGAAATGCATTTGGAGGCTGAGTCAAGCTGCATTCCATAGTTTAAACAAAATGTTATATATAGGCATAATGTTCAACATTTGTGGCAAATATATATATTTACTGCACATATTATTGTAAATGATCAAAAATGTAAATTGCCTAATGAATTAAAAGGAACACTGTAAAAACACTGGATTGCAGAAATGTAAAATTTCTAAAACTGTCATGTGCAGAACAAACGGTTACATTTATCAAGGCTCAAAAAAGTAGCAGAACTCTGATTATTGCTCCCTTTCCTCTTTTTCCTTTCCTTATTCACACTGTTCACAATGGACGGAAGGAGAAACTATTTTTTCTCTTAATTAAAAGTTGGTGAGGACATCATGATGAGCACATGACAGAAAGCCATTATTTCTTGAATTTTAATCTGGTCCTGGTCATTCAGGGAAAGTAGACCCATGCTGACTTCCTCTTTAAGTGTCGCCGCTGCTGACCAGTATGATGATTTCTCCTCTCCCAGGGTGGTTCTCAAGTAGAAGTGGAGAAAATTGGCAGAACTTAAATTGGTGGCATTTTGTGGTCTTTAAAAGAAGGGGGTCTCATTAAAACTAGCCAAGAAAGGCCTTCAAGTTTTTGCTGTCATTAGTTGGCGTAACTGTGGATAAGAGGAACTACAATTATGGATGCGGGTAAATCTTGTTGTCAATTTGTGGCTGATGAGGTAACACCTCTCTGGCCCCTGAGCTAAATCTGCCCTCGTCGGGCCTTCCACACTCTAATGACTGGCATCTCACGTATGTATACCACATCCTTTAAAGGCTACATGTCTGAGTTTTGCATCATTACAGAAATGCTTTGAATAATTTGTCATTTTATATATTTCAATAGCTTCAAATAATAACGTAGGTTACAAATGACTACAAATAATATATTGATATCCATCTTATTTTCTATCATATTATGACACAAATAAAAAATAAACAAACCTCTTGTTAATTTTCATGACCATAAGCAAAGAAAAGCTAATTACTAAAAATGAATCAATGTGCATCTTAAAGGGATAGTTTACTCAAATATAAAACAGTCATTGTTTACTCACTAAATTGTTGTTTTTGAGTAAACTAACCCTTTAAATGTGCCAGTAAAAGCATATGGTCCTGACCTTAATTTCATACGATTTCTAAACTAAACATTTGCATCAGTTTATAAGTAATTAATATTAATTGAAGTTACTTAACAATTACTCAGTAGTTACTGCTAATTATCAATTAATTTTTGTTTAGTTATTGCATATATCCATTACAATGTACATTTATGAATTGAGAACTATGATCGTTTTGGGATTTATTGTCACAGTTGTACTGTTCGGTGATGTGGAGATTGTCTTCTGATTTAATTGGGCTGTATCATGTGCTTTGTGGCTGGTGTGAGGAGTAATTTCACACATCGAAAGGTCAGCCAGCACAGTTTGAAAAACAGTCGGTCTAACTTAGACTATTAATACATATTGGACACCCAGCTTACCTTTACATACCTCACATACAGAAGTAATACAATGTGCCACTTATAAAACTATAACTCATATTACTTTTTATAGGTCTAGAGATGGACTTAATGGAAAGCGAATAAGGTCTATTGTCTGGATTCCTTTTGGCCCCCCAAGTGACTGGGTGATTAGTGCAAGTCACTTTTATCCTGGTAGGTCTGTCCACAGCTTTCTGAATCAATAGAGAGATATCAATGGCTCTGGAGGGAGGAGGCCACACTTCAAGGGGACGTAATACCCATACAAACAGTCACTGGAGAGAATGCTGTGGAACGCTCCACAAACACATTCAAGAGTACGAGATGCTTTCAATGAAGAGACAATTGACTTAGTTAACACTGCCCAAGAACTGCTCTCTGACTGGTATACTTCCTCTAATCGGCAAAGCTGCTGCTCGCCTTCCTCACGATTTTACAAAGTCTAAAAAAAGTATTTTTGTGCTGAATTAATTTGAGGATGTGGCACCACACTTACATTTGAAATATAATAATAAAAATGTGATAATTTTGCAAAGACATAACACATACAAGCATCTAAAGATGTGATTGTGATGATTGTTTTTTGTTGTTGTTGTTTTTGTTTTGAATTTGATTTGTTTTATCTATTTTCTATCCATTTTCAAAGATTGTATTAAACACAAGCACTCGTGACCAATCCAAATTTCATTTCACAGTGTGTGTGCGCTAAGAAGGATTAAACATTTGGGGAAATTACTAAAGTACTGTAGCTGATTCACCATTCAATTTGGACTTAGAACATAAAGAAGAAAAAATGAAAGAGAAAAAGAAAGCGGGGAGGTGGGTAAAAACAGGTCCAGGCGTAGCAAAAGCCATGGTCAGGGGTTTAAGAAATTAGCAATGCTCAACTGGAACGGAAGTACCGCAACAGGACCTCCACACCAAAGGTCCTCTAATCATATGTAACATCTACCATTGGAACGTAGTGGAAGGAGTTTACAATAAGCTTAACCCCAACTTTTATTTTATGCCCAGCAGGCTCTTCCCTCCATGTTGTGCACTTTGAACACTATTTTGTTATTCTGATTTCACTCAGGCTCCTAATCCAGATCTCCCTGTTTCCCAATAAAACTCTGCCAGTCTCAAAGCTTTCAAATTTCACTCTCAATCCCTCACTCAGCCTTAAAGAACTCTCAGTCCTTCAAACAAAATGAGCTCACAGAGGAATGAAAGTTAGCGCTTCATTATTTTACCACCAGGTTCTGGCTTAATTCTCTTTAACAGTAAAACTAGCCATGCTCTTCTACATTTTCATTTTGTAGCAAGATGTGAATAAACTCCCCCAAAAGCTCTATCTGCATCGCACATCATATTTTTGGGAACAGCCTGGTTTAATTTAGTGGACACCATACTTATCATAGAGCAAGCCATTTTTGGGCCTTAGTAGGCTGGCTGCAGCAGACGTGGGAAGGGACTGGGGGGGCCTGGCCTTGAATTAGTTTGGCTCTGTACATAATTCTCCCACAATGGGCTCCTCCATTCCACAGAAAGGGCTTGAAAAGGAGACACAGAGTTCGATTGCTCAATATTCATCTACATTTTTCCCCTGGATGGGCACAATATGGCGGGCTTAATTAACTTTTCTCAAAGGTGAAGCAGTGCGCACCATCTGCTGTGAGACAATCACGTTTCTATGCCTCTGCCAATAATCCCGTTACCCCTTTTAAGAACAGGGGAGCGGGGAAAAGTGAAAGAGAGAGTGCGAGAGAGAGATAAACTCGGAAAACAAAACAGTGGGATCCCGAAAATCATTGAGTCATGTGAGACATTTAGCATCCACTCTGCACGAGAAGCACCACCTTCTACTGAACTTTTTTTTTTTAAACCACAATCCTGCCTTGGGTCCTAGAGCACTGAAACTGCTGAGTGGTAATTACTGTAAGATGCTCTTTTGCCTGAAAAACGTATTTAATTCAGGGTGCGTTTTTGCAAGCCCATCCCACGTCTATGGGATTTTCATAGACGTGGTTGCAGCCTTATTTTCCAATTCCGATCAATTCTACTTGATACCTAATATTATCTTCAAGGAAGATAAAATACTTTTAAAGCATCAACTACACATAATTCCTTAATAAATCTCAAGGACCACACAACGCAATCAAGGGCCAAGTGAACTTGCCCCAAAGCGGGGTCATTATTTGATCTTTGTGGCTCTTAATCTGATTAAGTCATTGTGGAGGTAAACTTCAGACCCAATCTTGTTAGCAGCTGGCCCAGATGGATTACGAAGGCCAGTGAGCTGGAAAATGAACTGAGCAGTTCAGCTTTGGACTTGCTCTCTTTCAACATCTTCTTGGCCTCTTCTTCTGCGCCTTCTGCTCTCCTTTCTGTTGGCCCTTCAAACGAGATATTATCCCCAGATTCTGCACTTGCATGAGCCCATGACGCTTTTCTTCTCCTCCATCTATGATGTCTTAGCTAAGCGCAGACAATGACAAAAGAGCCCAGCCCTTTCTCAAAGGTCTGGATTCCAAGACGTTGTTGGCACAATTTGACCGAAACTTGCACCGGTTAACCCTTTAGGGCGGTGGAAGTATGCGGCGAGGATTCGCCCACTAGTTTGTAAATGAACAGAGTTTTCTCTCTTTCTCTCATTCTTATTATTCCTTAACTTATGCAAATGTTTAAGATGTGTGGTCTGGCCGAAGACACTCACAGTTTTGCTTGTGGTCTTCTTGTGGCATTGAGTGCTTTTACAGTGAATGCACACAAAGTCTAAAGCACAAAAAGTGCCTTTTAAGACTGAAAAGAGTTCAAAGCATTCAAAAGACAAAGAGGACTAAGCTGGGATTTTTTATGTACACTGAAAAGAAGAATAAGATATAAGTTCCCTATTGCTGCCTGTTATGACACTGGCTCCCAAATCAAAGCATTATGCTCAAACATAAAGGCTCCTGAAATTTTCTCTTGCGCACCATATGCAAAGAAGAAACAGCGAACGATTTCGACAGGCTGCCATTTTGTTACACGAACTGCTGAATGCTCTTTTTGACACGCCATTGAGGGAACAAGGAATTCAAAAGAGGTTATATTCGATCAGGTTTTCTGCCTCAATAGGTTATAATCAGTGCTAAAGTATTGAGCGCAACACAGTGTGGAGAGCCTCTAAGAGCCTTAATCAGGAGGTTTTTCTCACTCTTATCGCCTCCCATACAGGGCTAACCACGCACTGAAGTGCTCCCTTCTATTGATTATCTGGATGGGAATTTAAATATTAATACTCTGGCCAGGCCTGGTAGGCACTCGCTCATCGGTTGTGTTTCATGGCAGAGCACTCATTCCCCAGATTAAAAGCAGTCCTATGTTTTGCTTTCTTTCAGTCTTTTTTTTAAAGAGCAATCCTGATCTCTTTGGAGAGCGGGAGGGAAAAAAACTTCAAGGGTGAGCCGTGTGGAGAAATGAGACTCTACAGCAATTTCAAAGGAGAAGACTGTCCTCCAGGCTTGATCTGCTAACGATTCAAGAATCACATACTGGTCATTTAGACACTGCAGAGAGAGAGAAAGACAGAGACAGAGAGAGAGAGAGAGAGAGAGATAGAGAACACTTTACCAATCACACCTTCTAAAAGAGAGGACCCTTTATTTAACCCTTTATTATTATTATTTTAAATCTTCACTTTGGAATCATTGCATATCTCTTCCGTTGAGTGTACAACAAATAATAATAAAAAATCTATCACAGTTTTGAAATTATCTAATGAACTACAGACGTGTGTATTTGGTTTCTTTCTTCTTTTGCCAGGGAGGGCAGCACTACATGAGCAGTTTGGGTAGGTCTGTGCAATAGGAGCTTGCCCCCGTGCAATGCTCTTTTGATTTGTGTGCTTCAGAGACATTAACCCGTGGAGCTTTAGCCAGCCAACCCACTGGATTTAAGGGCACTCTTGCCCCCAGGGTCTGCTTGCACACAACAGGGACAGAAACATGTTTACATCAACCTTGGTGTGGGACTGCCACTTGGTCATCCCCAACTCACATACACAAATGCACAAACAGAGAAACATTCTGGCCCCACTTGACATAAAACAAGCAAGATGCCACAGAGAATATAGCTCTGTTACCAATCCAACTTGCAATAAAGGCAAGGGAAGTTTTGAATGTGACTAAATAGTGACTGTAAACAGTAGTTTTTTATTTTTTATTTTTATATGTTATACTATTATGGTATTTCATGTCCTCACTTTTCCTTGAAATATGTTTAACCAGGATTTTTTTTTATATAAATAAATAAAATTGCAATAATAATGTCAATAATTATTTTTCATGCATATCAGTTATGTACATTTTTTTTTTTTAATAATATGGATGCATTATTATTATTATTATTATTAAAACCATTTCAAATGTTGTTCTCTATTTTCTCTGCATGTGCTTTTTTGTTTCTACAACATGAAGAATCTAAAATGATGAAGTCAAACAATTAATACTTCATACTTCAACTACATCATTTCATTTCAAACAAAATCAGTCCAAAACGAAGATTTTTTTTCGTTTTGTTTAGGGAGTTCGAAACAGCTTGCCAAAGTGAACTTTCCGGAATTTTGACGTGCAATTCTAGAGACTGAAGTGTAATTCTAATTGAAAGCAACACTGACACTGTTTTTTTGTGTTCAACACTGTAAAGATGTTTGGTTTAAAGCAATCTATTGTATAAAGTGCTATATAAATAAAAGTGGCTTTACTTAATTGGAGTGGCGAATAGCTGAGCTCGTGAAACATCCTTATCTCTGTGATCAGATGCTTTCTTAACTGCTGTTTTCTCACTGCTGTCATTTTTGTTTTATGTTTTTTTTTTTGTTATTGTTATTGTTATTGTGAGGAAACTATGCGGTGAAAAGGAATTCAAAATACCGCTGCAACTGTATACTGTTAGCGAACTGCTGAGAGCGGTGTTGAGATGTTCACTAACAGTATACAGTTGCAATGGTATTTCGAATTTCTTTTCACCCCTAAAAGAAGAAATGAAAAAGAAACAAACTAAAAACTTTGCTGTGAGTATATCGGGGCCTTTACATTATTTTACTAGAGTGTGCAAAGTGCTTATATTCTGCTAATAGTGAGTTCAGACACTTTGACAGAGGACAATGGTATACAACAATTATAATGGTTGTGTTCTTTCTTTCAGCCTCAATAGATATAATCCTTCAGATTATGTCGTATTTCAGAAGCTCCTCAGCCCCAAAATCAACAAGAGCAGACTCAGACTCTGAGAACCCTGCACCAAAATCCATCAGAAATGCCAAAATCTGCCCTGCTAAATGTCCAACATGGTACAAAGTGATGGCAGAGTGCATTAATGCAGGAACACAGAGGTTATTAGTATCACCGCATGGTGTAGCATAAAGCAATCAGCCTCAGAGTGTGTCTCCCTCATCTTGCACCCTGCCTATTCTTCTCCTGCAGAGCTGCTCAACACAGACCAGCAGCTAATGATGCTGGACAGAGACATCAGACTGCAGCAGTCATAGCCTGGCTTGATAATGCTTCTCTCCCTACACCTCCTCATCAGTGACAAGACACAAGATACCAGGGATTTTCAGCTGAGGTTCTTTCTGATGTTTGTTTGAGATATGATTGCAGGGGAGCGAATAAGGTGTCAAGTATGATTGAAATGGAAGCCAGTTGTTTCTATTGGTTCTGACAATAGCACTGAAGTGTTGTGCAGGAAGTAATGCTCAGGTGAGGTACAGCCTTATCTAAACATCCTTTGCATTAGTGAGGGAGCTGCAACTGTTGCACAAAAAAAAAAGGTCTGTTTTTATTTGGTCTCAGCTCTACACATTCATGTAGAGACTAGACTGTTTCATGTTCTCATATTACAGAATAATAGACCCTAATTATTAAAAAATTGCTTAAGGATCACCCATAAATGAAAATGCTGTCATTATTTGCACCCCCTTATATCATTCCAAACCTGTATGAGTTTCTGGTCCCACTTTATATTAGGTGGCCTTAACTACTATGTACTTACATCAAAAAATAAGTACAATTTACTTATTGTGTTCATATTGTATTGCAAAACACTTTTGCTGATATTGAAGTGGGATACGGGTTAAGGTTTTGGACAGATGTGGTGGTATGGGTACGTTTAAGGGTAGGGTAAGTGTCAAGGGTGTAATTACAAATGTAACTACAGAAATTAATTGCAGATGTAATTACATGCAGGTATTTTTTAAAAAGTAAGTACAATGTAAAAACATGCATGTACACAATAAGTGCATTGCATCAAATGATTAATTTAAATGTTAGTACATAGTAGTTAAGGCCACCTAATATAAAGTGGGTCCGAGTTTCTTTCTTGAATTGAAAACTAAATATTAATTTTAAATAATGTCCTGGCACTGATAATATAAGGAAAGTGAACGTGGGCCATCTTTCTGCAAAAAGGATGCAAAGGCATCATAAAAGTATTATAAAATTATTTCATATGCTGTCTATGTTGTGCATTAATACAATGTATGGTCTATACGATGTATGTGATATTAGTGTTAAGTGTGATTTTTTTGACTCATTCACTGATGATTCCTGAATTGTTTCCTGAATTTAAAAAAAGAACAACACATTCACAAATTGACTACTTGTCTCATAATTTTTAGTGAATATTAATGAAAATTTCTGTATGCTTTCTATCACACGTCTATCATATGACTTCAGAAGACTTGAAATATAGTTTACATATGGACCACTTTTATGTATTCATTTATAATTTTGCATTACTTATTCACTTTTATTATTTTGAAAAGAATGGCCAGGATATCAAGGATATATCCAGGGAAAATATATTTATATAAAGAGCGGATACAAATTATTGTAATGTAGATTACATGTAGAAAAAGATGAAAAGAAAAATATAGGAATACTGTTCAGTTGGGATTTATTCAGTATATTCAGATGTTCAAGTACCAACAACATTTGACATTAGATATCTCTGTTCTAGTAATATCTGTAGTAATACATACAGATAAAACTCTGAACAACTTTAAACTGTCGTGTCGCTCCGCCCTCGAGACATAGCAATGAACTGACAATGAGACATCACAAGACAAACACAGACACAAAGAACAACAACATGTCAGTGCAACCGAGAATTTTTTTTCCATCAAATAAATGGCATCCGAGTCATTTTCCTCTGTGATGTGGGAATGATACTTGCCACCATCCATCAGGAGAAAGGCTAAAGGAGGCCAGGGAGACGTGCCTCATACAGTGGACACTCCAGGGAGCTCATTATTGAACCTATTAATCTGTTATTTGACCCTGGTGAGAGCACTGGCCAATTTAAGAGGCTCCTAAGCTTGCTTTCACGAAAGATCAAAAATGAAAACACCCTGCCTCTCTTTAATTCAGCAGAGCTGCTTAAAAATGTATTGACAGAATATTCTAATAAAATACTCAGCAAGTGTCCAGATAATTGATTGGGAAAATTTGAACTCAAGATTTATTTGGAAGGACTTTTTGTTTACTACAAAAAATCAACAACAAAAAAACAAGTGATATTATGGCTTTTTCTAGGTGGGGGCAAATTAATTTGATATACTAATTATTTTAAGAAATAATCTGATAAAACATTATGTCAATGTGAGTGCATACATTTTATTACAGTGTAGTTACATTGTAATTAGACTTAGTAGCTGTGTAAATCGGACAGTTCGTCATGATACAATCTGATGTGATTCTTTCAACCAGCAATACATTTGTGATACCTCAAAAAATAACAATATTATAATATTATGTGCCTATTTTACATTTTACACTACCAGTTTACAACTCACAAACGCAACCAAAATATATAACATGTTATTGTAAGTAATTGTCACATTAAAATATAATATGCGTAACAGACACTGTAATTAAACATGTCATTAAATACAATATAAAATCTATCAAGACCACCAATCTAACAATGCCAGAGAAAGCTAATAATAACAGACAAGCCTGCTGAGAATGTTTCATGATTGAAGCAGTTTCAGCTACCCCTGCGTAAGAGAGCAATTGAATAGTAGAGGGCTTTCAATTCCTCCTTTCAGCAGGTGTCTGACTGCTAATCTTCAGCCAGGTGCACAACTCAGCACTTTATTAAGTTAAAAACAATTTCATGCCCTCAAGCGGTCCAATTCACAGTGGCACCTATACACCACACAGTTAAAATGGCTCTCTAATATCTCAGAGACAAGGAGACATCATCCTCAGAGTCACCTCTGTGCCCGGTTCAGCTAGTGTTCTGCTAACTGATTTTTAAGTCATAAAATATACATATTGAAATTTAAGTAATTGTTCACACATCTAATGGAGACTGTACATGAATCTACTGACCACCCCAACATGTCCATAAATCTAATTTGAAAAAACTCTACTTAAAAATTAAGAGTTTGAATTCTAATAGCAATCAGTTTTTGTGGTAACACATTACAAGTAAAGCGCACGTTACATAATTGGATAACTTTTTTTAAGTAACTAAAAAGCATTACTTTTAAATTTACTTTACTTTTAAATTTTACTTAGATTTTCCATTTATTGACTGACAGCTCTCTTGTCCCCATGTTGAGATAAATCGGTAGTAAGTGCAGAGGTGTTCGCTGTGTAAACATGATAGTTATTGTAGTTCTAGACAAGGGGTAGGAGCCATCATTTCGGAACAGAAATGTCAGTATTTATCTGAACTTTGTCTAAATGACAGATTTTATTTTTTACCTAATCTCTTGCTTTTACAGTTTTTTTCAATTGCTTACACACTAAAATTAAAACTTTCCCACAATTAGCAAAACCTTACACTCAAGGAGCAAAACACCGGCCTAGATTTGCACAACTGTAAGCACATTGTTAGCTTCACACTTTTTGCAAAATATTACACACAGTGATTTGCAAAACACTAAACACACTTGCATGCATTTGACACAGAAATGTATCATGATGTCATTTCCTTTCAAAGGCTTTCAAATTAACACACCCATGAACCAATTGGTTAAACACAGCCACCAGATGTGCACACATACTGGTGCTTAATTTTAGACACACCAATCAGGTTTAAGCACTATAAAAAGGCAACAGGTAAGTTCACCTGTCTTCAACAAAAATGGAAGGCAACGTCGCAGTAAGAGGAAGAGTGAGGATGAGAGGGGGAGACCGTGGAGGAAGAGGGGTAGAGAGGGGAAGGGGGTAGAGAGGGGAAGAGGGTGGTAGGAAGAGGTAGACCTGGAGTAGGATGTGGCCAAAGAAGACGGGGACCAAATTTATCAGATGCGATTCGGGGCAACCTTGGTACCCATGGGTACTACTGAGTTGACACTGAGAGAGGCTGGAATCGAATGAATCGAATGATTTTACAATGTGGAGAGAAATAAATATTTTCATCAATATGCAGTACTGGTCTTGTGTTTACTGTTTGGTCAATATATTCATATACACTCACCTAAAGGATTATTAGGAACACCTGTTCAATTTCTCATGAATGCAATTATCTAATCAACCAATCACATGGCAGTTGCTTCAATGCATTTAGGGGTGTGGTCCTGGTCAAGACAATCTCCTGAACTCCAAACTGAATGTCAGAATGGGAAAGAAAGGTGATTTAAGCAATTTTGAGCGTGGCATAGTTGTTGGTGCCAGACGGGCCGGTCTATTTCACAATCTGCTCAGTTACTGGGATTTTCATGCACAACCATTTCTAGAGTTTACAAAGAATGGTGTGAAAAGGGAAAAACATCCAGTATGCGGCAGTCCTGTGGGCGAAAATGCCTTGTTGATGCTAGAGGTCAGAGGAGAATGGGCCGACTGATTCAAGCTGATAGAAGAGCAACTTTGACTGAAATAACCACTCGTTACAACCAAGGTATGCAGCAAAGCATTTGTGAAGCCACAACACGCACAACCTTGAGGCGGATGGGCTACAACAGCAGAAGACCCCACCGGGTACCACTCATCTCCACTACAAATAGGAAAAAGAGGCTACAATTTGCACAAGCTCACCAAAATTGGACAGTTGAAGACTGGAAAAATGTTGCCTAGTCTGATGAGTCTCGATTTCTGTTGAGACATTCAGATGGTAGAGTCAGAATTTGGCGTAAACAGAATGAGAACATGGATCCATCATGCCTTGTTACAACTGTGCAGGCTGGTGGTGGTGGTGTAATGGTGTGGGGGATGTTTTCTTGGCACACTTTAGGCCCCTTAGTGCCAATTGGGCATCCTTTAAATGTCACGGCCTACCTGAGCATTGTTTCTGACCATGTCCATCCCTTTATGACCACCATGTACCCATCCTCTGATGGCTACTTCCAGCAGGATAATGCACCATGTCACAAAGCTCGAATCATTTCAAATTGGTTTCTTGAACATGACAATGAGTTCACTGTACTAAAATGGCCCCCACAGTCACCAGATCTCAACCCAATAGAGCATCTTTGGGATGTGGTGGAACGGGAGCTTCATGCCCTGGATGTGCATCCCACAAATCTCCATCAACTGCAAGATGCTATCCTATCAATATGGGCCAACATTTCTAAAGAATGCTTTCAGCACCTTGTTGAATCAATGCTACGTAGAATTAAGGCAGTTCTGAAGGTGAAAGGGGGTCAAACACAGTATTAGTATGGTGTTCCTAATAATCCTTTAGGTGAGTGTACTTTACTCTAACAATATCTCTAAAAAAAATCAAACAAAATCAAAAGAAAAGTAGAAATTTTACAAGTGTTTAAGATTGAGAACAGCAGTGTGTAAATGAATCAAACAGAATCAGATTGTATGAACCATGTGTGTGCCATACGATGTCAAAATTGGGTTTTGTTAAATTATTGTACAATTTTAAAAGAAGTGTTTCATGTTGCAAAAGATCTGGGGTGTTCTGCTACTTGTGTGTGTGGATGTGTGAATTGTGTGTAGTGTTTTGACAAAACGAGCCTTGTTTTTAAAATTGTGCTTAAGCAATCGTAAAAAACTGTAATTCGGTAAGAAATTAAACACGGCTGAACAATAACCACTTTTTTCCCCTTAAATTTTATGACAATTTTATGATTGGTTTTTGAACTACAAACACTTGTGCATTAAGTCCTCATGGATTTTATACAATATAAAACAAATATCACAGAATATAAGACAGAAAATATACAGTACCTATCAAAAGTTTGGAAACATTACAATAGTTTAATGTTTTTGAAAGTCTCTTCAGCTCACCAAGGCTGCGTTTATTTAATCAAAAATGCAGTAAAAACAGTAATTTTATAGAATAGTATGAATTTTCAGCATCACTACTCCAGTCTTCAGTGTCACATAATCATTCACATTCTAATATACTGATTTGCTGTTCAAGAAACAAAACAGTGTTGAAAACAGTTGTGCTGCTCAAAATTGCTGTGGAAGACTTTGAAAAGGATGTCAATTAGCACTGCATTATTCCTATACTTTATTGTCAATAAATACCTTGAGCTGGCTTGAAAAAACACACAAACCATATATTGTTGCAATCTTGTGTTTATTATTTCATCAGTCAAAATGTTTCTGCTTTTTATTCAGCTACTACTACAGAAAATAGCTGGATGCCTTTGTCCATATAAGGGATTTCCTGAAACAGCATAAGTTATTACTTCTATGAATTTGTTTTGGACTTTCTGTGAGAGAAAGCCATACATACATGAAACATACACCGATCAGGCATAACATTATAACGCCTCACAGGTGAAGTGAATAACACTGATTATCTCTTCATCACGTCACCTGTTAATGGGTGGGATATATTAGGCAGCAAGTGAACATTTCGTCCGCCATTGTGATGGCTAGACGACTGGGTCAGAGCATCTCCAAAAATGCAGCTCTTGTGGGGTGTTCCCAGTCTACAGTGGTCAGTATCTATCAAAAGTGGTCCAAGGAAGGAACAGTGGTGAACCGGCGACAGGGTCATGGGCAGCCAAGGCTCATTGATACACGTGGGGAGCGAAGGCTGGCTTCGATCAAACAGAAGAGCTGCTGTAGCTCAAATTGCTCAAAAAGTTAATGCTGTTAATGTTCTAATAGAAAGGTGTCAGAATACACAGTGCATCGCAGTTTGTTGCGTATGGGGCTGCATAGCCGCAGACCAATCAGGGTGCCCATGCTGACCCCTGTCCACCGCCGACGGAGCAATGAAAGAAGGTGGCCTGGTCTGATGAATCATGTTTTCTTTTACATCATGTGGATGGCCGGGTGCGTGTGCGTGGCTTACCTGGGGAACACATGGCACCAGGATGCACTATGGGAAGAAGGCAAGCCGGCGGAGGCAGTGTGATGCTTTGGGCAATGTTCTGTTGGGAAACCTTGGGTCCTGCCATCCATGTGGATCTTACTTTGACACGTACCACCTACCTAAGCATTGTTGCAGACCATGTACACCCTTTCATTAAAATGGTATTCCCTGGTGGCTGTGGCCTCTTTCAGCAGGATAATGCGCCCTGCCACAAAGCAAAAATGGTTCAGGAATGGTTTGAGTTAACATCTTGGTTCCAGATACCACAGCACACCTTCAGGAGTCTAATGGAGCCCATGCCTTGATGGGTCAGGGCTGTTTTGGCAGCAAAAGGGGGACCAACACAATATTAGGAAGGTGGTCATAATGTAATGCCTAATCGGTGAACACACTTGCCCGAGAAGTGCGGGGGACGAATTTACATTTTATTAAAAGTGCGGGGGACACGTCCCCCATGTCCCCCACATTTTCTACACCCAGGTTCTAGACTAAATGTGAGCCGGACTAAATTACTCATCTCACTTGCAAAAAAAACTGATTCAGTATTCCTCAAAATGAACGTAAAAAAAGTGAAATGCAAACTCAGAATATTACTGAAACCTGTAATGATTAAATGTGGTAAATAACACAAGTATACTTTATGTATTTAATATCACTTTATTAATCAATGTCTTTGCTGCTGACCTTATTCAGCATAATATTGATTATGCTTATTCAGCTTATTCACTTCACTTTTGGTGTGAAAGGGCCTTTACATTTGCCAAAATAATTGTTGTTATTAAAAAACAGCCCAGGTGAGAAAAAGTAAGACAAAAGCAACACAACACAATACTTTCCATAAAAAGTTACTAAGTAATGCAATTAGTTACTTTTTAGGGAGTAACACAATATTGTAACGCACTACTTTTAAAAGTAACTTTCCACAAACACTTTTTTCCAAAATTAGTTTTTGACACACATGTATTGAAATTTCATTATGTCTAGACAAATGGCATTTACTGGCCGCATGGTGAATGTTTGTCAGTACCGCTGTCTAATACTAGCCAATCAAGTGTTTCAGCACAGGTGATTATTTCCACAGCAATTGGAACAGGGGCCTGAAAGCATGCAATTTATTATTTCAGAAACTAATGTAAGCTCCGTCGTGATTAGAGAGCTTGCATATGTCGTGAGAAAAGGCCCAGTGGCTTCTCTGTTTTTGAAAAGAGAGTTTTATTAATTACTACAGAACTACAGGATGTATTGTGTGCTCATCTTTTGTGACTTTAATCTTTAGCAGGAGTTAAGTTGATGTAATATTACTCTCCCTTGATCCTGCCGATTTGTTCCTTAAATCATCTAGAGTAAGCCTTGTTTTAATCTTTGATTACACTGCTCTCCTCAAAACACAATGCAACTTAAATGATGTCCTGATGTACACAATTGAATTAATTGACTAACAGCAGGTGTCGAATCTAATGCTATACATCAATACAGGGGGATCACTGGATGAGCAGGGAATCAGATAACTGTGTCTGAGGGATCCATTGGAAAGCTAATCAGCCTCTCAGTGGACTGACTGCAGCTGCTGTTGGTGACGCCCCCAGTATTTACACCGGGTGTCTTTTCAACTCTGAGAGCAGCTTTAGAGAGCTTACTGTAAGATCAGTGTTAGGTGCATTTCGTAGGACGCATGGTAGGTGGGGAGATGCTTGCACGGTCTACAAGAGATGTCACGACTGAGGAACATCATTAGTTGTCCCACTGGGGAGACAATGGAGCCTCTGTAATCCTATCTACCCCTCCCCTGAGTTTATAAGTTCACACATGCGTGGAGGAGAGAGTCTGGCCCCATGTTGGTTCCTGTGCTTCCAAGCCATAAACTGCTCAGTTGAAACTGTATATGAAGATGACTCTATAAGCTGCCAAGTTAGACAGCTGTATTCCTAAAATTGATAAGATATTGAAGTGACCACAACAACTTTGTGAGAGAATTAAAGGGATAGTTCACACAAAATTGTATAGTATAATTGGCGTCAACATCTTAGATGTCAGCTTGGTCACAGGCTTAAAAGGATAGTTCACCCAAAAATGAAAATTAGCCCATGATTTACTCACCCTCAAGTCATCCTAGGTGTATATGACATTCTACTTTCAGACGAATAAAATTGTTATATTAAAAAAGTCCTGGCTAATCCAAGCCTTATAATAGCAGTAATAGTTTCTCTGTTTTTGAAGTCCATAAAAGTGCATCTGTCCGTCAAATAACGTGCTCCACACGGCTCCGGGGGTTAATAAAGGCCTTCTGAAGCGAATCGATGCGTTTGTGTAAGAAAAATATCCATATTTAAAACTTTATAAAGTAAAGTTTCGGCCAATCGCCTTCCGTATTCAATTTATGGAAAAAGTGTTGAAAGTGCCTCTGCAGTTCAAAAGGCTTACGCTACCAGGTACGCTCGTCAGACGTAGCGTAAGAATCTTGAACGGCGAGAAGGCACTTTCAACACTTTTCCATGGAAGGCGATCGGCTGGAACTTTACTTTATAAAGTTTTAAATATGGATATGTTTCTTACACAAACGCATCGATTCGCTTTAGAAGGCCTTTATTAACCCCCCGGAGCCGTGTGGAGCATGTTATTTGACGGACAGATGCACTTTTATGGACTTCAAAAACAGAGCAACTATTACTGCTATTATAAAGCTTGGATTAGCCAGGACTTTTTTAATATAAATCAGATTTTATTCGTCTGAAAGAAGGATGTCATATACACCTAGGATGACTTGAGGGTGAGTAAATCATGGGCTAATTTTCATTTTTGGGTGAACTATCCTTTTAAGCCTGTGACCAAGCTGACATCTAAGAGGCAGCGACGAAAATTGACTGTGTTGACGCCTAAAAGACGCGCTTCAACACACCACAAAGACTGCAGCCAACGCTCAAATAGCACATACATTCTGTGCCTGCATGAGAGGAAATAACTGTCTATACCAGCAGGTGGCATTCGTTTATATAACCGAAACTAGTGCTGCGTCCCAATTTATCTACATATACTACGCCCTAAAAGTACATACTTTTGAATGTTTAGCAGAAGAGTAGACAAGCTTTGGGACATACTATTACGTCATAAAATTTATGCATTGTTTATGCACATCCGGTCACATAAAGTGGCCTGTCAATCGTCTTGTCACAGTTAACATCCTCCACATTTAATTTAATTTACCCTAATTTAATTTACCCTACCCTATTGGAGAGAAAAGAAGTAGCACATTGATCTCCCAGTCGTGGGTCTTTCATGCGGAGAACTCTTCTCATATTTCTGTATAAAGATGCATTTAAAAGTGAATGGCCAAACTTAACTTTATAAAAGTTCACATTGTTGTTGCAGATGAAATATAACAGATAATCAGATTAAATGTTGATTAATAGTCACTCAAGCCCCTTTATCTAAACTTCTATACTTAACCGTCAGTTGTGCACATTTGCCATGCCATGAAGTTTTTTTATACTTTTGTAATTCTGAACTGAAACCTCCTCCAAAGCACAATGGGTTGTGGGCAATATTAGCTGTTAGAGTGTGCACAGATTCACACTTAGAAAATCTACCAGAAATAGTAGACCATCATGGGGACTTTTTCAACATACTATGCTTTGGGACACACTTATTCTAATATCACATACTGTTTAGGATGGATATGCACGTTGGGACACAGGGTAGAACTGCAGTATACAGTCCATAAACAAAGCAGCACTTGTTTACCATTTTAAATATGAATCATGTTGATCAGTTGGGCTTTGCTTTCTTCATTCCAGGTGGCCAAATCATTATAGAAATATTTAATATTCAAATCCAATATTTCATCAGGTAAGATGAAGTTGTAAAATTAGAAGAGCCTTTTGAGTGTGCCCTCTTGAATTTGTCATTTGCTTGCTTTCGTAACCTTTCAACATAATTTTTCTTCTTGTGCACACTGATCTCTCTCACTGATTGCCCAACGATGATTTTACATGTTCAATCGGCCAAAAAGCTACCAACGGGTCCGACTAGTGCTATCGGTGCAGAACACACCGCAAAAACTGGGCTGACAGACATTCAACAAAGACCCAACTTTGGATGATGGTGTATCATGGGCCTTTAAATAAATCAAAATTCTGATGCCTGTTATTATGTTTAGTGAAAAAAATACCCCCAAAATTGGTCCTAAGGACAATGAGTGGAAAGTGACCAGATGAAAAATCACCACGTCTTGATTGTTCCAGATTTATACTGCGCTACCAGTAGGGTCTGCTGATATCCTCAGTTCTAGGACAGATTTACAATTAGAAAAGATGCCCACAGCCTGCCCTGTTTTTTTCCAAGCTTGTATATATGTGTGCCATTACACTTTCTATAATAAATCAATAAATATTTGGAATATGAAAATGAATGAGAATGGGTGTAACCAGTTTCAGTGTAAGGCATATGTTAAAACCAAAGACCCTTCAGATTCTGGCCTTTCCCAGCCTCTTTACACTAGATAGCAGGTTAGTGGATGATGACATTGTGTGGACTCTTGGTTCCGAACTGACTTTCAGAGAAAGTTTGAGCTTTGATTTCCTTCCCCTTCTGATGGTAAGAATAAAAGGGGACAGTGATACATATTTCAGGGCTCTAGGATCCACAAAGGGACTGGAATAAAGAGTTATAAACCTTTGAACTAAACAAAGGTCCATCACCCGCACATCATATCAGAAGTGCTTGTAGGCCCTTGTAGAGACGAGACTGCAGAGAAAGAGGAAGACAGAAAGAGAAAGGGAGGGAGAAACTTAGAAAGAGAGTAAAACCATCAAGAACCAGTATGACTTTGCTGACAGGTTGTTTGAGTGTCACCCCTATGTCCTGCATCCCTTGGCCTCTCCTGAACCCCATGCCCCAGTCTTTCCACCCTCTGCTGGGTCACAGGGCTTCTGAAAGCTCCATCTCAGACCTCCATCTGTGCAGCTCTTTGTAAGTGACTGCTGGTTGCATTAAGTTGATTAAAGTGGTTGGCAGACAGTAGTATTTGTACTCTCTCCCTTGCACAAAGATGAAAGAGTCAGGTATGTGTTTCCAGTTCTGAGTACAGGGGACGGCCCCCCTCCTCCTTCCACTCTGCTCTTAGAGGGGTCAACAAAAGACAAAGGCCTTTGGATTGAAAGCAATGGAAAGCCTCTTTCACCAAATGATCTCTAATTGTTCCTTTCTTCCTCCTGTATCCCCAGTATGATATCCGTGGCGGTTGAATGACTTTGTCCGCAATTGTGTCTCTGAAAGCTTCTCTTGAAAGAAGAGTCACGTTGAGACGAAGGCTATTACTTATATCATACTTCCATAAAAACAGACAACTGACAATTTTCCAGTATTGTATCTATCAAAGGAAAGGTGTAATTTATTTCTATTGCTTTCGGTCTGAAAAAAATCTAAGGGCATTTCAGTAAGCATTAAAATGAAGTGATATTTACTGTTGGTTTTATGAAGAGATGTTTGTACCGAGAAAGACTGAGATGGGACTTCCAATGTACTGTATTAAACATCCACATCAAAGCAGCGAAAACTGAACATACTGGAGTAATGTAAGCTGGAATAATGTATAAGAACTGCAGTGTCTTGCAAAAGTATTTAGACCTAGTTTTCTACTCTGAATTTTTTTTTTTTTTTTCACAGTATTGAAACCCCAACAAAATGATACTAAATTGCTATACTGTCACATTATTATAATTTAAAAAACAAAACAAAAATAAGCATTCATTGCTGTCTTGCAGTATTTTGCAGTACTTCCCACGATTGTTTGTTTACCCATATACTCTTTAGCTAATTAAGGTTTAAGCGTATTTGGCTTGCTGTCCGCGGTGGAGGGGCTCGAGGAAGCAGTTTCAACTCGAGCTTCGATTTATCCCCCAGGGACTACTAGTGCTAGGAAGAAGAGTACGTTAAACGGGATGCCTAAATTTATGTTGGTGGAGTTGGGGAGGTGGAGAGATGCAAAGACAACTAATGACAGGTGGGTGGCTGCTTATATGCTTTGGCAGTTAATTGAAAGATTATTCACTCCTCCCAGACCTGCGCTTGTGAACTTCGTTAATTGAAAGATTAGATGGGTTCACTCCTCCCGAAATTACGTTGTGAACTTCACTTATTGTTCACTCAGGACAGCCTTACAGAGATCTCTGTATAAGCAGTAGTTGACTGGTGTACTTTTGCTCTCCTCTCAGATACTGGAAAAAAAAAATCACTGAAAGTGATCATTGGACTCCTTTAGGTGTTCTCCGAGACTATACATTAACACTGCAGCAAAATATGGTTGTCATTTCTGTTATAAGGTGCTATATATGGTTGGGTTCCAGACTCTGTTACATTTTTAGGACAGACCTCCACATTTTGAGAAGTTCTGTGAAAACCCTGGACAACTAGTTCAGCGAGTGTGTTTTTTTTTTTAGATGAGGTTCCAGTAACTAACAGAGGTGTGAATGTAAGCTGTATGTCATCTGAGATGCAGTTGCTGTCTTTCCATTTTAGCTACTTATCATCATGCTTTCTGCGTTTAACATTTGCACACTCACTATGGATACAGGCATTATTCATGGCTATTGCAAAAATAGAAGAGGATCTTGACTATATACTTGTTCATATGACAGTATTCCAGTTGCTCCTTAAGCAGTAGTATGAGCAGAGACTTTTATTAAGAATATTCTCAAATATAAAACAATGTCACATTACAATTTCATTACAGTTTTCATTTAGGAACTTCATTGTAGGATTTGTAATGTAGAAAAAGCGAACTGTGTTTTGTTTGTGGTCTATTATACAGCCTCTAAATGTATGTGTGCAAAGACCATCAAGCCTGCTTGACAAGTTGTCTATAAAAACAGTTAAGTTTTTGATTAAAACTTTACAATGAGGACAGAAACCCGTGCCTCCAATGTTATTTTAACACTGCAACAAACAAATAAACAAATAAACTAGGACTTTGGCATTAGAGATCTGTTCCACGCATGATTACGATATAAAGAATGCCACAGTGATCAATGGGACTATGAAATTTGATAACTCATTGCACACACCTGAGACAACTGATGGATGTTTCTGCAGTAAACAAGCTTGCAATATACCAAATATGATCCAAATTACCCTTCAAGCAGGTCCTGAGGAATATATGGATTCATTGCAGGTGTAAATAAAGGGGCAGCATAAATTACCACTGGATGTCAATCGTGATTGTGTGCCCTGTTTTTCTTTGTGTTAGTGTGTCGCCTCTTCTTCTCACTGGCGGATGACATGAAATGAAAGCATTCTCTCTCCAGCACCGACAGCACCACTCTGAGCGCTTTCTGACACTTGAAAACGATCGGTATGGTGGTACCACAGCTGGGCTGGCGTTGATTGGCTGGCGCGTAGGCTGCCACTAAACTTTCGGTGCTTGAGGAGCTGTCTGTGCCGGGACAGGTGGTGTTTATGCAGATGAATGAACACATTACTGTGTGCTCTTCCTTTTGGTTTAAACATTAGCGTTTCAAATGTGACAAATCAGATGTTCGTCTCCCGCATCCTGCCTCCATTGTTGTTGCCGGAAGGATGTACATGTGGAGAGGTTTGCATGAGTTTGTGTGTTTACAGTTTTGCTGTGTGTGTGTGTGTGTGTGTGTGTGGGCGGGTGAATGTATGCATGCATGAGTACGCATATGTGTATTTAACATCTGATTGAGCATGCTAGTACTGGACAATTTATCATAGTTTATCATACCTGCATGAAATTATTTGCGCCCATCTACAAGCAGTAGGAGACCATGTGTAACAAACAAGCATAATTTTTGCCCATTTATAGAGATTATGTTGATTACATGATTACATGTACACCACGCTATAAACTGCAATTTGTTTTCACATGCATACTCACACGCACACAGTGTGTCTCTGTTCCACAGAGACCAGCAAGATTGAGATGAAACTCAGCTGTAGTCTTTGTTCACTGCGTGAGCGAGAGCTGTTGTCTACTACCCGAGGACACAGGGCCTTAAGTGGGTATAACTGACAATAAGCAATTACCTCCTTATTATCACAGCACAGCGGCTGTAATTGGCCCTCCTTCAGTAGCAATCAGTTCAGCAGACTGATTAATCCCGCCATTGGATGGGACGTCTTGCTTCTTGTTTATTTGTATTATTGACATCACAAAATTATATAAATGCCTTTTTTATGAGATATGAAACCAGTGATATTAAGTGTACATGAGGGATTGCTCATACTGTATATTAGGGTATAGAGATAGAGTTTATTTACACCCATCATTGGGTAAACCGCATGGGTTTACCTGGAGAGATTAAAAAGGAAACAAATTAAAATTTCTCTATATTTCCTTAAATATATTGCAATATATTCTGAAATGTATAATTTAGTAGCTGTTCACCATATACACGTACAGCAAATATATGTATGCAATGCATGTAATTATGCTAATTGTATGCCATAAAAAAACCTTAGATTGCATAACATGAATGGAATCCCATTCCATAGATAAGGACACAAATATAGCATAATTATAAGTAAACACGGCCTTCTTAATTACAAATCCTTGATCAACTAAAGATGTGTGCATCTTTAAAGCTAATCTAAGAGGCAAATTGACTCAATTCCTGTATACGTTATTTGATAACTAGCATGATTTTGAAATTTCAATTTAAAGTATTCATTTTAAGTACAAAGCTCCTTTTTTCCATCTTAGGAATGTGCACATTCTGTGTTCCTCAATGTGTAGCTCTTTGTTTGTGTAATACTTTGTTTCGGCTTTGGTAGTCTGAGGGAATTGGTTCAGAGTAGTCTTGGGTGAGAGACTTTAGCCCATTGTCTGGCTCAACTTGACCCGACCTGGCTGGTTAAGCTGACGTATTGTGGACTGCAAATCGTTTCAGCTGAGGGGGCCAGTTTCTTTGTGAAGCATCGGAGAAAATAACTTGGTTAAAAAGAGCATCCCTGCAGTCTTGGGAGAGGCAGATCGGTTTTGTTTAGCTGCTCCAGACAACTCCAAATCTGATGTCTACTGGCTGGAGGCAGCGAGGAGAGGAAAGAGGGAAAAAATACCTCCACAAATGGTGAGAGGTTTATTGTTGCCAACTCTGAAAACCCTGCACCAGATGAACACCAAGCTGAAATAACAAGAAGATCCACTGTCACCAACACATTTGAAGGGCCGCTTCTTAGCATTTCTTTCCATATTCCAATTTCTCTCCATCTTGCCAGTTGTCCACACAGGTGCAAGAAGCGGATATTAATAGAATGGAGCTCCACTGCCAGTCCTCACAGGCCTAGGAAGTTACGTGACATAAAAAAAGCTGACAATTCAGCAGCAATCAACAACTTGTTTTCTAGCTGGATCCCCACAGCCGTCGAGAGGGGTAGAGGAAGACCTGCTGATGCTTAACGCCGGCTTCTAATCACATTTCTGCCATGCGGCAGGCCCAGGCTTGTACCTCACAGGTATCTGCTAACTCGTCTCAGCCCTATTTCCTCACACCCTCCGTGCTCTTAATAGCCTGGCTTTGTCACTCTTCCCCAGCAGCGGCCCAAAGACAACCTCAATTTAAAAATGTAATTAACTCTGACATCGCATGAGCTCTCCTTGCTCTACATTCAGGGTCTTCAGAGGAAAAAACTGAAATAACAAACAAAACACACCCAACCTATCACCCCTCAAACATAGTGAAAAGCAGGAGACAAACTATGCAGGCACTATCGGACAGCATGTTTAAACATAACGGGCGCACGTGGTGTGATTGTTTAGCTCTTGAGAGACACACTTGGCCAATGGACCAATGCTTATATTGGACTAGAGAAGTAAAATGGTTGACTACATGTAAACTGAACGGGGGGGCGAGTCTATTTACGCAAGTCAGTCAGTGTCAACAGGCCAGTCCCAAATGGATCAATCTAAGGAAACACTCTGCTCTATGGCAAGCCAGTCATGACTTGTATGATTATCGAAAATGGGCACAGCACTTGTTTGTGGTCTCCCACAGCTCAAGGTTTAGGTACAAGGTGGGACATCAATCATTCCCTCACGGACAAGGTGCCACCGCCTCATTTCCTGTCGGACTCGCTGAGCAACACTTCCAAGTGTCTAATTACCACTATGGAGCTAAAGCCACACCAGCAGCTCTCCAGCGTGGAGAGCCTCTCGGTGAACTACACAGCTAATTGTTCCATTGCTCCCCTAATGACGCAGTCAAAACAGAACAAAGGATAACACCAAAAGGTAGAGACCAAGTTGATGTGATAATTTTCATTAACCCTGCACTCCGTGTTCTTTCATCCAGCTCCCCCACCCCTTTCCCCTGAACTGCGTAGTGAGGTACTCAAATTATCCACAAGCATTTCAGCCTGTGCTAATTATCCAAAGAGTTCCTCATTAGACGATTTTAAATCCAATCTTAGATCAACACTTGCTCAGACCTCAGGGATTCTACGTTCCCAACAGCGGTTAAACAAACAATCAGTTCAAAGGATCAGGTATTCCACTTTAAGAAGAGGGAAAAAGAGAAGGGTAAACAACTGCTCACTTGAAAGAAATGACTCCAGCCGTTGCCCAGCATGCATGCAGCAATCTATAATTCATTTCACTCAAAAACGCTCAATTTTTCCCCATGCACCAGCTTTCTAATTTGAAGTGTAGTCCACACACTCACACACCTACACCCACATGATGACTGCAGGCAAAAGCCAGACCACAACTCCAAAAAAAAGAGAAAAACAAAGAAAAGAGAATGGCCAGCAGTAACAATACGTTTCATGCAGCTTGCAATAATGACATGGCAAACAAATAAAGCTGACAACTATCTTAACTGTGCTGAGTCCAACGGGTGCAAAGTATTTTCCACAATTAGATCAGGTTTCCATAAATTAATTCACAATGCAGCCAGAACACAGTCACCAAGAGCACATAACTGAGCAGCCCTGTACAAAACTGAGCATTTTATCCACATTTAATTTCAGTCTGATCTTACTTCACATTACTTGTCTTTATTTACCTGCTTGTCATTGCTTTGCCTTGCAGATGGAATTGGTTGGGGAAAGGGGGGAAGAAAAGACTGTATAGTGAGCATGTGAAGACTTTATCATATGAGCTTTTTAATAGGCAGTTTAGATTCCAATGAGAGCATTAGTAGATGTACCACATCACACTTATAATGTGCAGTAATTTCAACAGCATTTCTCCTCCCCTGCCTTTCTCTCTTCTTCGTTCGTTTTATCTTTCCATCTCTCTCTCTATGACCCAGCTGCACTCTTTCTCTCTTTCGTCTCTCTTAATGTCAGTGTGTTGCCACTGTGAAGCATCGCATAGCTTGAGTCTGTCACTTAAAATAATGCTGTCAGATCTGTAATTTTAACCTTGAAGCAATTAGCTGTTGTTGAGCCGTAATGAATGCTGACACCTCTCGGAGATGATGAAACCCCTAATTGCTCTGTAAGAATTGAAGCTTTTGACATTGTTGCTGACAGAATTTTTCCCCTTCCTTTCTTGTGCTCCTTCATGTGGCCACACGTACAATGACGGTGGCTGGTTTGAAACTTGAAAGCTAGCAGAACTTCTCCGCCATCAGCTGTCCCGTCACTTGAGCAGAAAAAGGAGAGGGGAAAAGGCTGGTTTTGCTGAAATGATGAGAGCGTTTAAACCATGATAGCACTCAGCTAATGCATCATTCAGCAGAAGTGTCATGGATGAGCGCTAATGCCACGACAGGAGCAGGAAGATGACTGTTCCAGCTTAGACAGGAAAAGGCTGATGAAATGATGGCTCAGGACACTTGTAATAAGTTTCCTCCTTAAATACCTGGCAGGACTGAGTGAAGTGGGATTTACAGAAATAACAGTTCACTTACGCCTTAAGCCACACATAGTCTCAGATGTGGAAGTCAACTAGTATACTAACAGTTAAAATAGCCATTTCACTTGTTTTATTGTCAAAAATTATGTCTTGCTTTTAAATGAAAGACTATGGAAATAATGCCAGTGCTCTTCTAGATTGCTTACTGGCAGTCAATTTTGACATTGGAACTTATCACAATGTCCAGTTAATTTCTGTGGTGAATGACACATATTCTATATTCCTGAAAATGTCTTGTACAACCCATTTTAGATTTTTATGCATTTGGCAAAGTGATTTTAAGTATACATTTTAATAGTCTGTGTGAATCAAAATCAAGACATTGGCCATTCTATCAGGTGACCTAAACATTCCTTCTGTGCTTATATTTGAAATGTTTTTTATTTGTCTTTCTCTCTCAGGATTGACAGTTGCATTCTTTTATGACAGTTTTTACACATGCATCATCTGTGAATAATAACCAAATAACATTTGCTCTAATTATTGAACTGATAACTGATGAGAAAGATATGTGGTGCCATGATTTTAACACATTCTTGCAGCCATCAGCTCTGAATAATAAGTATTATCAAGTCAACAATGAATTAGCCTAGCTGAGGCACAGTGTAATGTAGATATTTTTATATTTGTGCAGGAAAAAAACTTTCAAATCAGTTTAATCAACAGTTTTGTCTCTAATCTAATAGCAATGCGTTCATATTTAAATTAATACTGCCAGATAACTGTCAGGTTTTCTGCTTGTGAGACTATTAAAAGCAATGTGGCCATGAATCTTAGCAGTGGGGTAAAAGCATTTGATTAAAACATTTTTGAGTGTTGATGAATAATTTGAGTGTTTGGGAACAGATAGTTCCTAATCACGATAGCAGGCTTCTAAAAGCCTTTTTAAAGGTAGCTATTAGTCTTTTTCACACCTTCAGTAAAAATTTCAAAAAAATTACTATTAATGCAGAGGTATACCACGATGCCTGTCAACCATTTCTGCCTCCTGGCAGAAATCCGCGTTCACACTTTAAACGATTCTAACCTTGTTAAAACCGTTCCTCCAATTCAGTCAGCTTTGAATTTGCACACGTTGACAACATACCATCTTAAAATTCATCATCCTGACACCTCGCCATCACCACAGGGCAAGATTAAGAATCCAACCCACGGTAATTAAGGGACACCCAGATGCTTAATGTGGCGCTTCCGTGCTGTTTTGCGAGGCACTGCGATGACTCGGGCCTTGAGTGCGTCATTTAAATCCCACACGACTGATTGTCGCCTTTCGACGATTCAGTGAGTGACCTTGCAACGTGACCATCTTCAAGAAGTTCGTCATGATGTGTCCCTGCCGTTTGAGTATGAAAGATGGTACGTTAAGAAAGTGCGAGCGAGTAATGCGGTAATGAGCGGGCCTCTGAGAGCTGGTGCGTTTCCCTCATTAGGATAATAAGTAAGACATCCCTAACATGACATCAGCTGGAAAATGTGGCAATTACAAAACCTTACTTGGGCTCCTGGAAGCAACGAGAACAAACCAATTCCTTGCAGCAATCTGTTCCGTATAATGTGTGTCATGTAAATGAAAGGTCTGAACATCCTCCTTTAATTTTAACACCCCTCCTCTCACCTAGCTCGTTATCAGTGCCTGGCTTCCCTCATTTCCGCCCTTTGGAAGTCAATTTTAACCAAAGGTTAAATAAAACGAACAGATCTTGGTCAGAAGGCCACAGCAAATTGAACATTTACTGACCCACAATGTTTTGTGGATGGTGCTATCAAGCATCACTGTTATGAATTAAATTGATATTATTTCAACAACACCACATAAGGCTAATGGTCTCCACAGTCCAGTTGCTGGTGGCGCATAGAAAAGTCAAATAACATGCGTCAACATAATATTTTTACTTGCCAAACAAATGGTGCATATACAAATTATAAAATGCACTTTTGAGGTATCTCACTGTTTTGTCGTTTAATCTAAACATTCGTAGCTCCGCTTATTAGCTTTAAAAACAGTGAAGGGTTTGAAAATGCCACTTTGTCGGAAATGCCACTTTGTTGAGTGCGGAACGTCAGAATTTACCATTAAACATAGTCCCATTTAACTCATTTGCATTAATTATGAGCATTGTAAATAATTTGCAGTTCAATAGTTTAAAACATTCGTTTTAGATTAGAATAGCAAATAGCAACGCGTGGCTGTATTTTACGATATGGCACATTTTTCGTTAGTAGCTACATATAAACTGTTGATAATGTTCTTTAATGCGCTCTAAATATATCAAATTAACGAAAAACTAATAAAAACATGTCAATTGTTTAACTCATTCCAAGCAGTTCAGATGACGCAAGAACATTAATGCGCAGCCTGTATTATTAGCCCATATTAAATGAGGTTATTTGGCTATAAAGTGCATGGACAAGCTTTTAAAAAAGAAATGGCCGCAACTAGCTGTGCAATTGAGTGTGCTAGAGTAAATTCACAACTGACTGAATTTGTCTTGCGTGCCCTCCAAACGCTAAATAATCCAAGAATCCAACACTACAGAAATCCAACTGGACATCTACTCTTCTAACTTTGTTAGTTGTTGATATCCGAAAGCTTCACAGTTTTGACTTTACAGAATTTCGTTTGCTTTTATTTTAGTTTAACATAGGCCTAAATCCAAAATTCAGTTTCTTCTACTATTTGTGTGTGTGTGCGTGTGTGTGTGTGTGTGTGTTTCTAATTTTTGCCTATTTTTACGCTTTGTTTGCATATTATTTTATAACATTTTGTGATAGACCTGACTTTATTTTTTCTAAATGTTGTCTTTTTTATTATTATGAAGAAAAAAATGTAAGACATCATGCACTGGCTTGCCCACGTCATATTGTTTCAAACTACATAGCAAAGGTCAACTTGGCTTTAATAAGAATTTAGTAGCGCCGAAATCAGCAGCCTATTCTCCAATTAGAGGAGCCCAAACAAACGCGCCCTGAGGCTATTCTATCCTGCAGTCTATTCCGTCCTCCAGGGGATGTTATCAAGCTCAAAAAGAAAAGCATTGTAATGTTCACTTAATTGCATTCCCCTAAGAAAACCCACTTGCTTACTTATAGTCACGTCTCGTTTATTTCTTTCACATTCAGTGTAAATCGTCCTAAGCCATTTTTGACCAAGGGATAGTAGTATTGCGGTCATTTCGATTTTTGCTGCGTCTCTTAGCTATTTAAAATTCATTTTGTTCATTTTAGACCAGTTTATACACACCCACTCACTGATACCTTTTTCATCCATTAGTGTTAGAATTATGCTGTTCAGTATACAAATATAACGAATTGGTAATGAAATGCGGATTTGAAGGTTGAATATGTACGTTCAAATGGTTGGATTTATGTTTGGTAGTGTTCTTTACAGCATTGTCGTAAGTGTTACTGGTTAAAACAAATGACAAATAGCGAATATTAATCTCGGGAGAGTTCTACAAAGGTCTATAATTGTTTATATGAAATGTTTCTATTAATTCACTCACGCTGAGAAGGCTCACGCCTGCTGTCTGTCCGCCGCGGTTCTCCCACAGAACAGCTGCCAGACCGGGAGCAGCTTCGCCATTCCCAGAGTAAATGCATCAAACCATCTATTCTCATATAGCAGACCGGTCCCGAGCTTTACTTGAATGCACGCCTATGCTAATGAGTTCAGACGGGTTTATAGAGTTTACAAAGAACTTATGGTGTGCCCTAAAACATGGACTATATAGGCTACTACACAGTTTAAAAATACAGGTTTTGTTAATTCATCATAAACACATGTTATATGACATTCAAATAATTCGAATTATAGATGTTAAGATATTTAGATGTTTAAATTAAATGTTTATATTTTTATCTTAAAAATCTACACGGATTATGCTGAAATTATTCACCATGATCTCTCATTTTGGAACTGTGCAATTATGGGAATCAATATTTAAACGTATTTTTAAGGAAAGCTCCAAAAATGTCACATGGAAAGTGGTAAACATACGGCCCCTTTCAAGAGAAAGCGTCTGACATTAGCTTTTTAACATTTTGTCTTTATTTCACCTTTTCTTTAAATCTAATAAACTTTATAAGCGTATGTACTAGTAGAAGTGTATTTGTACCAAAAAAGACAAAACAAACAATCTGACAATGAACAGTCATTTTACTGTCACGGTCACAGGCTCATCTGGTTTAGTTTGGCCTAAAGTCAGAAATGGTCCATATTAAATAATACATCTTTTTCTTCGATAAAATCGTCTCTCAGTGTTTTCTGGATGGAAAAAAGCGTCTTGTGAAAGTTCAGCGCAGTCTGTCACATCACTTGTGATACATTTTTCTCTCAGTGTCTTTTCGTTTTACCGAGGATGCTGTGTACCCGGTATTGGGTTTGCTATTGGGTTTAGTGCCGGTTGTCCCCCGGGCCCCAGGCCGTGAATGAGCACTCTGGGGACGAGCGGTCTCTGGAGTGATGGATGCGGTGTGGACGGAGTCCGGTACATACTGCTGTACATGGCAGCAGCGGCTGCGGCCGCTGTCGTGCTGTCCACGGTGCCTAATAAACTCGGGTGGTAGAAATACGGGGATGGGAACATTCTCTGTAAAGCCGAATAATTTCCAGCTTCAGCCAGCAGTTCTAATCCGACAGCCGTCTGCCTCTTCCATTTCGTCCTGCAATGAGATCAAAATACAAGAAATCAATTATTAAACTCTCCGCATGTGTCCTTATGGGCCAAATTATTCGAGGCGTGCATGCTTGATTCTGCCATTAAAAAGGCTAAACTTCATTGAAATACAAATTCAATTACCCAAACTTGTTTGTAAAATAGCCCACGTCACAATATGTATAATAAAACCGACAAACATGCTAATTGTTTGTGAGTAAAAATAGTTTATTTGTCCCGTCATATTTACGATTATATTTTGCCAAATTGTTATTTCCGATTCAGACTCTCTACAGAATGACTAACATATACTAAATATATAATAGCCTAATCGCTATCATAAAAATATGACAATTGCTTAAAAAATAATTTAGAAGGGAAAAATCTAAATTCTTAAATTAAGTAGGCTATAACATTATTCATGATCAGCTAATTGCAATCGAATGATTTAAAATAATTTAATATGACAAAAAAAAGTCAAATACATTTTCAGACAAGCATGTTCAAATCATTTGATCTACATATATTGTTGCGCCGTTCATTTAAAAATATAGCTTAATGATAATAATAGCTAATAAAAATAACTTGAATGAATGATAGCCAACTAATAAAATCTCCAATCTGCAAATATAGATCCAGAGGTAGATACAAAAATGTTAAAAATGCTTGCACAATCAAAATACCCTGTGTTTGTTGTGCTGAACAAAATTGTCATTATTATTATTATTTATTAGGCTATTATTATTATTATTATTATTATATTTCATGAATGTTATGTGGAAACTTACCGTCGGTTTTGATACCAAGTCTTGACTTGTGTGTCTGTGAGATTTAGGGCTGCTGCCAGGTCCATTCGGTCCTGTACACTGAGGTATTTCTGTCTCTCGAAACTGCGCTCCAGCTGGTTAAGTTGATGGTCGGAGAAGGCCGTCCGCGCTTTGCGAGGTTTTTTGGAGCGGACGGGCGGACTGTCTCTGGAACTAGAAATTTCCCGATCGCCCTCTTCTTTTGTTCCTAAAAAAGTAGAATGAAAGTTAATGAAAATGCATTAAAAAAATTTAGTAATATCATTTACTTATTCATTATAGTATGAATTGACACAAAAATGAGAACACAGTCTAATAATTTAGTAATTACTGTTTAAAAGGTTTATTTGGGTAACTTGCGGTTGCTATAGGCCTCGATTTTATGATTTGGTCCGATTATTTCGTCTTGGTATTATGAGTATTGGTATTATCAGGATCTTTAGAAAAGTCAAATATCAGGTAGGCTATACAAAAATATACTTATTTGTTTCCCAGATAAATTAGATCGTCGCATGTAGACGAAAATATTATAACAAAACGAGCAGGATCGATATGTCAATCTATCTCTATTTGTAGCAGTTTTTGCTGGGCTCCGTGATCCCCCCTCAAGGAAGAACAATAATCTCTCTAATTGACTCACTAGGGAGGATCCCACACCGGGCAAAATTCACCAGCCTTTACATCTGTTATGCTAATATCAGAGAATAACCTCAGTGACAGCCTACCAATATTGTTATTGTATTGTAATACTGATTCTTAATGAAAATACAGACAAATAAACAAAGCCTTAAATTTGGCTTTAATGTGGACAATAATAATAATAATAATAATAATAATAACAAAACGTGGAAATATTATCGGTATTTTGTACCACTGAATTGTTGTAATATTCCAGTGGTGGATTCACAACGTTTGTTGTTACATCCCAGTTAAGCAATCTTTACTATTTTCCCCAAAACTACGTTTTAATTTGATTACTTATTTCATGTACTACTTGTTTAATACGCATGACCAATTAGTTCCCAAGAATTCCATAATTCTTTGTGCTTTTAATTTCACAATGAAGAAGACAATTCTTTAAACTCATATGCTTAGATTTGCAAAATTAAACAAACATTTTTTTAATTAATTATTAGTGGGTTTTTTTTTATTAATGTATTTTGTGTCGTTGTACGATGCCATATTCATATTAGTCTACTGCCTAAATAAATAAGTAGCCTACAACGTAATAATAATATTTGTACATGTCATTTTTGGCGATTTTTTTCTAAATCTCACATTGTTATTGATAATTGATTTAATCAGATATATAAACAAGTATTAATAAATGCCAAACAGATAATATGATCTAAAGGGTTACCCTATGATTCTTTATCGATTTGTTCAGTTATTTTGCATGTAAAACGCACTCTTACCGTTACATTTCAAATCACTCTGAATGTCATCTCTTTTGTCCAGTTTGCTTCTGTTTTCATCTTGCTCTAGTTTGGGCCTGATGCCGTCCGGGGCGGTTCCGCTATCTGTTTTGGGGCTGTGGTGTGGAGATGGTACACTGGTGCTGTAAGGAGCGCACGCTGCAAGCGGTTTACTGTCGCCCAAAATGTCTTTGATTAGAAAGGAGGAGGTGGCAGTCCTGGGGGCACAGCCAGCCTGACCGAGCGGATGAGGCTGGGGTGAAAGCTGCAAACTCTGAGCCTGATTGTGATGATGATGGTGATGGTGATGCTGAAGGCTGTCTTGGACCAGATGCGGTTCGGGATGCTCCATCGTGACTGAGATCGGGGATGAGGGGGCTGTTCCCACAGTGTCTATCTCCGAACATGGTGATGGGGTCGCCTGACTCCTGAAATCCGCTGTTCTGTTACTGTCACCGAGTCGAAAATCTCCGTTCATCAGTACTGAGCTGCCAGAATTGGTTGTGGACAAAATAGTGTCTATTCCGAAACTAGACCCACTGGATCCTTCCATAGTATAAGAAAAGGATGAGCACTTAAGTCGTCTTCATAACAACTTTCCTGTACAATGTTTTAAACGAAAGAAGAAATAAAAACACTTAAACGGAATCAACGAAACGGCGAACAGAACTCAAAGATTAACGCAGTAAAAAAGCCCCGAAAAAGTACAAAACAAACATTTCTTACGCGCAAATGAAATAATCCTTGCAATAAAGCAAAGAAAAGGAGAAATATAGCCTGCTCTCCAAGATGTTGTTACATTCAAGGTGAAATGTGGAAAGCAAGTGGATCTGTGTAGTCCACGTCCTTTTGTTATGGTTATTGAACTTTCTTTCAAAGTTGAGGTGTGGAGAGATTGGGATGCTCTAACTCCTCGACATCACGCTCCCTTTTGCCACTAATCGTTGTAGTGTTGCTCTACAATGACTTCCTACATTGACGTCATATTTTCTCCTTTATTATAACACATTCCTCGTGTTCTCCATCTCTCCTCTCATTGGTTACATGCTCACGCGTCTGTCCAATCAGCGATCTGTACTTCATCATTACACGTTAGAGCCACTCATTGATTCCTCAATGCTCTTTTGAAACCTTCCCTCCGCTATAATTTCTCAGACAGATCTGCATTAGACATAACTACGTTTATGGTAACACTTTACATCATCGTGTGCATGTTACACATATTGCTTGTTGCAAAAACTAATTACTACACAGCATAACAACAAACAGCATCGTGAAATTAGATGTTCCACAAAAAGTAGACTTCACGAATAGGTATTGCCAAGTGCAGTGCGAACTAATCGATTACACTGTAATATCAATTGCAAAGTATATTATGCAGCCACTGTATTAAAACAAATAATAATAATAAACAGGGGTTTACTGATTCAATTGTGAATTTAATTGTATAATTGTATTTTTGTTTAATAGCCTATTCATTCATTATGCTTTGAATTATAGCCTATGGGTTTTCAGTTTATAATGACTTCTCCGAAAGAAAACCTCACCATAGTAATCCCCATTGGCAAAACAAAATTGTGTCATTTATTCTTTTAAGAGCACAGAGACAGTGAAACGTGCTAGAGAAATAAGCCCGTTTGAGCTGATAGTCATTGTGTGTGTCAGGGCCTTTGAGTGAAAGCACTGATTCTAAATAGCTCAAGGGAATGAAATGATGGCGAATATTGCACATGACATATGCCCGATTCCTATCTTTCTTTCTTTTTTTTTCTTCTTCTTCTTATTCTAAATAAACCCTGGGCCTATTCTAGCTTTATAATTCAGCTTTAAGACAAACTGCGTTAAATTGTAATATGCACAGATCGGAGAGAAGAAATTAAGAGCCAACAAATATATGCGTTTAAATCATCACCCCTCGTTAAATAACTTGCTAACATAACAATAATCTCAGCCTAACACTGTTTAATGCGCGACTCTTCAAAAATTGTTATATGCTGTTGAGTGCGTAGATTTATACTGAGAGGAGGATGATGATGATGATGCGATATATATGGAGCTATGTGATGGCTTCGCCAACAGACGGACTCAGAGCTGGTTATATCAGGCTGCTGCGTTCTCTAACGTAGGTTACGGGCGAGTTTTCCGTGGATCACTTCACTGTGCTCCCAAACCTGTTTGCAACATCCTCCTGTAACGGATCGAACCGAGATTCTTTAACCTCTTTTATTTAGCTGATCGACGTGGGAGTCATCATTTAGGTTTGTCCTACGCACCGCTTCAATTATTTTTTTTCTTCACAAAAAGAAAATAAATAGTTATTTTTTTTAGAAAACAGATTTGTGTGGTTATACATGTTTATAGTTTTAATAGCCTATGTGTCTATCTGTTTTGTTGTAAAGGATTTAGTGAAACAATTTGGAAACATTTAAAATGTTACAATCAAAGAAATTACATGTTCGTTTTTATTGTTTTAATTACCATCTATTCGTATAACAATTGTTTCTCCGCGGGGAAACTTGGCAAACTTTTGAAATGTTCACACTGTTTAATAATTCATACTGATTTACATGATTGTACAGGATATTGCCTTTTAAAATGTGTGTGTTTTTTTTAAAGTTCATTTTATTCCGTGTCCGTATTTTGTTGTTTCTTGAGGCGACCTAATATCTGACCTGTTACACATAATATAGAATTTCTGGTTGTAGAATTTCTGCAAATTAGGTAACTAAACACTACAACGATAACGGTGCTACATACAACCATATGCTGTCATTTTGAATTATATAGCCTAAATAGTATGCTTGGCTTGTTAGCTTGCCATTCTTAAAATGTATGGATTCTGTACTGCACTGAAATAATGAAGTTAAGTCGTGGCTAATTGGTAAATTCTTGTATAACACGCACCCCCTGACATGATTTTACACACGTTCAGTAATAACACTAGGCGGCGACAAAGTCATCTAAGAATTCCTGTCAATAATCATTTGAAGATTGCTGGTTAATGCAGGGCAAAGCCACTCTATTGTACACATAGACTACCCACATCAAGTTTTACCGAAAGCCAAATTCAACTAAATGCATAGGCTATAAGAGGCTTGAATATCTAAGCGTGGGTAAATTAAACAATTAAGATAGCCTACACTCTATAAAGTTGTATAGCCTATGTTGTATACTCAACTTGACTGAATTGCTGAATTTAGGCAACATGTAATTTTTTTGATGATATTAAAGTTTATTTTAAAATATTTTACCTATAATAATTTGGACAGATGATATTTGCTGTCCTAGCCTGTCCTTTTAAACATGAATTCAAATTTACTAACTAATTGAGTTAGAGGACTGAAATGTGTTTTGCCCCAAGATATGTGAAAACGATCTATTGGCAATATATGTCTTTCATTTGAAGAAAATCAAAGCGATGACTGAACACGCCAGTCAATCTCATGAGACTCCAGCAGCATGTTCATTAACAGTTCACTAATTGCTGCAACTCATTGAGCTTCAATCAATCGCTTTATTAGGTTTAAGGGCGCCGCTGGAACAAATTGAATACAACCAGTCAGGGTATCATCTAATCAGCCGGGGCTGACGGTCGATGATCGGACAGTGAAATTGTAGTTTGCACTGCATTGATTCCCCTCGCGGCTTTTCGGTAAAACTGTCACCTCGCCACTGCTGAAGGCCTCGCGCAGTTTGCAGACAGGTCTCTCCACATCCGTCATAGCTACACAGCCAAAGAACAGGAAATTGACTCTGTTTTTGCTCAATCCAGTATAGCTAATTAGTGATGCTTTGAAAGACATTATGCTCTTTTTCACATTATATAATGTTTATTTGTGCTAGAATTACAATAGGCCTATGATTTGTGTCTGATGTATTAAAGTGTATGCATAGACCAGGGAAGTTTATGCAATTAGTACCAAATTATGAGGCAATAAATAAGCAACCACATAAATCCCATGATTAAATTGGACTTTAAATGAACATGAACTGATAGTGTCTGTGTTGAACGCGAGCTATTTTACATGCTTTACTACACGAGTATTGTATAATATTTTGCACCCTTAAGCCTAAACATGATGGCACAAGGTGTCTATTTAAATGAAAGACTTACAGTTTTCAGACTTCAACATTTTAAACACCACCGACTTCCGACTTTTTCATATATCATGCCTATATTTCAAATAAACCTACCATAAAATCTGAATCATGACGTTAAAAACAACTGTCAGAGGTGTGCTTACAAATATCACTGTAGATCTATGCAAACGGATTTAATCACAATAGGCTATAATCAGAATCTTTTAAAGCTATTTGATGAATGCAAACAAGATATTATTATATCAATATTATTATAAATTATACCTACTTACAAAGCTGTTATATTTATTTACATAACACGCAACGAAATATTTCAGTGAGACATACCCGTGTCATATGCACACATATTTACAAATCATTTATGCTGTCAAAAAAATTCAAGGTCGTCTGTTGAGTATTAAAGATATTTCATGCAAGTGTCATAAAAGCAGGCTGTGGGGTGTACTGTATATTTAACGAGCAGTGTGCTTGAGCAGGGACAGCATTGGACAGAACACATTCTCACACAAAAATACATCTTTAATCAGAGAATCATGGGTCTGACAGAAGACAAATTCGCTGTCTCTCTCTAAACATGTCTAACATCTCTATTTGAGCGGACAGGAAAAGGCTAACACAAAATTGTTATGAAAGTCAAAATTCAACAGGAAATGTTATTTTAGAAGCCCTTGTATGGAAGGTTGGTGCTCCCTGTGAGCTGTGACATTTACAGCAATGGCTTTCAGGATCCCAATATAAAAAATTGTACTAGATCTTAACAGTAACCCCCCCCCCCCCCTCCCCTTCCTTTCAACAGTGCTTGAATTTACACTGTAATAAAACATGTGACATTCAAGTTTAATTTGAAGTGCAGCTAGTATTAATCCAAAGGCAAACAAGGAGGGAAATAATAAGCCTAGGAGAAGGACACAGAAGGGCCCGCGGCCTAGATGAACATCAATTACAGTTTTAATTCAACACCCAAATCAAATGTTAAAATATGAGCGAAAGCAGGAGAGGCACGTCAGTGAAGTCTCTGTCTCGTTTTGTTTACGAACAACACCAATCCATTCAAGAACTACAATGTAAATTTTAGTAAGCTACGATGGCACATGCATCACATGAGTGCCCATCCCCACATCGCATCTCTTTGTTAGCTTTTCTGATCTACTCTATAGCCTAGTGCTTGTTCAAGGAAAGCACATTGATTTGTGCGCTCCGGCCACAGACCGGCCCTGACAACGTTGTTCTTGCAGTCAGAAGGGTCTTTACAATCACCTAATTACCAGAGCTGTCAATCAGCGAGGGCCGCGGCTGGCTCTGACCGTGTCCGCGAGCTGCATTCCTGCGCGCGGCTGAGCGCGTGATTGATCCGTGCTGATGGCGTCGAGCCGCCTCATGACGTGTGATTCTGTGGCGCGTGCACGCTTCACAAAGGTAATCGGGGGATCAGGAGGGGTCAGTGCCATTTCCTATTACCTGAAGTCTAAAAGCACAAAAAATCACGAGGAAATAAGACAGAAGAGTGGGAGAATGAGGGGTGGTGGGCGTGAACACTGCATTGCTCAAGGGGCGAGCGAGCAATTGAGCAAGACGCGAAAATGATTTCCTTTCAAAGCAACAAAAGCCAGATTGAGATTGTCCAGCACTGCTTCAGTCAGATTTAAAAACCGTTCGCACTTTATTACAGTGATAGGCATCGGCACTGACAGAATGTTTGGAGGCTAAATCAGGGATAGGCCTATCTGTGTGTTAGCTGGAGGTCTTCACTGCTGTCATCCAAATTTAGTTCGGCACCTATGGCAGACCCAGCTTTCAAAACCAGGTTTTTACAAAACAATGCAAAGGCTAATTGGCCAATTTTAGAAATGCTATTTGAATACGTTTTATATCAAATTAAGTCTGTAGCCTACTGTAGCTACTGTCCATTTATTTGTCTAACAGGCCTAATTACGAACACAAGGCTAAATTGATTGTAATTAATTGCGAGGTTTACGTTACCTCTTTTAAATGAAACAAAATGATAATGTGAATGTAGTTGAATATTAAAGGCTATGGACTTTAAGAATTTCTATGCAGAGAAAGTAATAATAATAATATAGGGTATTAATTACATAGGCCTACAACAACGTTGGCAAATTGTATTAAATATTTTAGATATTACATTATCTTTTTTTTAGTTTATATAATTTATAAATTGTAAATTATTTTTAATTTATTTATTTTTGGCTGGCTACATTTTATTAGCTATATTAAAAGTTATTACTAGAATAAATGGTCAATATAAATATCTCGTTTTATAAACATATGTAGCACAAAATAATCGCACAAATCCGTATTGTTTTTCGCTTTGAAAGAGTCATATATTGTAACCCTGCCCTATAAGCGACAGTTGGCAGGGAGGAAGGCGATGACGACCGCCTGTCAGGAACATTTATATTCATTTTATCCCATCGCACTGTGTATGTCGGCTCGTTCACTTTTACGTGCATGCCCACAGTGTGCGAGAGAAGAAACACGGCAACAACACAATGTAAATTGAGAATCAAGCGGGTAAACAGTGTGCATATGGCTGCTACACCTGAAGGGAGTAGAACGAACGTCCCTAATGAACCCCGGCAAAACAGTGGCGCGAGTAATGAGAGATAACACTGCATTTTGCAACACCGAAAATAAAGGTGAAATCATCAATGAACTGGAGCAGGGGTGAAAAAAAGAGTGGGGGGGGGGAAGCAAAGCAATGATTAAATGATCAAAAGCTGGCGGAGTGAGTCTCCATGTCACTGCCAAGCACACTCATCTACCTACAAGTGAAAGTTAGGTTTCAAGCACAGTGTAATTATAGCTGGGAATGTCAGTTTGACATTAATGCAGCCAGCAGAAATTCCCTAATTGGCCTCAGAGGAGAAAGTGAACCAGAAAATATATTAACATTTTAAAAAACCATATTTTGCCTAATCCTTTCACTTTCCAACAATATTTGAAGACCAAAATGCCCCAGGCATGAGAATTTAAATGAGCAATTTTGTTTTTGAAGGAAACGGCCAATGAGACAGAAAATAGACTAAAGGGAAATCATTAGTGTATGAGAGCTCCTGACAGGCCTGCCTAGCTGACTGGCTGGCCTGTCACAGGGAGTCTGTGTTCTTGAGCTCCATGCTATGAGCTAAGCAGATAACATGAAAAGACCTATAAACTTGCAGCCAGAAGTCAAAGCCTATTATCTGGAAATCCAAATGCAGTGGTGAGGAGGAGGAAAGGCTGCTGCGGGGTGGGGTGGAGGGGTGAGGGGGTTCGTGTGATGGCGGGCTGCAGGACTCGTTCTCGCCATTGAAAAAAAAAAAAGAACCAGGAGTTGTAACAGGCTCTGGTATGTAATATCAACTTACAGAGGCTGTGGGAAATATGTCCAAACATCGTTCATATACAGCTGAAAAACTGGAAAGGTGGAGATAGCTGCAAAATGTTTAAAGTTGGAAGTGCTGGTTCTGTCACAGGAGAGTGGGCAGATGTGATATGACCATATCAGGGAAACACAGCTAAGTGCAGTCAGGAGATGTTAGGCCAGTCTCCTGGTGATGGAGCAGCTGAGGCTGACATGGCCCCAGGCTTGCCACTGCAGGGCACTCACTCGCCCGCACTGCACTGCCTTTTTGAAACAAAACACAGAGCTGCGACCAGAGGAAGCCATCATGGCACTGACCACAAGGGTCAGACGTTTTACCTCAAGCAAGAAAAAGGATGCAATGAGAAGATAGGGTGGATTGAGTGAATATATAGATGAAGTAAAGTGAGAATAACAACAGATCTCAGACTGTGTGGCGCTTTTGTGCTAGCAATGGTCATGTATTTCACAGGTACCTTGGAAGCATGTTTATTTGTCATCATAAAGTGCCGTTTTGTACTTTGACCTGTTTTTTGTTGCTCAAACTTTAGTCGCTTTCCAGGGTTGGGCAGGGCATTTGATCTCTTACTGAGCTAAAATACAATGAGCAAGGCATTTAATCAGTAGCTTTGATAAACATTTGGCATAAAGCAGTTGGGCTCTTGTCTCTGACACCTACAGCCCAGGGCGAAAGATTGTGACAAAGAAGGATTTTCACTGGCAATTTCAGGAATTCTACCCGCCCTGTCAGCCGAGCTGTCACTCACTCTGACATAAGGATGGTGGATATCAAAGGAAGACAGGACTTTTTATCTCAAAGAAGCACAGGTACGATAGAAGTTCAGACAAATTTTCACCAAAAAAAAGTGCATCTAAGCAGCAGTCAACAAGTTCACACAGGTGTTTTATTTGCTATGCAATCAATGCAATAACCATTCATGCAAATAGAATTTGACAATTCTTTTTATAAAAAGATGCCAGCCTCCTTAGTTTTATGTTCTATATCACAAAGGTCAGCATAGAAGAAAATAAATCATGATATATTGTAATTACACACTGTATAGTATGCCCAAAACATAAGATCTTTAAATTTACAATGCCTAAATGTGCTTCATGATAACATCTAAATTAGATGAGTTTGTTCTTCAATATATTATTTAATCACTAAACCAAATTGAATAGATTAGATTACACCAACAAAATTAAATGTAAGGGTTAGCTTCTGTAGAAATGCATTGCAATCAATCAGCTATATGTAACTTCAATGAACTATGGATTTATGGACAGGTATATCATGGTGCAAATGATTTATTGTCAAGAAGAGCACTAAACAAGCGATTTATCCTCACCTCACCTTTAATAAAATCATTCAAAGGGAGCAATGTCAGTCCATTTGATATTTGCTAATCATATATTATATAGACATTTATATCTTGCACTAAGCATCCTTTATTGCACATCTCACTTTTCAACATAAACATATTATTAAGGGGGAGAAAGACGACCAATACAAGTTTATAGTACACCCAACTGATATTTTGAGTCTTTGGAGTTTCAGGCAATGAACAGTGAATGCAATGTCATACCAGCAGGAAACCATGTGTCTGACTGCAAGGCCATGCTCACCATGGTCAAGAGAGGATAGAGAGTGGAGGAAAGAGGGGAAGAAGGAGATATAAAAAAGGGGCAGGCCACTCCTACAGTTTCTCCTCGTTACCCGCTCTCCAGATGGGAACATGGAGTGTTGGCTGTTCTCCTTCTCATCAATACAGCATAGCTTTTTGTCAGTAATTTGCAATAAGTGTCCACACCACATCTTTAGGGAGCTGGAAATCATTACTGGATAAGGTCCTGCTCAGCTCCTAATTGGAAGCGTTGGGCCTTATCAACTGAGGATTTTCCCAGACCTCTGACAGATACCAATACGAAAATCATTGTTCAGGTGTCAATTTAAGAGACCGTTAAAGGAGCTTATTTTAATTCTAATTGGAACTTCCACCCCACTTCATAGCAACTGCGAGAATAAGAAAAAATGTGCCCTTGCCAGTGTGTGTGCATTGCTTTGAGCATATGCAGTGTCTATGTCGAGTCAAGAGAGTAAAGAACCTTGGGAATAAGCTCTAAAGTGTTATGCTATGTAGGTCAATTTGACAGGTTAGAGTTGTGACTATTTTACAAATGAAGATGGCCAGCAAACACATTAGTTTACAAAAATCCTCACGGGTGGTTTCCAGGGACTTAATCATGGGTATGGATGTGCCTAAGTCTGGTCTGCAAAGCTCCCAATTAAGCAATACTGCATCCGCTTAAGACATTTGTTTGGAGTGCACGTGGGCTAGTATCGATCTGGCTAAACTGACCGCCTGATATCTGCTGCATATTTATGTTGCTGTTCTCCTGGTGTCCTGGAGCTGGGCTTTGCTGCTGTCGCTGTTTTTAATCCAACACCAGGGGCTGTGAGGACCCTTTTGCTCAGGAAATAACTGCGAAAGCCACCAGATGTGGCAGTGACTAACATGCGTAAACGGATCGACGGTCGGCGATGCGATGACAGAGAATTTGTGTCTGAATCTCAGTTAACAGCCAAGGGCGACATCAGTAAGCTTTCAAAGGGGGACAAAATTTCTTTTGACATGACAATGGCGGTTGATCATCTATAGCGAAGACTAATTGCACCCTTGAAATACACCATGCATGCCCGTACACTTATTGTGACATCACATGACATTTATGAATTGCGATTCAAAATTAAACGTGTGGGGGTATAAATGAATTGAAATAATTCATACAACAATAATTTGTAATTTAGATAGATAGATAATGATGTATGAATGGATGGATGGGTAGGGAATGTGAAAAAAGTTTAAAAAAAAAAGTTAAAAAGAAAATCTTATTGAAAGGGAGGGCAACGATAAGGAATCGAATTTGCCCTTTTTTCGCCTCAGCAACGTTTTCCTAATGTCCACTCTCTCTGGGAGCCGGTGTTGTGTTTGCCGGCTGTTTTACTAGCTGTCAGAAGGCATTTGAAATGAGGAGGCATCTAAGCATGCGTACAAGGGGATTCATTTGACCTCATTATACCGCAATAAAGCAAGAAGCCGGTTTACTAAATATCACTGCACCACTCACACTTCACATCATATCATGCAGAGGAGCACGCTAAAAAGATGGTTTCAGAAACGTCTGGTTAGTAGAGGGAGGCGGAGGGAATCGGGAGGGGGGGTTAACCTTCACTAGCCAGAAGGGATTCTGACAAGCGCGAGGGGAAAAAAACAGCTACGTAAAGTCCTGTTTAAGAGCAGAGCCAGCGAAGAAAAAAAGATTTATGCTTTTAATTAATGGCAATTAAACCATGCCTGTTGGGCTGGCCTATGGCAATTGTTCTCAGTAAAAAGGAGGCTGTGCTGGTGACAAGCATTTGAATCCACTAAGTTCTACCAGGGGAGCTGACACTGCAGGCATCAAACCCAAACTAAATCAATAAAAGAATTAAACTTTTATAAACTGCATTTTGACAAGTATCAGATAGTGCTATGCTTTGATATTACAAATTCCTTGGAGGTGATGCAAACAAGAGGAGCGGCAGTTAGTGATCCAAACAATCAAAGGCTCTCGTTAACATGCGCTGTCTGATGCCTCAGTGCTATTAATTACTACAAATTAATGTGACTCTGCCCGCCTCTACTGATTGGAATGATAATCAGAATCCAGCAGGCAGAGGGAAACGTATGCAGCCTTGACCAGAATAAGACATGCTAACATATGCTCACATATATGCAAGGGCAATCATTTTACTAGCACAGATTTTAAACAAATCCCATAATTTGTGACAAATTATTTTCTATAAAAATAAAGCTATATATTTATCGTCCAGTCTTTTACAAAGACCTTCCACCAGTCATAGAAACACTCACACATTTAAGATACTTCGGAAAGCATGCCACAGCACATTAGCAGTGATTTCTTTTTGGTGGCATGGGATGCGTGTTTGAGGGGGAGGTCTGTGGAAGCATCATCGCAGCTCAACTTTTCTGTCAGTCGTTTCAGCACGGGAATGTGGGCATCACCATGCTTGGGATGCAGCGGGCAGCGACATCATTCAGCTGGGAGCCAACAGGCTTTCTAAATGAGTCTAAGCTCTGTGATTATGCCCCCTCGCTAAATTGTTTGCCATGAGACTAATCAAGCTTGCCAGTAGTGCTTACGCACCCAATTTCTCATCCTTAACAGCCATATCTTCTGTGGCATCCGACACTATACTGAGACAGGGCACTATCTGAATCTGTGCTAAATCCCAGCCTGCCCTCATTTATTCAGGGCTCATGTAATATTCAATCCCAGCAGAATGCTCAGCAAGTTGTGGCAGCGCTCTCAAGTTCACAGATTTATTGTGAGTTTTGGTGTCTTATCTACATGAAAAACATGGCTCTCAGAATAATTATTATGACAAAGGTTTGCAACGATTATTTGGTGTTTGGGCAAGTTATAATGTCCATAAATTGTTGTTAGATGTTCACATGAGGTTAGTTTTACATAGCTGTACACCATTAAACAATTACAATTTAGCTATCTTGCTTAACATTGGATTTGAGGTCATATTCAATACAAGCTACATGTTAAAAAAAACTTTAAAACACACACAGAGACACACTAACCCTACCCCTAAACCTACCCATCACATAAAGCTTTTTGCATTTTTACATTTTCAAAAAACATCACTTTGTATGATTTATAAGCTGTTTACCCCATGCATGGGACCAATAAAATGTCCCCACAAGGACCAGGATTTCGGATATTGCCATCTTTGTGAGGACATTTTACCCTCATAACGTAGTGTTTACCTGGACACACACACACTGAAGTTTTATGGGGACATTATAAACATAATGATTTTTATACTGTACAAACTTCACATAACTGTTCTGCTTTTTTACATTTTTACTGTGTATGATTTTATAAGCTGTTTTCCTGGGGACCAAAAATGTCCCCATAAGGACAAGGATTTCTTTGTGGGGATATTTTGTCCCCATGACGTAGGGTTTACCAGAACCACACTGTATATACTTTATTTTCTGAGCAAAATCAAAATGTTAAAATCTTGAATTAAAGTGTTTTATTTTTTTTTAACACGTACATGTGATTACCACCATAAATTCATGCACATAAATGTCCATGTTTTAAAAAAAAAATTGTATTTGAAATTTACAAGTTTTTAGTATTTTTAAAAACAACGTATTTATAGCAGACAAACATGTGGATACTGTATATTTTATATCAAAATATGTATCAGTTTTTGAGTATAAAAAGACACCGTAACATATTTTAAAATCAAAATATGTTACAATATCCCTGCATTCTTAAAAGACTCTTTCCATATATCTTCTTTCTATCTGTTTTTGAGTCTATTTGCAGCAGATTTAAGAATAGAAGTGTCATACTGAATTTAGGTCCTCTGCATATGGAGAATCCTTGTTTGCATGTCTACTTAGATGAACATAATAACCATTAACATTGCATGTTTGTGTCTATTGTATGCATATAGGATTACTCTTTATTGGCAGGTGTGTTTACTCTTGCAGCTGTGTTTCCTTGCTGATCATCTCTAAAACTACACATGATCTTATTCCCTTGGTAAAGTCCCCTCCTCCACCTGGCTTTAGGCACCTTTGACACCTGCGAATGGGGCAAGCCCTCGGGGATGGGAGGGTCTGACCTCGGCCTGTATGGCCTTAGCGCAGTGAAATAAGGGGGAGAGAGAGTGAAGGAGTGAGTACATTTTCTGGTTAAGTGATGTCTTAAGGCCAACGCTATACATGCTGTGGATGGGTACTGTATTATGGCACAGATTAAGCTTCTGTACAGAGGTGTAATTGGCTGTGGGGATTCAGCTCAGCCCTCGCTGTGTGGCCTTCTTCAGATATTCAGATCAAAAGTCATTTGCTGTCTGACCCTGACTAGAGACTCATACTGACTCCCTCTCTCTCTTTTCAAATGATTTCCTGTGAAATTCTCCCCCTCTGATGTCGACTTTAAAGTTGGCTCCGGTAAATTTAAAGGAATGTACGTGTCTTTTTTGTGCATAATCTTTTTTTGAATCTCACTCTGAACTACTGTATCTTTAATTTGGCCATAAAAGTTGTAATATTCACCTGAAGCGAACAAGTCTGAAAGGATCAGGGCTTTGGAGAATAAAAGACGTACCCTTCCTCATTAAGGTCTAATATGATAAAAGGAACTTGGAAAATTAGTGTGTGAGATAATAAGCATAATGTAGAATAATAGATTGTGCCCTAAATCTGTATGTGTACAGCAAGTCGTTTATTGTTGAGTACGGCTGCATTAAAAAAAGAAAATTATCCAGATTTCATTTACACAGCAAAAAGACACATTTAGCAACATAATTTTAGTACATTACATGCAATTTCCCTCAGCTTAAATCTGCTTAACATTTATATGCATTTAGACTTCATTATGATAATTTGATATTTTAACTCAATGGCCGGAGGCTGGATTATGTGTGCTGTCTCTTTTATAATGTTAATGTCTGCCTTTGAAAATGAGGCATGTAGCCATTGATTTTTAGAGCTTATCTTTGTAACGCCTCCCAAAACCGTTGGTTTAATCTTGTTTTGGTCGTATTCTCTGTTCCAAGCTTTACATGTGCAGGGAGGGTAAAACATGACACATGTTACTGATAAGATAACATGAATGCTTTGTTGATATTTTGTAATTTTTGAAGTCCTAAATGTCACTTTTCACAGATCTAGTCATGATCATATGGAGAGAGAAAAAGGGGGGGAAAAGGAGGGGAGAGAGAGAGAAAGAAGAAAAATGCTAGCGAGGAATCAGAGAGACAGATTAGTGCCTCTCTGGTACTTCAGTGTATCAGGACAGGGATTACCGTGCCAACAGCTGCGCCCTCCGGTCCCCTGACTGAGAAGAATTACAAGTATTATCACCTAGATCATTAAAGCAGGGTTCAGCGATTGCCGAATGGCTTCAATCAATTCATCCACAGATAACACGCTAGCAGCCGGACCCCCTGCATGAGAACTTGACTTAATTGGCCAATAAGTGGTAAGGAAGGGCGCATGCTATTTGATCAAATTACTGGGGACCTGGCGAAAAGGATTACTGTTCTTCAGGGGGAAGAAAGACGAGAAGAAGAGAGAAGCGAACAGGGAGGAGGAGGGGTCGTGGTGGGTCAGGGCTACCGGAAGGAGGGCCTGTCTTCGGCTAAAAGCGAGGCGGTTGAAAAATGTTGGCCCACTTGGCGGTGGAGCGAGAAAGCGAGAGGAGGAGTAGAGGAGGAGAGGAGAGGGGGATCCAGGTCATTCTTTTGCTTGGGGAGATGGACTCATTCATCATCACCCCCTTGGCCTGGTTTCTGCCTGGAGATGGCTGTAAACTAACAACTTCCACATGCTCCTGGCTTTCCTTCATTATGCTTCCTGTTTTGAGCAATGGACATTCCATATACAGTCATTATCTACATGTACACAATATCAGTTATGATCATTTATGCAAGATAGAATTCCTTGAATTCAGTGCACTACAAAGGAAATAAAAACTATGCAGATAATTATAAATATACAGATAATTGCAGGTAATATATATATATATTATTTTGAATAGGTTAAACAGCTCTACTTAAGTCATCTTTTTGAAAAAAGTCGATACTGGTTCTTAATTCAGTTGTTGTTTTTCCAACAGTGGGTTAAATGGAATGATTATTGTAGACTTTAAGCACACAAATCATCTTAGGACATGTTTTTTTTCATTGTTTACTTTTGTTTATTCCATGCCTTGTGCCTGTATATGTGCGCTTGCTTTATATTTCCTGGCCAACTCTCAAGATAATTTCGGGTAGCAGAGCGGGAATGTGTTAGTCATGGATGCTAAAGTGCTACGAACATTAATTCTCTCTTTGAAACCCACCTGCACAGAGAGGAGAGCTGAGCAGTGCATCTGTAATGCTAGCGAAATGAGCAGCCCTCTAGGGGGCCTGGAGTTAGAACCAAATACTGGCCAGAATTAGAATCTCTGCCTCTGTGGCTATTCATAATGTCATTAACATAAAGGCAATTAAATGAGTTTTTAACCCTCAACCTCTTTTTGTTATTAATGAACATCGAACGTAAGGGAAGCACGAGTGAGACCGCGGCAGTAATTATCTCCTCATCATAGAGCTGAAACAGGCTTAAATAGGAAAGCAAAACAGATGATTATTGGAAGTGTTTGTAGCAGGGCGAGCCCATGGGGGGGCTTCTTTAATTTAATCACATGACATGGAACCAGGAGGATTAATTAGATGGGCTCTTCCCCTCACTGGGCACAGTGGTGCCAGCCTGGAATACTGGCATCCTAGGATGCAAATAGAGATCTCTTCTCAGTCGGATTGTCACTGTGATTATTATGAACGACGCAGACCTGTCTGCACACCGTGGACATCCGCACGGAAACGCTCGCTCCATCTGTGAGGAATTTTACGGAGCATGAGGGAGCATGTGCTGTTTACTTACCGCCATCTCAGCTTTTATCTGTTTATTTTTACCGCCTGTTAGCCAAGAAAATATCATCAATAATGACACATGGTGTCTTACATGTGATAAAACTTTGTAGTTATTCTGTTGAGGGGGGAGGGGGGGGGGGTCAAGGATTAGTATGTGGGCAAAAATCCATATTTCTGGGAATTTCACTGTAAAATAATTACACAATTTTCACACCGAGGGATCAAACTGAACATGCTCGTGACACGGATGATAAACTGTTTCTCCTTTAGCACCTTTGTGCGACACACAGGAGAAACTGGTTTATTTTTCTCGGAGATACAGAACATTAATCATAGCCATTAGTGTGTTTGTGTGTGCGCACGTTGTGCATCGACGTGCGGGCGTCTGTCCTTGAGTTCCGGTGTGTGAACGGGTCCTCCATACAAACAAGCAATGACAGAGTTACAGTTTATCAACAAAAACTGGATGCATTTTATCAAGTGGCGAATCGATCGAAGCTCAAAGACAAAGCACCATGTTATCCTTACAGCTCTCCAGGCCACAGGGGTTTAACACGAGAGTCAAGACACCACCAACAAGAAAACACTTGAGCTAAAACACTACTCTCCCTCCTCCTCTTTTCTCTCTGCTCTCCCTCTGTTTTCTCTCCCTTACCTCATGCTCCCCAGACAATGTGCTTAGAGGTCACAGGTCATCATCACTGTGTTCTTGAGGTCTGCAAACAACTCATTACCGAGCCAGTGGTCTCATCGGGGCACAGGCTCTTGGGAAAATGATGTGGCAGTGTAGCATGCGGCTGCCCCCGTGAGTTTAGGTTGGTCCTGAGGGAAGACCTCACTGTTTTTATGTGCCTCCCTCATGTTTAATCAATAATTAACTCATGTCAACCCGCAGTTTACACACACATGCACATGCTAGGTGAGGATAAAAAAGGAGGGGGGTGAAAGGCGGCAGCTTCAACCAACTGATATGGTTTTGAAGGAAAAGTTGTCTGAAAATATTATGTATGAAGAAAATTGGGAGAAATAAAAAATACTGCCAGCTTTTAATAATAATCTTTGATTATTTTTTGATTATTTAATCTTTGATGTTTGGGTGCATTCCATATAAACACTGTGTCTGCTTTTGGGAAAAAAAAAACTTGTAATGCAGAACTGTGGATGTGGTTTCCAAATTGAAAACAAGTCCATGGTTATGGAGAGTGTGATATTTCACAGCTCTATCAACTGCTAACTAAGCTGTCAAACGAGTAGAATCGGCTCGATCTTACCCGACAAACAATGCACAAATGAGCTATGGGCAATTTGCTGTGATTATGCGTGCAAATGGGTAGACTTGTTTTTAATTTGCTTTCCTTCGACAGAGTGTTAAAAAAGATTATCCCCTCATGTCCGCACCTCACTCTTATAGCCAAGAGCATTATTTGCTATGTGACAACAGAGAAAAGAAATGTGTAACAAAATTGAGTGTGAGAGAAAAAGAGAGAAGAGAGAAAGCGAGCGAGAAAGAGACGTTAAGATGTTTGAAACAAACATGTCAGAGAACAAAGGGAGAATGTCACAAGCATGCACCTGCTATGAGGTTGTCCTACAGCCAAAAAGTGGTTTGTTGGAGTCCCCCTCTTAAACAGAGACCTGACAGAGGATAAATCTGTCTGGTCCAAGGTCAACCTGGAGTGAAAAGCCTTAGTGAACCTAGTGACCCCTCAGTACATCCTGACATCTCTATTGCAGCCACAGGGACCCGTTCTCACTTACAGAAGTTGTATGTTAACATATGTTTGGAATACAATGGCTCAAATATGAGTGAGGACTGTCAATTTAACATGTTAATTAGGATGGCTTATGTTAAAACTAATGTGAAAAAAAGAAAACTACGATTAAAAGTGCTTGTTCTAATTCAGGAGTGGCTTTATACCATGTTTTATTTCACACCTTCACTGGTCTGAGATCTGTGGCTCAGATGTAGTTAATTGTCTGTCTATGTGTGATTAATGATAAGGACTTAAACATGCACGTCCTAGACATTCTGACCCAGAAGTGAAAGGCAATTTAGGCTCAGAGGGTCATCTCAGGAGAAGCACTTATCTCTTTCTTACACCAAACTCCACGTTTGGAAGCAGTAGAGAGAGTTGAAAGGAAAAGGCAGCAGACATGGCCACCAGGAGACAGCAGATGTGGGAGACTTCACTCCACACAATGACCTCCCTACCTACCTGAATTCAGATATTTAAAAATATTCAATTCATTATCCTCCCACTGGCCCTTCAATAGGGTCATGTGTTTATTTAAACCAATACGAATAGTAATTAATGTAACATTTCATCTTTACTTGATGCAATTCTTCAGTAATAAATCTAGTAATTAACAATATTTGTAAGTTTTAAAATAATGGAACAATGACAATGTACTGAAGTTTCAGCAAACATAATTTAATTGAAACTTCGTCACACTTTTAAATGAAGTCTTTGTTCTAGTCCTGTTAGATTGACTTTAATTTATTTCACAAGTTCACACTTACAAATGATTAGATTAGAGTAAAAGAGTATGCGCATTTGGCGTGCTGTCCGGGGGAGGGCTCCGAGCTCGGAATGTAGCCCCGAAACCAGAGTTCCCCGTATCTCTGGTTAGTAACCAGGTGAGTGCGAGGAGACGGGGTGGTGGAGGGATGCATACACTATATTGCCAAAAGTATTGGGACACCCCTTCCAAATCATTAAATTCAGGTGTTCCAATCACTTCCATGGCCAAAGGTGTATAAAATCAAGCACCTAGGCATGCAGACTGCTTCTACAAACATTTGTGAAAGAATGGGTTGCTCTCAGGAGCTCAGTGAATTCAAGCGTGGTACCATGATAGGTTGCCACCTGTGCAATAAGTCCATTCGTGAAATTTCCTAACTACTAAATATTCCACCGTCAACTGTTAGTGGTATTATAACAAAGTGGAAGAAATTGGGAATAACAGCAACTCAGCCACGAAGTGGTAGGCCACGTAAAATCACAGAGCGGGGTCAGCACATGCTGAGGCGCACAGAAGTCGCCAACTTCAATAGTCAATAGCTACAGACCTTCAAACTTCATGTGGCCTTCAGATTAGCTCAAGAACAGTGTGTAGAGAGCTTTGTGGAATGGGTTTTCAATGGACAAGCAGCGGCATCCAAGCCTTACATCACCAAAGCGTCGGATGCAGTGGTGTAAAGCACGCTGTATGGACTCAGTGGAGGTGTTTTCTCTGGAGTGACGAATCACGCTTCTCTGTCTGGTAATCCGATGGACGAGTCTGGGTTCAGCGGTTGCCAGGAGAACAGGGCTTTAGCAATGCCAAGGTCATGGGTTTGATTCCCAGGAAATGCATGAACTGATCAAATGTGTATCTTGAATGTGTCACTTAAAAGTGTCTGCCAAATGCACAACTGTAAATGTAGGATTGAACAAGATATGAATTTCAGTTTCAACATAAAAAAAAAATTCTGTATATTAACGTTATATTACATTTTTACAATTCAAGTCTGTTTATTTTTCAACAAGATTTTAATATTTTAATATTTTATTTACTAATATTTTATTAGAATACTAAATTCAACAATTTGTGCATGCAACTAATTAAAGTGGAGATTTCTTTGGTGTATTCAAGCCAAAAAAAAAAAGGTCTAAAAGTCTCACACATACTGAGTCTTATGCCATCCTGCATGGCTCATCACTGTTCATGTGTACAGCTGTTGTTTTAGTGGACGGTGAGGAGGAGACCGTCTCCACAGCAATCACATGTACTCAGTGTGATCTACAAGCAGCCACTCTGCGTGAAAGAGTACAACCTACATCAATCACTCTGCCACCAGAGCTGGCCACCAACCACTGCTCAGATTAATGACAAGGGTCTGCTAACATCATTAATGAAGGTTTTTAATCAACTCCCACCTCTTTCCTCCCCTACCAATTTGACCAATAGCTTAAACACAACCTGACCCAATAAAAATGGCTGCTGTTGCCAGTCACAGCAATGACTCTTTCATCCAGTCGTGGAGGCTGTTGGGGTTGCCAAGTATCAACAGAATGGAAGAAAACATACTTATAGCCAGGTCAATGAACAAGAAAGGTCAATAAGGAGAGAACGCTGAGTTAATTTGAATTAGCAGCTACGCTCTGACCCTCACAGAAAATCAACAGTTCTCTACTGTGATGTCAGAGCCCTCAGCAAACCTCTGTAATCTACAGACTAATGATATCATGTGGGGACAAGAAAGGAGCTCCTGTCTTGACTTCACAAGGATGGTGACCGTTTTAGGGCGTCCTTGGCCTGTGCTTGGAGGCTCTTGCTGGAGCAGGGCTGTTATGTAGCATGACCTACCAGGCTTACCCACAAGCACTCCCTCTCTTGAAGAGCCTGGCTAGACCCCCATGCAGACAGACAGCGGCCCATACAAGCTGAAGGGCAGTGTGCATTAACACAGCACTAATTAGCCAAAGCAGTGGCCATCCAATTACACATGCTTCAATCAAATCTCAGAGGTCAAAAGGCGTTCACGGCTCTGTCCACCTCAAGCACAAATAGACTTAAAGGGATGCTCCGCCCAAAAATGAAAATTACCCTAATGCTGTCCCAGATTTATATGACTTTTTTCTTCAGATAAACAAAAAGATTTCACAAACAAAGTCCATTTAATGCAAGTGTATGGGACCTCCAAAGATCCTGCTTCAAAAATTACACAGAGTAAACATGACAGTAATCCAGTGGATGGTAATCAATGAGACGCAATAGGTGTGTGTGAGAAAAATGCAAATTTTTAAACTTTTTTTAAACCATGGATTCAGGCCAGCTGTCACATGGGACTGTCACTTCTCGCGTGAGTTTTACAGTGCGCTGACTTGCATGCAATGTATGCAACGTGCGAATGCATGTAAGACAGTTACATTAATGTTATATTTTCTACAATGTAACAATTAAAGAATGTTTTTATTTTGTTGAATACTAAACTCAATCATTTAAAATGATTTTAAAAATGCAGTTTCAATTTAAATGGAATGAAGTCAACTTAATTAAGTAAACATTTTTTTTTTTTTTTATTTGTCCTTACTTTATATTAAAGTGTAACTTTGCCAATTTTCAACCCACTTTATTGTTACAATGTCAGTAGTATATGTTTACCTGGACTGAGAAGTTCCCGTTTATTTGTCAGACTTTTGACAGCACCGGGTTTTTCATAAAAGCTACACATATTTATGTATTTTTGACTGCAGTAGCCAATCAAAATTGATATGTAACACACATGCATCAGACACCAGCTCATGCAACATGTTCCCATAGCATCAACTGAGTAGCAAGGTCTTGTTCCACTTCTCAGTCAAATGGGTTAAATACGTAACCCAAACGTTTTTACTTCTGGAACCCAACTGTTGCACTCTACTTACAAAATAGTTATTGCGTATGTTTATCCTTGAAAATTGTATCGTGTTTTGTCTACTCTTTAAACAGCATTATGGCACTATGGCAACAGCTTTCTTACCTGTATGCAACAATGTTTTGCTTCAGGCAGAACTGACAGAATGGCAGTTTCTTTCAGTTTTCGCCTCTGTTTGGCCTAAACCACTGTGTTTGTTGTAATTCAGTTTAAAATGTTGAATACAAACAAAATATAAAATTTTTCAGATTTTCTGTCACAGTGTTCTTTCCACATTTACGATTCTTTGCAGCCTGTAGCCACTGCCTACAACGCGTTGGATCCTTCATTGGAAATCGCAATACAAGTCAACACCATTATGACTAAAAGTTTGCTAAGAAGTATTTTACTGGTCAAGCCTATCCGTAGCGGACTGGCAGCCCAGTGCATTATGGGTGTTAAAGTTTTCCTATTTGGCAAAATGGTAAAAAAAAATGTTTTGCCTTTCTACTGCATATATAGGCAGCCAAGTTTATTGAAAGCCCATTTTTCCAGTGGTGAAGTACCCCTTTAAGTGTCTTTAACTACTATGTAATAACATTTAAATTATTATTTTTTTTAATACAATGCACTTGTGTACATACATGTTTTTAGTAAAAAATCTAATCTCTGTGAGTCAATTTAATGCAAGTATATGGGATCTCCAAAGTTGACACAAGTGAACATGACAGTATAGTCAAGTCAAGGCAAAGCAACTTTATTTATATAGCTCTTTATACAATACAGATTGTTTCAAATCAGCTTTACAGTGATAAACATAAAATGACTAATGATGCTGTAACAGCTCTAAAAAAGACAATAGTGCCATTATTCAGCTGAATACTTTAGCCATGATTATTGCCTGTGCACCAAAACGCGTTTGCAAAATAAAGAGTATTATCTTTTCAGCTCGATTTTCAAACTCTCCTAAAAATTATTCAGCTGAAGTCGGTTCAGTATTGATTCAGTTCAATTCAGATATAAAGCAGCTGCAGAAAACAGTGATGTCATCATCCAGGTCTGTTCAGTTATTATCAAATAGTGTTAGCACAGTCAAATCAGTAATATTGCTGAATATTAAGTGTCCTCAAAGGCATCAGTGACAAGGAAAACAAAATCCATAAGGTGACAGAAATGGAGAAAAAATCCTTTGGAGAAATCAGGCTTAGTCAGGGGATTGGCAGTTCAGTAATCCATACAACCCCATTTGATTAATCAATGTCTTCTAAAGCAAAATGATACTAATATTTGGTAACACTTTAGTATGGGGAACACATATTCACTATTAACTATGACTTTTGCCTTCATAAAGTCCTAATTTACTGCTTATTAATAGTTAGTAAGGTAGTTTTTGTAGCGTTTAAGTTCGGGTAGGATTAAGGGATGTAGAATAAATTCATGCAGAATAAGACATTAATATGTGCTTTATAAGTACTAATAAACAGCCAATATCTTAGTAATATGCATGATAACAAGCAACTAGTTAATAGTGAGAATTGAACCCTAAAATAAAGTGTTACCTAATATTTTAAACTTTTGAAATTAAACCATCACATTCCTGCCAACTACCAGATGTGGGTTCATGAGTTCACACTTGACCTAAACGTGTTATGGATAGAGGAGTCACTTCACTTAAAACGTTTTTACAACATGCTTACAACACACTTCACAACATGATGATGTTTACTTCTAGCAGATGCACATATGACAGTTGGCCAGAAGCAATGTTATTTAGTTTGGGTGGAATATTCTTTTAAACATCCTGAGCTCCTGCTAAAACAGTACTAGCATACATCAGGGGACACAAATTAGCTTGTTAAATGAATCTACCTCTCAAAAGTCCTCCAATTTGTCCTTTCTGAAAAGAAACTCAAAATGTATGTTTATATCATTTATTATTATGATTCATACCTAGCCATTTTTTTTTTTCAAACCCCCTCTCATTGCCTACAAAGATGGCACTGCAGACTGTCTCAGTGATATACACTGTCATCTGTCACCTTAATGGGAGAATTTAATGCTACATTAATTACACAACAGAGACTAGCCGGCAGCACCTTGTGGTCTTTTTTCTCTCTCAATGGCGTTGGTTGAAATGTGATTACTTGCTGTCACATTAATTTGTCTCTGCATCATTTCAATCCTTAATACAATATGGACCTGATATCTAATTATTTGTATATCTAGTGTAGCATGATGTGAATTTGTTTTATCACTGTCAAGATGAAAGCTTGAAACGTATGCTATTCATGGATAAGATCCTACATTGGAAGGCTCGGTTTATAGTGTTTGCCAATTAGTAATGCTGGTTTTTAAAGAGCAGAAGGCAGCATCCCCAGTTGGGACTGAGGCAGGGAGGGGGGCTACTTAATCTGAAGTGTCTCAGTAAAAACTCAGCAGGTTCAGTACATATAAGGTCCCTGAGCTCACATCAAGCACAAAATACAGTGCAGGCTTAATATAAATGAATTAATCAAGTCATGCATAAAATAACACAACTAATTTGAAAAGAATCTTTCATAACATGCAGCATGGAACATCAAACTGATGGGGCTATAAACGCAGGAAGGAATTTATTAATATATCTTGTTGTTTGGAATAAAGTTCAATGCAAGTTCAACTCAGTTGACAGCACTTGTGGCATAATGTTGATTACCACAGTATTAATCTTGTGTAAATACCAAAAAAAATCTTGTAAAAATCTGGTTTACAATGAGGCACTTACAATGGAAGTGAATGGCGCCACTCTGTAAAAGTTTCAATACTACAGTCACAAGACATAATCATGTTAACATGATTTTAGGTTGGGAAAAAAACATTTACTCTCTAAACTTGCAACATGTCCTCCAACCAATACGCCTATATAGGTCGTTTGTCACTTCCCTGAAGTACGACCCATAGGAGCGTTTACTAAAGTTGCGCCCCTATTGACAACAGGACACTTTCATTTTAATTCATGAAATACGACCCATGGGAGCATTTTCTAAAGTTGTGCCCCTATCGACAACAGGACACTTTCATTTTAATGCATTGTTCCCTTTTATCTGCGTCATATTTCAGGTTTTGCAAAGCTCAATTGGTAGAGCATTGCAATATACAACAACATGTAACCATGTGATCATGCAATCGTGGGTTCGATCCCAGAGAACGCATGTGCTCAAAGTGTATATGCACTATAAATCACTGGTTAGGTTTAGGTTTAGGGGTGGGATGGGGTGGTTGTAGTTGTTAATAAAAATGATTTTTGCTAAATGGAAATATGACAAATGGTGGTAAAAAGTCCACACATTGCATTTAAATGAACACGCATTTTGATTGGTAACGGCAGTCATACGTCAGATGTAACAGGACACTGTCATTATTTTTGCCAGCTAGAGGGCACATGCCTTTAAAACGTAAATAAAGGTTGTATATACAACTTTACTGTTACAAGGCCGACATAACACCTAAAACTCTAAATGACCATAAAGATAACAAATAAAATAATATACACGTTTTAACCTGTGCTTTTATTTAATTATAACCTTCCTTTTAAAACTGGATTGTAAGTTCATCACTGTAACCTTGATTTTTGCTTTTTGAGAGAAATGGATGAACAATTTTTTAAACTTATTTTATTTTATTTATTTATTTATATTTAACATTAAGCTCAAAATGTTAAGCCTAACTTGTATTGTCCCAGAAAAAATCCTTTAAAAGCAAGCTTTAAAGCAGCGGTGCTGGTGCGAGCCGATGCTGCTGTATCAATGCTGTGTTTGTCTAAGGGGAATGTGTTCTCTCTGATGGCAGCCATATTTATATTCTGCTCACAGAGCACTGATCATCTGCCACCATCTGCATAGTTTTACTGCCTGTGATCAGTACGCAACTACAACAGCCTGTCAGCAGGCTTTACAATGCTGTTACAGTGCCACAGTGCCACATCAAGCAGCCCTCTCCTATCATAAATGCCATCTCTTCACAACACACAGCTCTTTCTCTTTCTCTTCCCTCATCTCCTGTCTCTCCCCCCTGCTCTCTCTGCTCTGTGTCTGACTGAATGAGGAGTGTTTCAGTTTTATGCGCTCTCTGAACAGCCCCAGGCCAAAATCTGACCACAGCTTTGCAGCACATCTTGCCCCAACAGTCACATAAAGTTAAGCTGTGTCTCTGCTGTGCATTTAATAATGTCAGTGGGACTCTCAAGAGTTTGCAAAAGTGTATAGGGAGCTAAAATACAAGATGAGAGTGATATCTATCGCTTATGGAGAGCATTTGAAGATTTTATTTTCATTCTGTACAGTAGGGTCTCCCAAAGAGGAAATCATTTCTCATGAATACACAAAGCATCTTCCTTCTAGCCCTGAAACAAAAACACACAGGCCTGAACAACGTTTGCCTTTAAATCCTGACTGAAACCGATACCCTTGTCTCCAAGTTGAATAAAAAGAAGAGACAAAACGTGCTTTTAAACGTTGTCAGTTTTTGAACTTCTATCCCTAGCCATTCTTCCTACACAATCGAAATCCCCTGTGACGTGTTTAGCATATTGTTTGTGAATAACATCCGTCTGGGTTGGTGGGGAGTACCTGGCATTGCCCCTTTGGCTGTGTAAAACATCTCTCGCTGCGTTCTGTCTTGCTCGCGGTTATCTCCGTCTATTCTTTAAGGAATTTCTTCTGCATTACAACAGCCTCTGTGACAAGCCGAGAGATGTTACAGAGAGAGAGAGAGATCCTTAGGGAGGGCTTATTGATTTGTGAAATGCATTCTAAAGAGTCCCTGGCCCGTTTTACTGTGGGGCAGTTGGGTTTAACAAGGACTTTGAACTCCTCACAAGCAGGAACCGGCTCTAAAGAGGCTCTGAACGGCGTAGAACATTAGGGTAGTCTAGAGGATACTAGGGGTCTTTTCCACACGCCATGCTAACGGAAGAAGCCACTCACAGGGGCTTCCTCAGGCCTCTGCTCTAATGGGAGGAGAGGATGTTGGGTGAAAAATGCTCAGCCCAATCATGCATGCAAAAACATAAGTGCCAATGGGGTATTCTGATTACAAAACAACACTAGGGTAGAGTAGAAACGAGGGGGGTGAAGGAGTCACAGTTAATAATATCATGAAGGCAGAAGGAAGAGGAAGAGTCTGCTTATAGGTATGGGGCTAATTAACAGAGTTTTGTCTGCGCAAGGAATCCAGGGCAGAAAATAATGCTCATTCAATATTCCCTAAAGATTGTCTTCAAAGCTAAAACAGGGGCTATTAAACGCATCAGAAATGATAATAATAATGCAAGCTCGTGCGACACTGCCGGCGCTTTCCGGCTCTTTCAGAGGGAGGACCTGCTGTGTTTTATCCCTGCCTGTGAGACACGGAGGAGAAAGTGCCTCTAAAACACATCAACCTGATTACACGCTCTCCCATGGTTCATGATATGATAATAAGGATGCTGATGATGCAAACACCATTATTGCAAATTACACCAGAAACAAGGCATGAAAACGATGCACAGAGGCGTTAAAACGTTGCTCACTTCTCAATTTCTCGACAAAGTGCCGTTAAAGGATGTTTTGTGCATTCTTTCTTCCAGTCTAATTGCAGTCAGCGTACATTCCCAGCTCTGTGATTTTCGCTGTGGGCACCGTAATAACAAATAAATGAAACTATCTGACAGTTTGCTAATGACTTGTTATTGAAGTTAGGACGAGCATTACATTGTAATTTAGGTCCATTCACAGTTTTTGCTTTGCTCTCTTACTCTCTCTCTCTCTTTCTCTCGATCTATCCTTTAACACATATGTATTGCACACCACAGCACCCAGGGCACAACAAAGAGGATAGATTAAAAGAAATAAGACTTATATTTACAGGCCCTCTTTGGATTCAAGCCACACAACTAATTAAACTTCTTAACAAATGCTCTGTCAGTGTGTGACAGAACACCGCAGGACAGCTGCACGTGTTGACGAGGTGATTTACAACAACGGTCAAGTTTAAAGAACACATTCAGTTGACCTGGACACCTCGACAGGCAGATTCGTCTTAACAATTGCACTCACAGCATCCCCACCTCTGTATACTTTCCATTTATCAGGAGTCCAGATGAGGCTCGACTCATCTAAATGGGGTTTTCATTGGATGGACAATGACTAATCTATGCTAAAGTGTCTCAAGGCCAATTAGACCTAATTGAAATGACATGTTTTTCTCTATGAAAGAGTGCCACGTTATTCATGTTAATTAACATGTAATTATAGCCTTATTAAGTACTTATTACACTGTAATTACTCCTGTGGTGGCAAAAAAAGAGAATTAATACCTGCTTTATTCTTTGAGAAAATAAGTAAAAAAAATATATCATCTTTAGTACTAAACAATTTAACGCAATAATGCTTGAAGCAGTTGTGGATATATTTTCCTTTTGTTTATTTTGCACCAAGTGCATGTGTATTGTGTTAGACTCTTTCTCTTATTGGTATTGACCTGCCGCTCTCCTGGCCATCAACCCTCCTCCCAAACAAAAGGGGAGCTGTGAGATCTTTTCCCCTCTCTGCCGGCAAGGAGGATCATGCCTTGTGCTATTTTTCTCTCTCTCTCTCTCTCTCTCTCTCTCTCTCTCTCTCTCTCTCTCTCTCTCTCTCTCTCTCTCTCTCTCTCTATCTATCTATCTATTTCTCTCTTCCTCAGTCTTTTCACCCTCCCTCCAACTGTCTGCTCACATTTCATTAAGTCAGGAGGAAACAGCACTGGAAGCCATTGCTGGGGATCCACTCCTATTAGGCGCCTATTATCATCCCAAATCAGTCACGTTTTAGCATTTAAGTGCCGAAAGTTCACGCCAGATTTTCCAGAACTGTGCCCTGAGGTATGGAGGGTGCATCAAACAGGAATAGAAAAAGTGTTCCTCTCAATTCCCTCTTCACAGCCTTTGCTAAAAAACACTTTTTTTCTCTCTTTTCATCCTCTACCAAACCAAGTGACTGCTTGCAAAATTGCAGCGGATTTCACAGGGTTGAAGTCGAGGGGTGATGGGATGCTTGCTGAAAGAACCTGGCACAAGTAATGAGTGTTCACAATGCTCACAAAGTAAATGAAATGCTCTGTTACAAATACTCAACTCAGTGACTTTCCTTAAATTGCTCAACATTTCTTCAAGAAATGTCTTATTTTCCTTTCTCTATAGACTACAATAGACATTTCTTAAAAAATAAAATTCAATTGTAAAATAGAATATCATTTAAATATTTAATATATAGAAAAATATAGATATTTTATCTAAAATCATGCCTGCAAGTGTTCACAAACACATATTTACAGACTATCATGTGTCTTTCTCTGAATTATGTAGTAGTTCCCTCAATAATACAGGTAAAGATATAAAAAATGAAATGTAAGATAAGCCATCATAACTTTATGTCTGTTTTTGTAGTAGCTCTGAAATGAACATATGAAACATGACAGTAAGTTAGACATGCCGAATGTGACATAAACACAACCATTTGCAACCTTGAAAACCGACATACATGAACACATGCCACACTCAATCTCCAGAAAACACACATGCATGCACATGCTTTAAACCCTGCGCTCATATTCATACACAAACGCTCACACTCTCACACATATATAATTGAGATTTTTCACACAAGGACACAGAGAGCCTGAAGCCAGTGCTTAATTGCACCAGCTATCATTAGAGGGGAAAATCAACAATTTTAAAAATACACCAAGCACCTTTCATCTTCTCCCCTCTCTAATCGCACCAGTAAGAGGCATGGAATAGAGGAGCTTGATGTAGTCAAACTATCTAAACAGCGCCGGCGGGTGCTGGCGCAATCAGCCGCTCTGAAGTCGATACTACAGGACGTGTCCGTGTGATGTGCGGCCTGTTCCCTCACTGTCAGGGCTCCACTGGGAAATGTGATGTGACCTGTATCTCGTATTGGGCACATTTTCCCCCTGGTGAATACAGCTCTAAACGGAACCCAGATTCAGAGGGTTAGCTACACTGCTCAGCCAGCACCGCCACATGATTTGTTTGTTTGTTAACTGTAATTTGATGTAGTTTTCATCTGCTGTGCTCCTCCCCCCAACAAATATTCATGTCATGGAGTGAGAGAGAGAGAGAGAGAGAGAGAGTTTTCTTCTTGTCTTCCTCTGACTGAAAGGCTGCCTTCGCTCCCCCTGAGGGAAATAGGATAATGAGGATCTGTATGCTTCCGTTCTGTCTCATTTCAATTGGAAATGTCGCACACATTCTAGCAGTCACACACCCTACACTTTGGGTCGGTGATGGCCGTATTATCGTCCCTCGTTTCTTGTCTGACAGTCTATCATGTCTAAGCTCGCACACACACACACACAAAAAACACATCCCCTCGTCGCACTCGTTTTTTTATACACTGTTTTCACACAAACTCAGTGAACATAACAAATGCATTCTTTAGCATTCCAGCTTGCTTTCTTTGCCATACTTTCTTTATATTTCTTTGCATATGTATATGTGTGTATTTGTTAGATTCTTATCTTCTTATATTCTTTATATATATATAAAGAATATAAGAAGATAAGGCTTCAGATGCAAAAGCCTCTAAGTCTGTCTGACCTTTTTTTTTTTTTAAATAAGCATTTTTGTCAGGCTTCTATGTATAGGTTTCTACCTAAGTACCAGTACTTCTGAATGGGCTGAGGCTGGGATATAGCGGGTTTGAAGTGAAAGCATTTTATGAACTTATACTATATGCGGAGAGCATTCACTCAGTATCGTTATGTAATTTTTGACCGAAGTGGCTTTTAGAGGCTTTTGCATCTGAACTATTCATATATATATATATATATATATATATATTTATATATATATATATGTATGCAATATGGCTAATTAACTAGTTCCTTTTTTTGGGACTAGTTCAGTTTTTTGTAACTAATTTACGTTGAGAATAACTTGTAATTTGTAAATTGTATGAATAGAGGTGTAACTTAATTTATCAAAGCTTTTGCATTCTAAAAGATATTTAAAAAGAAAAAAAGAAATGCGTACATTAAAAAATCACTGCTGAAATAATATGAAATTAAAATGTATTATTCATCTGGCAATATTCTTTTGAATGCTGTGATAATGTATCTACTGATTCATTAACTATAATTTAAACTGGAACGTAAATATAAAACATAATGGAAAAAAAATAAAAAATCACTGCTGAAGCTTAAATTAAACTAAAATGTAACTTTAAAAATTGAAAATAAAAACATTAAAATAAAAACAGATTAAAATTAAAAACAAATTTCAATATATAAAACTAAATCAACCTGGTTACTTTCGTCTTAATCAGAAATTATGATCTTTAATTTGTGCATAAGAGTGGGGATGACCTATATTTTGTTGTGTAAATATTTCAGCTTAGCAATTAGCAGTGATGGCAGTGATGAACTCTGTGGTCATCTGTTACGTTACATTATAGGTCAAAGGTCTAGTGATATTTGTGATGGCACGGTGCAGCAAGCTGCCAATTTAAAGCCAGCGGTCCCCACCTATTATCCTTAATATTGACAAATGCATAAATGTGGTGTCAAGTGCTCATGGTTATCTGCTTGCCTTTCTCTGTGATGCCAGCCCCCCTAGAGTAAACGGCAGATAAACATATTCTCTTCAAACAATCCCAATGACAGCCAAATAGCCTGCTTGTCGCTTGTAAAAAACCCTCTAATGATGCGTGTCGAGGGAGCGGCCTGCCTCCTTGTAGGAGACGAGTCCCTCGTGTATGAGGACGAGGGGGTGGGGGTATGGGGGGTGGGATAATAACAATCCCTAAAATATTCCTAAACTCAAACGTCCCACAACACACAGGCAAAAAATCCAACTCACCAAACCTTTTCAAGATCTAGCACTTATTTAATGTCTTATTCCCATTTTCCTCTCCTTCTGTTTGTCGCACTTTCCTTCGCATGCAGAGTCAACATCCATTAGGCTAACCATTAAAGTGTAACTTTTGTAATTTCGTCCCAGCCATAGGAGAGAGTGGGATTTTAATCACAGACAATTGGACATGATGGGTACATGCGCATCCGAGTAGAGGCCTTCCTGTTTGAACTTAGTCTCTGCTCGAGATTTGTCTCGAGTGAGTTCTGGCTTCTGCTTAGTGCTCCACTTTTCATAATTAGAGCTGAAACGTTGACGAGACTCTCAGAGAAGCAAGCCGTTATTTTCGAAGCACAAGTCTTGATACATTTTCCCCGAGGAGGGGGTGAGAGGTAATACGCAAATTCATATCCATGTTATTTTTATTCATTTTCGCTAATGTGATGCTGTGTTAAACATCACACTACTTCCCTCACCATCAGCACAATCAGAGCGCACTACTCCACCAATTAATGGTGAGAGGAAACGCAAGGGTCCGCTAAGCTAGCTTTTATCATCATATCATCAAAATCATGTTAACAGATTTTTGGTAATGAAGTGGCTGATGACACTCATACGAATCCTGCCATCAAAATGCTCCTCGGATCTATTGAATGAGACATTTGCAATTAACAAGAACTGGTGGCATCATTTTGAACAATTGATCCATTTCAAAAGTGCTCGTTTTGAATGAGTTTTTTTTAGAGATCTCCTCTCTGTGTAATGTTCTTGGGTGAATTCTCTGAAATCTGAACAGGTATAATGTTAAAACCTCACTTTTCTAGGCAATAGCTAAAGAGATGCTGAAGCAGCCAATGAGAGAGCGATAAGCCTGTGTGACTTAATGACGAGACAGACAGAGCGCTAACGGCTCTTGATTAGCTCCGTTTATCTCTAATTAATTACCTTTACCTAATTAGACACCCTGTTTTGGCTAGACACGGAGTCAAGTAGACTAGATTATTAGCGTGCTCATTGGGCCTTTACAAAAGGCAGAAATTAATGTAACGCTGGGAAAGAATCCTCTGTTTTAATTGCACAGGTGTTGCCTTATGGCGCCGCTTTATCATCCGCTGGCTCCCTTGGATTATTAGTGGGGTTTTGTACAGGGGGACTATTCTGTGAAATTCACCTTGGCAACGGCTCATTAGTTTGGCTTGTTATTGTATTATTTATTACATTTGGCCTTCCCCCTATTACACAGATTGATTCATGGCTCCTTCCCCACACACACACACATTCTGTCTCTATCTCTCCCCTGTTCTCTGTGGTTTTACGGCATGGCTAGCTGAGGTGACTAAATATGACCCTGGAAATACTTAGAAATCAGTAATTTTACCGCTGAAAAGATTATTAGGTTCCAAGACATGAGAAATGACCACTCGTCAAATTATCACTAAATTAAAATCTGTATAAAATACTGGCGGCGATGTTTAACTAAAGCAATACGCCATGAAAGGCCATGGTAAATTCACTGTAGAAAGGCATATTGCTCTTAAAAACAACAGCAAAGAAATAAGATGAAATAAACTTAAATAAATAGTTACATTTAGTAGTAGTAGTAGTAGTAGTAGTAGTAGTAATATAATAAACTCTTCTGCAGTAATATAGTTCATTAGTCTGAATGTAGATCATTTACAGTTGTAGAGCAATGTATCACCTTTTATTTATTACTAACTATTATTAATATAGTATCTAATATAAAATGTTTGGTTGTAAGGTTTTTTATCTGTGTAATACAGCTCATCCAATCAAATTTTAGATTCGGTAGCTATCCATTTTATGTTCACTTAATTTTTCAGAATAGGATAAAGAAACTGATCCTCAAAAGCTTACAACAATAGAGAAAAAACAAGAAAATTAAACAAGCAACCCTAAGCAAAGTTCCCGTTCAACATTTTGCCTGGACAATAGTTTAATCAAAGATGCTGTTTTAACATATAATTCCAACAAGCTCCATATATGTCACCCCTCCCCCTCCATCACATGAATATTATTATTATAACAGAATGTGCATATATAAAGCGTATGGTGCACATGTAAAATTGATCACAGGCATTATGCATGGAAACAGGCATCTGAAGGCAAAGACACCTTCCTCGACCAGCACTTGACATCAAATGAGGGAGTTGTTGAAGCATTACAGGTCTGCATGGAACGATGAATATTTAAACAGGGAATTAACAATTAACATGGTCCTCTTACTTTCACAGACTAAATAATAAGTAGTTTTGCATCAGAGAATGAGACCTTGAATAATGGAAACATGCAAGGTGAAATAGTGAATTAATTCATTTCTGCACCTGGTATAGTTTGATAATGCTTAGTCAGGCTAAATCATAACAGGACATCTTATAGATAACTGCAGGCCCTGTTCCTGGAGATGTAAAATACTGTTCGATTGTCTATTAAAGCCACGGAGCTTCTGAAAGATTTGCCAATAATTCTGCATTCAATTATTTTCTGTGTGTTATTTTGACTAGTGATTAATAGTTCTTTCCCATCGTCTGATTACTCTGTTCTTTCGTTTACATTTTGTTATTTCGCTCTAATTTTAATATTTAGGTCCAGGATTACAATTAACAGTAAAGATATAGTTTACCCAAAAATGAAAATTTTGTCATGTTGCTACAAACCTGTATGACTGACTATCTGTGGAACACAAAATATGATATTTGTGACCCTGGACCACAAAACCAGTCATAAGGGTAAATTTATACATCACCTGGAAGCTTTCCATTGATGTATGGTTTGTTAGAATAGGACAATATTTGGCTGATATACAACTATTTGAAAATCTGTAATCTGAGGGTGCAAAAAATCTAAATATTGAGAAAATCGCCTTTTAAGTTGTCCAAATGAAGTCCTTAACAATGCATATTACTACTAATAATACATTTTTGATATATTTACGGTAGGAAACTCACCATACAGTGAGTCAATGGGAATATAATTTTTTGTGTTAAGGGGAGTAAAGGATGACAGTATATCATTTTTAGGTGAACTGAATCTGTTTAATGCTAATTATATTGTTATTTTTGCTGTTGTGCATTGTCTCAGAATTGTATGCACAATACTCTGAACCTAAATATTAAAATCAGAAAGAACAAAAGAAAGAACAGGTGATGGGAAAGAAATATTATGCACTAGTCAAAATAATTGACAAAAAATGGTGAAATAATCCAAAATGCTTCGGTGTAAATACATCACAGACTTGGCCTGACAGGTCATTCCACTGGAAGGCAAAGACATGCCATGACATGAGAAACGTTAGCCTTTTGAAAATGGCTATTGATTGTAAATGTCACTGTATAAACCTTGTGCAGGCTGACAGCTTACTGTGAGATGACTTAGAAAATGTCTGAGCTGAAAAATATCACTAGAACCATCATTTTCGGTGGCCAGGGGGAAGAAAGCGGGGGAATGGAAGGGTTTAAAGGATAAAAATAAGATGCACCTGTGACAAAGATTCATCGACTTGCGTCACACACAAAGAAAGATGCCCTTGACCAGAGCTAGTGCAGGCTGAAGGTAAAATGCTGGCATAGTTTTTCAGCTTTGATTGCCAGGGCTTCTTCACCCATCAAACTCTGACTCATCACCAGCTGTTTTCTCTTTTCTCCTGGTGGAGCATGGCTGACAGTTTCAGAAAGAGGCTGACAGGGTCCAGGGTAAGGGTCTGTCACATACAGGACAGAGAATTTCATATTACATCTATAATAAGAACATGGACAACACAAAAACAATTTAAACTTTATTCCTAGACTGCTATTAACTGGCATGGGTATTATACAAGTAGAGACTACTAACTTAATTACATTTTACAATAGCGTGACATAACTCCAGCTGTTCTCATAATATTCTTTCCAGTAGCTACTAAGCTAATTTTTTCCAACACCTTGCAGTATAATTTGAGATTTAAATGCTTAAACAATGCCATTCTTTACTATGTTTTCAACTTGGTTATATTCTTTTTATTAGAATAGTTTTATAAATTTTTTTGCAAATTTATTTTTTCAGTTATACATTGTACCTTTAATCAGTATTCATTCATGAAAACCCCCTTTTGATTAAATTATAAAACATAGAATTTGTATAATTTGTAACTATTAAGTCGTAACCCTTAATTATGCTTAGCTTGTTGCTCCAAAAAGCTACAGTGTTGAAGTAGCTTCCCCAAACCTGTATAAAGGCTGCAGATTCATGTAGTTTCTAACTGTACAGGGATTATGCGTCACTTTCAAGCCATCTGATTTACCTGACATCCTCCAATCAGCATGACTAATTAGTACAGACATCTCTGTTGCACAGCTCTCTGTTTGTCTTCAGTTCGTTTCCCGCTTGACAAAGGCTTTTATTTCATCAGTTATCAGTAAGCGATCACCCAAACTGACTGTATCTCATTGAGGCCTATCTCTGTCTCTTTCTGCAGCACATTGTTCTGAAAGAAACACAGTCTTAACTTGCTCACTCAATCAGAACGGGTGAAATTAACAAAAATGGAATGACACAATCTGTCTTTAGCGATTTAATGTCATTCGGCTCAGCAGCGGCTGGGAATATTCCCAGCGGCCTTAATTTGTTAAACGTACGGCATGGCGTGCATCATATTACGAATAAAAAAATGAGGGACATATGTCTTTGGAAAACGAGACCTTGTTGTTGGAAATCTCTGTTTAGAAACACAAGAAAGGAAATCAGCCGCCATCAGTGGAAGAGGAAACGGCTTTGATCTGCTGAGACACTGTGGTGTCACTTTTAAAGTCGATTAAGGCCCATTAACGTATGTCTGCATGTGGGACTGTTCATTTCAAACAGTAAGTGATTAAAGACCATTCATGTCCTACTGTAAATCTGCTATAATGACAGCATGTATTGCTTCCACACAGATCAGATGTTTCTGTTAGCACTTAGATTTAGCCATTTGGGAAACTTCTAGTAAGTCAGTAGTTTATTGTCCTATTTTACTGACGCAGGTGTTGGCCTCTTTCAGATGGAGCGCGGCTATTTAAAAATTCTGCCATCACATTTGTTTCACTTTGTTCTGCATTAAATTCACTTATGCAGTACTTTAACCAGTTCTGTTGAGCTGTCCTGTGCTGTTTCAAATAAGTAAGCAGATTTAATTGTAGAACGTTAGGCTGGGGCATGTGTGTCCGTGGCCCAGGACTCTGTCAGCGGGCAGCTGAACAGAAATAGCACATCAGGGGCACATAAGGTTCTGCTAGCATCCAGAAGGTCATTCATAATAGTCTGAGTGTTTCCTCTTACTTTCTCCTTCCTTGTCTTTTCTCGGCAGCGGCTGAAGTGCACCTCTCTATCTTCCTCATGCACACAATCGTTCTTTCGCTCTCCCCTTCTCCATCCACCCCTCCTCCTCTGCTCTTTCTCTCTCTCTCTGACACTCTCGCTCTGCTGCTGTCCTCAGCATCTCCGTGGGGCGGTGACTAATTGCCCCCGTAAATCATTGAGCAGGCCGCACGCTCCTCCGTTTATTTTTCCTGACAGTAATTTACTGCTTGCTCTTTTACACACTTGTCATTGCGTGTTTTTCCTCACATTAGAGTCCTGTGGAAAAAGGAGTGTAATTAACGGTGTGGAGCTCGCCGGCCGCCGCTCTTTCATCATGGTGTGATAATTGTGCTCCTTGTCTGTCACTGTAACCTCTCTCTCTGTTTCCTACCCGGCTCTCCCCACCCTATTTGTCAACCACGGGAATCGTGTGGCTTTCCCAACGCCCTCGCTCCGACGCCGCACGCCAAGGCACCAGTTTTCCTATTTGTCCGAAGCCTGGGTCATTTATATCCCCTGTGCCGCTTGTCAAAAATATTAGCCTGATGCGCTGCGGAAGATAAAAGATTCATGGTAAACACACCTGGACTGGGTCCTGTGGTAACTAAGGATACCAGACTTTGTATCCGAATTACAGCGGCGCATTGAAATGAGGGTCACGCCGAGGCATTCACAGGTTCGCTGAGCTGAGCAACTACTTCCTGTCTTTACCACAAGACGCGTGCTCATCAGCATACGCACATACTTCTCTTTCACAGGCCACTGTTCATGAATAATCTCTGCTGCCGAAACAAAACACAACTCTATTTGCAGGACATACAGTGGATTCTATTTTTAACAGGGGTGGGACAGTGATTCACTGCTCGTCTCATTATCCTGTGTGGTTCTCCAGTCCCAATATATCCATCACCACTAACCCGCGCCCAAGAGGTTAACTCATCAATAACTTTTGTTGAGAGATGAACCCATCCGAGAGACTCTCTGGCTTTGACCCTGCTCTCTGCCCCTCTGCCACAGCCCCCTAGCCTTCCCTCAAAGGTTTCAGTGGATTTTGATAATATCTTTATTGGGGCTGTCATGGACAGGGGCTAATGGGACGTCTGGTCAAGATTTCAGGATCCATCACGGCCAGGCTGAGGAATTAGCATGGAGCTCATGCATCAGCTGCCAGAGCTGTCATCCCTCTTCCCGTCCCCCCGCTCCATTCATTAAAGGCCCCTGCCGTGTGCTTCTGCAGGGCTGCCGCGCACCCTGTCTCTGCTTGCACCATCCTCTTCTCCTCTGCTACCTCAACCGCCCCACGGACGGTGCCACCACTGCCAGGCTGAGCTGACAAAGACCCCTCACCACGCCTCTCGGTGTCAGCCCCCCAAACAGTAGCCACTAAATTAGGATCCACCGTCAGCTCTTCCTTTTTAAAAATGAGAGGACTAGTCGGAGCAGAAGTGTTCTGGGAGGAGAGGGTTGATGCACCGTTCCTCGTTCCTCTTGTCTTTTAAACTCCTCCTCTTCACTCATGGGTGTGTTTTTGCAATACGTGAGGGGGTAGCGGGATGGAATTAGTGTGTTTAAAGCTATTAAGGGTAATTAAGGAGCCTTTGGCCTGTGCAGTAATAGAGAGGGCCTTGACTTTGATTGCTGTTGGCCCTCTCTGTGCTAGCAGGGTGCGTAGGTCTCATTTACAGACCGTGACCTGCGGCACATGCACCGTTGAGGGCCGGGGTCCCGTCGCTCCAGGAGAGAGAGTCGTCCTCTGTTCTCTACTTTTCCCTCTCTTTGTCTCCCTCGTGCATCAAAAGCAGCATCCACTAAGAAGGTCAGAGCGAAAATGAAGGCAGGCGAGTGGGGCTACAGCTGGGGATGGTGGCCCCGGTCATATCCCCTCTTCCCCTCATTAGAAAATCAAAGCTGCCCCGGATAGATTCACACTCCTCACCTGATTTTGTCCTTTTGCTCTAATCACGTAGCCACACAATCTTGACTGACAGTTTTCTGTATAATTGGCCCATGATCTGGCGCTGCTCTAATAACCAGAAAATCCCCTCTGAGAGACGGCCAGACACGGGTGACCTATCTCTACATCCCACACACACACGCTCTCGGTCCTCTAGATATATCACGCAATACTTACATAGATCTGACTTATATCCACATGTTCCGCGCAAACATGCGCCAGTGTCACCAGCGGCCACCCCCCGTCGCCATCTGCACGGGCAGTGTTTGTGCCATGCTATTTGTGCATGGAAGAGAGCTAATCCTAATGTTCAATAATGATGTGAATATTGGATGAGCAGCTCAGACAGAGAAGCCTCACTCGCAGCCTCTAATTACTGTTCATTTGCCAGAGTATCAAAGCCTAATTACTGCTCATCTCAATATTCCCCGGGACAGAGGGGGAGTCAAGGCAGGGTTTGGAGGAGACGGCCCCAGGAGATCAGTCAGTCAGCCTTTATCTCTCTTGCTCTCGCTCTCTTTCTCCCTCTCTTACTCTGAATAGGTTAACACGGGTGTTTGTGTGTTCAGTTTCTTCCTGCAAGCAAACAAACAAATATTCTACAAACAAACACACTGATCAGTCTGAGAGACAGCGAGAGAACTGGGGCCTATAATGCCAAGCTTATTGTTTCTTTTGCTCTCTTTGCCTTGTGTTTTTAATGTGTTTTGGGTAAATATGAGACAACGGGAGGAGATGGGAGGAAGCTGCCAGCATATCTCTCATTCTCTCTTCAGATAAAAAGCATTTTTTTCCTTTTTCCTTTCACCTAATCCTGACAGAAGCCACTGCAATCACTAGCTGCCACCCATTTGACAGTTTCTGTCACCAATTAGCAGCTAAATCGACATCACCCAAAACAAGAAAACGAGGCAATTTATACGTCTGTTATTTATCGTTGGCTTGTGTACTGTATGTCTGGGTGCTTCTCTCTCATCTCTATCTCTCTTTTTGTCTCTATCTCTGTTTGCGTCTCTTTCTTCTCCTCAGTTGCCTGTTCTTCCTTTCGCCCATTGCTCGGTCCCGATGGGCGGGGACTAAATCTATCCTCTTCCCTTATGAGTAAGTTTGGCGGCTGATTTTTACCAGCCCGTGCTCCTCGAAAATTTACAAGACGTCAACAAGCTTTTAATGAGGTGAGCCAAGCTGTTCACCGGGCCCTGCCACTCGTTCCTGCCTTTCCCTCGCTCTCTCCAATGGGTCGTTAAATGAGGAGATGCTTGTAACTCGTGCACTTTGTTATCATTCAATCAACGCAAAAACACAAACCGGTCATTGTGCTGCTGTTACTCTGCTGATTTACTTTACTTTGTGATGCAGCATGTGTGTGCATGTCACATCCCTTATTTCTCCTCCCTGTATAACAAATTATTCTAGCTTGCGCTATTTACATCTACATGATCTGGATAAGTAGGTTATTTACAGCCATTCTGATATTTGATGATGTTTTAATAGTAGAAAAAAAAGTGACAAAATAAAACTAAACTAGATAATTGTATATAATTAGGTTACACTTTATTTTGATGGTCCCCTTTAGACATTTTGTTGACTATAAGTAACGTTGCACCTACATGTCAACTAACTTTTATAAGTTGTATTAGAAGACTGTTAGGGATAGGGTTAGGGTTAGTAGAATAAGGGGTTAGGGTAGAATAAGTTGACATACTTGCAAAGTTACTTATTCAATTCAATTCAATTCACATTTATTTGTATAACACTTTACAGTATAGCAGCTTTACAGAAAATGCATGCGTCTACATTAAAATTTAGAGTGATCTGTTATTAGAGGTGACTATATCCAAGTGATGTATTTCAGAAATGTACATATACAAATCACGCAGTTAGCTAGCAATGTATTCATTTAAACAATGTATTTATTTAGGGCAGAAACAATGAGCTCATTGAAGTAATGAATACATGTTAACAAATGATTAGGATATATAGAAACATTTAGCATTGCTGCATGTTGATTCAGAGTTTGTGAGTTTGTTGAGTCTTTTAACAGAACGTCTAAAGGGGACTATCAAAATAAAGTGTTACCAGTAACCAGTTTATTTTAAAATTTGCATGCACACACAATAAATCACAGGATGTATTATTCTTTCCCTTGGCATGTATGTCTCTGTGGACAGGTGTGCTTGTGTATGCTAGCTTTATAATAATCTGTACTATTAAACAACAACTCTGTAGTGCGTAAGACAATAGGTGTGGTTTACAAAAATCCTGGAGAATATAGAAACTCTATATTTCACACAGCAAGGTGCAGGGGCAACACATGTCAGATGTATTATAATGGAATGCTCACAATGTCAGATATGCTACAAATATGTACAATACAGATGAGCCTCTCAGAGGTGCATAGCTTATTGGCAGGTAGGTAAACAGTATGACAATGGAGTTGCCCCAATCAATATTTGCTTTAGAAAGTCATTTGTTACTAAATGACATGTGATGAATATGCTGCCAATAAAGTGAGTGGATTGTAAAAAAAAAAAAAAAAAAAAAGAAAGAAAGAAAATTATGTAGATGATTTCAATGATACTGCATTTTTATTTTATTATTTTAGATATAATATAAGATATAATACCCATTCAATTGATATACATTTGAGTTTGATTTTGAGTTTTTAGTCAAATGTCATTGTTATCATATATAAAGCTTCTATTATATAATGTTATCATTTTAAAAGACTTAATTCACACATTGTGTCCAAAAATGTACAAAGAACGGATTATGATGTAATTAAAGGATATCAGAGCACATCTCAGCTGGTGTGATGGCGTGTGCTGTAATTACTTGTAACATGGCAGTGTGGTGCTCAGTTAACCCAGCAGAGGACTGATGGCTCAGTGGTGAGCCCTTGGCCTAAAGTGCTCCTTATTTAAACCGATCGAAAAAATCAATGAGGTGAAGTATGATTCTGCACTCTTTCAGCTCGGTCCCTTACTCCCAAGAGCTCTCTGTTAACTCTCTTTTACCAGCTGAGCTCATTCTGCAGAGTTACTGTGCGCACACGTACACACACACACATCGATGACTTTGTCTGAATGGTGACCAAAATTGTGTTAATTACAGGTTGTGACCAAAATGTTATATCATGATGTTAAAACAATTTTAGATAATCCAAATAATTAAAGACTTTACAAATGGCAGATTATCTTGCCTTTTTATATAATTGCCTTTTAATAGCTGATACACAAACACACACAAACACATATATTAAATTATTTATTGATTTGGCAAGTCACAATCACAAACTAAACTCACCTAAACCAATTTTTCCTTAACTTCACCTGCTTGGGACACATCCTGGTCTGAATTATTGTAATATTTTTTTTTGCATTGATCCATGTTTCATTGCTCCATTGCTCTCTTTTCAATGTCATGCAAAATCCTTCCTCACAATCCTCTTCCTCTAGTACTCCCAATAGGTAGCCCTTTGTAATGCCTGTTAAAAAATAAAAAAATCTCAGTACCGTGATATCTTTTTTTTTTTTTCTTTAATAATCAAAATATCATTTCCAGTTATCATTTTGCAGTAGTGGTAATTAGTATGCTAGACTAGCAAGCTAATCTATTATTCTAATGTTTACTAAGCTACAGGTATTATTGAAAATGTAAATTAATTAAGTTAACAGAAAAAGAAAGGTTTATATATACACAGCATTCTTTAAAAATTAAGACAATCTTTTTTCTTTTTTTCTCTAAATAAAGTGATCGGGTTGATGTGCACGTTTATATGTCACAATCTTCAAATCGGAATGGATTTTATGACATGTGCACTGCACAAATATGCAGAGTTTCCCAATGTTTGTGCATAATAACTATTCTCCTACATTATCCTTTTCAGTTTCGGTTTTTAATCCAATCAAGTGTTTACATGTCCTCTCAATCAAATTAGAAAAGGAATAACCCCCCGCCCCCCTTTCAATCCTATTGAAATTTCATTCAGATCGAGCTCAATCAGATCGATTAAGGTGTTTACATGAAGGCTTTTCAGTCCGATTAAGCTGTCAATCCAATTACTAATGGATTACTTGATTGCATGTAAACGTAGCCTTTCGAGGGAACTCGCGTTGAATCCAGTGAAGACACTTTGGGGAACGCCTCTGCGTAACTGCGTCTGAAGTACGTGTGCAACTAGTCCAATCCTGATTGGTGCTCATCACCTCGTGACGTGTGACAGCGTAAAGGCGGAAGCTACAAAGGTAAGCCGGCAACACAACATCTCAGACAGCACTCTCTTCAGACAGCGATCTGTGTATACTGTGAGTATTATTTGGTGTTGTTTGTCCCTTGTTTAAAAAGAAAAAGATAGCAATGGCGAGCAGAAAGCAGTTCAGATTGTGTGTAACTCCCTGCCCTTGTTATATTACGGGAACACACACAATCTCTGTATTAGCTGCTTGGGAGCAGAGCATGCACGGTCAGCTATCGAGGGGTCTGGCTGTGCCCTTGAGGATGCTCCGCTGCTGTCTGGCCGTGTTTGACGAGAGTAGCCAGGCTCGCGCTCCCCGCAGATCATGTCTCATGTCTGCCAAGGCAGCATGGCGGCTACACTCGTGGGGATCGCAAATGAAGCTAGTGGATGACTTCTAGATGTCTGCAGCCCATTCTCAGCTCTCACCCGCTAGCTCCAGTGCTCAAACTCAGGATACGGAAGCCCGCTCAGTGTTGTTGGACGTTCTTATCATTGAAACGGGTGATATTGGGCACTCGCCATATCCCCGCAGTATGAGGAGCTTATGGAGGTTGTGACAAATGAATCATTGATTGGCCGGCCAAGAAACAGGAAGCAAACAGAAGAAGCTTAGATAGAAGTTAGATAAACATTTCCCACACTCACAAAGGACAGCCTCCACATCTGGGATTACCATTCTTCCCAGATCTCCACACTGAGGTGTCGATATCCTAGAGAAGCCATTCTCCTCTCTCCTCAACGTTGCCCACCAAGCCATGCCTTACAACATCTTTGCTGGTGGGCAAGGCATATATGGCAGCTATTTTGTAAGCATACCAGGCCGACTTGCTCCAGGATCTGGACGTGGGTCTATGCCAGAGCCCACCGCAGACAAAAAGCCTGAGCCTGACTTGATCAAAGCAACAGAGTGGGATGCCTAAGACTATCATCACCCAGGAGCCTGAGGCTGACGGAAAGTCTGACCAGATGCGTGAGGTGGCAACATCACCCCAGTGGCTGTGCTAGTGGAGTTTTGAGGGAATGGAGTGGAGCCCAGTCCACACTCCCACTGCAGAGGGTGAGCTGCAGTTGGCCTCTGTAGAATATTATGAATATTTGAAAGAGGATTTCCCCCAAAGTCTCCCGTTGCCACTCGTCCCGCCCAGCTCCAAGTCTCCTGCGTCTCCTCTGGTCCCACCCAGTTCCAAGTCTCCTGTATCTCTGTTGGTCCCACCCAACTTCAAGTCACCTGCGTTTCCAGTGATCGCACCCAGCCTCCCTTTCCCAGCTCCTTTACCAAAGACAGCCAGTCCTTCAGCCCTGCCTCCACTGGTTCAATTCAGTCCCTTGGCTCCCGCTCTGTTAACTCCACTCTGCTGCCTGCTGAAAAATCCAGCATAATCCAGCATGAATTCCAGGCTAGTATATGCTGGTTAGTGCTGGTATAGTGTTGCTCTAGCTGATGGACCAGCATAGTCATGCTGTTCTCAAGCAAAACAGAGCTAGTGAAGCTGGTTCACCAGCATGGTCTTGTTGGGTTGAGTGTGAACCCTAGTGTTTGTACTGATTTTCTTCTCCTTCTTCCTTATTTTTCTGCCCTAAAGGTGTATAGGCATCAGAAACCATAAATCACAGAGACCCTACATTCGGCAGGATGGACCCAATTGTGCACCACTACTCAGGCGCAAAAACACACATCCCTCCAACGCTAGGTGGTGCTATAATAAGGCAATTTGCATTTTGGATCATAACTTTGAAACCCTATAGAAACAAAATTATTTTTTCCCCAGAATCGTTGAGTCAAGCCCTACTAAATCTCAGATTTCATTTCTACCTATAACATTTTTCTGCCATTTTGTAATCACATGCGATTATACTTTTGAATTATCTAAGTGAGAATACATTATTAATGCTTATTATAACTTCACAACCATATGATCAATGAAGTTGAAAATTGGTATGCATCTTTTTTGGTGGACGTCCTAACATATCTTCTAATATGACCCGGATACTTAAAAAAAATTAGCCGCCAGCCATCACATTTCCTTGGCTAATAGCATCAAATCTGGGGTGCGTTTCCCAAAAGCATGGTCGTAAGTTCTCGTTATCAGCATAAACAAGTCGTGTTTCCCGAAACGACAGTTCAAGCGAAAATTCGCAAACAGCATTGCAAAGTTTGGTTGGAACGACAGCATAGTTTCTTGTTTGCTTGACATGTGGGCTTAATAAATCCTTATCTTGAATAAAATAAGCAAGCTGACATTCGAATATATACAAATGTCATTTATGTCTTTTAGTTTAAAGCACCATTTTTGAAGAGCGTGCATGTACATTTGTGCTCTAGTACAAGATTAAATCTGGAAATAAAGCAAAAGAGAGAGAGAGAGAGAGAGAGAGAGAGAGAGAGAGAGAGAGAGAGAAAAAAATTAGAATTAGCCTACTCAGATGCCGTGTCCGTAATTTATAGCAAAAACTATAGCATTAATTCGATCTCAAAAACGGATTAATTAAAAGAATTTATTACTCCACCATCTGTGTGACATCATTAACCAACATGGTTGAACAACAAATTTGTGACAATATACGGTTACGGGAAACAGTAATGACCAGCTAGTTGTTTTTTTCAATGATGCATCTGTCAGGGTTCTCCTCTGACAGCTCTGTCTGTTTTGTCATTGTTTAATGTATCTATGTTTATGTTGTGCTTGAACACATGGCTCTGTCTTGGTTTGTGTTTGCCATGTGCTCCTTGTGTCCTGCCTCCTTGTTTCCTGTTACCACGCCCCCTTGTCTAGTCCTCGTTTCACTAATTGTGTGCTCACCTGTTCCTTGTCTGTGTGCTCACCCTTTCCTCATGTTCTCTGCTCCTTGTTTGTCTGAGTGCGTTCACCTGTTCCTCATGTTTTCTGCTCCCTTTATAATGTGTGCTCTTTCCCTCATGTGTTGCTGGTTCGTTGTACTTTGTGCCTATGTGTGCTGTTATGCTAAGTGTTACTAAGTGTTACTAAGTGTTACTAAGTGTTACTAAGTGTTACTAAGTGTTACTAAGTGTTACTAAGTGTTACTAAGTGTTACTAAGTGTTACTAAGTGTTACTGCTGCCTTTTGGTCCTGTCTTGTTTCCTGTGTCTCTAGTTCCTGTCCTGCAAGCAGAGCTTCCCTGGCAGTTTGCTCTCCTTGCCTAGCTGCAAGCTTGGTGTGTTTCCTGAGATACCTGATTGCATTGCCCTAGGATTCCTGCCTGGCCATTGCTGGTATCCTCTGGTCTCGCTGTGCTCTGACATAACTGCTCTCCAGCCTACCATCTTCTTGAGCTAGTTATAGTGGCTGCTCTTTCTGCCTGTGATTGTGTTCCTTATCTGCCTACTGTTTGGACTGTGTTCACCTCCTCACCATTCCTTGTCTTGTCAGCTGTTTTGTCAATAAACCCCTGATCACTCATTCCTGCATTTGAATCCTCTCTCATAGAACTGTAACAGCATCGTAGCCTACTATGGTAGTTAAGCAGTGAGTTACGTTGTTGTACGGAAAACCGACCCCTGAATGGCCTACCATTACAAAAAAATTATATATTTGTATATTTGTATTTGTGTACCGATTTTTGTGAAAATCAGCCAGAAGGTGGAGCTATAATAAGGAACTTTACATATTAGCTAACTCTGCAACCATGTGTGACAGAATCAAAATTCTTATTTCTTCTGAATCAATGCTTTAAGCCCAAACTATCATAAATCTAAATTTTATGATTATCTAAACTTTTTCCACCATTCTAATTTATAAAAAAAAAAAAAAAACAATACTTTTGCTCTTAGGCTGTTTTGTCAAACCTTCACCAAACGTTGCACGCATCAGTTCTAAACCATGCCGACAAAAAGTTATCAAAAGAATTTTGATCTATTAAACAGTTTAGAAGATGAAGTTTTATGCGTGTCTGGTATGACCCATTATGACTATTATGCCTATATCTTGTGTGCTCAGGAGACTAATTCAGCAAATTATTTTTTAGACACCAATAAGACACATTTTTGCTAGATACGATATAATATATAAATATAATGCTGTTCATTTAAAATAAATAGACAATTGTATATGCCTTTTTTCACAATAATATATTAGAAAAAATCTATACAGACATTTATTGTTGTGGTATGAATAATAATAAAAATAATAAAAACACGTGTTCAACTGCAAGCATAAGGTTAGGAGGCAACACATATAGAAATAAATAATACAAATGAAAAGGGCCTTAAGATAAATGCTTCAGATAAATAAGGTTTTAAGCAGCAAATGATATCTTTACATTTATTTGAAATTATCCTGTATCATCCTATGACATGTGATTCATCTAAATTTAAATGTTGAATATGAGTCCACACATATTCCCCCCGTTTCACAGACAAGGCTTAAACTAGTCCCAGACCATGTTTGAGCTGTTTTAACTGAAAGCAACTTGCACTGACAAATCTTAAAATATATCAGTGGCATTGTTTTTTCTCAAGATTCACACCAGTAATGTTTTTTACGTTTATAAAATCTACTTAAGCTACTTAAATGTCCTAATTGAACTAAGGCCTAATCCTGGCTTAATCTAAGCCATGTCTGTGAAACCGGGCCATGACGATCAAACCATAATCTTCAGTGAAGATTCAAGGTGGACTTTGCTATAAAAATCACTTCATAAGACACTTCAATTGGATCGCTAATCATCCACATGGGCCATTAGTGCTTGCGAAGACTGACACTTGCGTCTATATTTATATCTTTGTAATTTAGTTTTAGTTTTAGTTTTTATTATTAATCAATGTTAAAAAGAGCTTACATTGCCCAAAAAAAACAAAAAAACATTTATAGATAGTTTATAAAAAGTTTTTTAGCCTATCAAATTGTTTTGGGGTCAGAGAGGGATTGGGGATTTACAGATTTACAGATCACTAACTGTGGCACATACACCAATCAGGCATAACATTATGACCACCTTCCTAATATTGTGGTGGTCCCCCTTTTGCTGCCAAGCCCTGACCTGTCGGGGCATGGACTCCACCAGACCCCTGAAGGTGTGCTGTGGTATCTGGCACCAAGATGTTAGCAGCAGATCCTTTAAGTCCTGTAAGTTGCGAGGTGGGGCCTCCATGGATCGGACTTGTTTGTTCAGAACATCCCACAGATGCTCGATAGGATTGAGATCTGGGAAATTTTGAGGCCAAGTCAACACCTCAAACTCGTTGTTGTGCTCCTTAAACCATTCCTGAACCATTTTTGCTTTGTGGCAGGGCGCATTATCCTGCTAAAAGAGGCCACAACCATCAGGAAATACCGTTTCCATGAAATGGTGTACATGGTCTGCAACAATGCTTAGGTAGGTGGTATGTGTCAAAGTAACATCCACATGGATTGCAGGACCCAAGGTTTCCCAGCAGAACATTGCCTAAAGCATCACACTGCCGGCGGCTTGCCTTCTTCCCATAGTGTAAATGGTTCTTCCCAGGTAAGCCACGCACACGCACCTGGCCATCTATGTGATGTAAAAGAAAATGTGATTCATCAGACCAGGCCACCTTCTTCCATTGCTCCGTGGTCCAGTTCTGATGCTCACGTGCCCACTGTTGCCGCTTTTGGTGGTGGACAGGGGTCAGCATGGGCACCCTGACTGGTCTGCAGCTATGCAGCCCCATACGCAACAAACTGCGATGCACTGTGTATTCTGACCCCTTTCTATCAGAACCAGCATTAACTTCTTGAGCAATTTGAGCTACAGTAGCTCGTCTGTTTGAACGGACCACATGGGCCAGCCTTTGTTCCCCATGTGCAGCAATGAGCCTTGGCCGCCCACTTTTGATAGATACTGAACATCCCAGAAGAGCTGCAGTTTTGGAGATGCTCTGACCCAGTTGTCTAGCCATCACAATTTGGCCCTTGTCAAACTCGCTCAAATCCTTATGCTTGCCCATTTGTCCTGCTTCTAATACATCAACTTTGAGGACAAAATGTTCACTTGCTGCCTAATATATCCCACCCACTAACAGGTGCCGTGATGAAGAGATAATCAGTGTTGTTCACTTCACCTGTCATAATGTTATGCCTGATCGGTATACATATATATATATATATATATATATATATATATATATATATAATTTTTATATATATAATTTTTATATATATATTTTAAGAATATATTATTCTGGATTTGCATAAACAATATATCAAAGCTTCCATCAGTTGACACTTCTTTCTACAGTTACTGTATATATATATATATATATACACTCACCAAAAGGATTATTAGGAACACCTGTTCAATTTCTCATTAATGCAATTATCTAATCAACCAATCACATGGCAGTTGCTTCAATGCATTTAGGGGTGTGGTCCTGGTCAAGACAATCTCCTGAACTCCAAACTGAATGTCAGAATGGGAAAGAAAGGTGATTTAAGCAATTTTGAGCGTGGCATAGTTGTTGGTGCCAGACGGGCCGGTCTGAGTATTTCACAATCTGCTCAGTTACTGGGATTTTCATGCACAACCATTTCTAGAGTTTACAAAGAATGGTGTGAAAAGGGAAAAACATCCAGTATGCGGCAGTCCTGTGGGCGAAAATGCCTTGTTGATGCTAGAGGTCAGAGGAGAATGGGCCAACTGATTCAAGCTGATAGAAGAGCAACTTTGACTGAAATAACCTCTCGTTACAACCAAGGTATGCAGCAAAGCATTTGTGAAGCCACAACACGCACAACCTTGAGGCGGATGGGCTACAACAGCAGAAGACCCCACCGGGTACCACTCATCTCCACTACAAATAGGAAAAAGAGGCTACAATTTGCACGAGCTTACCAAAATTGGACAGTTGAAGACTGGAAAAATGTTGCCTGGTCTGATGAGTCTCGATTTCTGTTGAGACATTCAGATGGTAGAGTCAGAATTTGGCGTAAACAGAATGAGAACATGGATCCATCATGCCTTGTTACCACTGTGCAGGCTGGTGGTGGTGGTGTAATGGGGTTGGGGATGTTTTCTTGGCACACTTTAGGCCCCTTAGTGCCAATTGGGCATCGTTTAAATGCCACGGCCTACCTGAGCATTGTTTCTGACCATGTCCATCCCTTTATGACCACCATGTACCCATCCTCTGATGGCTACTTCCAGCAGGATAATGCACCATGTCACAAAGCTCAAATCATTTCAAATTGGTTTCTTGAACATGACAATGAGTTCACTGTACTAAAATGGCCCCCACAGTCACCAGATCTCAACCCAATAGAGCATCTTTGGGATGTGGTGGAAAGGGAGCTTTGTGCCCTGGATGTGCATCCCACAAATCTCCATCAACTGCAAGATGCTATCCTATCAATATGGGCCAACATTTCTAAAGAATGCTTTCAGCACCTTGTTGAATCAATGCCATGTAGAATTAAGGCAGTTCTGAAGGCGAAAGGGGGTCAAACACAGTATTAGTATGGTGTTCCTAATAATCCTTTAGGTGAGTGTATATATATATATATATATAACTTTCTGTATATTTTATGAAGGTAGTCAAAACCCCTGATAAAGAGCTCCTCTCTGTTTAACGTCACCAGGTCAGTTTTGGAGAGAGTTCAGTGGAAGCACCCGTCCGTCACATCAAATGTCCCTGCTTAATCATGTAAGGCACTAAGGGGCTGAACTGATTCTGTTGGAGGGGGTGAGAAGTGAAAATGCTGACAGACAAACCCTGCACCGCAGGGAAGCAGCGACCACCGCGACACACTTTCTGCATGTTTCTGCTTTACAGCCATCTTTACAAATGACTTGCAGAACACTCAAGGGCAAGACCTTGTGCAACAGCGCAGTCATTTAATGAATTTAACATCTTTTGTGAACAGTCCCATTTACAGCACAACTCCCTCCAGTGACGCTGTGACTGAACCCGCTCAACCTGCTGCATTTAAATCCTTCTGTTCCTGTTAAAGAAAGCGCTCCTCCTTTTATGCAAACACTTACCGCGAGTGACTAGGATGTGTCTCCGCTGCCTCTCGCTCTGTACTTACCCACACACCACTGCCCATCCATACACATGACCTACAAAACAATAAATGACTTTTAGCCCTGCTGTAAAGTATAAAGTATTTAAAAATAGAGCCCTGGGGGCTGCTTTGTCCGTGGCTGGAGGCGTTATTATAGCCGGCCTGTCACACGCCATCCCCTCAGGTCATTACTAGCGGGCAGAGCTGCAGCCCTTGGCAGTCTAACAGAGGAAGAGTGCTCCATTATCTGGAACAGGGAGCAAGGGATTGGGAGAGGGGAGGAGAGGAGAGGCCTGGACGCTGATCTGAGGAATGAGAAATGGAGAGATGGCAGTGAAAACAGTGGGGAAAGGGGGAATGCTTTTCGGGACTGGCCCAGCTCCTAGATGCCACCCATTTGGAGGCTGATTCGCAAACGCTGGTGGCTTGGAGCACTGGCAAAGGAAAGCTTAACCTGATCAAGGACATAATTGCATGTTTTTTTCATCCGTTTTCTTTTTTTGTTTGATGCATATATTCCCTTTAGTTAAATTAGATCCTCCTTGGCAAAGTCCGGTTGTGTTGAATTTGTGGAGCAGGGGCTGGTCCTGCAGATGAGCAAACACTGCAAGGTGCTGTAAGAGGTCTTTATTTTACACAACTCAAAAGAATGAGAGTACAATCACATCGCAGATGGTCTGTAACTCACAGATCTTTTATTCGTCTCAAAATCTCCCACGTCCCCAAAACCACGTATCAATGACCTCTTGATTGTTCTAGTATGGCTTGACATGAAAGGCAGAGCCGAAAACTCAAATCCTGACTTTTGACAGTGGATTAGAGGCATCTGGTCTTATGATGCACCAGTACATTAGGAGACTACGCCAATGATTCCCCAAAAGGGTTACCTGAAAGGGCATGCATGAGCAGGTTCTAAGGGGTTTAATTTATAAAACAGAAATGAGAGCTTAAAAATGTTATTATATAATGCTTTTTTTTAAACGTTCCATCTGCGCTCTCTCTCTCTCTCTCTCTCTCTCTCTCTCAAAATAAAACGATTTTGCTGCTTATCCAAATTAATTAAAATGCTGCACATATTTGCTAATGCAATTGTGACAGTTCACATCCTATTTAAAAATGGAATCCTACTATGGAAGTTATTCATGTTGATTACTTGAATTATTTACAGCTTCATAACTCAGGTTCATTCTGGTTTTAAGTATGAAATTCAAGCACTTTTACAAGACTTTCGAGTAGTGAACGTTTCAAAAACTGTGAAATTACGCAAAGAAAATAATTTTTACAATTATCATGAAATACCTCTGTATAAAGCGGTGTTTTAAATGACATATAGACCTATATTTCAGAAAAGCATATAATTAATCAATTTTAGTGACAAAATAATATTAATGCATATTGTGATTTTCTGTTTATCTTTACATTTATTTTAATTTCTGGTATATGAGCACACAAAGTTTGTACACAATCAACCCTAGACAAAGAACAGAGCGGACTGAGGGCAATATATACACATCATACTAATGATCTAAACAAGGAGCAGTTGAATGAAATCAATCACACAATAAGTATCTATGACAACAAATGAAAACATGCTTAGAAACCATGACAACAGAAAGGAAACAATACAATGCAATCTAAAGCTGTGGCTGTTTCTCAATATGTGTTCTTCAGCGTTCTTGCATCCTTGTGTTCTCGTACTACGTCATCATCAACCATCAAAGTTCAATTCCAATACTCAAGAACACAAGTACACAGGACGTATGAAAGTACCCGGATGTGTTCTTGATATCAAGGATGCATCAAATGCAGACTTGAGCGAATCAAACCATTAGAAATCCCAGAAGACGCTGCAGGGGATCAATGTACGGTAGCCTGTAAGCTTTAAACTTCTCATTCTCACTTAAGAGATTCCCGTTGCAAGCTACGTGACGGCTCGTGAAAGTAAACATTTGTTCACTTGTTTTGCTTAATTTCAATAAAGTGATTACCTGGAGAAAGCCTGCAGTATTTTATTGGCATATTAAAAATAATCTTAACATTGACAAAGCATTGGTAACACATAGGCTACTCATTTTCATAAACACATGCTGTAAAATAAAAAAATATACAATTATTTGAAAATAATGTCTATAATAATATGAAAGAAATGTTTTAATAGGTTGTGACATTTGTTTGTGATGTTATGTTGTATTAATTGTGCATTAGCCACTACTTATATGCTGGGACTGTCAGTTGAGCAACAAGATCGCAGCACATCTCAATTCTCACAAAGATGCGTTCTCTGTCCTCGTGTTCTTCCAAGTTCATTCTTTCAAGGTCACCTGGCAAGACTGGTCTCCATGAGAACCGGTTGCGTTCTTGGAAGCCAGTGTCTCATTTCGAAGGCTGTGTCTGTCACGTGTATGTTCTGTTTTGTTTTAGTTTTCATTGTTTTAAGTTGCTCTTCGCCTTTGACCTAGTTTTCCAGTGTTCCATTGATTGATCCGATTCACTTGTTGTCCTGTTAATTCTTTGTCCTGTATCATCGATGTGTACGTGGTTGTTTTTAGTTCTTCTCTGGTTTGTTGTGTTAATTATTAGATTAAAGACTGTTTGAGTATTTCCTGAGTCGTTCACTTCACTGCAGCCACCATTCTGTGACAGCATCCTCCAGAGGTCGCATTTGTCGGCCACATACGTCATAAAGGATGTCTTATCTCAGAACATTATAAAATTGACCGTTATATAGTGAAGCATAAATTGTTGTAATTTCTCAATGACTTTAGAATGTAGTGGTCAGTTTACTGAAACAAAGCACCCTCAATGATGTATGTGGCCATCAAATGTGACCTCCAGAGGAAGCAGTATTGGAAATGAGACACAGGGCCCTATTTTAATGATCTGAGTGCATGGTCTGAAGCGCATGGCACAGGTGCATTTAGGGCATGTCTGATCCACTTTTGCTAGTTTAATGACGGAAAAAATGGTCGGCGCACCAGACGCATGGTCCAAAAGCGCTTGCACCATGGCGGATTCGCTATTTACATGGCGGAATTTGCGAGTGGAAAGACTGAACGCTTCTCCAGAGAGGAATCCTTTTATTTTTAATATTTAAAAATGTCAGTGTGCTGCTACGGGTCCCTGTGTGTGTAATAAGCAGAGTGTACCCGCATTATGCACCCACCTATAGGTGCATATTACTAATGCGCCCTTTAAATAACATAAAAAATACTGCACCATTGACTTTAGACCAGGTATTTGTTGGTCAATGCCGCAGTCATTTTCAGTCTAAGCCAACAATGCGCCTGAACACACCACTTTTCAGACCAGCACGCCCATGGGCGAACAGATAGGTGCGAGTGCATTTGCTATTTAAACAATGTGGCGCTGGATGTGAAAATGATAACTGCGTCGGCTGAAACTAGCAAAAAACACTTGCGCCGCGCCTGCCGTCGCATTTGCGCCAGGTGTATGATAGGGCCCACAGTCTAAAAGTCCATGAAAACTAAACTGCAACCAAAACTGAACACGGCACACATTCTCTTTATTTGGCATACACATATGAAAAATGTTTCAGTTTTTGCCTTTATTAACCTTAATTTGTTTCTCAATTTTGACGTAGGATGAAATCTATTGAATTTAGGATTAAATCCAGTCGTATGTACGTTGTATAAATGAAGCCCCTAGTTCTGGAGAATCACTGATCTCTTATCTGGCATGCCGTTTCTCAATATGTGTTCTTATGTGATCTTGCATCCTTGTGTTCTCAAACATCATCATCAACTATTAAAGTTCAATTTCAGTACAAAAGTACAAAAACCTAGATGTGTTGCTGATATTAAGGATCCATCAAATGCAGACTTGAGAGAATTGTTAGAGAACTGTTAGAAATCCCAGAAGTCATTACGGGTGGACAGTGTACAGGAGCATGAAGCAAGTCGGCATGAAACAGAAGTTGCGATAGTCTTTTCTTCCCTATTGTGACGTATATCTGAGTGAAGCGGGAAAATGTATGGCAGGACTGGATTTCGTCCCCAGGAATTATTGATTGGATTGTAGGAAGTTGGGTGTTGCTAACTACTGGCAGATATAGAGGCAGATTTTATTGCCAGTTTGCAGTCAATTGTGGAGGATATGTCTCACTCTCCGCCGAGACATACGTCATGAAGAGAACAGATGTTGTTTGGGGGGCAGGGGAGGTTAGTGTTTTTTGATTACGGGTACACATGAATTTAAAAAAATAATGATGCACACGGATAAATCATTTAATAAACACTCCAACATTCTGCAACAAAATGTTTTTTTTGTCAATTTTGTTTTAATGCTGACTTTTCTTCATGCTGAATATTCTGTTTTTGTGCAAGCGACAATAGCATCTGTTGCAGAAATCAGCATTTCTCAGATGTCTACATTTACGCAGTACATACAGCACATAGGCCTACATACAAGGCCTTTTCGGACCTGAGTTTTGTAAATGATGTTTGAGAAAAATCAACCTACTTTTGATTTCATGTACCCCTTCAGACAGACTAACCTGTTTATTATAAATGTGTGTTTTTTCTACATGTGGGCATAACAAAATGGCATGTGCTGTGGTTGTGTGTGATGTTTATGACTTTTAATGAAATATTGATTTAATTTTAATTGAATAAAACATTTTTTTTTAAATAAACTGGATGTTGCAATGTTAATGTATTTGGTCTTGGCAGAATAGATCTGCTACACTGCTGCTGCTGTTGATTATTGCTGCTGCTTGTTACTGCCAATACATTCACAGACATGCTGCTGCTGCACATAAAACATACATGAAATAACCCCGTTGCAGATCTATACCGGTGGAGCTGGGGAAGGTGGAGGGTTTCTGAAAGTGTGCTGCAGACTGTTAACAGCAAACAATGCCAAGTATTTGAAAGTTGAGCAGAAAGCTCATTGGCTGCCAGTTGAGTTAAGGACGGTCTGCACCATCTAGAGTTTCATTACAGAACTTTGTATTTCACATGGGTTTATAGAAATGGCTATACATTACCCCATACATTGTAAACTAATGCATTTTGACGTTTGCATCACATAACCTGCTCCATGTGTATGACTTTTCTGATTGGGAACTTGCTCGGTAACTCACCTGCTATAGCATTACGATGTGGAGAATTTGGGTACGAGTCCTGTGAAACATAAGTCATGATAAAGAAGCTTAAAGACTACTATAAACAAACTAAAAAGGCATGGTTGCTTCAGCAAACTTTTATCTCATGTTTGCTTTGTTTTTGTCAGTTAGGTTTAGGGTAGTCTCAGCCTCAGACATCACGCCCACGGACCGCTGGCTGAACGTCTGATGCATATGGCACACTTGTCTGAAAACATTTCATGAGTTTCGAAGTCATCATATGATTGGTTGAATTCTACAGGATGTCCGCGAGACATGTGTGTTGCATTCTTTAATGGTCCATCTGGAAACAAATATTGTGACGCCAAACTCCCTCATGGAAGAAGAACGCTGCTGTGTTTACAACTGTGACAATGAGCGCTTACCAGGATCAACTAAATGCTGGATATTCAAAAGTATGTGAAGTTCACGGCTCCATTGTGGTGGTTCTTTAATGAACCAATGAAACAACGAACCAATGAAAGCTGCGATAGAGTCCAGACCTTCTGACATCAAGACTAGGTTTAGGGTAGGGTTAGATGTAGGTGGTACATTAAACATCATAGAGCATTAACCTTTTAGCACTACAGCCTGCACATTTAATTTCCAGAATTTTCTGCAATAAGTACAACAACCAGCGTAATAAAACAAATCTCAACCACTCCGTTGCCAGTATAACCCCTCCAGTCCTACTCGCCCCGTTCCGAGCGGGACTCAAATCGGTGACTCCGGGATGGGAGGCAGGTGCGCTAACAAGGACACTAAAGACCGCAGTCTCTAGCGTCAGTCGCTAGTGTGCCTCTTGAGATCAGGGGAATGAGGTTTACCTGAACAGCTCTCACTAGCTGGCCTCCGTTACACTCACCCCCCTAAACCCCACTCCCATCTGGGTCACGGCACCAATATAACCCCTCCCATTCCGAGCGCCACTCACTGGACATTTCACTTTGAAGTGTCACAAAACACAATTATGTGTAACCTGAAGACTTGTCCCATCTGAATAGCCAAACTAATAATTTTAAGCACCTAAAAACTTAAAATGAGTATTTCAATCATTATTAGTAGTAACCCCTTCACTAATGCGTACATCTGCCAGGTTTATTTCAATATACTATGATTTAGGACACACTCATTCTAATATCAGATGATATTTAGGGCGGATAGTATGCAATAGTATGCCTTCAACTGAAACAGGTGTGGGATTTGTAGTTCCCAGAATGTTAAGCATGTGACGTAAGGATACAATTTTGAAAATATGTGATAATGTATGTGTTTTTGAGCAAGATGAGACCTGATAGTTTTTACATTGTGCTGATTTTACATGAATAAATCGTGTCAATTCAAAGAACTTATTCATTCATAAATAAAGTTGTCTCATGAAAGCGAGAGATTGTTATTGCTGTATTACCAGTATTGCTAATTTTCAGTTAAATTATTGTAATAATTTTAAAAAGTGTAAATGATGATGCTATATGATATTCACTATAATGAATACATTCCTGGTTTGGTGTCAGTTAAGGGTATTTGTGCCTTACTGATGGGGCTGTGTCAGTAAGAGAAGGTGGGGAAACCCTAGACTTGGGAATCCGAGTCAAGAGCTTCACACCAAACCTCACCGGAGACATTATTATCTATCTGCCCTGTCCTCTATTCCACACACAACACACCAAATACACACTAACACCACTCCAGCAGCCCTGTACTCTCTACACATCTCAATCGCTCCATTATTACAATCTGACATCAAAAACAGATCTCCAATCTGGTCATTTTCAGTGTCAGTTTAAGCCTCAATAAACTTCAAGACCTCTGATAAGTAGAAGAGAAAAACAACATTCATTCAAAGACACCAGTGTTTTGTAATATACAACGCATTGTCAAAGATGTAGGTAAAAAGCATGTGTATTTTCCTGTGAGGTCCTTTCAGGTGTACACAGTGTCTTACATCAATGACGACGTCTCATCAACCACTCAATGGCGATAGAAAGATACAGCTGTCGTAAATCATTACTGTGCTTTGTCATCGAAGATGCAAAGCTCGGTAACGGAGAGCAGGGATTAATAAACATGTTGTCCTTTGTGAAGTGAGGTGTTTGTCCCCTCATTGTAGTCTTTGTGGATGGTATTGATGACTGCTCTAAACAGCTACCATTGTGTCTCCTTTCATATGAGAATGCCTGTTAAATTGGTTTAGCACTTTGAAACATCTCATTCACGTATCTTTGACCAGTCACAGCATGAAAGCAGTTGTAAGGAACGGCAGACATTGACTGTGATTAAAGGCAAAGCAAGAGATGTGAAGCATCTGTCTCGCTCTCTCTCTTTTTGGCAGTGTGGTATGAGTTTGAACAGAGAGATGGAAAAAGCTTTCTCTTGACATGTGTCTCAGCACTGGCCAGGCTGAGGGAGAGAACAGGGCTTTCACACAAGAGAGTCTGGCCATGTCGAGTGTATGTTAGTCTGTCAGTCAAACATGACAGCTGTTTCCAGACTGACTGAGAGAGATGAAAAGACAAGAGAAGGGAGAGAGAGAATAGAGCAAATGCTTTATTCAGAGTCTGTTGAATCCATCCAATTCTTCTGGCTGATGCCCACACTACATGCTCAAAAATACCAATCACAATCACTTTGTCTTCCTATCAGTCTTTTAACATGCAATACAACACATCATACATCCAATATATCACCAATGATTAAAAAAATTGATTAATGATTAAATGATTAAAAAAATAATTCGCAAGCGTGGTACATGATATATGAGTGTCCATGATAAAGAAAAGGAAAAATCTAGTTTAAATCACATTTAATAACTTGTGAAGTAAAAAGTAATGCAAAAATTAGCTTACACCTTCAATACATAATGATTATTTGGTTATTTAAAAAAAATGTTTTTTAATATGTCAAGGTCTCAGATGTTTAACAAGTCAAGGTCATTTTTTAATTATGATTCATAAATATTGTTACATTTTTCTGTTTTGTTTTTAAAGGATTGGCACCACAATATATTTTACAACCGAACTAACCTGATTGAAATAACCTTCACAAACAGTTTTTTTGTATGTTTCTGGATGTTGGATGCACCACATAACTTTGATTTAGTGTTTTTTCAAATATTATTAAGCAGTGAAGCAATATTATTAAAAATGTACTGTTTAAATGCTGTATATTATGCCAAACTAGTATGTTTTTTAAGAATTGTATTCTTTAATAAGGATTTTAATAAGAATGTCTCCCTGACATTTTGCTAAAATAAATAAAAATAAAATTAAACAAACATTCTCATCAAAAGTGTATTCAAGTCATTGTATGAATTGCATTTTTAACATATTCAAGTTTAGTTACATATAAAACACTATTCGCAGGCTATAAATCATGTTACCTGCACCTAGCTGTAAAAAAAAATTGTTTGCATATCAGTCACTGTCTGCTAGCACAACATTTTATGCATATTCTATTAGATGTGCATCTGTTTTTGGAAAATCGAGAATCTTCACCTCCTGCATGTTCATATTTTACCCATTTGCTTGGAACGTTCTGGGTGAGAGCTCACACTGAGACCAATGGATAAGATAAGCGTAAAACTTATACATTTATCACCAATAATCACACTTCTCTCTGTGTGCCAATACTTTCAGACAGGAATAATGAGATGCCTTGCTGGGACAGGTTTTGAATATAAAACCTCTGCGTGTATGCGAACATCCTGGGACTCTCGCGCTGAAGGTGAGGAAAACACTATTAGACAGCTGTAAAGCACCGTCAACAATTTACCAGATTAAAACGCCTTTCCAATCGATATAGAAATAGTTACGATTTTGGAGCCTACTGTTTCTTGCAAGAACTGCAAATGATAACATCCTGTGTGAAATAAAGAAGCAGTCGTTTTGAATTACTGAAACATTTTCTCAAGGGATGAGGACCTATACTTAGTTCAATCATTTTATTTCAAAACTCTTGCTCCTGTGGGGTCGGGGCTTGTTTACTCCACCTACTGACAGTGGGGTGAAATGCAAGTGTTGCCTTCACATAGTACATTTTCAAAGGTCATTTTAAATCAATTGCTTTGCACTTACCAATAGGACCATTTTAAGCCACGAAACTGGGACCCAATATTTTCTGATGAACATGTCCATGACTTAACCTACTAAATAGGACTTCATTGTCTAAAGCCCACCTTAATTAAAAGTTGTTTGCTATTGTGAAGCAATTTAAAATCAAAATTAGCTGGTGAATATGACAATGTTATACCTAGAGGTTTGAGACAATATTGAGACTAATCCTAATATAAATTAAATCAGCACTTTATTATATATAATCAAATGTTTCAAGAAGGATAACACAACTTATTAGAGGTGTAACATACTCACATAGTTTATGATGAAAAGAGGGACAGTATGTCAGTCTCTTTATAGAACGTCTCTATGGTGCTGTGGTTCTTCAGTATATATTGCTCTGAACTCCAGCAACTGGAGACTAATTTGCTGCGTTTACAACCAGAACAAATGGGCAGGGTACTGCCGTGTGCTGTGTGACATACGGACAGCCCTTTCCCGCTGAAATGTGAATCTGAGGGACTTTATGGAAAGGTGTATATCACTTGCCACTTGATCATTAAAGATATGATTACCATTGAATGGGCTCAGACGGCAGAACATTCATTAGTATGGCAACAGATGGAGACGTACATTTTCCCCGCACATACTTCGGAAATTGCTCTTCGGGTAGCCGTATAAATATGATGCACTGCTTCATGTCTCACTTTATAGAGGCACAAAGTCAAAGCAACTAGGTATTCACTACAGGGGACAAATAACACCACATATTTGGCAACCCTATCATGAATGATCTATTCCACACAATGGTATGGTTTACTAGCTGTCTTGCATATTTGCATTTCTCATAATTTATAGTGGGTTGCAAGGAATACAGAGTAGAAGCATAGCAGGCAACCCTGATTTCTTCCTTCACTGGAAGTACATCTCCCAAGTGAGAATACATCATTTTCTATTATATGAACAATTTTCACTGTCAGTGGAAATATAGGTCTGTAAAAAAGTGGGATGGGGTTTGACATGCACATCAGGAGAGAGTATCACTGTTGCCATATACATTGTTAAGCCAGACAAACTGAAAGCTCAAACCAATATTCATTACCATATTGATTGAAATAATTCATCATAGTGCGATTTTAGGTTTAGTGGCTGAGAGAGAGCGAGAGAGAGAGAGAGAGAGAGAGAAAAAGAGAGAGAGAGACAGGCAGTAAAGAATTATCTAACAAAAGAACAGCATTGTACCACGGGGACGTTTCTCTGTTCCAGTTCATTGATGGAGTTGATGAAGTTTAAATGAAGCAGACACAGGATAAAAGTGAGGGTATTGACCAGCGGGCGCTTGAAAAACCTGATACATGCGCAAAAGCAAGATTTGCTAAATGCTCTAATCTTCAATCAAATCTAACATCAATACAGACAAAGTTTGGTAATGAGAGATTCAATGAAGCATGAAGGAGAGAGAATTAATTCCCTTCTCCTAAACTGGGTTCAACTTTGAAGCTTTGCTCTTTGGGACAGACAGTTATCTAAATGCTAAATAAGAAACACATTGTACTTTTCACAGTATGCTAATCATTTGCTCATTTCATCTCCATTATTTGTTCTCCTGTAGATTTGAGTTGTTGATCTAGTGATTAGAACAACATTGGACAGCGTCTGGAAGTGGGCAGAATACTTAACAGTCAATTCAACAAGGCCCATGTGCCTCTAATTTAAAATCTCAATATTGTTCAGCCTGACTGACTCCAATTATGAACGTGACAAACTACAGATTTTATGTCCATCGACCCCGTAATATAGTTCAACGCAAAAGCTAAATTAAATTTTCAGTTGAAACAAATAATACACTATATTCAATAACATTTGAAAAGGGGGGGAAATAGGCGGTGATGTATTAACTGATTACATGCTGTTAATTTGTATTACTTAGTTATTACATATGTAATTACAATGTAATTGTAATCCAAATGATGCAGATTGGGGTTTTGATCTCACACTATTTTTTTATATCCTTGTATTAAATGTTGTGTTGAACCATGTATCTTTAGTGATACTGTGTCAAGTGGCCTTTTTCCACATTTTGGACCTTCTATAAGAAGCCAGATGATATACAGATTGCCTATATATCATACAAAATTATGAAATGATACAAATAGAATTCATTCGTTATCACCTCTTACAAACTCATGGTGAGCCGACATGTTTTTGGCACGAGTCTCACATTGTTTTTACTAAATGTTTCTGAACTTTGGCAGGATTGAGCAATGATCACAGCTCAGGATGTAGCTAGTAAGCCTGGAGGTGACAGACGCATAACAGGTGACAACTCCCTGGACGAGCTGTGATATCTACACGCACCGTGTCAGCTATATGACCCTTAACAGCACCAGAAAAAAAGAACATGGAGAGAGGGCAAAATGTAAAAAAAAATAAAATAAGCAATGCCATTTATTTTTAATCATATCAGATAAGAGCAGTTAATGTATTTCTCAGTGATTGCATACCACCTGCAATGTTAGCCTCTACACCAGCAGGAGAAATATGGCAACACTTTCCAGGCACACATATGCACCACCATATTTTCAGTTGAATAAAACATATGTTGTGAGTCAGAGTTAACATGGCATAGATAAAATGACTTAATATCAATGCCTAACATGAAATGGAAAGGTTATAATGTTACACTTTATTTTAAGGTGTCATTGTTACAGTATTACATAATAATTAAGTACATACTATACTACTTACTATAGGGTTAGGGTAGGATTAGGGTTTGGTTGAGGGTTAGTTGCATGTAATTATGCATAATTTACTGTTATTATTACTATGGTAAGTACATGTAACATATGTAACAAGGACACTGTAAAATAAAGTGTTACCGGTTATTGTATTATTATTATATTAAATACAAAACAATAAAATGTGTAAGTACTAAATGTTTCCATAAACACGTGTTATTAATTAGCATTATTAACCTGTGCTTACGTATTAAATTGAACTGTAACATTAAAAAATGTCACATTTTAAATTTGGATTTTTATTTTTTGGCATTTATCGCTGAAAGGCACTACTACATTTAGTCAAGCAGGTTCTGCAGCTCTGTTTGTGTTGGTATAAGCGCGATGGGACCTGGAATCTGCAAGTAAAGAGTGTCTGTCAAAACCCTATCTAATCTGCATGTTTGTTTCTTAAACAGGGCGTGTTAGTTTCTTTCTTCAGCCCGGGAGATGTGCGCTAAAACAAACTGCGCTCTCAAAGCTCTGCGCGCCTTTGTACTGCTGCGTGCGTCTTTCTACTGTCACTTATTCCCCCTCTGTTTCTGTCATTTGCTCTATATATTCACGTGTCGCCTGACACATTTCTCAACAGTAGTATACAGTTGGGTCGCAATTATATATATATCAACAAAGCAAAAAGCAAAAGAAAGCATTGCTTACGGTGAAGATATTCCACGTTTAAACGGTAAAGGAATAAACACACGGCAGGATGACGCGCGCGAGCAAGTTTGTGTTTGTTTGTTTTTGCACTGAAACAACAGACATGTCAGTGCAGTAAATGCAAAATTATTTCGTTTTTCTGCGTGAGGCGAAGCTTTCTAAAATTAGACAGCACTATCCCAAGGTGGGGGATAGTTTAGAGTTCATTATTCTTCCTCCCCAAAACATATCATAGTCTAAAATGTTTTGTGGCTAAATATTAAAGTAGGTTTAATATGTATTACACACACACACACACATATATATATATGTGTGTGTGTGTGTGTGTGTGTGTGTGTATAAAAAAGTACACACACACACACACACACACACACACACACACACACATATATATATATATATATATATATATATATATATATATATATATATATATATATATATATGTGTGTGTGTGTGTGTGTGTGTGTACTTTTTTTAGATATAGCCTACACATATAGCCTACATATAGTCTTACATTACCTATAGTTTAAATGCATTAATAACTAAAAGAACTAAATACTTTAATAACTAAATGACCTACTTCATTATACCCGTACAATTACTGTTACACATTCTGGAAGGATTGTGTAAATCGAAAATACAGAAAGAAAGAAAAAATAGCCTGTAGGCTATTTGAATATTGCTTCATTTTATTTAGCGTTTATATATTTGTAAATTACAACTACTGATTTACCAATAAAATCCTATTGAACTATTTTATACACTACAACTTTTTTTGCTAGAGAGGTTAAAAGCCAGTTAGGCAGACTCATCTCAAACGTTTAATGTTGGCTCAACAAAGCATCTGTAGCCAAGTTTGAGTGCCTGGATCTTAATTGCAGTGCAGTGACTCCTAGTGGACAATATCTGCACTGCACTGCATGGCCACTGCAGTTTACGTTTCAAAATAAAAAAAAAATGCATGGCAAACAGAGGCTTCAAGCCAAACACAGCATACGCGATCTTATTTGATTGGCTCAATTTTCTCTACATTTTCATTGGTTTGAAACGATCAATTAACACTCGCAAACGGAGCTGGGAAGACCAAATTGGCGCCGCATTTTATTACAGAAGAGAGAGAAATCTTGCATTTTGATATGGTTGTTATTTCCTCCAAAGTGTGAGAAAAGCATAACATGTTTTTTTTCATCATGAGTTAACCCATTACAACCTATAGGCTAGCATACCGAGATAACTTTAATGAGATACAGTAAGTATGAATTAAGTCGCTTAGTATTTAATTAATAGTATATTTTTAGCCTAATGCGATTTAAGCAACACGTTCATTAATCTTACATCAATGACTCACGCATGTATATGATGTTTACATAACGTTGGGGGGAAATGTAGACTATTTCTTTAGGCTATTTTTAACAGGCTAGGCCTATGTGATGTTGTACAATATTTGAATGGAGAATAAAGGCGCCGTATGTTTCACGCGTGATGTCTCATGCCCGGGATACCCTTCCGACTCGTCACTTTTGGCTCATATTATGCATTTCTTCCCGAATCCAACTCAAATCACTTTCATTTTGTGGCTTGTCAAGCCTCCAATTTAGTGTGGTAAGAAAAGCAGGTCATGGTGCGCCCGGAGGGATGAGCGCCAGCTGCTCAGTGACCAGTCACACCTAAAGCTCCTATACAGACATTCATTCATTCTTCAAACAGTCCAACAGCATTTCAAAAACATTATTATTATTATTACAGTTGCTGTTGTTTTTGTTGCTGTCTTTAACATGTTAGCTACACAGACCGAGCAAGGTAACTGACACGTTAGTTCTTGTTGAATGGAATTATATGATTTGCGGTTGTCTTTAACCTCTTCTTTAACTCCAATCCAACCATCACATGCCGGGTTTATGTCCAATATGTAAACAACGTAACACACTATCTAGGCTACAGACACGCTTTAATCAAATTAAATAATCATAATAATAATAATAGGATAATATAGCCTAGCCTACTATGATTGTAATAATAACAAATCATTGTTTTTAATGCTTTTTCCCCCCCTATATGTAATTAATGCTACATAGCCTATTACATATCAGTTTGCCCATTAATTTGAAACATTTTAAAATAACCAACTGTAATTATGTCGTCATAATGGTACGTAATGACGTGTCTTTAGGGCAGCTGATGATTAGGACCTGCTGTCAGCTGCTGAAACGAGCCGAACCAGCCGAGCGTGCACAGCGACATGACTCGCTATTGTTCGAGGCTTGTCAACATATTAACCTGAATTCCCTGCAGTCATCCACTATACCGAATTAGTGCACTAGACAAGGAAAGGGAACTCGGGGAAAAAAAGAAGGCGGACTAATTGAAAAACAATTGGCGGGAAAGTGCATTAATTAATAGGCTCTATGCCGCATGTCAGATGATGCCCCGAGAGCTTGAAGCCTTTTGAAAAAACCGTCCATTAGAAATAATTTAGAGTGAATGGGCGAGCTAATTTCTCATTAACCTTTGTTATAAGACCTAGTTCCACATAATTAGTAACAATACAATTTGAATTTCACCTTAATATTTAAGAATAAACAGTGTTTAAAATCATAGTATACAAGAAATATAGATATAAACACTGAGACAGAGGAATGGATTTCCTGCTCCATAAAAGCTGACTGTGGTGAACCTCAGACAAGCCATACAGATATAATTGAATGTGACAAGGGCTAAAGCATATTTTTGGAGCACCAAAATGGTGCATCCCAAACAGGTTTCATCCTTGTCAAAATGTATTGATTTCTCTGGTTTTGTGGAGTGGTTGATGTCTCTCTTACTCAGCGGTCAGCGGGAGAGGGTTGGTTTAAGAGGGTTCAAATGGAGGACTGATACTAACACCCCATAACGAGTCTGTAAAACTGAATTGAACTTAGACTGTCTCTCATTGTTCTAGAGATTCTCTGGAGGCAAAGTACTCTACACTGTATTTATTTTTTATTTTTTTGTAAACTACACTTAATATGCTGTTTGTCCAATTGATTTTTTCCAAAGAATTTGAATAAACAAAATTTTGAAAAAGAAAGAAAAAAGAAAGTTATCTTAACTTTTGGGGGTAAGTTAAACTAATGAGTTGAGATGTTTTCAAGCATCACATTACTTAAAACCATGAAATACTGTAGATTGCTTACATTTGAAATGATCTACATTCAGTGACACAAAACACACCTGCATGCATATTCATTACTATTTTTTTTATTATTTATTTTATGGGACAGGGAGAACGGGTAGCAAAGGGGAGAGAAAGAGAATGAACGGAAAAGAGAGCTCGAGCTTGTGGCAACAACGAAGGTGATGAATTTCTCTTGGCCACAATCAGTGCACCTGGGTTTCCTTTGGTGTATCCAGAGGTAAATAATTGATGTGAGGATAAAAGCGTTTGTGAGGGGGAGTGAGACATTCAGACACGGGGGTGAAAACCCGGCCAGAGCCCCCTCTACCATGCCCCCCTCTCAGCCCGAGTCTGGCCCCTTGTCGTTTGGTGGCCCCTCACACCGCCCCCTCGGACGAGCGCTTGAAGTGCAAATCTGTGTTCTGACTTGTTCCTGGTTGCTGTCAGCATGTTTTCCTCTTGTCAGTGGCGATTGACTGGGGGCTCGTCTCACCCTTGTGCCGGGACTGTAGCGGGATCATTGACAGGCCAGTGACACTGCCCAACCAGATAATGGAAACCTATTGATTTTTTTTTTGTTCTCACACCCTCTCTTTTCTTCTCTCTCTTTTTCACAGAGGAAGTGTAGGCTCTTACACTTTAGGAATGACCAAAAGCAAAATCAAGGGCACTGTCGACAACGGCGAGGGCACGGTCACTGGTCCTGATCCCCGAGTCGCTCCTGCCACTTCAGAGGAGTAAGTCAAGACAAGTGGCAGTCTTAGGAGACAAGAAAAACACTAAGAAAGGGTAAAAAGAGTGTCCATTCATCAATCAATCAATCAACAGTATCTTCTCAGGTGCACCTGCATGATGAACGGGAGATACATGTAATGTGAGATGAACCCTCTCTATCCTTCCCGCAGTCCCTAGTCTGCCTTTGTCACAACTGTGCCAATGAAATATTAAGAATGTGCTTATCCGCCAGAGGGCGATTTTAATTACCACCTAAGGTTACACCATTAATATGAAACAACATAGCATGCAATCTCTTCCTTATACATTGTGGAGGTTTTGATTTAACAAATAAAATACGTTGATTAATAGAAAGCCTCTTTCTTGTTTTCCAAAGCCGAGTCATTATGCCTCCTGATTCAGATAAGATGTGCTCTCTTGCACACCAAGAAGTGATGACACTTGTATACTGTTTTAATGGAGGAATCTCCAGAGAGCAGGCCTCTTTGATTCACTGCCTAATGATAAGCGTGCTCTGGTCTGTCAGCGGCACAGCCCCGTGGCAGATGGCTGGTGTGGATCTTACACATTTCTTTATGTTCCTGCCTCCCCCCTCGTCCACTTCATTCTTAAAGCTGCCAATGGTATAATGGAAAAACTCAATCCTGGTCATGGTTAGCTCAATCTCATTATAATCCCTCGTTTTTTATTCATTCGGCCCTTTGGGACACTGTCTGCCCACCATGCAGCTTCCAGCCTTGGTGGAGTGCCTTTTGATTCGTCCAGGAGAGCCTAATGAAGTCACAGAGAGATACAATTATTTCCCAAAGCAGGGGCATTAATGTACTCCAAATTCCCTCCGGAGGAACGTGATGACAATTGGTTTGTACAGCTTTGATCGCCAGTCTAAGCCCTGCCCGGGACAAACTGTGAGGTCGCCTCCCGGTCCAGACGCTTACTGATGAACCCCGGTCAAGCCGTTTTCTCTGATATTATCAGAGCTATTCCTCCACACAAAGACAGAGCTGATATCATGGAGATCCTTGATACTTACATAACAGCAGCCTTTGTCAACAAAGTCGCAGTGTAAAGTAAATAAGTATTACAGCAGAAAAAGATACAAAGGTTTAAATCACAATTACATTTTAATTGGCTATTAGTGACTTAACAGAGACATAAATACAACGTGTTAACGCTTGCTCGGCTCATTAACACATTGTATACCTTAATTGATCGGTATGTGCTTGCACATTGTCATCACCAAGTAATGGTACATAGTTACATGGTAACTATTTGAAGGGCTGACCAAGGCTATTGCTCCATTTGGTCTTTACCTACAGCTTTATTTACAATCAAATGCTAAGAAATCATTTACCTCAGAAAGAATGAGTGGTAAAGATTTCCTATAGTATCCTAAAGTAAAACATGATAATTAGTTGCGTTATTATACTTTTGTGTGATATACCTTACATTGTAGCACCATAAAATGATGATCAAAAATAGCATTTGCAGGGGTTTCAGCAACTTACAACAATAATATAGTACAATGACTTTTTGACATTATATAGATAGAACTAATTAATATTGCATTATGACAGTATTGCCCATGATATTACTAAACAACTAGAAAGCTTTGAAAAATATTCATTGATATTAATAAAGTTCACAGTTCATTTCTTTGATAATAGCATTGAAACATTGTAATAGACTGCGTGTTACATGTTTTGGGCTCTAATGCCCAGTTTACGCAATATGACATTTTTTCCCCTAATGTGTTAAATGAGGCATACGAGTAAATATAAGAACTTTTAACCAGAAATAAAGCACTACTGTAGATATATTATGATATTAATATACTCTCTTAAAAATTGGTTATACATGTCAGTGTAAATAAACTTTGCGGCACAAAATTACAGTAAATAGCATTAAGTCAAGTGATCTTGATCGTCATAGTGCCATGTTCTAAACAGTGACCTCTGAATTCAACGATTTGGAGACTTGCAAGTCACAGCAGCTGAAAAGTGCAGTCTGCAGTGAGAGACTGCCTAATGTGCACATCGAAGATCTAAATATAGCCGAACTCTAAATCTATGTTGCAAATAGCATGCCCTTAAGAACAATCGAAGATCGATACAATAAAATTGGGAAATAAATCAAAGAGAAAAAATAATAATATGCAATATAAGAAAATCTTTCATTTATATTTTATATATATATATATATATATATATATATTTCTATTCTGTATCCATATATAGAGATGTGTATGCAGTATTATATGTGTATTTGTTTATGAACATGTGCAGAACAGGTGTACAGTGAGCGTAGCTGGTGTGTAAACGTGGCTTAGGAGACCCCCTCAGGCAGACTGAGAGGAGGGTGTGTATCCAGGAGCAGGCGCTCAGGGGGAGATGGGGAACACAGCTCTTTACACAGCGCTGAAACTTCCACCATACCTGCACCCACGCCGGGGATACTCGTGTGCATAAGATGCCTCTGCAAGTGCTTGATCCAGTCTTCCTGAATTGACTGAGGACCCTGGAAGATCAGATCGCAGAACCTGTGGGAAAGAAAGAAAGATATGAGAGCTGGTAGGAGAGAGTGTGGTGATGAAGTACAGGAGTGCCGTAAAGTACCTGCAGGTCATTCTGTAGATCACTTCAGAGGCGGCGTGTGAAGATGAGAACGCCTTCCTTTTTGGCCCAGGCCTTGATCTCGGCCTCTTCTGTTTACAATCATATGCTGTTAAACCAACAATGTAATTATAATCAATGAAAAGCTTAGTGGCTAAATGATTAAATTAGGACAGATTGGAAGAGCATGTATGAAACCCTACTTGTTCCTTCTAATAAGGCAATTTCCTTCCGTCGCGCATACGCTCGAAGATGATTGGACAGGCTTACGGCGCTGTGAAACGTCGCGTTGCAGTGGATGCAGATCTTCTTATTCACTGCAAACTTCTCTGGATTACACATAAATAAAAAAGTTGAGCTAATGAGTATTTCAATAACAGTTAGATGACCTCATGCTTTTTTTTTCTGTATCTGCACTCCACTCATGACTGCTCTATAAATAGCAAAAGCATGGTTATATGGCTACATGAGTGTGTAATTTAGAAAAGGAACACAGCAGCTTGAAGAAAATAAAACTGTGATTCCCTGAGTGTCATCACCTCCCACTCCATCTGTTTTCATATAATGCACTCTGTTTTTGAGTACATGTCGTACTGTATGTTCTCAGCAATATCTGCAATAAGTTTGATGGTTTGTTTGTTTGTTTTTAGGGGCAATGTTTGAAACTCATCTACTCTTATTGTACTTTCAGATGAAATGTGTCCAGTTAATGCAAATCTACAGCTGTTATATGAATCTTGAAGCTCTGGTGGTAATAATACAAGGAATAAAATACATAAAAACTAGGGCTGTCAATTGATTACAAGTTTTAATAAAATTATCGAAATTATTCAAATAATTGAATTAATTACTTTCCAAATTATTGAACAATTATTATTAGCCAACAGTCCACATTTGAAATTGTTACTCTGGGGTGCGTTTCCTGTACAATGACATAACTCGCTGCTTAAAGGTGCGGTATGTAGGATTGACAGATAGTGGTCGAAATAGGTACTGCAGTCCAAATTCTAAATATTGGAGATCGTTGTTTCCCCCACCCCCTCCTCCTCAGACTCAACGCTCACGCGGGTTTTAGGTCTGGTAGAATCCGCGATCTCTGACCCAGTTTGTTTGCTGGCTTCCATCAACTGGCAACCTGGGGTGTCGAAATACTATTGGGTAAACTGGCAGCGTGCGGTTATTGCACAGACCAAAACAAAAACAGACATTCCGACACGGAACGCACATTTCAAAGTAAAATATCTGGCTGTAGCATTGTTTTTCTGAGAAACAAGTAGGTGAATTTAGCATGTTTCCTAAATATCTACAAACATATAACAGTATTTTTATGCTTTAATAAAGTGAATAACTTACATAGAGCACCTTTAACTACCATAGTACAATGTATCATTGAAGAAATCAACTAGCTAATGATGTATATGACGTAATTTGTAGTTTAAATGCCATTGGTTAATAATGTCACGCAGGTGGTGGGTAATATTTTCTTTTAATTCATTAATTTGAGATTGAATTAATGCCAGATATTTTTTGCATGGCATATGAGGACTAATTCTCTTTTTTCTATTTCTATTTTGATTCAATAATAGATAATCGTTCTTATGTACTAGAGCACATACGCACATGCGCACTCTATTCAAAAACAAAAGATTGTACTGAATGTCAGTTTGCTAATTTTGTCCACATGTCATGCAAACAAGAAACTGTGCTTCTAACCACAGGTCGAGAGCTGTCATTCCAACCACACAACTTTGCAATGCTGTTTGCAAATGTTCGTTAGAACTATGGCTTCGGGAAACACTGACTTGTTGAACTAGGCTGATAACGACGGAACTTGCGACCATAGTTGGCTAACGATACTTTTGGGAAACGCACGCCTGTCTGAGGTAAGTGCCATTCACACAGAACGCATTCTTGCATTCTGTCTGCACTATTTTTTAATGGTTGGTCATATAGAGGTCAAAAGGTTGCTGGGGTTTTTTTTGGACCATGAGTGCCAAAACACTGTGAAAACTTAAGGTTTCAAAACTCTGTCTCCAGACCCCTACATTATGTTCCATTCTATGGCACTGTGTTTAGATGTTTTTGAAAGAATGTTCCTGTATGGATGGTTTCTAACTCATTCTGTGCTGTAGTAGCAGCTGGGCCATGGCAGAGTTTGCAAAAATATGATTTGCATTTAGGTAGTGTTTCTTTCTTGTATTGTTCTGATAAGAGGACAATTTTATTAATGGCCCTATTGTAATTGTTAAAATTTCCAAGGATCAGCATTCTCCCCTAAAAGTGATCAGGCAGACCAAATTGTAAGTCGTAGAGACTTGAAACTTTGAGGGCTGGTAGTAGTCACACCGTCTACAACGCCACCAAGGCTCGCCCCGATCGGCCTGACGGGGGCGCTACAGTGGTGAAAAGCACGAAATCACTCAGAACTCCTAAACCATTAGGCATAGGCTCTTATATCGTTGGAATCCTTGGCTCAAGATGGATAAAATGCATGCCATTTGGATTTTTTTTTTGCAAACTAGTCCTAGGTTTTTCACCTGACCGGAACAAAACCAGTAAAGAAATATTCTCTGAATATCAATAATTATAAAAAAAAAAAAAGTCTAAATTCCGATTCACTGTCACTTGGGGGCGGCAAAATGTTCAAAGTGGGAGGGGCCATTTTTACTAACGGAATGAGATATTTTCACCAAACTCGATACATACACTACCAGTCAAAAGTTTGAGAACGGAAAGATTCTTTAATGTTTTTAAAGAAGTCTCTTCTGCTCACCAAGGCTGCATTTATGTTATTAAAAGTAAAAAAAAAAGCTGTAATATTGTGAAATATTATTAAAATATAAAATAACTGTTTTCTATTTGAATACATTTTCAAATGTAATTTATTCCAGTGATGCAAAGCTGAATTTTGAGCATCACTACTCCAGTCTTCAGTGTCACATGATCCTTCAGAAATTCTAATATGATGATTTGCTGCTCAAGAAACAGCAAGGATGCATTAAATTGACCAAGTGACAGTATAGACATTTATAATGTTGCAAAAGCTTTATATTTCAGATAAATGCTGTTCTATTGAACTTTCTATTCATTAAATAATCCTGAAGAAAAAATTGTACACAACGGTTTTTAACATTGATATTAATAAATGTTTCTTGAGCAGCAAATCGGCATATTAGAATGATTTCTGAAGGATCATGTGACTCTAAAGACTGGAGTAATGATGCTGAAAATTCAGCTTTGAATCACAGAAATAAATTGCATTTTAAAATATATTCAAATAGAAAAAAGTTATTTTAAATGGTAAAAAAATGTTTTTTTGCTGTATTTTGGATCAAATAAATGCAGGCTTGATGAGCAGAAGAGTCTTCTTTCAAAAACACTGAAAATAGTAATGTTTCCAAACTTTTGACCGGTAGTGTACGTGTACGGGCTTTTTGTGACGATTGGCCACTAGGTGGCACTATAACAGGAAAAAACATGAAAATGACTATAACCACCCAACCATTCATCCGAATGATTTGAAAATTGGCATGCAGTGTCTTTGTCCAAGGTATCATGAACGTCTATGAGGACATTGGCGTATCTCAAAAAAAATATAGCCGCCATCAGCCAATGAAGTTTGAGCACCTATTAGACAATGTTAACAAAGGCTGATCATAACTAAACTCGGTGGGCGTGTTTGACTCATGGCCCTAGAGGTCTGTGAGAAATTGGAAAGAAATCAAGTTTTAAGTCACACATACACATAATATGCATATCATATGTTAGATATCCTCATTCTGAACAACTTTGCCTCAAGAACCATTGCTGTCAATCAAATTGTTTGTTAAATATTCTCACTTTTGCGTATTAGTCCTAGGTTTTTTACTCAACCTCGATAAAGCCACTGCAATACAAAACTGGACTCTGGACTCTCTTGGTCAATAATTATCAAAAAAATGTTGAACTTTAATTGATAGCCCTAATACAAACTTAATGGAAGATGGACAAATACACATATAAACAAAGTCACTCTGGGTAATAGTAACAAAAGGACATCCACAAAACTCCTTTTGAGATGACAGTTTCTTATTGAAATAGCCTACAAACTGCTTCACAGACACTGACAGGTAAAAGCAGTTCATTGCTGAACAGAAAATGTCAATGCCCATCCCTGCTTTTTTTAGTCTTATTTGATTAAGAAAAAATATCACGATTTAAAAGTCACGATTTACAGGTGTATCTATCTAAACAAGCACAAATGCTTTTTTTTCTAACTGGCCTCAGTGAACTTCCTGCAACAGTTGTGCTCCACCTCCAATCAGAGAGTTATCAGAGAGCAGAACATAAAGCAACAGACCTGATTATATGAATCTGGTTGAACAGTCAAATCAAATTTACTAATCATTGTATATCCAATTAAAATGGGCAACAAATTTGATTGTGAAACTTCATTAATTAGCTTTTTTTATTAATTAAATGAGAGTTTTATTTGGGTACGCATGAAACAAAGACGTGCAAATACAGCTGATGTGTTTCCAGTAGTACATAAAAGAGCGCTATGCTTTTTACATTTGAATTTCAAAGCCACTTTTGATGACATTCATTCTTTTTGTACCTAGTACAATATTTCAATGAGTGGCAAACTTTTACCCTGCACTCTCTGAATCTTGTGTTCCCTCTCTCTTTTAATGGCATCAACTGGCAACTTCAAGGTTACAGGAAGAGAACTTTGTCTTAAATATGAGGCGTCTGTCATACATATTTAATATGGAGTATATGACTGAAATTGGGTTTTAAGGTGCACTGTAAATAATGAAGGCAGTAGAGGTGGAAAAACATGTGAGAGCGACTGTGAAACAAGGCTGTGCAGTCATGCTACACTGTATTGATCATCTCTACCCATGCTTACTGTAAATATCTCAAATCAATGCTACAGCTCTTAACAAACTACTTTATTATTTGCACTTCAAGGGCTATAACTATTAACAAAAGACTAACAACAATAAAAACCCTATGTTGTGGGAATAAAGAATGTTCAACGCTGGATTGTGACCCAGATATCTGAAACCTCACCTGTCTGTCACTCTCAGATTCTTTGATTCAACATCACTCGAAACAAGACAGATCATACGCTCAGCTGTCAGTGAACAGGCAAAAGATTCTTGTCATGGAGGGGTTTTGTTTTCACTAAAATTGCTCAGTGTCAATGGTATTTCCAAGCTCTCTTTGTCCATTTACAATGCACAAGAAAACAGAAATAAATGGCCAATTACAAGCCTAATTATTTTTCAACCACTTAACTTGATGCTAAATGGGCATATGTAAATAAACATAAGCAAGGTATTGTCATCTTAAACATGAAATTTAAATTTCAGAGCCAATAGTGACACCAAATAATTTTTTCAAATAATAACCTCTTTCTGTTGTTTGCCAAAATAAATTCCAAGCTTGAGTAATGGTACGACATCTTTTTGTGAGGAACAAACAAAAATGTAAGACGCTATCCATTGATAATTTTCCCTCATTAAACCCTTTAATAGCTGTAACCGAATCAGTTCAGAGTTGTGCTTTTATTTATTGTCTTTATGAACTGTTGTTCTGTGAAAAAGAATTCTTACTTTTCTCTCAGAATTGTGAGATATAAACTCGCAAATAAAAAAGGTAATTGCGATTTTCATCACAAAATTGTGAGTTTATATCTCACAATGATGAGAACAAAAAGTCAAAATTGTTTGATAAAAAGTCATAATTAGCGTTTTTTTTTATTCTGTGGGGGAAACATGCTTCCATAGGACAGATGTGAGAGTGAGATATTTTCATATTTGGGTGGACTATCACTTTTTACGGAAGTCCAGGTAAAGATTTTCAGGCATATCAAACATTGTTTGTTGGTTTGTTTAAGGCAAAGAAATGTCGTATTGTTTTCTGGATAACAGCAAATGACTTTTTTAGTGATTGTGTGGTTCCTAACCTTGGCTCCAGTTAGGATCCAGCTTCACAGATGGTGATCTGGGTATGCTGTCACTAGTGTAGGAGATGGTCAAAGGAGTCCTGGCATCCTCTGAGTGGCCTTCGACCTCCATTTCCTGCTCCACTTTCCTACTTCCCAGCAGATCCTCTAAAGTGCTAGATCGGACCTTATTGGCCCTCTTCCTCTCCCTGTCGACCTGGGGGGGCCTGATCATAGTCCATTGCCCTTCGTCTGGTGTGCCAGTGGCATGATGGATCTTCATGGGAATGCCAGAGGATGTAAGAAACAGTCCATCGCTGTTGGCAAACTTTTGAGAGACAAAAGGTTTTGATAAGTGTGGTCTGGAACCAAACACCCTCATAATGTTCCTGTACTCCGTCTCATCCTGAAGAAGTTCTGTCAGAATGCAGAGAGGTGACTTGCTAGCACCCGAAATAGGCTTGCCAATCCGCTTCAGATGACCCCGCACATGATTGGAGAGGCCGGTCTTAGTGTCAAACCAGCCCAGGCACAGGGGACAGGTGTGCTCGGTTTTAGACTCTGGCTTATCTGCCATGATGAAAGCACATAATTACTTTAAATTAATAAGTTACATGTAAAAATGTTTGTACACATACATAAATATAGGTTATGCATGTGTGATTTTAGTTTGAGAGCATTATCTAAAATCACAATGACTTGAACAAGGAAAGGTGAACAATAATCACCTTTTCTGATTCTGCGATTCACTGAGGGAATTTTTCTGCGTATGCGAGGCTGGCGGTCCTGAGATGCCACTTGCTCAGGTGACACCACGTGACGAGCATCATAACTCAGCCCAACCCTATGTAAGTGTCCTCTCACATGGTTAGACAAGCCCACCCCAGACTCAAACACTGCAGGACAGTAGGGGCAGCACTTCCTGCCCACCAAAGACAACGGGTTGACAATATACTCTGCATAAGGATCGCTTTGCTGATAAACAACATGATCAGGGTTATCCTCACTTATTATACTCTCGATACACTCCTCCTTCACAATAAATGTACAAATATCATCACTGTCCTCCACTCTGCTATTGTCTGGATTAGTATGATTGGCATAGTCAGGAATGTTGTTGTGGAGAGGGATGAAATAATCACTGGGGCTACTGCTATAAAATTGATCTTGAGACTCTTTGGTGCAGTCGCTAAAATCCTGAGCACCTTCATTGTCATCTCCCTCTTGTGGTGTACTAAAGTCCCATTGTGGAGACTCAGGCTCACATTTTGGAAGACGCACATGAGGAATATTGGCATGGGTGTTGCGATAAGGGATTGACATTTTTCTTTTCGACGGTATTTTGTGCCGCAGCGCTAAAGTACTGCCAGTTGAAGGATCTTTGGGACGGCTCTCAGTGCCAGGGTTCAGACAGGCTGCTTTACTCACGATCTCTGTTTTCGTTGTAAGATGTACGTCAAAGCTGGAAAGATATTTTGTCCTCTTTTCAGAGACAGCGCTTTCATATTCTTGATTGTCTTCTTCGACATACGGGAGACCTGTTGTCACGTCTATTTTCTCTGTAGGCAGAGGGGATAATTTGCTTGGCTTGTCACTTCTCAGTGAGAATGGTGACAGCTTGTTTGCTGGGCTGCCAGGGCTCCATTTGATCAGCGAGGAGCTGAAACCGTCACAGGCTTTTTGTGTTTCTTTGCTTCTCACATTAAGGTCAGCTGAGCCATTGGGCCTAAAGGGCAGCTCACCTCTGTCCCTACCAGACTCTGTGCTTTGAATCTTTGGCATCAGTAAAGATGAGTCCTTGGTTTTAGGTTGGTCAAACAAAGCTTTTATGTGATCATCCATATTGTGGTGTGGCTGAGGTTCATAACTCTCATAATATGGCTGCCCGTGGATAAGCTCCACATGCTTTCTGAGACTATATCTATTCGTAGTTCTAAATGTGCAATTTTGACATACAAAAGAGTTGTCAGTCTTGCCACATGTGTTGTGGTGAGCTGTACACTCATGTGCCTCCATTTCAGTCGTAGTCATGTGATCACATTCCTCACAGCTATAAGACAACTTCTCTTTCTCATTAATTTTGCCATGATGGACAAAAGTTTTGGGGCATTTCGTTCCAAAGACACACTGGGGACATTGAAGGCAAGCCCTTCTTCCCTCGACATCTATCTTACCGAAACCTTTAATCTCTTCCATCAGCCTCTCCCTCCGCACCTGGTGGATTATAATGTGCTTTTGCAGAGAGGTTAGGTCTCGGAAAGAACGCCCACACTCTCTACATATAAAGGGTCGGGGAACGTGTTCTTGTCTCACCTCTTTATTCCTATCTAAATGATACATCATATGCCTATGCAAATGCCTCTTCTCCTTGAAATTATTGTTGCACTTTGAACACGGGAAGAAGGACAGCTCTTCGCCTGTTTTTGTCTCTGTCTTTAACCGTGCTGATTTTTCACCCATGTAGGTGTTTGTTTCTATGTCGCTGCCGCCTTCATCACATCTCTCTTCCTTCTCGCTTGAAATTAGCTCCTTCATGGCAGCTGACTTGTCGCAGAATTTCTCCAGGCGCAAGCCGGCATATGCTTTCAAACTTTCCGGCTCGTTCCTGAAGGCATGTTCTTTGTTAATGGACGACTCAAAATCGGAGTCTTCGTCAGATAGGGAATTCTGGGATGCGTAATCAAAGCCATCATAAACATGTCCTCCAGTATCAGCCCTCTCTATGGCACGATTTTTACGCATCCTCCGTCTTTGGTTGGCAGGTGGAGCTCCATCAATCTCCACCTTTGTTCTTACCCCATCACCTGCTACACTGCTTTTCAACAGTATCCGCATGAACTTCTCCTGCAGGCCCCAAGTTATACCATCACAGTCATCAGAAGAACTCTCTGACAACTCAGAATCAAAGTCCCATAAGCACCCTGCTTTGATTCCCTTTCTAGCCAACAGTCGGCTGATTGGCCTGTTATCCAAGCCTTCCCCCACCAGCACATCTAGGGGGGCCTCACTGTCACTGTTGTTTGATTCAGATGATGCCCGTGCGGGCTGCACTTTTAGGGCGCACCCTTCTGCTTTCTGCCGGGTGTCTGATTGAAGCTCACTGGGAGGTGGTAACACCTCAGGGCTAGTGTCTGTCCCAGGCAGAGGGGACATGTCTTTGTTGTGGACGCAGGACTCCTCTGAGGTACAGTGTGAAGCAGCTCCATTAACAAGTGCTCCTGAAGGCAATGAGTCGTTTGTGCTGGGGGCAGCAGGGATGCTACCACAGACAAATGGGTTCGGCTGGACTCCATTTAAAGGGTTTTGGTGACTGTCCAAGGGCAGGGGCTCTGGTGGATCCAAGTTGTTATTGTTGTTGTTGGGAGAAGATGTGCTTGTCAACTCTTGAGCGTCATAGGAAGATTCTACCTCTTTGTCTTCCTCTGTGCTCTCTTTTACTGCCGCCATAACGGAGACAACACGATCTGTGAAAGAAAGACAAGTGATCAGTTTCAAATCAGCATCTCCATATAACTAAGGGTCAATGACATGGTGGACTGTGTAATAAAGAAAAGGGGGAAAAAGTTTTTAGAAAAGTACTATTTGTATTCATGTTGGTTTCATGTGGTTTTTAAAAATAATAATGTAAAATAATGAATGAATGAATGAGGCATTTATATAGCGCTTTCATATGTACTACTGTACACCCAAAGCGCTTTTAATGTAAAAAAGTAATAATGTATTCAAGACGAAGGTCCTCTCTACGATATAATTTACTGTTGCATCTTTTTTTCCTGCATATTTCTGTATGTTGTTTGGAGCACATGATCTTGTAGGCTGCACCACATAACATTTGCTGCTCAAAATTATTTCAAATATTAATAAGCAGCAGTTAGGCAGTTCTGTTAAACATATTATAATACATTATGATATAAGGACAGCAGGGCCGGACTGGGACAAAATTTCAGGCCGGGAAATGTCACACCCATCCAGGCCATCCCATACACCCACAACAAATTTTGGAACCATATTTTTTGTATGGTCATCATTACATGAAAAAGGTTTAAATCCCTAAAAATAATTAAAGTTCTCTCTTGAACTGCACCTTCACTTCCCTTTTCCTTTTCATTATCCTCATTTTCCCTGATATCTCTCTGTCTCGACTCTCTCCCTTGTGTGTTTACTTTTTTTGCTACTTTTCTTGTACCTGTCACCACTTCTTCAGCAGGTCTACCGGAACAGAACTGTCTCAACGTTGTTGCAAAAAAAAAAAAACACATATACATTTTAATTTGTTTGCACAGAATCTAAATTTATTTTAGGTAAATTTAAAGCATCACATTAGGAAAATGTTGTTTTATCTTAAATATCCAATATTTAACAAAACTATTTCATGCAAATATATTAAAATAACATCTAAATTGCTTAATTAGTACAATAATAAATACATCATGACTTATATAATAATATAACTACATATAATATCTTCATAGCAAAATCATAATAACTTTACAATAGATGATGATGATGTCATTTAGCATAGTTTTTTGAATGATGATAGTAATTGGGTGCTACTGCTAAAATTTTCTAGCAGTTTAATACTTAGCTATGTTAAAGAAGACAAAACCACAGTAGCTTTTTACCTGTGAAACTGACCTGCCTTTGGAGCCCTGAAGAGGTCAGTAATTTTGATATATTTCGCTCCTTCTTCTTTGAGAGCTTTCCCCTCAATGCTCTGGCCGCTTCCCCGAGTCCGTTGCACTGATTATTACTCGAAACGGTTTGGCGGACACGCAGAGTTCACGCGAGCTGAATCGTAGCGTTGCCAGTCAAGACTAACCGTTTCATGATGTATTATAGATTTATTTTCGAATGCTGAACTCGGGAATTACACTTTAGTGCATTGGGGCAATTAAAAATAATTAAAAAGGCAATAATATTATAATTACATTTATTTATTAAAAAAAGAAAGAAAGAGGGCAGCGGGCCAAATCAGTTGCCAGGCCACCAGGAATTCACCCGGTGCTCCCGATTGGCCAGTCCGGGCCTGAAGGACAGTTATTTCAATGATTTTTAATTAGGGATGTATGATATATTGGCCCACATATCGGTTTCGGCCGATACATTCCTTTTTAATGTTATCGGCCCGATAAGAAAATTTGGCCGATATATTAAAGCCGATAAATAATTGACTATTTCCTTCAGCTGAGACACTTCAGATGCGCACTGTTCGCCATGATGGTTTTGAATAGCTTGAAATATAATTGAAATCACTTCAAAACAGGAAAATAGAGTTAAGTGCAACGTGCAGCACAAGTCTGTCATATAGGCTACATCAAATTATAATGAGAACATTATAATTGAGCTTGGGACATGGCTTTTACTGTTGAGACTTTTGTTTTTGTATTTCAGACTCTCAAAAATTATATTAAAAATTTGGATTAAGATTTATCGGCCAATATATCGGTTATCGGCTTTCAAATATAAATAATTATCGGTATCGGCCAAAATTTTCATATCGGTGCATCTCTATTTTTAATTCAGACATTAAAAACAATCATCATAAAATAGTTAATTTGTGTATTAATTTACGTATTCATGTATTAAAGAACTATACAGGGAGCATCAAAGAATTTAGAGCTCTCTAAAATGTACTAATAGTGGCCTAAAGAAGATGGCCGCCTTTTTTTTTGCCACAATATGATTCCCAAACACCTACTGTCACCGCTTCTTTTCACAACACACCCCAATGTTAGCCCTGGAAGTCCTGGTGAGGAAGCTTAATTATGTGAATGCACCTCTGGGATCTAACCTTCCTGTTTCTCCCACCAAAGTTCTCAGCCGCCTGCTAAAATTGACCAATTTCCATGGGAACAAAGCACACCCCCAATAAGATCATATTATTCTGTCTTATCACTCTCTGATGGTGCCAAAGCACATCCCAGCACGAGACTGTTGTTGCTTCAAACCTGACAAATTGGCATACTGCACAAACATACACAGAGAGACAGACACACACACACACTCAGGTAGAAACGCTCCCGCTCATGACTAGCCAGAGAAATATACCTCAGGTGTCATCAGCCGATCTAATTATATTTGATGGTTTTCAACAGCTCGACACCAGCAAACCTGTGGGACAACAGGACTGTGTTTAAAGGGTGTGTTAAAGGGGCCCAGGCTTGCTGTTGTCCTGCTAGGCCACAGTGTATGCTCTGAGGATTTGACATTCAGCACTATCTGCTCTCAACAGGAAGCCGCGTTGCTAACGAAGTGTTAAATTCAGTGTTAATGAGTGGCTTCACTGTTACCACCTCCTAGGTAAACCTTCCGAGCTCCATATTCTCTCCATCTGTTGGGGTGTGAGGGGCTTTCGGAGGGAGAACAGACGCTCTGCATTTAAAAACGAACTTCACTGCAAACCCCTAAACAGCAGGGTGGCAAAGCCTCAGAATATGATTTTAGCTTTAAATGTACAGGCCTCATTAGCTTCCAGTTTCCACACTGATCTGTTCCATACATAACAAACAGGGTTCAACTGCAATGCGTCTTTTAAAAATTCATTTGCTTCTATTTACTTCATTTAGTCAATGTTAAAAGGCTGCCTTTGCCTTGCTGGAAGCTATTTACAAGGATTATGAGCTTAAATACATTTACGCTCGGCGCGGAGATCAATCTGAAGCGATTAGCTCTTTTTCTCAATCTAGCTCTAACTCTCTTTCTTCCCTCCTTGAAATATGCTCAGTAATGAACATGTTTGAATTCACAAACAACAATGAATCAGAGGAGGTCCCACTGTGATCAGTCTAAATTGACTGCACAAGTAAAAGAGCACTTAACACTTACACGACACACATATGTCATGTGCTCTCTCTCTCTCTCTTTCTCTCAGCCCCTATTCTTTCCATCAGCACTTGTTCCAACACTCAAGTTGCACCTCATCTTGAGGTTACTGCTGAAAAAATAAGAGGTGATAATTGCATATTATCATTACACATTATTCTAGAACCCCAGAAGGTAAACTTTTCTTGGATATTTATTAATCATAGGAGAATTCAAACTTGCTATGTTCCACTTTGGTGTCTTTAACTTTTTTCCACCTACTAGACTCGGTAAAAAAAGGCCAAAAGTTGGAAGTGTATGTTCCAAGAATACAATTATATGGTGTACTGCAAATGCAGAGAAACATAAAGTGTGTTCTGTAAATATGAGACACATTCACAGAACTCAAATGAATCTCTATTAAAAAAACTTCCTTAACTACTATGTACTAACATTTAAATTAATCATTTGATATAACGCACTTATTGTGTACATACATATTTTTACATTGTACTTACATTTTAAAAAAATGACCTGCATGTAATTACATCTGTAATTAATTTCTGTAGTTACATTTATAATTACACTGTTGACACTTCCCTTACACCTAACCCTACCCTTAAACTTACCCATACCACCACACCTGTCGCTAACTTTACCCGTATCCCACCTCAATATCAGCAAAAGCGTTTTGCAATACAATATGAACACTAAGTAAATTGTACTTATTTTTTGATGTAAGTACATAGTAGTTAAGGCCACCTAATATAAAGTGGGACCACAACTTCTTAAAGAAGGGTGAAGACACGGACCTATATTGCATTTTCCTTCTGTATCTTTTTTTCCCTAATGCATGCAAGCTACGAGACAGGAACTGATTACCCAAACACTTGTGTGAAACAAGCTGTGAAACCTCTCATAGTTCCTTAAGACTCTTCTCCTAAAAGAAAGGACTACAACAAAAGTCAGACAGACCAGGTGGGAGAAGTCATTCAGAGCAGTTAACTGTCTATGTGAATCGGCAACATGCCCAACTCCATTTCACTTTATCCATTACTCTCTCTCTTTCTCTCTTTCTTTTACCTGTCCTTCTTTTCCCCATCCTCTCTTTCTCTATCACAGGAAAAAAAAACACATCTAATCAAAGAAGGGAGGCCATGGCCCCTCAAGTACAGAGCAGAGAATCTTCCGCGGTTAATGGGAGTTATTGATTTGTTTGACACACTGTGAATTTATGAAGCCGCCTCTCAAGTGTGAGAGACTAACAAAGCACAGCTGTGAGCAAACAAACAGGTAGCTATTCAACCTGACACCTCACAGAGACTGAGGAGAGCCTGTCTTTCTCTTATTCTCTTGCCATGTTGAGGAAAAGCATTGAGTTCAACTCAAACAGTCTCCTTAACACACAGAGCAGCAGTGACAGGAGGAAACTTTTGCTGGGTTTTATAGCACATGCTACAAGCTGACGGGACAAGATATGTTTTGGGATTTTTTTTTTTTTTTGCCAAGGGAACGCTCATACATTCAGGAATGTCGTATTATATTTTCATTAATATTAAAATAAATTATTTGTAAAATGAGTTCAGAGGTTTCTATTTAATCACACCATACATATACATGCACGTCGCTGTACTGTCTGAGCTATAGGAAAGCAAATATACGTTGGATAGCTGTCATATGTTGCTTTCACACCGGGTAGTTCTAGGAACTTATAGTTCTGGTTTCCCGAGTGGTTCCCCGAGAACTAAAAGTTCCCCTACGGCCATTTTCCTGGTTGCATTCGCTCCGCCAGTAGGAACTCTGAAGTGAAGTAAGCAGCGCTTGTTGTTGTGACTTTTATTTTGACAGTGTGACAGACCTTTATTTTGACGGTGCTGAAACGGCAGAGCCCGAGCATGGCAAAATTTCAACATAAAATAACAATAAATAAATTTGCTACTTATCAGATTGTGTTTAATTAATGTCTAAACCTACCACTACCCTGAACCTACCCTTACAATAATGCAAATACAGTAATTAAATAACGCAATATTGATGTGCGCATACCCAGTGACCGTAGCTGTATCCCTTTAGTCTTACCGCTCTAACATTTTACTTTTTTTTTTCTCCTTTCATTTTTTTTTCTCCTTTGTCTTAGCTCACTTATTGTTTGGTATGGTGTGTATAATGTGATGTGACATTTGAATGTAATCTCAGTCTTTGTTTGTAAATCTTTTAGTTATGACTGCCTTTCTGTTATTGTTCAACAAGGTTATGAATAAAAAAATTATCCGTCTTCATTAGTTTACGATCTGTATCCTGTCCAATACATTATTAGATTGAACTGTTATACAAAGAAAGTAGACAGAATATGAAATAGTATTAGCGTTTGCCGTGTGGTTAAAGTCCAATGTCGCTACTGAGCAGAAATACATAATCATGTTTTGCTTGGTCCAATCAAAGTTGTGTGGGATTTTCTCTTTAGGTTGAGCGGTCCATCTATCACTGTTTTCCGTGTTCATAGAGTTCGTTTCCGAGTAAATATATAGGCTATAATCTGTGTGTGTAGACAGCTTTTTTTTTTTTTTTAAATGGTGGGTGCTGATTTTTCGCGTGCATTCGGCAAATCAGCGTACACTTACGTAGTTCCTATTGTGCTTGGTTAGACCCTACTCTGAAGTAGGAGCTAAATTAAGAGTTCCTAGAGCAAAAATCGTTTCTAGTTCCTGCAGTGCGAACATACCAAAGTCCGAGTACTTCCACCAATAGCTCTAGGAACTATGAAAAGGTTCCTCCGGCACACAATACAGGTAACTAAACTACAACCCTTGAAAATGTATTTGTTTGTTTTTTTCTCCCCTCTTTCCCCATCGTTTGGAAAAGAAACTAAGATGCGCAGAGAGTGGCAAGAATCCAATTTCTTTTGAACGCTGTGTGGAAATTGAGGGCTCAGCAATAAATCTGCTTCAATACACAATCTCCACAGAGTGCAGGGACAGCTACCTTAGCGATCGCTCCCTCTGTGTCTAACAAACCGCTGCTTAACCAGGAGCCAAGGCTGCCAACTCTAAGGTATTGGTCACCACAGCACTGCAAAAGTTGCATTTTCCAGGGGTTGCCATTCATAGCCAAGGTGATGCAACGTTGCAACAAATTTGGCTCTGGATTTCAAAACAAAAGAACATATCCTTCCTCAACCCAAATTAAAAGAGCGCCAACACGTACTCAAAGACTCTGTCACGTGTCTCTCCTCAGTACTCTTTCCTAAAATAGAGCAAGTGAAATAGCGTCTCCTCCTGATAGTAGATTTAGGATCGGGGAAAGTGGAAAGGGGGGTCACTGGGCATGATAAAAGGGGACAGGGAGTGAGTGACAGTTGGGTTAAGACAGAAGTCATGTTCAATAGCAGGTAAGGAACATCAAAAGCGAGTTCACAGGAAACCTATGCAACCTTATCTAGAAGGAGGATTTTCTGTTGTGTGAAGTAGATTAGTGGTGCCAGAGCTGCTGACATGGCCTCGTTTGCTGCCCTGTAGTGTTAGCAGAGGATTAAACCATATAAACTTTGAAGCCTTAAACAATACCTTTCAAAATTAGACGGATTAAGGGAGGGATGTCTGATGGGGATTTCCCGTGGCTTTGTCAGTTTAAATCTTCCCTTTTTTAAAAAGGGAGCAAGAGAGCAGGAAAAAAGCTGAGCAGGTCTGAGGTTTCAGTTTTAATAAGGGCGCTCTTATCATGAGCTGGGCAGTGGGTGCGAAGTAGCGCAGGTTGACAGGCCTTTAAACCAGTAGCCTCTCACACATTAAAGAATGATGCAAAGAGTTTGTCACGTAAAGAAGGGGGCGAAAGTTTTCTGGCAGTTGCATCATTCTGGTACTTTTACCATTCATCACATCTCTTGATGAAAAATAAACATTGATTGCGCGCGTTATCCTGTGTAAAATATGAAAGCAATATTCCATGAAATACACTTCTTTATGTGAAATGTGATGATTACTGGAGATCTGATTTAAATACGGCGGGGCTGCACGGGCGTGTATCTGCCGCTGTGATCCAGGGCAGACTCACATACATCTGTCTTGCTTGAGTAGTGTGAAAGAAAAAAGCTAACTTTGTCACTGCCGCTTTGCTGAAGACACGTGACCAATCAGATGAAAGCATGTCAATGTCAACGCTTGTCTACATGCTGAGGACGGGATCAGGTCTAAGCGAGCAGACATCAATATGCTTAAATTTGGAGAAATGTCAAGCGCCGCGGGTTTCAGGATGAAACAATTTTTATTACCTTTTCTTAAAACGTAATGTGCCGTGCAAGCTATAAGACATGAGCAACATAATAAAAGTGGAAAAGGGCAAATAATGGCAGAGGATTCCTGTCTAAATCAGGACTAAACTGACGGATGTAAACACATTCAAACTGACTTTTGTTTAACCAAACTTAATCTAAAATAACATTCTGCTAATGAAAAAACAACCCATTCTTAACCGCATAAAGCAAAGCTTGCACTTTGTGGTCCATCTCCCCTTGAACAGGCTCCCTTAGGATATTAAAAAATCATCACATTTTTATCAGTCCCTGCTGCTTGTCAATGGCATCTATTAAAGCTGAATGAGGGGGCGGAGCTGCATCCAGACTGGTCATTAACACCAGAGCCCCACTCAATCAGAGCAACTCCCAAACATATCAAAGAGGAGGCTGCATGCATGCAGAAGGAGAGGTAGGGGGTGTGCTTGGTAGCCTGAGAGAGAGCCCCATGGAGAGATGTAAATAACCTCCCGAGAGACTCCCGGCGGGCTGTAAAGAAGATGCTAGCTGGGAGACGACGGGAAGCTAATGAGTATAACAGTAAATGTATACAAAAGACAGAAGGAGAGGCCCTCCTTCTTTATTCCAATGAATGTGCTCTTATCAATATCAGAAGCCACTTGGTCCACCTTGGTGCACCGTCTGGTTGTACTCAAAGTCAAAATGCAGCTAACCAAACCAAAAACAAACCAAAAAAAAAAAAAAAACAGCATTTGATAAGCAAGAGATAAGACAATTCTAAATTGAGCAAAAATTCTACTGAGCTATGCAAACAAGCATGGTGTAAACATATGCATTTCGGAACAATATAAACATATACCAATTCTGAATTGATTTTTAAAAGCATCAAAAAAATAGATTTTAAAGCATCAAGTTATTATTTTTTATGGAATCTTTTTGCAAGTGGGACTCAGCATAACAGCCGAGCAAAATATAACTGTGGTTCCCTTTAGCCACACAAAAGTGTAAAGTAAGGATCATATTTACTTAAATTCAATAAAATTAAGTATCCAATCAATCAATGAATAATAATAAATAAATAATATTTAAGCCACTAGCTGGCTGTATCAGTATTTGCTACTGGTCACTACCCCTGATGACCAACAGATGGCTCTGGCAACTTAAATATCTATATAAAAACAGAGACATACAAGAAAAAAGAAAAAAAGTAAGAGAAATTGTTGAAAAATACTTTTAAAAATAAATATTTAAAAAAAGTTTGTGTGAATGTGTTTGTGGACAAAAGTAAAAGACTTTTTCTTTCAAGCACGACTTTTTATTTATATACAATAGGTATTCTGCTTCTACGGCCATACTCAAAATTTGATTGTAAAAATTATGTTTTAGAACCTGCTTGTGATCAACACATCAATTAATGACTGCAAAGGTAAAAAATTCGCACACTCTCATCTAGTCTCTTAATACCACATATAATTCAGTGATCTCTTCCTGACAGAAATGCTCTATAATCACACATCACCCTGCAACCTCTTTTCAAAGCTCTAAAATATCACATCCAACTCCAGGAATAATTGGAAAATTTAATGAGATTGGTGAACCACAACCTTGAAGGATTTCGCAAGAAAAAGGTTTTGGGGGCTTGACAGTTAATTCTCAGGCAAACTTTTGCCTTTACCCTTTCAATCAATAGAAACAGTGGATTTAATTTTGGTTAATTGGTGCTCAGTAAGAGACACCCTTCAGCGTCGATAGAACATTCTTACGGCCTTGGACCTATTGATTCTGGAATCTCTTGTAGGCGCTTACAAACACGTCTGTTCCGATGGATTGTGTTCCTCTACGGTAATTTTTTTAATACGAGAACCTGCGATAACTTGATAATAATGGGTTCAATTGACCTCATGTATCATGCAGTACAAAAAAAAAACAAGTAACACTGTCATTTTCCAGCTGTTAAGACTAAATATAAGCACTGTCATATTGTTACCAACATTTCATACGGATACAACTATGATTATTTAAAACAGAGTATGAATGGCAGAGCAGTAACTGAATCTTCAGAGAGATGCATTCATATGTTTAACCGTAACCAAGCTTAGCACCCCACAGAGCATTAGTGATCAAATCCTGGCCCCTAGTGGTGAAGTCATCAGTGTGAGATCTGGAGTCTGAGGCAGCTGCAGTCTGTAGCATTTGGTGAGCTGAAAGATTTTACGTGTTTATGTAACTTCCCTCATAATGTCTTTAATAGGAAGAAGTGTTCTCATTTGCTTATCCAGGGTGTGGATTACTTGACTGCCGGGACACCCATGCCATATCTGTTTTAAAGTTGTGAGAATTGCGCTAAGAGAGAGGCAAGCTCTCAACTTGGAACGGGACTAACCGGTGACAATCACATCTGTCAAATAATTTTGGCACACATCCCAAGACAAACTTCAGAGACAAAGATATCTTTTGAATGCAGAACGCAGACAGGTTAACATTTTTCGCACTATCATCTCGATTCTGTTGGATCATTGTCCAATTACACAAAATTATTTTGGCAGTTTTGCTCACACAACATTATACCCAGATTCCCCTTTTTTGGCCTTTTTCTGGAGGGCTGCTAGAGGAAGATGAAGGTTGCCAGGTTTCCAGGCTGACGGGAAGTATGCCTCTGACAAGCGTAACTGACAGCTCTGATTTAATTTGACTGGTGATCACACCCAGCTATAGTATCAGAGCAGTTCACACATCTGTGCCTCAGCTCAAGGTGTTGAGACATGCCACCAAATATCTGGAACATTACACACACCCCTGGTGCTGTGTACAGACAGCCAGAGCGCTGTCACTCCAGCTTTCCAGCAACATTAGCGAAGACACAAATCTTACATTCGCTGTTTCCTTCCTAATTCTGTCAGTATTTCATCTCTTTTTTTTTTTTAAATGAAATTTCTACACGCTTTATAAAAACATTCATCATTGCAATTAACTTTAATACTGAGGGAAAACGAAAATACGATAAATGATTCTTTAAATAAATAAATATCACTTACACTGTGTTGAAAACTCTGCAACACTTTTGGTGTTCCCGGTCAAAAATGACTGGCCTACATAAAATAACTTATAAATCTCTTGTTATGCTACATTATCACCAAATATTGGTTTCAATCCTTTTTGTCAACTTGTTTTCTTTCAATTAGGACAGGTTTTGTGTTTATTTTTTAAACTGATTGATCGTGGTCCTCATTGAACTGAGGTGCATAAGCTAACCTTTTTTGTAGGCCAGTCATTTGTAACACCACAAGTGTAACAAGTTGGGAAAAATATCCCCCCCAAATATATATATATATATATATATATATATATATATATATATATATATATATATATATATATATATATATATATATATATATATATACACCCACCTAAAGGATTATTAGGAACACCATACTAATACTGTGTTTGACCCCCTTTCGCCTTCAGAACTGCCTTAATTCTACGTGGCATTGATTCAACAAGGTGCTGAAAGCATTCTTTAGAAATGTTGGCCCATATTGATAGGATAGCATCTTGCAGTTGATGGAGATTTGTGGGATGCACATCCAGGGCACGAAGCTCCCGTTCCACCACATCCCAAAGATGCTCTATTGGGTTGAGATCTGGTGACTGTGGGGGCCATTTTAGTACAGTGAACTCATTGTCATGTTCAAGAAACCAATTTGAAATGATTCGAGCTTTGTGACATGGTGCATTATCCTGCTGGAAGTAGCCATCAGAGGATGGGTACATGGTGGTCATAAAGGGATGGACATGGTCAGAAACAATGCTCAGGTAGGCCGTGGCATTTAAACGATGCCCAATTGGCACTAAGGGGCCTAAAGTGTGCCAAGAAAACATCCCCCACACCATTACACCACCACCACCAGCCTGCACAGTGGTAACAAGGCATGATGGATCCATGTTCTCATTCTGTTTAAGCCAAATTCTGACTCTACCATCTGAATGTCTCAACAGAAATCGAGACTCATCAGACCAGGCAACATTTTTCCAGTCTTCAACTGTCCAATTTTGGTGAGCTCGTGCAAATTGTAGCCTCTTTTTCTTATTTGTATTGGAGATGAGTGGTACCCGGTGGGGTCTTCTACTGTTGTAGCCCATCCACCTCAAGGTTGTGCGTGTTGTGGCTTCACAAATGCTTTGCTGCATACCTCGGTTGTAACGAGTGGTTATTTCAGTCAAAGTTGATCTTCTATCAGCTTGAATCAGTCGGCCCATTCTCCTCTGACCTCTAGCATCAACAAGGCATTTTCGCCCACAGGACTGCCGCATACTGGATGTTTTTCCCTTTTCACACCATTCTTTGTAAACTCTAGAAATGGTTGTGCGTGAAAATCCCAGTAACTGAGCAGATTGTGAAATACTCAGACCGGCCCATCTGGCACCAACAACCATGCCACGCTCAAAATTGCTTAAATCACCTTTCTTTCCCATTCTGACATTCAGTTTGGAGTTCAGGAGATTGTCTTGACCCGGACCACACCCCTAAAGGCATTGAAGCAACTGCCATGTGATTGGTTGATTAGATAATTGCATTAATGAGAAATTGAACAGGTGTTCCTAATAATCCTTTAGGTGAGTGTATATATATATATAAAGGGAAGTAGTTATACCCTGTGTGGGGTATAAGTCAGAAAGTTTTAGTATTTCGGGAAAAAGAAAATCCTCCCCGGGTCAAAATGACCCGAGCACAACATAAGGGATCCCAGTCTACCAGTCTTTTCCAAAACATTGTCACTCCAGTCTTAAATGTCACATGATCCTTTAGAAATCATTCTAATATGCTGATTTGCTGCTCAAGAAACATTTTTTATTATGATCACAGTTATAAACAGTTGTGCTGCTTAATATTTTTGCAGAAACTACATTTTTTAGGATTCTCTGATGAATAGAAAGTTAAAAAGAACAGTATTTATTTGAAATGGATTTTTCATTCATTTAAAAATATATATATATATATCTTACTGACCCTCAAATGACAGCAGTGTCTATCTATCTATCTATCTATCTATCTATCTATCTATCTATCTATCTATCTAATTCACACTTAGCCCCTTAATAATCAAGGTCAACATCTCATTTAAGTAATAGAGCACATTGCATTGTAATATACTAGTAGTACTAATAGTCGGGTGGCTTTAATGAGAGGTCATGCTGGAGGTTAAATGATATGGAATGAGCAGTTAATAGTCATAGCATAACATAGGATAAATAGGCCTCTCTCTCTCTCTCACTCTCTCTCTTGGCCTCTTCTACTAATAGATTTATGCAGGTCTCAATGTTCTGGCTAGATCAACAGCTTACTGAAATATCTCTCCGGCCCAGCTGCAGTAGTGCTGGCTTGCTAATTCAGGCCAGTGTACTTCCATTAAAACAGTCCCCCGTGTCTTCATTTAGAACACTGCGAACTGGGAGCCAAGCAAAAACAGGGAAGATGGGACCGATTTTTAGCATTCTGCACATTCCACAAATGCATCTCAGTGCAAATATTTGACCTTGCTGAGTGACACATAATCAATTTGTGTGAAATTAAGCATTTTGTTTACTTAGTCATGCTATGTAATCTATCTTTACAGGATTTGATTATGAATTTGTGAGCGTGCGGGTTGCAGATTGTGTGTGCCTGAGCCCTGCTCTCGGTCTTGACCTTCTTCAATTAGCTTTAGTAATCAGATTTTTTCCAAATAAAAACACTGCTGTTTACATTAAATTAAGGTGACTAGTATCAAATACCCATGGACTGAGACAGGGCTTTGTCATGAACTTAGAATGAACTGGAAGTTTTCTCAGGAAAAAAAAAGCTCTGTGGCTTTTAGGGGTATGTGCTGCACATTATATTATTACACGGTATTCTTGATATTAATTGGTCAATCTCAAGATTCAGCAGTGAAATATTTCCAAGTGATCGTCGTCTATGGCATTAATTTATAATTCATCGCTCGTCCGGGAATAGATTGCTCATTCCGACATCCACAGACTCTACAAGTAAATTAATAACAAAACTCAAATCAATATTTAAGTAGCTGTACAGTAAAACAGCTATTACTGCTTACTTATCAAAGTACAGAAAAAAAGCTTTTTTTAATTGTTGTTTAAATTATCAGGTTACAATTGGAGATGATTCTAATAGACGTGATTATGAAGGGGAAATTAAATTACCATTAAACCTGCTTAAGTCTGAGAAACTAAAACTGTAATGGTGCTTTACCCTAATGATAATACCTAAAACATTTTGTAAACACCAATAAAAAAAAGTAAATATCCTTGTTTTTCCTGGGCTGCTTTATCCAGTGTATGGTAACAACGCATCGATATCTGTATGATCATTGTGTGTGTAAAAATAGCTTCATTGTGAACATATTCTTAGATAATTAAGAATGAAAAAACAGAGTTGCAAAGAACTAATGATCCATAATACGGGTAATTAGAGCATATAAGAAAAAAAACCTAGAAAAGAAAAAAATTATGCAACTCAATACATGGGTCAGTCACACATTTGCAATAACAGTCCACAGAAACACCAACAAAGCAACAATAACACTTCAAAGCAACAAGCCAAACTGTCCTTGCTATTAAATATGTTTATACAACAGGTAGTTCCAGTCCTGATTAGGTCAAGCAGAGTTTAAAGTGTGCTGATATACTATATGCACGGCCTGGTTGCCAATCTTTACTGATTCAACATTCCATCAGTAAGAGCAGAATGTGAAGGTTGAATTATCAGATCAATAGCTGTACCTAAAATATTGCAATCCACACAACATAACGCGAGACATATCAGAGTTCTGTTGGTGCATGTTTCACTGGCTCATCTGTGACAAGGACAGCAAGCCTTTTTGGTGTATTGAGAGCCACAATATCAAGGGTAATGTCGACATACCACCATGAAGTACGAACCACATCCAACAGGAGTAACTGTCGACGCAACAGGAAGCTGTCTGAAAGTAATGTCCGGGAACTAACACGGATTGTATCCAAAAAACATAAAACCACAGCTGCCCAAATCACTGCAGAATTAAATGTGCACCTCAACACTCCTGTTTCCACCAAACTGTTCACCGAGAGCTCCACAGAGTCAATATTCAAAGTCAGGCTGCTATAGCCTGCTCCTGCCAATGCCAAACATGCCAAAACATATTGGGCTGTGGAAAATGTGGAACATGTATTGTTCTCTGATGAGTCCACCTTCACAGTCTTTCCCACATCTGTGGGGGTTACGGTGTGAAGAAGCCTTAAAGAGGTTTAACACCTGGACTGTTGCTGCCCAGAGCAAAGCACGGGGTGTATCAGTGGTGGTTTACGCTGCAATATCATGACATTACTGTCAAGGACTACCAAACCTTGTGCACCTAATGGTTCAATTATTGTACCCTGAAGGGGGTGCCATGTATCAGGATGATAATGCACCAATACACACAGCAAGACTTGTGACAGAATAATTTGATGAACATGAAAGTGCAGTAAAACATCTCCCATGACCTGCACAGTCCCCAGATCTAAATATTTTTGAGCTACTTTTGGGTATTTTGGAGGAGCAATTCAGAAAAATGTTCCTCCATCAGCAGCACATAGTGACCTGGCCACTGTTTTGCAAGAGAAATGGCTCAAAATCCCTCCTGCCACTGTGCAGGATTTGCAGTTCCCAAAGTGAACTGATGCTGTATTGGCCAAAAATAAATGCCCTACACCATACTAATAAATGTTTCTGTGTGTGCTTATATACACACACACACACACACACACACACGCATATATATATATATATATATATATATATATATATATATACAGTGGGGCAAAAAGTATTTAGTCAGCCATCAATTGTGCAAGTTCTCCCACTTAAAAAGATGAGAGAGGCCTGTAATTTTCATCATAGGTACACTTCAACTATGAGAGACAGAATGAGAAAAAAAATCCAGAAAATCACATTGTCTGATTTTTAAAGAATTTATTAGCAAATTATGGTGGAAAATAAGTATTTGGTCACCTACAAAAAAGCAAGACCAAAGAGCTGTCAAAGGACACCAGAAACAAAATTGTAGACCTGCACCAGGCTGGGAAGACTTGGTGTGAAGAAATCAACTGTGGGAGCAATTATTAGAAAATGGAAGACATACAAGACCACTGATAATCTCCCTCGATCTGGGGCTCCACGCAAGATCTCACCCCGTGGGGTCAAAATGATCACAAGAACAGTGAGCAAAAATCCCAGAACCACACGGGGAGACCTAGTGAATGACCTGCAGAGAGCTGGGACCAAAGTAACAAAGGCTACCATCAGTAACACACTACGCCGCCAGGGACACAAATCCTGCAGTGCCAGACGTGTCCCCCTGCTTAGGGCCAGTACATGTCCGGGCCCGTCTGAAGTTTGCTAGAGAGCATTGGGATGATCCAGAAGAGGATTGGGAGAATGTCATATGGTCAGATGAAACCAAAATATAACTTTTTTGGTAAAAACTCAACTTGTCGTGTTTGGAGGAAAAAGAATGCTGAGTTGCATCCAAAGAACACCATACCTACTGTGAAGCATGGGGGTGGAAACATCATGCTTTGGGGCTGTTTTTCTGCAAAGGGACCAGGACGACTGATCCGTGTAAAGGAAAGAATAAATGGGGCCATGTATCGTGAGATTTTGAGTAAAAACCTCCTTCCATCAGCAAGGGCATTGAAGATGAAACGTGGCTGGGTCTTTCTACATGACAATGATCCCAAACACACCGCCCAGGCTTCGTAAGAAGCATTTCAAGGTCCTGGAGTGGCCTAGCCAGTCTTCAGATCTCAACCCCATAGAAAATCTTTGGAGGGAGTTGAAAATCCGTGTTGCCCAGCGACAGCACCAAAACATCACTGCTCTAGAGGAGATCTGCATGGAGGAATGGGCCAAACTACCAGCAACAGTGTGTAAAAACCTTGTGGAGACTTACAGAAAACGTTTGACCTCTGTCATTGCCAACAAAGGATATATAACAAAGTATTGAGATGAACTTTTGTTATTGACCAAATACTTATTTTCCAACATAATTTGCAAATAAATTCTTTAAAAATCAGACAATGTAATTTTCTGGATTTTTTTTCTCATTCTGTCTCTCATAGTTGAAGTGTACCTATGATGAAAATTACAGGCCTCTCTCATCTTTTTAAGTGGGAGAACTTGCACAATTGGTGGCTGACTAAATACTTTTTTGCCCCACTGTATATATATATATATATATATATATATATATATATATATATATATATATATACACACATAAGGCAGCAAGTGAACATTTTGTCCTCAAAGTTGATGTGTTAGAAGCAGGAAAAATGGGCAAGCGTAAGGATTTGAGCGAGTTTTAAATTGTGAATAGTGAATTGTGGATAGATGACTGGATTAGAGCATCTCCAAAACTGTAGCTCTTGTGGGGTGTTCCCGGTCTGCAGTGATCAGTATCTATCAAAAGTGGTTCAAGAAAGGAACAGTGGTGAACTGGTGACAGGGTCATGCGTATGGGGCTGCATAGCCGCAGACCAGTCAGGGTGCTCATGCTGACCCCTGTCCACCGCCGAAAGTGCCAACAGTGGGCACATGAGCATCAGAACTGGACCACGGAGCAATGGAAGAAGGTGGCCTGGTCTGATGAATCACGTTTTCTTTTACATCACCAGCTGAATGGCCGGGTGCGTGTGCGTGGCTTACCTGGGGAACACATGGCACCAGGATGCACTATGGGAAGAAGGCAAGCCGACGGAGGCAGTGTGATTATTTGGGCAATGTTCTGCTGGGAAACCTTGGATCCTGCCATCCATGTGGATGTTACTTTGACATGTACCACCTACCTAAGCATTGTTGCAGACCAAGTACACCCTTTCATGGAAACGGCATTCCCTGGTGGTTGTGGCCTCTTTTAGCAGGATAATGCGCCCTGCCACAAAGCAAAAATGGTTCAGGAATGGTTTGAGGAGCACAACAACGAGTTTGAAGTGTTGACTTGGCCTCCAAATTCTCCAGATCTCAATCCAATCAAGCATTTGTGCTGACAAACAAGTCCCCACCTCGCAACTTACAGGATCTGCTGCTAACATCTTGGTGCCAGATACCACAGCATACCCTCGACAGGTCAGGGCTGTTCTGGCAGCAAAAGGGGGAGCAACACAATATTATGTCATAATGTTATGCCTGATCGCTGTATAATATACACTCACCTAAAGGATTATTAGGAACACCTGTTCGATTTCTCATTAATGCAATTATCTAATCAACCAATCACATGGCAGTTGCTTCAATGCATTTAGGGGTGTGGTCCTGGTCAAGACAATCTCCTGAACTCCAAACTGAATGTCAGAATGGGAAAGAAAGGTGATTTAAGCAATTTTGAGCGTGGCATGGTTGTTGGTGCCAGACGGGCCGGTCTGAGTATTTCACAATCTGCTCAGTTACTGGGATTTTCACGCACAACCATTTCTAGAGTTTACAAAGAATGGTGTGAAAAGGGAAAAACATCCAGTATGCGGCAGTCCTGTGGGCGAAAATGCCTTGTTGATGCTAGAGGTCAGAGGAGAATGGGCCGACTGATTCAAGCTGATAGAAGAGCAACTTTGACTGAAATAACCACTCGTTACAACCGAGGTATGCAGCAAAGCATTTGTGAAGCCACAACACGCACAACCTTGAGGCGGATGGGCTACAACAGCAGAAGACCCCACCGGGTACCACTCATCTCCACTACAAACAGGAAAAAGAGGCTACAATTTGCACGAGCTCACCAAAATTGGACAGTTGAAGACTGGAAAAATGTTGCCTGGTCTGATGAGTCTCGATTTCTGTTGAGACATTCAGATGGTAGAGTCAGAATTTGGCGTAAACAGAATGAGAACATGGATCCATCATGCCTTGTTACCACTGTGCAGGCTGGTGGTGGTGGTGTAATGGTGTGGGGGATGTTTTCTTGGCACACCTTAGGCCCCTTAGTGCCAATTGGGCATTGTTTAAATGCCACGGCCTACCTGAGCATTGTTTCTGACCATGTCCATCCCTTTATGACCACCATGTACCCATCCTCTGATGGCTACTTCCAGCAGGATAATGCACCATGTCACAAAGCTCGAATCATTTCAAATTGGTTTCTTGAACATGACAATGAGTTCACTGTACTAAAATGGCCCCCACAGTCACCAGATCTCAACCCAATAGAGCATCTTTGGGATGTGGTGGAACGGGAGCTTCGTGCCCTGGATGTGCATCCCACAAATGTCCATCAACTGCAAGATGCTATCCTATCAATATGGGCCAACATTTCTAAAGAATGCTTTCAGCACCTTGTTGAATCAATGCCACGTGGAATTAAGGCAATTCTGAAGGCGAAAGGGGGTCAAACACAGTATTAGTATGGTGTTCCTAATAATCCTTTAGGTGAGTGTAGTGTATGTATACACACACACTGTATAGGAATATGGAATATTCACAGGAATATTATATGCACAGGAATATTCCACTCCACAAGCAGTGCAGAGCAGAGATTGTGTCACTGTTATTGTGGAGTCCTCTTTTTCTCTCTCGCTCCATTGCTTGTTTCTATCCCTAGTTTAATTGACTTGTTACTTTTTATACTTAATTTATTTATTTGGCACTGTTTTCATTGATGGAGAAGAAATATAGAAATAAACTAGCTAATTTTTGTCTGAAGCATAAATTACTTGATATTAATTACTATTTTTTTTACTTTTTAGCATTTTTTAAATAACAATATAAAACACATTACAGTCATGCTGTTCTTTTTTCTCAAGTCTCATGGCAGTGCTGATATACAGTCCAATAGCACTCTTTGTCATGATTTTATTTAATTTATTCAGTTTATTTATAGTTTTTATTAAATAAATAATCAAAGGTGAACTTTTATATGTAGGTAGAAAGTCTCTGAGTTACAGCTGACAAGTCACATGCTTGCAAGTCTAACATTGGACTAGAGAGCAAATGAAAACACTTGAATCTTGACATGGTTGGCAAAGAGCAAGGGCAGAAAAAAAGGTTAAAGTTGGCATGAAACAGAAGTAGTTGCAGTCTTTTTCTTCCCTATTGTGACATATTCAAGTAAAACAGCTTCTTGAACAAGAAAAAAAATGTAAGCAGGTCTGAATTGATTGGATTGTTGTTGTTTTCTATTGACAGGTTGTCCCGCCCTAGCACCAGTGAAAACGAAGAGATGTTAGGTGTGTTCAACATCAGCTGCGGCTGGATGCAACTGATCGACGAGAGTTGCCCGTAGTGACACTCGCGCTGTGTTTGCATACTTTATCACAGCTGAAGTGAAATAAATGCAATATTTGTCAAATACACAGACGTTTCAGAGACGTTTTCATTCAATACTTTATGTACTGCTTAATACAGCGTCTGTTTGTATAAGAATAATGTTCAATATATAAGCCTACACTATCAATGAAGTGGGGCCTATGTGTTTTATCAGTTTTAGTTTGATAATCATGAGAATATAACATCGCGACTACATGAAAAGAGGTTTTACCGTTATAAAAAAACTGATTTGTGAGCATAAGTGGAACTTAAGGTTTTAGAATACACACGAAACACACGTGTGCACTGTCATGCGGTGAATCCGGCCAATCGTGAAACAGCTGTGTCGTCATCAGAGCTTGTGCAGCCGCTGTAGGCTGCATTCCACTCCACTTTTAGACACGCACTTGCGAACTTCCCTAAGCACTTCCCCTCGGGGGAATCCCTGCCGCCATTTTGAAGTGCGTTCTACTTCGTGAAGTGGACGAGGTAAGTTTATATGGACAGACTCTCGCTCCCTCGATTTTGACCGAGGGTACATTTCAGGCAGCTTCATATACCACAATGCAACACGAATGTGACGTCACCGCATATTGCGTTTAATTTACCCCACCACAAACAATTCTATGGTATTTTAATTATTTAAAAAAACATTTAAAACAACCCAAACACACCTATATACATATAGAATGTTGCATTAAACAATTTCGTAAAGTAAAAAAATAAATAATAAATCAACTCCATAGTGGATTCCAAGGGCTTAGGACGTTCCAGTTCAGTCCATTGCAAAGGTTCCGCCAGTAGTGGGCACTCATACAACGCAAGCAATGATGCACATCCGAGTGAACGAGACGGAGGAAGTTAGCAAGTGAAGGGCACAATAAAAACGAACTGGAACGCAGCACTGGAGAAGTTGCGCAGAATGAATCAGCTGGCTGCTCTCAAAACACTTTGTTGATATACGTCACAGTCACGTGGTGTCGGCGCTGCCTCAAGTCGGACAAAATTTCGAACCAGCAGCCGCCGATCGGTCTGTGCATCGCTGCATGAAGTCGAACAAGCCTCTTGTTGAAAGTGGGAGGGGAAGTTATTTTGATTAAAGATTACGAGGGGCACACTAATAAAAAAAATATTAATAATAATAAAAATTATGTGCATGTATGATTTATTTATAATAAATACTCATATTCCATAAAAATATATAAATATCTGTATTCCGATTTTGATTTCATGGTGACTTTAAAGCAGGATTTTAGTTTAACACAAAAAGTTGTCATGCAGCAAAACAGTTTATAACTAGTCTATAACTAATGGAAGCAGGATTTATCAAAATGATGTCTACGGTCATACTGTAGGCCACACACAGATATATGTGCAGTTATTTCATTTGAAAAGACTAGGCTATAAAATGTGCATTTACAGCTATTAAAAGTTCAGGGGGCATGCAATAATCTTTCATATAGGGCCTATTTTTAAGTACCATTCAAAATGATCGACTGTGGTTTACAAGAGAAAGCAATAGGCTGGCGGCATGTTTGTTTGCCGCGGTGCGCAAACGCGTAGCGCAGATTCCCTCCAATCAAGGTCGCGCCGAGCGCCTTCAAGAAGAGCGTCTAAACACGTCTGCGCTCTTCAAGTGTCAAACCCGCGACACAAACTCCCCGCTGACACGGAAAAACGGCTCGTCTCATCCAGTGACTGACACCGCTTTGGATCGATTATGACACCCACCTTGTAAAAGTGTGTATAAAGTGTTTTGCAGGGGGGAAACGAAAAACCTCAGATGGCAGAAGAGCGTCCAACTTTCCCCCATATGCAATACTATTCAGAGCAATAGCGTGACAGCGGAGGAGTGAAATGTTAGCTTGCACGATTCGTGACTGGCACGGTGTTGACATACCTGATGCCCGTCTATAAGCTCTCGTGCCCATGCAAGGACTCACTGTACTCATCGTGCACTCATCTCTCAACACGGTTAAACACATACCAGGCGAGGGAAGACGTTTGTAAGCTTTAAACCTACCTTTCCAGAGAATGACACTATAACATGGGACAAGTTAGTCATGGTACTTGATTACAGTCCTCTTTTTCGTCCTCCATCTGTTACAATGTCGCCATTTTGCCTAAAATTCTGCAGGTTGAACTAAAACTCTAGGAGGGGTGTTCTGTTTGTGCGTACACAGATCACACCCTATACGACGACCGAAAGAAATGTTTACGCTCTTTAAAAGATAAAATGAAATATTAAGGTCGTGTTATTTTTCACACAGTAATGGTGTATTGGGTATTTATAAAGTAGGGTGATGTGGAGACATACTGTAAATCCCCCGCTCGCGATATGGATTATTCCAGAGACAGAGGGTGAATTCTTCTTAGGTGAAGTTACTGCTGGTGTTAAAAAAAAAAAGACAGAAAAGATGGTGGGGAGGTGGACTTACACACCTAGGGATGTGGTCATTAATAATATCATATTTGACTGGAATGTTTTTCATTTCTTGTTTCTTGTTGAAAATATTAAAACCATTAGTGGGGTTACAATAATGAATTCCTGAATTGCATTTTTTTTTTTTTTTTACTGTTTATGTCAGAGGTGTTTTGCAAATATGTTTTCTCTCATGACTTTGTCAGTGACTGTAATACATTTTTTAAAGAATATTTTAACCACTGAGTAGAAGTGGGTCATGACCTAAAATTCATATGAATTTACCACCATTTTGAACACCAGGAAGGAAACTATGGTATTATGCCGCAAAAAGCATCTGTTACTTGGTAGAAGCTAACCAAATTAGACAAATGCCAACATGGACAGCTGTGTGAAAAACTATGCAAGGTAAAAGAAAGATGAAGTGGTGTTCTTAGCCAGTTGGACAGTTGCAACACATTTTTATGCAAAAAGTGTTTTTACAAAATGTACAATTAGGCTATTAGCACAGTTATGCAGTTAGCATTTTGCAATTTTGATGAATATAAGCACACAGGCCTGTCTGTTGTGTGGACTATAATTGGGTAATATTTTTGTTTTAGACCTGTAGTAAAGAAGGGTCTCCCCATTTATTGTCGGTCCCTGAACAGAGTGGGGGTGGGTCGATAGCAAAAGTAGCAGTCAGTAAGTAGTCAGTATCTGATGTGGCACCAGCTGCTTTAAGTTCTACAGGGCATCTCATCTTCATGGACTGCACCACCAGATTGGCCAGCTCTTGCTTTGAGATGTTACTCCACTCTTTGGGCTGTGTTTAACACTGCAAGTCTTAATGCACACATCTGATCTTTTGACCATATCAGTTTTTTTGTCCTGCCTGTTACATTTTCTTTGGACACAAGTGGTATCCAATATCTGTGTGTACATTAATCCCCTCCCAAAATTACTCTGTTGGTGATAGCTTTACTATGCAACATTTTTGACCCTCGGGTTCTGAATGGACGTGCTATTAAAATAATTTAAATAAAATTGTGATTATGGTATTGTGGTTATTTGGCAGCATGGATAAGTTAAAAGCTGTCATGGATGTTTGTGCAAAATCTGACTGAATGGACATAGACCAGCAGATCTATGGTTCATTAGATCTAGAATTCTAAAGTAAAATAGTACGGTAAGATTCTATTCATATCCATTCATTTTTACCCAAAGGGATTTCAAAAAAAGTTTTTGTTAAAGCGTTATAAGCCATGAACCAAGCCAACCAGCTAACAAGGTGAATCATAACATTACAAACCATGATTGGAAGCAAAAAATATTTGAAAATCGGACTTTGAAAAATGACATTTAAAAATGTTGATTTATATATAATAGTTTTTCAAAGTTCAATTTTCAAATATTTTTTGCATTAAACATATATATATATATATGTGTGTGTGTGTGTGTGTGTGTGTGTGTGTGTGTGTATGTTTAATGCAAAATATGCACTCTATTACGTAATTTAGAGTGGGCAGAGCTAAAGAGATCTTTCGGGGCATTTTGCTTGTTTCCCATAATTTACTCACCCTCAAGCCATCCTAGGTGTATATGACATTCTTCTTTCAGACGAATACAATCGTAATTATATAAAAAAAATCTCCTGTCTAATCCAAGCATTATAATGGCAGTGAATGGCAGTCGAAAATTTGAAGCCCAAAAAAGTGCATCCAGGAGGTTAATAAAGGCCTTCTGAAGTGAATCGATGGGTTTGTTCAAGAAAACTTTATAAAGTAAAATATCTAGCTTCCGGCAGACCACCTTCCGTATTCAACTTACGAAGAAAGTGTAACACCTCTCGCAGTTCAAAATGCTTACGCTACATCCGACGTCATCGCCACGCCAGTTACGCTTTCTGCGCAAGTTACATTTCGGAAGGCGGTCCGCCGGAAGCTAGATATTTTATTTTATAACATGTTAAATATGGATATTTTTTTTACAAAAACCCATCAATTCATTTCATAAGGCCTTTATTAACCCCCCGGAGCTGTGTGCTTTACTTTTATAATAGATGGATGCATTTTTTTGGGCTTCACATTTTGGGCTCCCATTCACTACCATTATAATGCTTGGAAGAGCCAGGACATTTTTTTAATATAACTCCAATTGTATTCATCTAAAAGAAGAAAGTCACATACACCTGGCTTGAGGCTGAGTAAATCATGGGCTAATTTTCATTTTTGGGTGAACTATCCCTTTAAGGCTGTCTTTAAAGCTTTATAAGTTATCGTTAAAAATCAATTTCCAATTAATGGAGTTTTTACTGGAACTCAACTGTTGCACTCTATTAACAAGAGAGCGAGAGAGAGAGAGAGAGAGATTGTGATTGTGAATTACCTGTGTCTGTACAGTGTCTCTATGAAATGTTTAATTGCAAAAACAGTGAAATTATCACCTCGTTGCTGAGAAATATAATGTAGCTTTCAGTAGTAACTCTGTTTTTTAAAATAAAATTCACGGGGCAGAGGTTTAAAACCAGTTTCTATGCTCCTGAATGTTTCTGTGTGTACACAATTTCTATAGATAAAGTTTCCACTTCAATAAGAAAAAGCAACGAGTTTTAGTGTGAGCACATACAGACATGTCTCCTTCTTAATAAGACATTAAAAAGCTATCTTTGTGGGCAAACGTGTGGTCCTCGCCTTGTGGTGGCTTGGAATTCCAAGGGGAATCAGATATACGTGTTTAGACGCAAGATCAGATATCATCTGATTTAAAACGGAAGTGGCTCAGAACGGATGCAAAAAAATCAGATCTCGTACAGATTTTTTGTGTTTACACATATACATGAAGGTGGTCGCTTCAACCTGCGGACTAAAAAAACAACCCGGTAAAAAAACAACAGTGTAAAAGTAGCCCAATTCGGCGGGAAACATTAGGACTAACAACACTGCCTTGTAGCACTTTCTTAGGCATCTTACATTATAGACATTGCAATTTATTGCTTTGTTCGCATTTGCTGTCCTCATGCCACCCTGCAGCAGGTCTATGGCATGTTCACGCAAGTGAAGTCAGTAGAAACAAAGGTCTCTTAAAATGTCCTTAAAAAGTTATTGTAGCTGTGACCTTAATCATCTAGCGTCTGTAAACTGTTAGGGCCCTATATGAGCGCATGGTCTGAAGCGCATGGCGCAGGTGCACTTAGGGTGTGTCCAAATCCACTTTTGCTAGTTTAACGGCAAAGAAAATGGTCGGCGCGCCAGGCGCATGGTCCAAAAGGGTTGTACCTAGTCTCTTAATGAGTCATGGGTGTGTTTTGGGCGTAACGTGCAATAAACCAATCAGAGTCTCATCTCCCATTCCCTTTAATAGCCAGTTGCACTTGCACCATGGCAGATTCACTATTTACATGGCAGAATTTGCAAGCAAAAAGACTGAAAGCTTCTCCAGAGAGGAATCCTTTTATTTTTAGTATTTAAAAATGCTTGTGTGCTGCTGCGCGTATTAGTAATGAACCTTTAAATAACACAAAAAATTACTGTGCTACTGACTTCAGACCAGGTTTCAGTTGGTCAATGGCGCAGTTCAGTTGCCTCAAAATAGCAACGCACCAACAATGCGCCTGAACACACCTCGTTTTCAGACCAGCACGCTCATGGGCGAACAGATGGGTGCGAGTGCATTTGCTATTTAAACAACGTGGCGCTGGACATGAAAATTATAACTGCGTTGGGCTGAAATGAGCAATTTCTTGTATTGCGCCAGGTGTATGATAGTGCCCTTAGTGCCTCAAGGACTGTGCATGTGAAATAATTGTTTATGGTTTATCGAACAAGTATGAAAAGCAAAAGAGAAAAAGCACCACCGCCTCGGGCAGCCACTCGCGGTCTTGATTCTTCCGCACTGCCCGACCTCCTCAGTACCGCGATCCCCCTCAGCAGCGAGGGCTCTCCGACAGCATGTTCCTCCTTCCTCCCAGGTTTCGGCACCAATGTAACGGGGTATGTAGATATGGGAAAAAGGAGGCGGGAACCGGCAAATGTTTAACAAACTTTAATAAACAAAACCACAAACTGAAAGTAAACACGCAGGCAGCCCCTCACGGAAGACTGCCGCGCACACACATAATAAAACATAAACAAAACACAACGTAAAATCCAGGCCTGGTCCTCTCTCGTCCTTCACTGTCGTCGCTCCTCTGTGAGAAGATTCGAGACCTGTGTGACGCGCAGCTTGCGCTCATCTTCAATCACGCACCGGCCTCACGCCGCTCTCTCACGGCTCTCGCCTGGTGTTACAATATATTCGGTTCCTGAAATATTTGGTTCCAGTGGGTGGTGCAATCATGAATATTCATGAGGTTCCCCTGTTGTGGGCGTGTCCTTGAGACTATGCACAAACGAATGGAACAGAAAATATTAGCGCACGCTGTTCAAATCGCAAATTGATTATTTCGAAAAGGTAATAAAAGTTTAATTATTAGTAATAAACAACAACTCTTCACAGTTTCAAAGGAATTCATAGTTTGTGTAAAATAATAAACCGTCTGAGCTGTTTTGCCTGATTGATTGCAGACATTCAGATACAGCAGAGCAAATATGAGCAAATAACTTGGTGCTAGTCTGGGCTAATACACTTTATTTGGACTCTTTGATGTGTTTGTTGTATTCTGTCATCCTTTTGTAGACAGCTCCATCAGTAAGGCTCAAGTACCCCTTAACAACACCAAACTACAAATGTTTTCCTTTTTTGTCTCATATTATTCTGGATATCATAGCATTATCATTAAAGTCACAATAGTAAATGGACAAATAACTACATAAGCTACATACTGAAGAAAATTTTTCTTAATCCTGTAGTCATTATAATAAACATATATAATTGATTATAGAATACACAAGTGCATAAACATTTGATGAAAGCTTTCTGATGACACATTCTTCTTGGACAAAGGTAAGCAGCTATTTAAAGATTATATATATTTTTTAAATTGGGATGATAGGAGATACATATGTCATCACCAACTTATCTGTTTTGCTTTTGTGATGTTTTCACATTATACTCATCATCATGTACAGTCACTGTCTGTTTCAGATTGGATGTGAGAGCTGCAGACCCTGGTTCTGGCAGTGTGTGATCTGGACATGCATGAAGGATGTTCTCATTTGCCAAAGAGTGCAAATTAAAGCCCTTTTAAAACATTTATCTCAGAGACACATTATTCTTGCATTCCCTCTTTCCACACATTGTTTTGAAACTTTCCTTGTCTATTCAATTTGAGTTACATTCATGGATCAACTGCCTCCTTACTTGTTATAGTAACACTGCAAACATGCAAATGTGTTGTTAAATTGGAATATTAACTTAAAATCTCAGGAGACATCAAGTAAATATTTAAGTTTGCCAATCCCTGCCCTACACGATTATGGTGCAACATGTCTTTGTTTATCATTGTATGTACTGTATGTTTAGATAAACACCTCTGAATAAGATTTGAGAATGTTACACATGATTAACACGCCACTATGGATCATTACATTTTGGATTATAACATGACATGAAGGTTGTTTTTCAAAAAGATTTTCACCTATGTCCACAGTGCAACATATTGTCAAAGAACAGACAACATATTTTGTGGATCCATCTTAAAGGGACAGTCTACCCCAAAATTAAAATTGTCACCCACAAGCTGTTTCAAACCTGTATTACTTTCTTTCTTTTGTGGAACATGTAAGAATATATTTTTAGATTATATGTGAGAAAAGTTTTTTCCCCCTATTAGGAACCAGTATTGTATTGGAATGGTCTTCAGAATATCTTTTGTGATCCTCAGAAGAAGTCATACAGGTTTAGGCCTACAGTACACTCTGTAGACCATGATTCCCAACTAGGGGTATAAGAAAAAGATTTAGATTTTTCTTTGTTAAAGCTTTGACTTTAATGCTACATAATATCCAGTAATACTATGAAAGAAAGAAAAAAACATTTGTAGTATGTTGTTGATAAGGGGTAATTGAGCCTTATTGATGGGCCTGTGGAGGTTGGGAAACACTTGCTATCTAAAAAAATGAGCAAGAAATGAAAGATGACATGAATAATCACACCAGGGTAGTTACATGCATTTTATTAGATACATTTGTGGAGGTTTATTTTAGTCATTGTTGTCCACACAAACTATTCAAATTAAAGCCTCAAGTTTTCTTCTTTTTTTAAAGCCCAAACACATCAACAAGTCAAATTAAATTGTATTTATTAGCCTAGACTGTATCCTTGTATTACCTATCTGAATGCCTCTAATAAATCAATCAGGCACGACAGCTCAGTTGATGTATCATAATACACAAACTGTTTTGAAAATGTGAACAGTTGCGGTTTATAATTACAATCCATTAAACAAGTTGCGATTTGAAGAGCGTAAAATTTTCTGTTCCATTCGTTTGCGCATAGTCTCAAGGACATGCCCACAATGGGGGAAACTCATGAATATTCATGATTGCACCACCCACTGGAACCAACTTTTCAGGAACCAAATATATTGTAACACCGGCTCTCGCCCGCCCTGCTTGTCACACCTTTACAATAAAGATATCTACTTATTTGGATTTTACATAATTATTTTTTAAAATACAGTAGGCCCTTTACTAAAAAAGGGACTATACTAAAAATGTATATATTACACCATGATTCTGTTTGCTCTCTTTCATTCTCTTATCTTACAGTCCTGTAGATTTATGAGCACATGATAATTTATAGCATCAAATGTGTTTGACATCTGAGCGGTGGGTTCAGAGAGACATGTAATGAGACAACAAAATAAAATTGATCTTTTCATGTGAATTGATTATAATAAATAATCTGGAGAGTGTACTGTACATTTCTGATGAAATATCAAAATTAACATTAGGCCTCTGTTTTCAGAGCATGAAGTAATTCTTTTAATGGCCTGCCAAGCATATGCTGAAAGGTTTGATTTTGGTCTGCTGGAACAAGAGCAGAGAATCTCTAATAATTTATTATGCTGTTTGTGCCTCACGTTAGTAGTTATCATTCCCTACCTTGGGGTACAATGGGCCATTTTTATCCATTTTCACTGGCTCACATTTTTTCTTGATCCCGTACGCTGCCGACTAAGCTTGAGCCTGGAGCAATGGTGTCGAAACATCACAGGAAACTACATTATTATACTGCTGCCTGATAACAGGCAGAAAGGAGACAGTGTACCCGTTTAAATCTGGGGGCAGAAGAATGAATACGAAGGATTAGAGAGTTCATCATTTCACCAGAGGTGGTTTGTCTTTAAAGCAGGGCAGCGCAGAGAGCTCACCGTGTTTCATCCGTCCTGTTTCACTGGCAGCTCTGAGACCTAAACATATTAATGAAAGACTATTTTTCACTCGCTTCGCCCATCAATTCAAGGTCACTCGTCTCGCGTTCACCTGTCCTTAAGGGAGATATAGGAGAAGTTCAATGTTTGTGGGGGCACAGTTTAATAATGTCTTTTGAAGACCTGATCACTTTGAATATATATATATATATATATATGTGTGTGTGTGTGTGTGTGTGTGTGTGTGTGCTTGTTTATGTGATTTATGAGGACACAAATTTGTATAATGACATGGGTATTACACTGGTATTACAACGTAAACGTGGTTTATGAAGACATTTCAAATGTCTACTAAACAATGTTTTATTAAAAATGTAAAAATGCAGAATGTTTCCTGTGATGGGTAGGTTTAGGGGTAGGGGTAGTGTAGGGGGATAGAATGTACAGTTTGTACAGTATAAAAACCATTACGTCTATGGAATGTCCTCATAATGTAGTTGCACCAACGTGTGTGTGTGTGTGTGTGTGTGTGTGTGTGAATGGAAATGATGGAAACATAAGTGGATGCAATGTGAACTGCAAAAACATTTCTTCCTCCTCTTTGCAAAAGATGACAAAGCCACAAGGTGGCAGAACTTCTCAGTGTGCGGATGAACATGCAAGTCCTTGGACAACATGAATTGAAATTCTTCAAAAGAATTCTGATAAATTATACATGTATAGCCTAATAGGGCATCATTCTTTCCAGTGTGTTCATGCAACAATTCAGTAGATGTAACATTTTGCAATAGCTTTCATGTTTTTAAGGAATACTGTTAAAGAAGGACAGGCAATTTTTCTTGTCTTGTGTGTTGTGTATCAAACGGTATCATTTAAATTGCAGCATTTATTATTTATAACCATTTCATTTTATTATGATAGAAACACGATCTTCCCTCACAAATAGCCAAAAAGAATAATGATATTTGCTTTCTCATGCTTCTCCTTTTAGTCAGTCTGTGAGTGGTTTTCAGTGTCACTATTGAATTCATCTCCACTTAACTTCTTGGAGTTTGTTGTTGTGGGTAATGTTGACAGGATTTTTTTTGGTATAAGTTTAGATTTGATTCTTTTAGTATCATTCACTTTCCCACTCTGTATTGTCTCTCTTCCTAGTTTGAAAGTGTTCTCTGAGTTTCAAAACTTTTCCTGCCAGAGGCTTTCTCTACCTCTTTTAACTGAGTATTGCATGTGTGTAAACTTTGCAGAGCTGTAGTTGAGATTCTTTGTGCTGCGCTTTGCGAATGTTTTTAACAAAGCAATTATGGCAAAACAGAGAGTTTAAGGTTATCGCGCCAGTTCAATTATTCATGTCAGAGAGGTAGTGATGTCTTCCCATGGAGTTTTGTAGTTGATCTTTCTGTAAACAAGTTTAAAAATGCGAGATTTGAAGTAGATTGCAAAGCCGGAGCTGTTTTGATTGCAAGGCTTCAACTTTGATGTTGGTCGAACAATGTTCATTAGAAATGGAGAGACCTTGGGCAATAAGCGAAGACTGATTAGTTCTGCACACTGGAGATATGGGCAGCAAATGGATGTTTCTGTAATATTTGTTTTCATTCCTCTGAATATCTGAGGAAGAAGAAAAAGAGAAGAGCTTTACATATCACCGATTCTTTTTCTCTTCAAAAGACTGAAAAAATTATTTTGGTATGTCCATTGTTGCTCATTACTGCAATAAGCCGTATTGCGCCTCTACAGATCATTCTAGAAAGAGAATTGTCAATGACCCACTGTTTTCCACTTAATGTATTATTACAAAAGAATAAAAGATGGTGGTGGGTTTGTGCCAAGGCTACAGGAGCACTGTACAGAGGGGAAAAAAGACCTCTGGCTGGAATGTTTGTTATGGGGTCCCGTCAAATTAATTGAGTCCTTTGGTAGATCGCTGTGTTTTAAGCAGAAAGCCAGATATTTGCACTGTCTGTTCATCTCCATTCTTTGACAATTAGAGGCAGCATTGTTGAGAAACAACTATTTTTCTTTCTTTTCTTTTTTTTTACAAAGAAAAACATAATTAGAGCAAGTGTATCATATGTCTGTGCAGATGTGTATTATTTGCTCTGAGATCTGGATAACTACACCGGGGAATCAAAGTTGAATCAACACTGCCTTAGGAATCCATGATGATGTATCAAGGCACTCTTTTTATTTTGCCCTCTTTTGTTTATGTTTTACCATTTTCTAACCCAGCTCTCTTCATACAATATCATCCAATTTTAGCTTTTCAGTTTAATTGGCAAAGTGTGAAATAGAAAGCAAACCTTATATCAGTGGGAGACAGAGGCTAGTTGTCATTTTTTACTTTTTTCACCCCAAATGTTCACTATTTTCACCATTATTAAAATATAATATACAGTTCACTAAGCACACCTTTTATGATCAATAGTATGCTGTCATATATGGGGTAGGTTGTCAAAATACCCACCAGTGAATAGTCTATTTCAGGGTTTTCATATAGATTTGACAGGAAATATAAATAAACCATAAATCCCTGTCTTGGTTTGATTGAGTTCACTTTTTTACCCAACAACAAAAATATGATGATAGGCTATTGGAATTTTAGTTTAGTTTCACAAAACAATACCCTAATGTAAGGCACTTTGAAATAGATTTTTCAAACCTACAATCACTAGAGAATTTGGCCTTAAAACCTTATAGTTACTACTGAAATATAGTTCTTCGGACAACTTGCCCCAGTCTACCCTACAGCACTTTTCTCAAAATGTGAATATCAGTATAATGACATTGATAATTGCAAGTAAATAAGTGATAATCTAGGGGCCAGTTGTACAAAAGTAATCTGATTTGATTTCGGCTATTATAAAATTATCACAAATATAAAATTATCACAAAATCCAATTTTGGTTTTGATCTGGATCAAATCATCAGTTTGTGTTGTTCAAAACGTTTTAGTAAGACTGGGATCCCAGCAGAAGGGTGGATTTCAGTGACAAAAATGTAATAAAGCTTTAAAATTGGACAAAAATACAACATTTGTATTTGATTAGTTTAACTGTTAAAGTAATAAAGTTAAAAGTAGCTATTAAGCTACCTATTAAGCCTTTCGGTAGCATACAGTAAAGTAAAAAAGAGATGTTGGGTCACACTTTAGATTAGGGTCCAATTCTCACTATTAACTTGTTGCTTATTAGCATGCATATTACTAGGATATTGGCTGTTTTTTAGTACTTCTAAAGCACATATTAGTTAATAGTGAGAATTGGACCCTAAAATAAATTGTTACCAGATTTTGGCGCCATAAAATAATCCCCAAACAGCTGTAAATATCAAACAAAAATATTATATTAAATTTAAAGTGTTTTATCACTGTAAACATTGGCACAATCATAAGAGATGAACCAGTCAAAAGTTCTTTGTGAGTGAACGCAAGGTTTCTCAGGTAACGCTACACAATACTTTTCTGAGAGAAAACGCAAAAGCATTCAAAACATTTTTTCCCATTTTACATTTTTTTTTCCATCACCATGTCCTTTTAGGGGCTCCATAGAGCACTAGTAATCCAGATTTGGTAATCTGAAAAGGTGTGTATCTGGATCAGGGTGATCCAGTCCAATCTTGCTTTTAAAAACTAGCACAAAAATTAGATGGATTACCTGATCCTGAATAGCAAAGCATGGTATGGTATTTCCAAATCCAGATCATTCTGTTCCAGATTAAACGTTTTGAACAACTGGCCCCAGATTATTAATTCTGCTTATTTACTGCTGTTATGGTTTAGTTTATAGATCACAAGTGTTACTGGTAAGGATGCATCCTAGTTATTGTTCTGACTCTTGAAACTGCAAGGAGGCCAGTGATAGAGAGTGGAGACATGTTTTGATATCCACAGCTTCATAGGTCTATATGCCTATTTCTCATATAAAATGCAATTATGTCTAATATGGGTCTCACATTTAAAGCCGGATACAACTACAAGGTATGCAAGCAACTATGAAATCTGATCTTGCATCACATAAAAGCTACAATGTTTTTCACTTGCTACATACATATCTGAAGCCTACAGAGATTCCTGAGTGGTTGTCTCATTGTGCAGAAGATTGGCAGTTTATATTTCAGTAATTCACCCCCTGTCTCCTTCCACTGGCATCGTAAAAGGTACCGTCCAGCCAAGTAACATCCTGTACAACCAGCTGCAAATGTGCACATATTCAGGGAGCATACGACAAATGACTGGAATGCAGACTCTGGCATGGTGAACATACACTCTCTCTCACAACAGACATGCGGCTGCACTGCCAAAATCACAAAACATGGCGAGAAACTGTTTTCAAACTGACAGTTGTGAATGTGAATATGCGCCGGACAGAAAAATAAACGCTGTATGACCACTAGAGGTCGCTGCAGCTAATAAGATCAGCGTGACTGCGTAAAAAGCAGACAGAAGGTGACAACTCATAACAAATACATTATCTAATGTTACATACCTCTGTTATACAACCATACGATATTAAATGTGTTTATCGTGCTTAATGTGCTAGTGAATACTCCGGACTCGAGACAGGCCTACATTACACTCAACTTGACACCAGGTGCTGCAAGAATGGCTATGAACAGTGAAGCTAGATGTGAGTAAAGGTCTAGCATCATTTATTACAGTAAGTTCCAGTACAGTAAATTAAAATTTGTTTTAATTAAAAAATGAGTACAAGTACAATATAATGCTCAGTGTGATACTGATCCCAACACCTCACACTTCTCAAAGTCAGAGGAATAGATTATATTATCTGCCTTGAATATTGGCCTTGAGAGAACAACAAATTAGTTCATACTATGTCTTCCACACATACACACACGTGCCTGGATATTGTCCAGCCCTGAGGGTGTAAACAGGAACTCACCAGAGAAGGGGAATCGGACACCATAAAACATAATTAGTGCTTAAACTCTCCCTGTCCACCACAGTCACATCCTTTTAGGGAAGAAAGACAGTAGATGAGAAGGACACATAGAAATACTGCAAGAAATAAGACATGCAGACAGTTCTTCAGTGAATTAAGCCACAGGGCCCCTGTTGCAAGACCTGAGCTGAGTGTTACAGTGATCCAATGCAGGTCTGTCTCACAGAGAGTAGGTCTAATTTACCAGCGAATGACACTTATACTGCCATGTGCATTGTGGCCGGGCTCAATTCCTGATATAGGCCTATAATATACATTTTTAAAATAAACTAAGCAAAATTGCAAATAAACTCCAGTGATAGCCCAGCATTTTGACATGGAAAAAAATCCAACTCCAATTAAAAATAACTATTATTATTCATAAATGATAAATAAAACTTAACTTAAAGCAACTGAAACTTCACAAAATAAAACATGTGTCTTGCAGATGAGTATTGTTTTGGTTGTGCTTTGCATCTGTGCTGATGAATATGGTTTGCGGCACTGATGTACACATGTTGCTACGTTCAGACTGCAGGCAAAAGTGGCCCAGAAAATGCTCATATGTGACTTTGTTTGAACAGTTCAACAGTGTGATCAGCATAAAAGAATGTGGGAATCTATTGATTCTGATTTGGGTCACTTCCATGTGGTCTTAAATCAGATACATGTTTTGCAATGTTACCTGAAGAGCCAAATTGGAATTCATGCGACATTTACGCCATTTTAGATCAATGCAGTTCTGCACAGATGGGAGTCACTTCAAAACATACCCATAGTTATTTGGTCACTCAGTGAATATGGATCACGGCTGCAAAGTTAGACAGTGGAAGGACAGGTAAAATCTATATGAGAAAAACTTTCTCCTCATCCTTGTCTGTGTCCTCCTTATTGTCTGCGCACAAATTCGCTGGCTTCCATGGCAAATCACATTATAAATGAATGTGTAAACGCTGACTTTTTGTGGCCTCTATGGTCCCTTTCAGTCAGTCACTGCGCGTTACGTCAGTGACTGATGGAATGGGAGTTTTGCTAGAGAGCCCTATTACCTTTGAGTATTAGAAAACGAGCCAAAGCCTGACGGATCACGATGCTTAGATCAAGACTCAATAACCTATGTGGGGGTAGAGTCCCCTCTGCCACACCCCAATCTATTTCCTCCTCGCAAGGGAATACTTTGGCTGGTGGCCAGGGTGATCTGAGGGTTACGGTGTGGAACAACCCGACAAGTTTTCCTCGGGCCATGCCCCCCTCCACATCGTAAGCCGTGGAGCTTCCGGTTGAGCCTGGTCCATCTCGGGGACCCAGTGTTTCATTCGAGGCTCCGGCGGATGACAGCATGTCGCTTACAGCATCACAAGGCGGGCTTGAGTCTTCTGGAGATGAGGATTCGGCTGCGTTGCCTCCCTCAGGAGTGCCAGCATTGCACGAGTCTGATCCAGAGCTGACAGCCATGCTTGCCTGGGCAGCTGAGAGCATCAGGCTTGAGTGGTGTCCGCCCTGAGTGCTTGAAGCTGGACGATTGGTTCCTGGGGCCGTCAGCACCCGCCCCCAGTGCCATTCTTCCCGGAGGTGCATCAGGAAGTCACCAGGTCGTGGAAGTCCTCGTTGACTTTTCGAGTTCCTGTGGCTTCCTCCGCCTTCTCTGCCCTCAAAGGTGCGACGGCCAAAGGGTACACTGGGGTCCCCCCGGTGGAGCGCTCTGTTGCAATGTAGCTTTGCCCGCAGAGCGCCTCCACCTGGCGTGGAAACCCTAAGCACCCCTCCAAGGCCTATAGATTCTCCGCCTCCGCCCTGCCCATGAGGGCTGACCCAGGGCTTATGCAGGAGCTGCGCACGGCAACCGACATTCCAAAGAGGGTGCGGATGGCAGTGTGCAACGCTATGCCTCGCCGCTCTCATCCCCCTCTGTTGCCGAAACTTGACCACGCCCCCATGCCGGGACGCTAAGCCTCCCATGTCACGGCCTACTGACGAAGGTTGCGATCGAGACAGTCCCTCCAGCCGAGATGAAGTCCGGCTTCTACAGCCCCTACTTCATTGTACCCTTCCTTGGACCTCTGCGTCTTGAACCAAACCCTTCACAGGGTTTCCATTCAAGATGATGACAGTCAAACGCATTTTCAAATGCGTTCATCCGTCGGATTGGTTTGCAGCGATCAACCTGAAGGACGTGTACTTTCATGTCTCCATTCCACCTCGACACAGACCGTCGAAACACCTCGACACAGACAGTCGAAACTCTCTTTTATATGGGCCGGAGTACCCTTAGGTCGAGTTTCCAGGCATGTTGTTGTGTCAACAGATACCTCCGTCACGGGCTGGAGTGCCATGTGCAATGGGCATGCTGCTGCGGGCTCCTGGACAGGACCCCAGCTCCTATGGCATGTCAATTGCCTCGAGTTGCTGGCCGTACGTCTAGCTCTGCACCGTTTTCGGACGTTGCTGAAGGGCAAGCACGTACTGGTCTGTTCAGACAACACGGCGACAGTAGCCTACATCAATCATCAAGGTGATCTGCACTCCCACCGTATGTCGCAAATCGCCCGCCATCTCCACTTATGGAGTCAGAAGCATCTGAAGTCACTTTGAGCCATTCACATCCTGGGAGAGCTGAATCGTGTAGCGACCATGTCCCGGGAAATGGAGACTCCATCCCCAGACGGTTCAGCTGAACAGTTCGACGACGCACAGGTAGATTTTTGCCTCCCCAGACACTTCAAATTGCGGCTGGTTTTACTCCCTGACCGAGGGGACCTTCGGTACGGATGCACTAGCGCACAGCTGGCCGTGGGGCCTCCACAAGTATGTGTTTCCCCCAGTGAGCCTTCTCGCACAGGTCCTGTGCAAGATCAGGGAGGACGAGGAGCAGGTCCTTGTGTTTGCGCCTCATTGGCCCAGTCAGACTTGGTTCTCCGAACTGGTGCTCCCCGCGACAGCCCCTCCCTGGCCAATCCCTCTGAGGAAGGACCTCCTTTCTCAGAGACGGGACACTCTCTGGCACCCGTGCCCCAATCTTTGGAACCTGCACGTGTGGGTTCTGGATGGGACGCGGAAGGTTTGAGTACCCTACCACCTCAGGTGGTGGCTACCATCACTTTGGCTAGAGCCTTGTCTCAAGATACGTCTATGCTCTGAAGTAGAACCTTTTCATCACCTGGTGTTCTTCTCTCCATCAAGAGGGTAAGGGACCTGCAGGCATTTTCGGTTGACGAAGCGTGCCTGGAATTTGGGCTGGCTAACTCTCACGTGATCTTGAGACCCCGGCCCAGATATGTGCCCAAGGTTCCCACCACTCTTTTCAGGGTTTAGTATTACTTGGCCCACTTTTTAGTGTATAAAAGTATAGGCTAATTTAAGTGTAACAGTAGCCTAGTAAACTCTGAGTACACTAGTCTACAACAAGTTTTTGGTTTTGTACTGCAACTAGTAAACAAGTAAACTTATAGGTATATTGATAGTTTACTAGTCAAATACTTTGAAGTATACTTCAAGTTCACACTTTGAAGTACATAAGTAAACTACTAGTTTTATACTGAAAGTACACAAGCTCTTTTTAATTAATATTAACTGATTTGTGTACAGATCTTTTAAAACAGAAGATAATTCTGCTGATGCTTTGAAACGTTTTACCAGTTAACCAGTGACATTGATTAATAATGTAATCATAACTAAAACATAATAAAAAACTACTTTCAGCAGAGGGAGCAAAAGAAATAAAGTTATAATCATATAATTCAATAAATTATGTTTTAATCTCATATTGTTTTTCTTTTACATCATTAATGTTTTAAATATAGAAACATGCAAGCAAAAACAATGCTTGTCCCTAAAATACTGCTTGCAGACAGACGGCCTACTCACACTCAAATCAAAGCTTATGATGGTGAACCAGCTTCAACAGCTCCGTTTTGCTTGAGAACAGCATGAATGTGCTGGTCAACCAGCTAGACCTGCACTATACCAGCACTAACCAGCATACACCAGCCTAGACCCACATGGAATCCATTTTTCAGCAGGGTAATGTATCGGTTAAATACAATATCTTACCTCTTGAGTAAGAAATAAGCCATCTCTGGATCAGTTTTAAATCCTTGGAAATCTTGGGGTTCTGGCAACCTGTGAAAGTCTAGCCAATGTTGCTTCATGTTTTATTAAGGATATATTTAGAAGATGTATTTATCATGTATTTACTCATTATTTAAATTTTGTTCATTTTTGAAAAGTTATAGTGTAGCTTTAAACTTTCACTGTAATAATTACTGCAATGTCTTTCCAATTATATATTTTGAATAATAAACCAAAGAGAGAACATACATTATTAATGCATAGTGTCAATATTCCAGAATATTAAATCCTGTGTTGATTCAGTCTTTTATGTATTATATCGTATAGAAACAAAAGTAATTTAAAACATAAGCACTCTACCGTACGCTGAGTTTGGTCAATCTGCAAAAAACATTTTTACAAAAAAGTACAATTTTGTAAAATTTTGGTCTGATTCCCCCTGATGTTTTGCTAATGTTTCCATTAAGTTATGAAAACATCCCTGAATGATCAATACATCCAGTTTTTTTTTTTAAATCTTTTTACTTTTTTTTATTTTCTTGGTTATACAGGAACATTCCATTTTGTAATTTTGCAAACATTATTGGAACTTGGAACGCTACTCTTGAATATTCTCTGAACTTTCTGAAACAAGTAGTAACATTTAAAAAACTAAACTAAAATGTTTCAGAAGCATTTCCAATGTATAAAGAATGTTTTTAAAATAAAATTTGAGAACATTACTAAAGACCAGATAACTTTGAACAAATGTTCTATTAAAGTTACAGGAAGAACGTTTGTTCATAACCTTAAGAGAACCTTGTCAGAACGTTAGGAAGTTCTTGGAATGTTCCCTGTTAGCTGGGCTGACGCCCCTGTACACCGCAGCTTACAGTTTGGACATTCAGGAATGTTATTATTCAAAAGCCTAATTTGCACCATTTTAAGCAAAGTCTTATATTGCATTTAGGACATTTGCCCCCGGTTTCACAGACAAGGCTTAAGCCTTGTACCCGACTAAAATGCACGTTTGAGCTGTTTTAACTGAAAGCAACTTGCACTAACATATGTCAGTGCCATTGTTTTGTCTCAAGATGCACACCAGTAATGTTAAATAATCCTAAGGCACGTTTATAAAATATACTTAAATACCCTAATTAAACTAAGGCCTAGTCCTGGTTTAATCTAAGCCCTGTCTGTGAAACCGGGCCTTGAAGTTAACCCGATCTCATGGCAATTCGTACATATTTTTTTACGAGGTGGCTAATTCGTACGAATTTGCATGACCTCACTCATACGAATGTGTACGGATTGGTCATGAGATAGCGTTGGTATGACAGGAAAATACAACCCTGAGCATTGAAATGTGACTAAGCTTTAGTTACTGTATGGTTTACACAACCCAGGCTGGCCCAAATCCATCTCAGTTTCCAAGTTTCCAGTCATGTCAATCAATGTTGCTCAGAACTGCTCTGCCAGCACCATCTAAATATACAAAGTGTGAAGAAGGACAGCCACTCTCCTCACCACACACTCACAGGAGATGACTAGACATCTGAACATGTAAACGTATAGACTGATTCAGTTTATAAGACCCACGGGTGTCAAGGTGCTTACCGTATAACTGTAATTATTGGCCAGAATATATATGACAGATTTTTGGATAATTAGCTCGGTTTCATATTAAATAGGCAGTTGGATTCAACAGTTGATTCTGACACAGAAAGACAATGATCTCCGAAGTCAACTCATTCTTAAACTGTACTTAATACTTGACATTGACGCAAGCACATTCCTATGTCATGGAGACCTGGTGCCCTCTAGTGGTCTTTTTAGGTAATTTTTGGAGGAATATTATTTCTGTCAATCTTTCCCAGAAAAAGCTAGCTGTAAATACTTCCATTCATCTCCATGACAGTTACTTGACTGGTGGAAGTACGCAAGTACAATAAAAAACTGTTGAAACAAACTGTTAAAAAAAACTGTTGAAACCTCTACAATACTAGTAAAATATAGTATATAAGCTGCTTTAATTTTTCCACATAAAATGTAAATGATCTTAGTCAGTGTACATGCCATATTTTATTTTTCATGAATGAAAATAATGCTGTAAGGGGTAGTTTACATTTTCCATAGTTTTTTTTTTTTTTTTTTTTGGAAAGGAGTGTTTTCAATAGGGCCTATATATTTTTCTTAAATGTCTCATGGACCCTATAGCCTACAACTGTCCTTCAGCCACTTCGGACCCCGGTTTGAAAGTTTGAGTCTTTAGGAAAAAACTATTGAGTTGACATAATCACAATCAAGGAATGGACTCTTTTGGAGTTAACTCCTTAGTTTTCCCGAAGCTGTGGATGCAAGATGTCCTCTAGTGGTCATTTAGTTAGGTAAGAGTCTCTGAGAGCTGTAGTCTGCCAAAGACAAATACAAACCCTGTTGGTTTCATCGTGAAGGTCCAGAGTGGCTTGCAGACTGCAGACGGTGGTGTCAGAAATCTGCTAGCAGGATGAGTTATCCCAGCTCCTCATCCCGCCAAGGACTAAAGCCTGACTGATCCACAGCGTCCCTGGCCAGAAGATCCTCACGGGAGCCCCTTCCTCGCTGCACGGAACGTTCCGTCATCTCTGTCTCTCCTCCACTGTCTGGATGCATCTGTCTGCTGGCACAAGAGAGAACGTCCTGCTACACACACGCTCACACACTTACATTTCTCCCGCTCTTTCCTCATTCTCTTCTTCACCCCATTCTTTTCTCTGTTTCTCTCATCTTTCCTCTTATTCACTTTACAAAAACAGACAGTTTTCTGGTTGCTGTTCTAGGACACGTGTTTCTCTGCTATCGTGCAGCGAGCAGCAGGTGGGACTGCAGCAGGTACATCTCAGATAAAAGCAGGCAAATAACACAACCATGTATAGCCTACATATCACAAGATACATTACATCTCAATGTCAGTGCACAAAAAATTTACCAGTACCATATTTGTACTTCAAGCTGTGTTAAAATGTAATTTATTCAATGTTTTACAATGACCTATTTTTCCAGCACAACACCTGAGGAAAACATTTACAAGCACATTTGTTTGCTGTTCACACCAGGAAACCTGTCACACCTGCTGAATTTATTTTAAGAGTTCTAAGTTCACATTTTCCAGTCTGATTGGGTTAAAAGCACATGAAAAACATCAATATTTGTTTGTTTTTTACCATTTGTTTTATGAGGTGGGGATTTTGTATGAATTCATACCCCAAACCCCAATCCTAAATGTCTCAGATTGAATTCATACAAATTAGCCACCAAATTTCCTAAACAAAATCATTATGAATTGCCATCAGATTTGTGTTGCTGTTTCTCTCACTTCCCTCTGTTTTTTTCTTCTCTGTTAATGTAATTTCCTGCAGGACAAACAGATTTACAATTTAAAGTGAGTAAAGTCTTCATTCCATAAGAATGACCTGTTGTCTGAGCTTCTGCTCACATGTTTAATTTGCTCTAATTTCTTAAAGGACAAACTGAAAAAGGTTAATGAAATTCTCTTTGTCAAGGACAGCAGAAGAGAGCTGTATGCAGTTAGTTAAATCCTCCTTATATATAAACATTTTTCCATACTTACATGAAGTGCTAATGATATGTATATGCTCATGAGAGAGACATTATTCTTCCAAACTGAAATGATGTGGCTGAACATGCAAAGTTAATAGTCCACTGGTACCTGCAAACCACATCAACACATCTTTAGAAAAGATGAATATTCCAGGTCCCCCACCATTCAACCAGACATAAACAGAATTGTAATTCACCCTGATTATGTGTTAACACATATGTAACGTGTTTTCAGTCACATGGTGCTCATGGTACCTACAACACTTACAAGGCATGCTGTAAAAAAGCATGCTTTAAAACCTCTCAAGTAGTAAGATTATTCACCCAGAAACCTAAATTCTTTCCTCATTTACACACACTCATGTTGTTTCAAATCCATATGACTCTTTTATAGAACACAAAATGAGAAGTTTACCAGAATGTCCTGGCTGCTCCCTTGCATTCAGTGAATAAAATGGAAGCTCTCAGGATCCAAAATGACAAAAAAGCACCACAGAAGTATCATAAAAGTGGTACATGTATGACTCATATGCTATATTCCAAGTCAACAGATATTGTTATTCCTAATAATCTTCCACTCCGTTAACCATTGATTTGAACTTGAGAACTGAATCAGTCTTAGTGCATGAATCAATTGATTCTTTAAAAACTTCAGATTTATAAGCGCTCGCGAACGTACCAATGAGAGCGAGATTAAGATTTTCAGTGAATAACAACTTAAATTTTAGTATGTTCCAAACTCTGTGGCTTCAGAAGATATGGACAGCTTTTATGATGCTGTTGTGTCATTTTGGAGCTTGACACTTTCAGTATAAAGAAAAGACTGGGTAGGATATTCTTTAAAATGTACCTTTTGTATTCCAATTTGTTTTTGAAATGACAGACTCTTAGGGCCAGATTTACTAAACGGCAAATTAGCGTGAGAACGCAATTCCATAAAAGCGCCGATGGGAGTGGATAGTTCTGCGCGTGACACTGACCATGCGCAAATTAATAAACACAGACGCAGCCGGATCATTTCCATAATGACCAACGCAATCTACCAGTTAGCGTCTGGTTTAACACCAGTAAATTGACAAGCGCAAACCTTTGTAAATCACCTCGCCTGATTCATTTAAATACTCTCCTCCCATGAATTTTGCGCCTGAAAGGAAACTCCTACAAAACCCTGTCCATGCCTTTTCAGCACTATTTTATCACTGCGTGTCTTTAGTAAATCCTGACAGTAATTTTTAACGCCAAAAGAGGGTTTGCGCTGGCGCAAGCTGTTAGTAAATCTGGCCCTTGAGGTCTTTGCCCACTGAGTCTGAAAATTTCGTATGCGTTTTTTTCATATTCGTCATACGGTGGCTCTGAATTGTCAAAACCCCTCTCAAAATGCAGGTCTACCCGATCCGAATTTTTTAATGAGGGACGAAAGTTTTGGACCCTATTGAAAAAAACAGCATGCTGGTTAGGTATGCTTTGAAGCATGCCCGGTGGTTTGAGATGGTTTAGGCTGGTCCTTAGTTGAGCTGGTTTAGCTGGTTTGAGCTGGTTATAAACTGGTACTGAGCTGGAGCTAGTTTTTTAGGACCAGCACATTATCAGCTTAAACCAGCCCATGACAACCTAAGGACTAGTTTAAACCAGCTCAAACCAGCTACCATGCTTCAAAACATACCTAACTAGCATATGCTGTTTTGTTTTTTTTCAACAGGGAGGCAGTGTGTAAACGTGATTGACACAACGTGAGATCACATTTATTTTTTACCCCGCGAAAATTTCCAGTGTGCAAGGACCTTTAATTATGAACTGAGATAAAAAATCAGAAGAACAGGTTGGGTTAGTTTAGCATCACAGGCTGTTCTTTGTCACTGTGCTGGAGAGGGTCATCCTCACATACTTTTTCACAAGCTGTCCCAAATCATAACCAGTGTAGCATATCCTCCATGTCAAATTCTGAGCCTTACATAAGATTTAATTACATCTTTTTCTTTCTCCTATGACTGCAGTGAATGTCAGAAAGAAAGATTTGTGCACAAATAACCCAGGCCGAGATCCTAGATAGAAAACACAAAAGACCCCATTCTTCTGAGGTTTGGCCATGTATGCTTTAATTTTATTCCCTAGAGCCTTTTTCTCTGGCCCTTCACTTTAATCATGCTTTTGAATAAACAAAACTGAATCAAGGTCAGTTTCCAGAACATTCTCTCACCCAAAGCATTGATTGCAACATCCATAAGCTTGTCCTCAATCTTTGCTGTGGAGCCAGATTTTTCAACAACATTTGGTTCTTTCATAAACAGACACACAGCTTTAATTATGCAGTGATTACGTTAAATAAAAAGCCAACAAATGTCAAATGATCAGTGTGCTGAATGAGTCCACTGGGAAATGAGTTTGCACTTGTAAATTATTTTTAACATCTTGACTTATTGATTGCAATTTTGTTGCCACCCTTTCCTGCAAATTATATATCATTCACCATTTATAGGCTGGCATATTAAAGTGCCCCTATTATGCTATTTTAAAGTTTCCTAATTTTGTTTTGGAGGTCTCCAACAACAGGTTTACATGCATCAAAGGTCAAAAAACTGTTTCATTTTCTCATAATATACATTGCACATCACCACAATGTTCAATGATTTTTAAAACGGCTAGATGGATGAATCAGTCTCTCTAAATCCCTCCTTTCCACGAGCCTACTCTGCTCTGATTGGTCAGACAGCCCAGTCTGTTGTGATTGGTCTACTGCATACAGCGCATATTTCGGAAACAAACGCCCATTTCCAGACCTGAACTCCAGCTCCCTTCAGGCGTTGATTTTACATAAATCCCAGCGCGAATCCGAATCGATGATGAAACAATGGAAGAACTAATTTTTGAACCCAAACCTTGAGCAGGACGTTTCTCAGTGATGCTACTCAGTTTGAGGTACATTATGAGATGTTTCAACTGTAATTCCTCACCATCAGCATTAGCAAGTGTGCGTCCATCAAGAAACCTGTGTGTGTGTGTGTGTGTGTCTAATGTATTGCGGTGCACATATGGGAACTGTATCAATAACAGTGCATACGTTAGCCCAGCTGATGTAAACATTAACGTTTGCAAAACAAGTCTTGCTTCATCCTTTATCTTTACTCAAAGTAGTAAGAATGACAGACAATCTGCATTAATAGACAGTTTTAGGTAATAGTGCAGCCCACAGCTGATTTGCAGTAGTATTTTAGTAAGACAGTAATAACGTGAGTTAGCCGGTTAGCCAGATACTTGCACAATATGAAACACAATAAACACATTGCAGAGCACAGCGTTTTCACGACATGATGCTATCCAGTATCCGCTGCAGTGTTCAAGGTTTCCCTGGTTTCTGCATTGCATGTGCGCACAATAAGTGGACGGGCAATATGCTAATGTTTCATTGTGATGTCACAATGAAACGGCTTGCGACTCGTTTAATTGACTCAGAGTTGACTCTTACTTTTGAGAGACAATAACTTTATATACGCTGCACTTTCAGATTTAAAACTTTGCAGGATGTTTTCATTTACTTAGAATTATGTTAAACACTACATGAAAGGTAATTTTCAAAAATCCATAATAGGGGCTCTTTAAAGTATGGGGAGTAAGGGATAAAGACTGCTGAAAATGTAGTTAGCTGACATCTCAGTGCAAGCCTGGTAATAGTTATTGCCTTTTCAGTAATTGGGCAAATTCCAATCAGAAGTGAGCATCCCTATGCCCTACTCACTCCGAAGGGCAGAGCCCTTGAAGTGAGGACTTTGGAGGGAGCAGGGCACTTGTGTGTCATAATGAAGCCATTTGGAGCGCACTTGGCGAAGGGAGCCATGAAAGACCACATTATTTCCTCATTGGCTTCACATGGAATGTTACTACGACAAAGCTGGGTCACATCCTTGAAGTGATCATCACATGTTCCCTTCACTTAATCATCACTTTCGTTTGGAACGCCCCAAATGGTGTCCCCTTCAGGAAGTGCCCTTCAATGGTGCAAAAATTGCGTTTGGAATTCATCCTTTGTTTCCCCTTGTTTTTTCTTGTTGTTTAATTAGCTTGATGGAGAACACCTGCACTCAGAAAATATTTTTTTTGCCTCTTGTTAATTTTAATTAATTAAAATGAGCTAAAGTATCATGATTTTTTTTACATTTTGTCACAACTTAATTTAATTGTGTTCAATCAACCTAATATATTTAAAACTGAAGTGTACTTAATTACTTTGTGTTAAAACTACGTAAATCATTTTTGTTGACATAACTAACTGGGCAGTGGATCTGTAGTTCCCAGCATGCTTTGCAAGGAACTGCATTAGGAGAGTATATTTATGGGTTAAAGTGTTATTTTAACGTGTTTTTCAGTAAAGGGAAAGATGTTGTTAGTTAATATTAGTGTTTGATGATCAGTTATGTTGGACATTTAGAGGAGTTTCTGCAATGTTTTTGAATTTTGTGGTTACCATACAGAGTAACGCCTGTGTTTAGGCTGCAGTGTGCACTCAGTGATCTATGCTAATGTCAGGAGTGACACTCTTTTCTTATGTGTTCATTATATACATTGTGCATGTATGAAACTGCTTATAATTGATTTTCCAAAGCATTTTTTTTTTATTATTATTTAAGTTTGACAAGCATAAAAAGTCATTTTATAAATGTATCAATTTCATAAACTGTATTTGATCAAATTGAGTTGGTCCAACTTAATTTGATCAAATACAGTTTATGAAATTGATTTACTGAATTACTGAAAAGGCAATTACTATTACCAGGCTTGCACTGAGATGTCAGCTAACTACATTTTCAGCAGTCTTTATCCCTTACTCCCCATACTTTAAAGAGCCCCTATTATGGATTTCTGAAAATTACCTTTCATGTAGTGTGTAACATAGTTCTAAGTAAATGAAAAACATCCTGCAAAGTTTTAAATCTGAAAGTGCAGCGTATATAAAGTTATTGTACATTACATTTAATTGAATAAATTAGTTTTTTGATGAGTTTGTCCAGTGAGTTATTTTTTGAGTGTGGGTTAAAGATCCAGATATTTAAAAGGGGATCAGGTAGCCTGTTTAACAGCGGTGGGAAAATACAATACACTATAATACAATATGTATAAAACTAGAAACCAGTTAGTGTTCATGAATGCAGAAGGATGACTTCTTCACCCATATGACTGCAGGTATTATACCTACAATCATAATGGTGAAGTCATCCTTCTGCATACAGGAACAGAACATTAACTGGTTTCTAGTTATAGGCAAATTCCCTTGTGTACAAGTCAATGCTGCAAAAATATCTTGAACAGAGTGTTGCGACAAAAATGTGCAGATGGACAAACCAGCTGCTGAAAGCATTACTCATCACAATGTGTTTCTCTCATTGTGAGGTGTTTGTACAACAGTTTGCCACCTGTGCAGGCCATAGAACACAATATCAATAAGAGCCCTTGATTTAAACAACCAATGAGGTGTTAGTGGACCCCCAAAAAAATATTTTCATGGACCATTATATAACATATTGCCATCTTTGGAAGCTTTAACACTTAAATGGGTGAATTGTTCAACTAACTTAATTTTAACCCTTAGAGTCCTCATTCATAACCCTCTCAGATGGCAAATAAATTACACATTTGAAGGTTGATTCGACACATTTATGTCATGTGTTTTTCATAGCAAACCATGGTATTTTGCACAGCTGTGCTCCACTATACGATAAGATACCTCAACCGTATATAAGCATGAAAGAAAAATGGTTACAGATGGTAGCATAAACAAAAAGTTCATTGTAAATAAATGGTTCTGGATTTAACATTGTATTTCTTTTACTCTTGCCTTATTTGGGGAAGAACTTCACTTAGTTTGCACTCCAGATGAAGTCCAATGAGAGGCTGGTGGGGGATTGTTTACATTTGGATAATCAAAACGATATGATTTTTGTGAAAACCTATTGTGGAATTGTTAAGAGATCATTTATATCACAGTCCAACCATTTGACATGTTCAAGAGCAAATAGATACAAATGTCTCAGTAATGCCAAGACGAATACTGGCCTTCAGGTCTGGGTTTTCTCAGAGCTGTTTATGTGATCTACACATGGTAAAGTCTCTGGAACGTTATCGATCCTACAGGAGAGGGAGGTTAAAGAGATCTGCACTTTCTGACAGCATAAACTGATAAACCGCCTCCAGACCCAGTTTCTCCTTTCTTTTTTCATTAAGACAAGAATGAGCTTAACAGAGCAACTGACATGAAACGTTCCCGTGGTAAACTAGCTGTAGTGTGGTGTAAAGTGTTATTACAGTAATATTAATATGAAAATCATTTTTAGGTAGGTTATAGCAAATATAGAGACAGTTACAGCTAATATACACTATATTGTCAAAAGTTTTGGGACTTTGATTGACATCCCATTCTTAATCCGTAGGGTTTAATATGGAGTTGGCCCACCCTTTACAGCTATAACAGCTTCAACTCTTCTGGGAAGGCTTTCCACAAGGTTTAGGAATGTGTTTATGGGAATTTTTGAGGTCAGGCACTGATGTTGGACGAGAAGGCCTGGCTTGCAGTCTCTGCTCTAACTCATCCCAAAGGTGTTCTATCGGGTTGCAGGCCAGTCAAGTTCCTCCACACCAAACTCGCTCATCCATGTCTTTATGGACCTTGCTTTGTGCACTGATGTGCAGTCATGTTGGAACAGGAAGGGGCCATCTCCTAACTGTTCCCACAATGTTGGGAGCATGAAATTGTCCAAAATGTCTTGGTATGCTGAAGCATTAAGAGTTCCTTTCACTGGAACTAAGGGGCCAAGTCCAAGCCCTGAAAACAACCCCACACCATAATTGGTGATGTAAGGCTTGGATGCAGCTGCTCGGCCATGGAAACCCATTCCATGAAGCTCTCTATGCACTGTTCTTGAGCTAATCTGAAGGCCACACAAAGTTTGGAGGTCTGTAGCTATTGACTCTGCAGAAAGTTGGCAATTTCTGCGCACTGTGCGCCTCAGCATGCGCTGACCCCGCTCTGTGATTTTACGTGGCCTACCACTTCGTGGCTTAGTTGCTGTTGTTCCCAATTGCTTCCACGTTGTTATAATACCACTAACAGTTGACCATAGGCAAGGCAAGTTTATTTATATAGCACATTTCATACACTATGGTAATTCAAAGTGCTTTACACAGAAAAGGGAATTAAAATAATCACAAAATAAAAGTAAGGACCATTAAAACAGTTATAAAAGGAATTAAAATTCCTTAAAATTCCTCATTACTGCTAAAATAAGGTGGTAACCTATCACGGTAGCACGCTTGAATTCCTGAGAGCGACCAGTCTGCAGTCTGCATGCGTACTTGATTTTATACACCTTTGGCCATGGAAGTGATTGGAACACCTGAATTCAGTGATTTGGAGGGGTGTCCCAATACTTTTGGCAATACAGTGTATTCACATTGGGAGACATATGCTCTAAAGTGTATGGGATACATTCAAGTATTAACAGTTCTTGGAGATGCTGGGGATTGAACCCAGGCTCACAAGCATGCACTTAAAGATTATACTGAACCAAACATAAGTTAACAAATTTAGTTAACATGAACTAATAATTAACAAAGGAGACTGTATTGTAATGTATTACCAATAATAATAAACAGAAAATTGTTAAATGTTATTTACAAGGAACCACACACAGATTTTTTAAATGTATTTTTTTTACTTACTGTGCCCATTTAAGGGTTAAGAGAAGAAAGAGTGAGTAAAAGAGAATGACACATGGAGAGAGAGAAGAGACACAAACTGTGGCCAGGACTGACCTAAGTGCAAAACAGACTGGATGTCTGCTCTGTTATTGACAAAGCAGGAAGTGCCTCAGGACTCCTCAGGGAAACCTTAAGGTAAAAAGCCTGAAAAATCCAGTCATTATTTCAGCAAGAGCCAACAGCACTGCCCTTCTCACAAATACCAGCTGCTGGCAAAACACTTTCACAGCAGTGCCAGTGTGCTAATCATAAACACAGGAACGAGGTTGGGAAACAAGGCAAATTAGAAACACTTTATGCAGACAAATTCTTCTCTCTCTCATAATTTAGTAAACATAAACATGTGGATAAAGAGATGTATGATACCATATTTACATTCCACAAAATCTATCAGAGAAACATGGTGTGTGTGTGTGTGTGTGTGTGTGTGAGCCACCACAAACTTTATAATAAAAGGTAGTCTGGGCTACAACATGTGTTTGTTTCTAATTGTGGTGTGTGGCATAATAGAATAGAACAGAATGTAACACTTTATTTTGATGGTCCCTTTTGAACATTATGTTGACTATAACCCTTTATTGGGCGAAGAACCATATTTGGTAACTTAATCGAACATTCAAAATGGCGTTTACATGCTCTCCATGAGCACATGGATTTCTCCCAGCCAATCAACGGATATCAGTCTACGTCACAGATAGTGACACCATTGCAGCTGACCAATCAGTAGTTGCCTGGGGCATTTCAAACTTCAGCGTCATTCCGGAATTTGTGAAGGACCTATGCTTCTACCTACTCCCACAAATACGGAAATAGCTTCGAAACGAACAATGGTAAGTTAATGAAACTTACACAGTATGGTTGAATAGTTGTGTTAAATGTTGTTTGTGTAGGATTTCTCGAAATGAGTGAACGTTGTGACATGAAAAATGGTGTGATGATCATATTTGAGCATACGCCCCATTCAGGTAAGACTAGCGCAAGTGACAGTAGGCTATGTCTAACGTTACGCCCGATGCGTAGTAAACCCGGGCGTACACGGTGCGATTTTTGCTGTCGTACGAGCTCGCCAACGATTTTAGTCCTACAGGGATTTTTTCACTCGCGTGGAAATCGTTGATGCTCGTATGGTCTCGGCTCGCAGCGTATGAGAAGAATTACGAGACGAACCGAGCACGTTACGATCTCCGATCACGACCTACCGATAATTTTTATACATCGGGGAGTCGGCCCAATTTTCAACAGTGTATAGGCTATTGCCAAATTATACACAACCACAGCACATAGGCTAAATCGAGTATTATTAGGTAGCTCAGTGGCTGCTACCATACAGCGTGCGCATACACTGTCACACACAGACGCGCGCGCAATTTTTCTGTCACTGGTTGTTTCTGTTGAAAGGAATGGCTGCTGACTGCTGTTCTCTGCTTTCAACTATTCATTTGCACACAAATAATTTTTTCTTTCTTTTTCCTATCCGAAGATAGCTGAAAGCTCCAGTCTCTTTGTTTAGCACGACATGACAACTTAAGTCCTTGAGTTGGCTGCATATTCACAGATTCGACTGTTCCGGATCAACAACTCGTGAGCTAAACTCTGTTACTACACAAATAACACATCTTTTCAATCATAGTAACGTAGACAAACAGCTACAACTTTATTTTCCTTAAAACAATCTTTCCTCCGCAGTGGACAAAATGCACTGATCTCTGCGCAGACGGCTGAGAGACGAATTCAAAGGGACCGTCTGCAAAGTGGAAAAAACCCCGAAAAGCATTACTACAAAAACAGTCAATAACTTCACTGGAATACACTGTACTGTCACCAAATTCAGTTCACACATCACTGCTGTCCTGATGGTTAAACTATTACATATGTATTACATATTTTTATACATTACATGTTCATGATCAAGCCATAAATAGTGAAATAGGTCTCATTTTGGTCAGTTTTATGACCTTATACCTGTTTTTATTATACTTAAATGCCATATATTGGTGTTTATTTTTACTGTAAGCCTCATTACTGCTAAAATAAGTGGTACCACCAGTACTTTGTGCTATTTTTCATTTAATGCATTATAATGTAGGACAATAGTACTCAATAGTGCATTGGATGTTGCCACAGGTTTGTATAACATGCAGTGATCCAGTGGGAAAGTTAAGCCATTTATTGAAATTATCAAGCCATAAATAGTGAAATATGTTTAACTTATAATAGTTTTTATTATTATTATTATAATTATAATTATTACTACTAACCCAGTTTATATTAATATGGCATATATTGGTGTTTATTTTTATTGTGAGCCTTATTACTGCTAAAATAAGTCAAGTGGTACCACCAGTACTTAGTGCTATTTTTCACTTCTTATTATATTACAATTTATATGTCAATATTCTTTGTTTCACTTTTACAGTTTTCCTTCACAAATAACTCAAAGTGGGCTTGGTATTGACTCAAAAACGTACTCGCTTTTATTTTGCAGCTGTCTACTCGACTCTGCTATGGAAAGAGGCCGATTGTTGTTGAGCCAGCTGATCCCGCCATCAGTGGCGATGAGAGCTCCGACGAGGAAGACGACAATGTGGCAGACCCCGACTTCATCCCACTTACCCACAACCTGGACACTCCATGCCCGAGTGACATTGGCCCCTCTGCCAAGAGGACGTGTGTGCAGCCTGCAGTGGAGGAGCTTGAGGACGAGGACGAAGACCAGCCAGCACCACAAGCCAAAAAGGGGAAGCCAGCAGCCAGGCTAACCACCTGGAAGAAGGTTGACCTGGACAACCAAGCCCTGTCTGAGTACCAGCACTTTCCCACTGACTTCATTGATACTCCATATAATTACTTCAGCAGGTACTTCAACACCCATGTCATCAAGCTTGTAACATACCAAACCAACTTGTATGCAACCCAGAAGGACGTCAACACCAGCTTCACCACCACTGAAGATGAGATGATGACCTTTATAGCTATCCTGCTCTACATGGGGATTTCTGAGCTGCCCTCTATTGATGACTACTGGGCAATGGAGACCAGGGTCCCTCAAGTTGCAAACCTCATGTCATCTAAGAGGTTCAGGCTGATGAGAAGGCATGTCCACTTTAATGACAACACCCAGATCTCTGGCACCATCGACAGATTCTTCAAAGTCCGGCCACTGTTTAGCCTCCTTGTTAATGCCTTCAGGAGTGAGCCACAGACCCCCAAGCAGTATGTGGATGCAGTTATGGTTGCCTACAATGGCAAAACAGCTGGCAAACTGAGGCAATACATCAAGAACAAGCCGGACAAATGGGGATTTAAGTTGTTTGCCAGGGCTTCTGCGGATGGCTTTATTCATGACCTGGTGCTATACCAGGGCAAAACTACGCTGGAGGCACACGATGTCCCCATGACGTCTGAACAACAAGCCATGGGTGTCACCAGCCAGATAGTCTCTGTCCTGGCCAGCACCATGTCCTCCTCCACCACCACAGCCATCTTTGCGGACAACTTCTTCACCAGCCTGGAGAAGGTGCGGTACCTCAAAGACAAGAACTGCAGGTACATTGGGACAGCCAGGGACAACAGAATAGGCAAGCTTCCATTGAAGTCCATCAAGGATATGGAGAAAAAGGCTGTCCCTTGTGGTATGCATGACGACGTCACCAGTGACACGCTGGTCTACCGCACACCCATGAAATCCAAGAGGTGGTACATAAGGCTGTTTGCATATGCAATAGATGTCAGCCTCACGAATGCCTGGATCATGTATAGGCGGGACAGCAAGGCTCTTGCTGTGGATGGCCTGTCGTTAAAGAACTTCCAGATCCAGGTGTTCAGGAGTTGCATCAGCCAGAGGCCAGTCATGTCTCGCCCCCAAAGAAGCTCATCATTTCCATGCACCCCCAGCACCTCTGCTGATGTCCCCAAGCCTGTCCGGGGACACCGGAGTCACACCCCACATGCTTCTGAGCGGTTTGACATGTCCCTGTTCCATGCTCCTGTCTACACCAACCGCCAGACCTGCAAGTACTGCAGCAAGAAGGGGAACATACTAAGGTCAAACGTGGTCTGCAGGGTCTGTAAGGTCCATCTGTGCCTCAATGCTGATCGCAACTGCTTTGTCAAGTACCACGAAGTGACTGGACTGGAATTGTGACACGTGAAAAAGAAAAAGTGATCCTAAATAAAAGAAAAGAATTTCCTAAGTAAATATTCTATTAAGTTTATATATCTTTTATGTATTTATTTATATTTTATATATGTGGCTTAAACTTGGGGAATGACCATAGACCATAGACCAGTGAGGAACCATATATGGTAACTACATTGACCTTGATTTGCAACATAAAAATGTTTTTTTTTTTTTTTTTTTTTTTAAGTCACAACAGTTCAAGAGTCTTGTAATAACCTCCAATAAGTCTCCAGGGTTGAAATTTTGAGTGCCAGTGTGCTACTCACAAACACAGGAACAAGGTAAATTAGAAACACTTAATGCAGACAAACTTTTCTCTCTCTCATAATTTAGTAAACATAAACATGTGAATAAAGAGATGTATGATACCATATTTACATTCCACAAAATCCATCAGAGAAACGTGTGTGTGAGCCACCACAAATTTTATAATCAAAGAGCTACAGCACAATGTGTGTTTCTAATTATGGTGTGTGACTTAATAGAACCCTTTATATTGATGGTCCCTTTTGAACATTCTGTTGAGTGTTGACTATAAGTAATGTTGGTTGCACCTACATGTCAATATTAGAGTATTAGCAGACTGTCTGCTTAATATCTGCTAACTCTTATTGTGATGGTCCCCCAACAGACATTCTACTGACTATAAGTAACTTTGCAACTTAATGTCAACTTATTCTATTAACCCTACCAGTCTACTAAGACTCTAATGAGAGTTAGTAGACATGTAGGTGCAATGTTACTTATAGTCAAAAGAATGTGTTAAAGGGACCATCAAAATAAAGTGAAACCCAGAATGGTTGCACTTTATTTTACAGTACGTGCACTTACAAGTACTTGCAGTGTACTTTACCTAAGAAAGTACTGGGTAATATAAGGTAACTACATGGGTTAATGTTAGGTTTAGGGGAAGGTTCAGGGTTAGTACCTAGTTATTATCCAGTTATTGCAATTACTATAATAAGTACATAGTATGTACATGGGGAACAGGACTGTAAAATAAAGTACCACCAATAGAACAGAATAGAATAGGCTCCTTATTGCCCAAGCAATCCAATATAATATACAATAAATAATACAATACTTTATACAACTGTTAGATCCAGTCCTCTAATGTTCTTTTCGAAAAAATTATCTGGTGGAGAAAAATATATGGACTAACTGGCAAAATTTTATTTGAAATATACATTCTCAAAATAAAGATCTTGTTCACTGAATTGTTGTATATAAGCAATGTCACATGCAATTGTGCAGTTGAAAACTACTGAATATTAGCACAGGTGTGTTATGTTGAATGATATATCACTGAGATAGTAAACTGATATACAGAATACAGACATACTTTTCATCTACTGCCATTAGGGTCCTTAAATTGTATTCTTCCCTGTCTGTTTCAAGGATTTTGAGCATTAATTCATATGTAAGGAAATGTGGTGTCTCGTTTTGAGAATAACCCATTTCCTGGTAACAGTATGAAAACAGTAAACAGGCTCACATGCTTCTGTGAGTCCACTCAATGAGGCTGAGCGGTCACCAACAAAGCAGCCTCTTCTTCTCAACACGGACCATCAGCTCTGAAAAACAGAGCTCTTACCACACATGCACTGCGCCCTGACCGACTTCAACATTTCTCACATTTTTATCTTTGAACTGTACATGGCCTCTGCTCTCAGAGGAGTCAATGCAAATACACAAAATAACTGACCCCACACTCCACCGATGACCTTTCTCTTCTATAGCCGTGGGACACACTCCTCCACTGGCTGCATAGAGGAACATACCAGATGGTTTCAGGTAAAACCAAACAGCATTTAGGGTCTATAAGCCTCAAAACTGAAGCAGGATAATAGCAGTAAAGAAAAGATTACATCTCTGGCAGTGTCTGTTCGTTGGTTGGTTCCTTCCTTCCTTCATTGTAGTCTTTTTGTCCATTAATGAAATTTCCTTTAAATTTAGTTTAATTTTGATCATATGAATTAATGTTTCCTCCGATTGCCATGGTTTCCCCCACAATCCAAAGAGCATATTTGTGAAAGCCTGAAATAACATTATAATGAGTACACAATTATAATATAAAGTTGTGAATTCTTTGTCCTTTAGTTAATTATTCACTGCTTTCAAAATCTTGTACACTTAAAATAGGTACTACATTTGATGAAATGTTTGCATCGTATAAAAAGCATGCTGTATGAACATACTTCATCTGCCATATTGGTATTGTTGTGACCAACAATGTCAAGTCATATCTGTGTTTTGGAACGTTGTAATGAAACAGGAGCATTCACAACATGACATTCTGATTAAAATGTTAATTGGTTCAAGTTCATTTGTGCATTCACGTCAGTTTGTGCAGATGCAAGTTATAATATTATGTTTATAAAGCTGATTAATCTCACAAGTACAGTATACAGTATGTTTTAAATTATCATCATAGTGCACATTTTTGACTTGTTTTTATCATTTATGAAATCAAATATCGTTTTCGTCAGTATTTTATTGTCGTGAACACTGATCTCTGATCGGTCAAAATTTATGTGGATCAGTAAGTAACAAGAAGAACCGTGAAATGATACACAGCATAAAAAGCTAAAATTGGTTGGCAGTCTCACACTACATCTGCCAATTCCAAACATAAATCCATGTGCAGCATGACCTAATAAAGGCAGAGGCTTATTCCAGTCACGCTGTTCGACAGGAGGTCACAGGAACATGTGATCATACATAGAGGCTCATTCTTGAACTACGTTTCCAATATTAAGACTTATGTCTCAACACCTGCAGCTGTTAAGTGCACGTCTGTTTCAGACTCGCTGCAGAGCCAGTGACTAAAGAAAGTGCAGTCCTGCCTCAGAACTTTCTGCATCTGTTTTAACTTTCTGCAGATTGATCGGGCGGTTTGTCTCCACCAATCAAAATTCAGATGCTTAGTGGTGGCAGGTAGAGCATCTGGTTATGTTTACAGTCTGGTGAAAAAGGGAGATACTGAAGCAGTGGTGGAGAGCAACTCCACTGTAGGCCATATTGCTGACAAAAGTCAACAGCTCTCAGTCCTTTACTGAGGGAACTTTTTGAGAAGGCTATACTTCAAACAGTTAGATTAAATGACTGACTGATATAGGAGGATCAATTGTTTTGGAAGAATATTTTAACATATTGATATATTCACTGCATACAACGATGTGATGCTCATTTTTTGTGATTAATTATTATTTTTTAAACATTAAAAACATTACGCATGCAGTGACTTGAATACACATTACTATGGTGAGCATGAATCAAATATCAAAAATTCATTTTGATATTTATTCACCTTTAGTAACTAGTTTGACATAATATTTTGAAAAAAATAACCCATATACACTATATTGCCAAAAGTATTGGGACACCCATTTAAATCATTGAATTCAGGTGTTCCATGGCCACAGGTGTATAAAATCAAGCACCTAGGCATGCAGACTGCTTCTACAAACATTTTTGATAGAATGGGTCACTCTCAGGAGCTCAGCACTCTCAAGCGTGGTACCGTGATAGGTTGCCACCTGTGCAATAAGTCCATTTGGGAAATTTCCTCACTACTAAATATTCCACGGTCAACTGTTAGTGGTATTATAACAAAGTGGAAGCAATTGGGAACAACAGCAACTCAGCCACAAAGTGGTAGGCCACGTAAAAAGAGCGGGGTCAGCACATGCTAAGACGCACAGTGCGCAGAAGTTGCCAACTTTCTGCAGAGTCAATAGCTACAGACCTCCAAACTTCGTGTGGCCTTCAGCTCAAGAACAGTGCATAGAGAGCTTCAGGGAATGGGTTTCCATTGCTGAGCAGCTGCATCCAAGCCTTACATCACCAAGTGCAATGCAAAGAGTTGGATGCAGTGGTGTAAAGCACGCCACCACTGGACTCTAGAGCAGTGGAGACGTGTTCTCTGAAGTGAGGAATCACGCTTTTCTGTCTGGCAATCCGATGGACGAGTCTGGGTTTGGCGGTTGCCAGGAGAACGGTACTTGCCTGACTGCATTGTGCCAAGTGTAAAGTTTGGTGGAGGGGGGATTATGGTGTGGACTTGTTTTTCAGGGGTTGGACTTGGCCCCTTAGTTCCAGTGAAAGGAACTCTTAATGCTTCAGCATACCAAGACATTTTGGATGATTTCATGCTCCCAACTTTGTGGGAACAGTTTGGGGATGGCCCCTTGCTGTTCCAACATGACTGCACACCAGTGCACAAAGCAAGGTCCATAAAGACATGGATGAGCGAGTTTAGTGTGGAGGAACTTGACTTTAGTGTGAAGGAACTTGACCTCAACCAAACTGAACACCTTTGGGATGAATTAAAGCGGAGACTGTGAGTCAGGCCTTCTCATCCAACATCAGTGCCTGACCTTACAAATGCGCTTCTAGAAGAATGGTCAAAATTCCCATAAACACACTCCTAAACCTTGTGGAAAGCCTTCCCAGAAGAGTTGAAGCTGTTATAGCTGCAAAGGGTGGGCCAACTCCATATTAAACCCTACGGATTAAGAATGGGATGTCATTAAAGTTCATGTGCATGTAAAGGCAGGCGTCCCAAAACTTTTGGCAATATAGTGTATATGGACCCATGTATATGGACACCCATATACTATATGAAATTTCAAAGAAATAAAATAGATTCATGTTTTTGATGAAAATTGACCAAAGGAAAGGAAGGGATTTGTGTATTTTGACTTTTAACTCAGTTGTGGCTCCTTCAATGAGCAACACAAAAAGAGCATCAGATGAATAATAATCCTCCTCTCTCTCTCTCTCTCTCTCTCTCTCTCTCTCTCTCTCTCTCAGGGAGTGCTGTGCTGTATTAGAGTCAGCCGCAAGTGCAGTTTCACTGGGAAAGAGCCAAATGTCCATGACAGAAAATACAATTCATCACCAGCAGTGTTTTTCTATTGGTCATAGTGCAATCATTACAGTTTACATGTAATGAGAACGAAATGATCCTCACACTCCACTCATATCGCAACCCTGAGATAAAAGTCATCTGTGTCCAATTTTTCCATTATGTTTACATAGAAATATTAAGTCATTTTCATCTCTCCCCAGATATTGGACGTGTGGGGCTTTAAGCATTTGGTTCTCATTTGGGGCTGAGGCTACAATTTGGGGCGCAGTTTCGTCTCCATGGCGATATGGTCGTTGATGTTGGTGTGTGGCCCACGGGTGGCATTCCATTATTCCTCTAGTGCAGTTAATAAGTCTGGGGTCTCCGGTTATTTGAATGATAAAACGATTTATAAACATCTTTATCAGTTAAGAGCTGTTACATAAATAGCAACACATGCTGGATGGTGACACAGGATAAAGAAAGTCTTGTTTAGTTTTGTTTTTTGTTTTGTTTTTTTGCACTCATATGACCCTGTTGTTTAGTTTTTCTGGTAAAACTTTACAATAAAGTTCAGTTTGTTGCAGGAATAGTTAATCTCCTTTGTATCATTGATGGATCATTTACTCACCCTCATGTCATTTTAAACTCGTTTGACTTTCTTCTGTAGAACAGAAGAATATATTTTGAATAGTGCTGGGGAAAAATTAATCGTGATTAATCGCGTCCAAAATAAAAGTTTGTGTGTACTGTGTATAATTATGTATATATTTAAGAAAAAAAAAAATATATATATATATATATATTTTTTTTTTTTTTTTTTTAATTATATATAAGATAAATTATACAGTATATACATGCAAATATTTCTTAAATATATAGTCAAAAGTTTGGAAACTGTACTATTTCGATTGTTTTTGAAAGAAGTCTCTTCTGCTCACCAAGGCTGCATTTATGTTAATAAAAAATACAAAAAAATAATAATAATAATAATAAATGTTTCTTGAGCAACAAATCGGCATATTAGAATGATTTCTGAAGGATCATGTGACTCTAAAGACTGGAGTAATGATGCTGAAAATTCAGCTTTGAATCAGAAATAAATTGCATTTTAAAATATATTCAAATAGAAAAAAGTTTATTTTTAATTGTAAAAATATTTTTACAATAATACTGTTTTTGCTGTATTTTGGATCAAATAAATGCAACCTTGGTGAGCAGAAGAGACTTCTTTCAAAAACAATCAAAATAGTTTCCAAACTTTTGATTGGTAGTGTACATGCATGTGTGTGTTTTTATATATACATAATAATCATACACAGTACACACACATATATTATGTAAACACAAACTTTTCTTTTGGATGCGATTAATCACAATTAATTGATTTGACAGCAAATGTATTAAAATGTATTAAACATAACCTAGATTAACAAATGCTATAAAAGTATTATTCACTGTTAGCTCAATATACCTAATGCATTAAGTAATGTTAATGAACTTTACTGTAAAAAGTTGTTTTTGAAGAAAAATGCCAAAGCATGTTTCGGTACTTTGTCAAACACAAATGTGTGGGTGAATGAATTAACGGATAAATGTATGCATGCATATGTAAATTTAGGATTTGTATGATGGATTACATAAGAACACACACGTGCACTAGTATGTGCATTTGAGTGTTGGTTTGTGTTGGCACACAATCATGACAGAGCAGTTTCATTATATGTGGTATAATTTTATGGCTATAGATTTCAGCGCTGGAGACTCTCCAGTGTTTCCAGCCATAAATACTGAGCTCCCTCTCCAACTTTGCCTAAATATACAGCCACCCCAGTGCTGTCATCAAAATAGAGTTGGCGACTCAGCAAAATTAAATACTTTTTATTGATACTGGCAGCCATATTTAATGCTGTATATTTAAACCCTCAAACTGGCCAGCTGTTGGAGTGGGACTGAACTGAGACCCTACCCCACATTTGTGGAGATTTCAGCATGCAGAAAAGGCTTTGCCAAGGGTGTATATAATCTCAGGTGCAGGTGTTAGACTGTTAACTAAATTATATTCATTTCTTTATAGGGCCATCAATGAAACAAAGAACCCAAAGTGATATTCAGAGAAAATACTTGTGCCTACTTTAAAGTCATCATACCTAACCTCATTTGCTTGCTTATAAACTAAATGTGTTTCCTATTTGTGAAATATTATTAGCTGTATGTTCGTGCCTGACACATAAACATAAAGACTTATGCGTTTTATTTTTTAAACTATGTTTAGAGTTTAGATAAGGCTCAAGAATATACACTGAACAAAATTATAAACGCAACATTTTGTTTTTGCCCCCATTTTTCATCAGCTGAAGTCAAAGATCTAAGACTTTTTCTATGTACACAAAAGACCTATTTCTCTCAAATATTGTTCACAAATCTGTCTAAATCTGTGTTAGTGAGCACTTCTCCTTTGCTGAGATAATCCATCCACCTCACAGGTGTGGCATATCAAGATGTTGATTAGACAGCATGATTATTGCACAGGTGTGCCTTAGGCTGGCCACAATAAAAGGCCACTCTAAAATGTGCAGTTTTACTGTATTGGGGGGTCCGGGCCGGAGGGGTCCCGGGGGGTCCAAAAAAAAGTCAATATCTGGTACGACCACCATTTGCCTCACGCAGTGCAACACATCTCCTTCGCATAGAGTTGATCAGGTTGTTGATTGTGGCCTGTGGAATGTTGGTCCACTCCTCTTCATTGGCTGTGCGAAGTTGCTGGATATTGGCAGGAACTGGAACACGCTGTCGTATACGTCGATCCAGAGCATTCCAAACATGCTAAATGGGTGACATGTCCAGTGAGTATGCTGGCCATGCAAGAACAGGGATGTTTTCAGCTTCCAGGAATTGTGTACAGATCCTTGCAACATGGGGTCGTGCATTATCATGCTGCAACATGAGGTGATGGTCGTGGATGAATGGCACAACAATGGGCCTCAGGATCTTGTCACGGTATCTCTGTGCATTCAAAATGCCATCAATAAAATGCACCTGTGTCATTGTCCATAACATATGCCTGGCCATACCATAACCCCACCGCCACCATGGGCCACTCGATCCACAATGTTGACATCAGCAAACCGCTCACCCACACGACGCCATGCACGCTGTCTGCCATCTGCCCTGTACAGTGAAAACCAGGATTCATCCGTGAAGAGAACACCTCTCCAAAGTGCCAGATGCCATCAAATGTGAGCATTTGCCCACTCAAGTCGGTTACGACGACGAACTGCAGTCAGGTCGAGACCCCGATGAGGATGACGAGCATGCAGATGAGCTTCCCTGAGACGGTCTCTGACAGTTTGTGCAGAAATTATTTGGTTATGCAAACCGATAGTTGCAGCACGATAATGCACGACCCCATGTTGCAAGGATCTGTACACAATTCCTGGAAGCTGAAAACATCCCAGTTCTTGCATGGCCAGCATACTCACCAGACATGTCACCCACTGAGCATGTTTGGGATGCTCTGGATCGGCATATACGTATTCCAGTTCCTGCCAATATTCAGCAACTTCGAACAGCCATTGAAGAGGAGTGGACCAACATTCCACAGGCCACAATCAACAACCTGATCAACTCTATGCGAAGGTGATGTGTTGCACTGCGTGAGGCAGATGGTGGTCGCACCAGATATAGACTTTTTTTTTTTGGACCCCCCCAGGATCCCCCTGGCCCGGACCCCACCGGACCCCCCCCAATACAGTAAAACTGCACATTTTAGAGTGACCTTTTATTGTGGCCAGCCTAAGGCCCACCTGTGCAATAATCATGCTGTCTAATCAGCATCTTGATATGCCACACCTGTGAGGTGGATGGATTATCTCAGCAAAGGAGAAGTGCTGACTAACACAGATTTAGAGAGATTTGTGAACAATATTTGAGAGAAATAGGCCTTTTGTGTACATAGAAAAAGTCTTAAATCTTTGAGTTCAGCTCATGAAAAATGGGGGCAAAAACAAAAGTGTTGCGTTTATAATTTTGTTCAGTGTAGTTCAGTGTTAAATATATAATATTTTGTATTTTCTGACTTAAATATCTTGCTTCATGGACTAAAACCGTCCTCTAGTTAGATCCTGGACAAGGCTTATACAGTATATATTCCACTTTATATATTCCACTTGACTATTTTAAGTGGTTCAATCATGAATATCAACAATGGGCCTCAACCTCAAAGTCAGCCCTTTACCTCACTCTCTTGTGAAACACCACCTACACCCAAAAATAAACTCTGATGACCTACATTGAGTCATTGTTGTTTAAGACACAAAGCCTGTTCCATATCAAGTAAATCCCCCCTAGTTCTGTTTTTTTTTTTTTTTTTTTCTGGAATCTATTGTGACTTGGTCATTTTATCATCATCATTTTAATCTAGGAGGAAAAAAATCCTGGAAAAGTTGATAAATAATTTGACAAATTAGATTACAAGTAATTACTCTGGAAAAGAACCTTAATGGAAAATGTCCATAAATGACACAGTCAGTTGATCATGTAGACTGACAGTCTGGGCTCTTCCTGGGAAGGTGATGTCATACTGAATGCCCATTGCCCCATACAGTGTTGGCCAGTTTAAAAATGATGTCACCACTTTCCAGTTCTCTCAGGGCAGTTTTTTATTTTATTATTATTTAAGTTGGCTTTATTTCCATTCCTTTTTATATTTTAGAATTATTTTTTTACTCGACTCTGAGGCTGTCCAATCAACGTATGTCAAAGGCCAAAACCAAGCATTAAATAGTATGTTGGTTTATGCATGTATGCACATTCCCATATGCTCATCCATGTGGATGGCAGATCTCCATATTGTCTACATCAAGTAATAAACTCATTGTCAAACCTAAGATGACAATACAGTACTAACACGGGATAACAATACTTTATAGAGGCTATTTACTTAGTAATGAGGTTCTTATGACAAAATGTTTCATATAGAAACCCTAGGGACCTTATCATGCATCCGGCGCAATGCGACGCCAGGCGCGACGCAAGTGTTTTTTGCTAGTTTCATCCTGGCGCAGTTATCATTTTCACGTCCTGCGCCATGTTGTTCAAATAGCAAATGCATTTGCGCCCATTTGTGCGCTCGTGCTGGTCTGAAAACAAAGTGTGATTGGGCGCATTGTTGGCGCGTTGCTATTTTGAGGCAACTGAAAACGACTGCGTCACTGACCAACTGAAACCTGGTCTAAAGTCAATAGCACAGTATTTTTTGTGTTATTTAAAGGGCATGTTAGTAATATGCGCCTATAGGCGGGTGCACAACGCGAGTACACTCGGCTTATTACACACACAGGGATGCGCAGAAGCAATGTAAAAAATTATTATTGTGCACATAAAGATAAAAATGCTTACATGTCATAATGGATAGTCACTGCATGTATCAGAATGACCTATTTGACGAAAGAAATTGGCTACTTATTTAACCAATCGTGGCAATACACACCTATTTAAACTGACTTGTCAGGATGAGGGTGTCTATAATCCGCCATCTAAATAGCGAATCCACCATGGTGCAAGTGCTTAGGGTGGGGTTAGGGTTAGGGTGTGGTTGGACCGTCAAGCTCCACCCATTGGCTCTGCAGTGAGCAGCCTCTGGAAGAACTGAAAGTTAAAAAACAACAACAACAAAAACATTGTACATTGCTGTTTTACACGACAATGCTGTTTTGGGGGCCTGAAAAAAGCTTGTGAAAGCGGGTTTCAAAGTGCAATTTTTTGAAAACAATACCGTTAATGTCTCCATGTAAACAACAAAAATTTGTGAAATTTGTGAAAGCAGTGACGTCATGCTTGTGCGTATTACGTGTTCAGTCTATAGATGCATAGTGTTTCTTTACAAAGTGACATCGCCAACTACTGGCCTGGCATGCATAATACAGAGTTTTTAGTCGTTTTCACAGATCTGTGTGAACGGGGATTCTTTTGACAACGTTGTCGTCTGCACACGAAAAATGTACAGCGTTGTCGTGTAAACGCCACCAGCGTTTTTGACCATTTTCACCAAAAGTTCATGGCCCCCAGAATATTTTGTTGTGTGAATATCTAAACATGCAATATATCAAAAGAACAAACTGCTATTAAACAAACAAACAAAAACATTTTATTCTAGCTTCATGCATTCTTTTTTTATCAACACTTGAATGTGGGCAAGTTTCATAGAAAAGCAACACTTTGAGCTGACTACATTTTGGTCTCCGAATAGATTCAGAATGATGATCAAAACATAGATGGAGTAGATTGAGTCCATCAACACCCCTAATATTTGCAGTCATATCGCTCATCCTAGTTCAACATTTCATTCAGTAACATTAGGCAGTTTTGATTTATATGCTGTTGAATGTTGATGATTGCGTTATTTTACATATGCATATGCTTACATATGATATCGCTTGTTTCTGCATCTTCTTCACATGTGTTTTAAGCAGAAGATTCTGTACTCCATTAGAAGATGTGTCATACTGCCACATACGGTATGGTCATGCCATACCCATAACAGTGAAAACACGGAAAAGCAGAAAATTCCATCAATGGCAGGGAAGTATTTTCTCACAAATGACGGACATTTCCGTCAAAGACGGGGAAAGATTTAAATAAGCACACAAACAAACTCCCAAAAGATTACAAGAATTTATTTGGTATATACAGAGCATACATATAGCATGCATATTTACAGCACATTGTATTTACAAACACTATAGGATTTCACATACCATTGGAGAAAAACAAACAAACAAACAAATACAAAATATTCACAAATAGTGTGTAGTCTGAAAATGTTGAAGTCTAATTCTGATTGGTTCACACACATTTACATTTTTCAGACTTTCCTCTTTTGTCGGAAAGCCTGGCGACTGATACAGAGTGAACTGTCAAATCTGTAAGATTAAACATTTGATGTGATACATTTTATGTAACACCAAGATCCACACAATATGTACAGTAACATATTCTTGATGTCAAGACAATGAAACCTTATACACACAAAGACACTGAACTGAGGTAGATAAACAGAAAGACAGCACAATCAATTTCACCATTCAACGTACAGGAAAACCACTGTGTCAAACACAGCAGTTACATTTACATTTTAAAATAAAGAGTTTATTACACAGAGTGTTTACTGGAATGAGAGAAAGACCTTTTGATAAAACCAATAAGGCCTCTGTTACCTCTACAGCCATTAAATGACTCTTGATTACACCTATCAGAGATTCAAACTCTGTTAGACATGACAGCATCGTTTTAAACATTCCCAAAAGACACAATACAAGGACTATGCACATAATCATTCATTTAAACCCACGTACATGGATACATATAGCTATAGTGTGACCAAACACACGCAGACACTTAAATGGTGAAGAGCTTAAAGGGATAGTTCACCCAAAAATGAAAACGTTGTCATCAATTACTCACCCACCTTAGTTTCTTTCTGTTGTTGAACACAAAAGAAGATATTTTGACGGTAGCCATTGACTTCCATAGTATCTTTTTCCTACTTCAAAATATCTTCAACAGAAGAAAGAAACTCATACAGGGTTGGAACAACTTGAGGATGAGCAAGTGATGACAAAATGTTCATTTTTGGGTGAACTATCCTTTTAAAAGAGAGATAAAAACATTTGCTTCATCAAAATATATTTTGTATTCCAAATAATAGTGTTCTCATATAAAAGATACTTGTAAAAAATATATCTATAATAAAATATCTTATTTTATATGATTATGTCTGGAAAATGTAAGTGAATGCAGCTCACTTCAGCATTATGGACTATGTTTAGATTTAGAGAAAACACACAACATTTTATAGAAATATGCCCACAGAAATTCACAGTATGCAGATAGAATTATAGGGTGGCTCTATGTATATATATATATATATATATATATATCTCTGGAAAAATATAATTTTATACACAAATAAATGTTTAAATTCTTACTCTCTTTTCTCTTACAGGAAACATTTATACAAGTTTACAATGAAATTAAGGTTTGAAATAAAGTACATTCTATAGGTACAGTCTGTAGCAAGCAACACAAACAAAAAAGCAACATTAGATACTTAAAACAACCAACCAAACGAACAACTAGATTTTCACATCAGAGGGTATATACTGTGCTTAAAGCAAAGCAAACACCACTTCCCTTCTTGCCTCATTTTATCTCTGAAATTAAGCATATACTCAAAGTTAAGGCACTTATAATGTAATGACATTCATGTAAAGGTTTGACGGTGGGATTACTCATGCTTTGCATTCATACATTTCTAGCACTTTACAAGTGCATCTGTATGCATGTTTAAAAAAAATCCCAAAATGTTAACTTCACATACACAGCAGAAATAAAGTCATGACTTGAGAAATGTTGATTTTGTGTTGACTTTAGTGGTAGGCTAGTACCTAAACATATACAGATGCTGCTGTAACACTAAAAGACTGGAAAGTAAATGCCCATTCTTTGGCATCAGATTATGTACATCTTTTGTGACTAGGCACATAGAGACTCTTCAAATCATTCTCAACAAAATACTCATTTTGATTTAGTAATTTAAGGACAAAATATCATTTTGAAAATATTCTTCTCTTTTTTATTTTACTAATGTTGAATAATGCCCAGCATTTAAAAATAACACTATAAAACAGTCACCACTTGAAACAGTCCATTTTTTACTTATAAAATGCTTATTATTATTTATAATTATCTGTACAGAGACTCTTATAGTGGCATCACAATTTGGGAGGGGAAAAAAAATGAACATCGTATTTTAAGTTGGAATCTTTATTATTATTATTATTATTATTATTATTATTTAGCAACTATCTTTAAAAGGCCAATTCTGAGCTTATGTATGTATATATGTAAATTCATTTATATTAGTCTTTATGATTAATTGTTTCATTTTAAAATTCTTCTTAATGGTGTATAAACATTTGATAAATATTTGGTTTTAGTTAAAGCTTTTTATGGAGTTTTTTCCACTTTAAATCTCTATGCATTCCATAAAATATTCACAGAATATACATTATTTTACAATATGCCAAAAACTGTCCTCCGATAACTCTTGGCGTCTGTATCTTATATACAACAATGTTGAATTAAATGATTGGCGTCTGGGTATTAAAAGTCAGATATGGACACACTGACCATTAAAATCAAGACATTTCTCTTGTCAAATATCTTATACATGTATGCCTGATTGGGCAAGGCACTGATCTTTGTTTAGGTGCAGAAAGAACCCTTGCGTAACCTCGCCGAGTACTAACTGTTCCTCTGGACCTTAATGGCTGGTGTAAACAGCCTTTGTTATTTTCACGCTGATCTCAACCATATAAGGCAAAAACAAAACTCTCTTGTGGGGTTCAAGAAAAAAAGCAACATTCAACATGATTTTGTTATTTCCCTCTCCTCTAAACGTGGCTTATTTCATCCGGTTGTATAGTCAGCCTAAACATAAAATAATAAGGCCTGGTGTTCTCAAGGTATGCTACTAAATCGCATATTCATCCATTTTTCTACAATGAATAATACCAATGGAAGCAGCAGTCAGTCCAGCTGCTCTATGCATTACTGCTGCTTGAACACGGCGTGCTCTGTGTGCTGCCGATACTGTGAGCCGCACTGCTGTTCTCAGACACTGGCTGGGACTTTGGCACCTGCTGCCTCGCTCTTGTGCCACCTGAAGAGGGAGATTGATAAAGAAGACGTTAAGGCTTTCAGGGACACTTGAAAAAACACACTGAGCACTAAATGTGACTTTCTGTGATTCAAGTCTTTCAGAAATGGCAGAAGCTGTTCACCCCAAAGTCAGGAAAGAATAACCCTTTCAGGCACAGACACAACATTTATTTCATATTTGTTTTTTTTTCTGTAGCATTAAGTTGACTAGTGCATTCATGCTGACCTTTCCATTGCACAAAAAGGTTCTTCATAGTGGAAAAAGGTTCATAATTAAAATCTTCATACAACAGGGAAGATTATTCAGTCAAGAGCAGCGAGTGATTTGAGTGAAGTGAAGTGATTGATTCTTTCGTTGTTTGATTAACATTAAAAACACTAGGCTGCTGTCACTTTAAGAGCTAATGCATGGATCCAATATACTGATGATACACATGCGGGGGGTTTTTTCTCAACTCAAACATACTAGCCAGTTTCGAGTGTTGAAATTAATCATTGCATCGTGTGCGAGTGTGTGCGTGTGAGGCCGCATGCGCGTATGTGAGAGTGTGTGTGTGTGTATGCGTGAGGACGAATGTGTGTGTTCGAGTGTGTATGTGTGTGCGAGACTGCATGCATGTGCGTGCAAGTGTGTGAGTGTTATTGTAACTTAAGTACACTGCTTGACATTTTCATGCGCTTTTAGATGTTTGATGTGTGCTACATTCAGGAAGTGTACTTTCTTGGAGCAGATGAATTCATATATATTTAGTTCATATACTGCTTGTATTCATGTAGCCAATGCAGTAATAATGCAGTAATATTGAAAATCGAAAATATTGAATCGAAGACTTGATAATCGTAATTGAATTGAATCGTGAGACAAGTGATGATTCACAGCCCGATCGCCAATAAACGTATTTTGACATACTTTTATTTGAATATGTCTGTTTAAGCGTAAGACGTGAAAGAGAGCTCAATTCAGTATTTGCACGCTGTCTGTATTTCTCGGTGCGCGTTCTAGATGTTTGCGCAGAGAAACTTCCCTTTCGCATCTCCTTGCGCTTGAATATTTAAATTGGCAAGGCTTAAACTTTCGTGACGATGCAGCACTGGCCCGTCAACTGTCCCGAGCGTCATTCACGGTCATGTTCTCACAAAATTGCATTGTTAGAATTGATTAAAATGTTACCGGTCAACTGCCGATTGACACTGTTTCACATACACATTCTTACTCTTGGCTCTTGGCGAGTGTTAATTTTAGGCCCTGGATAGATGCAATGCTGTCTTTAAATTCTAAGGAGGCTGCATACTAGTTTTTGGAACAAGGCTTACGTCTATCTCATTCTTCTGTCTTTGTCTTCACGGATCGACTTAAACATTCCTCTATCCGAGGACTTAACCCTGAAGCAGAGCGGCATGTAAGAATGCATGTACTTCATCTTGTAGACAGTTTGCCTGACAGAAGGTTGAAGAGTTTTTAATCAAATTCCAGGTTTCCTTTACATACTTGGCATTTGACTAAAACACCAATATTAAGAAGCACTCTGCTCTCCTACACTACATATATCTGAATTCTCTGTAAAACGTCTGTAGATAATTTCCACCAACCCACCATCGTAAGGTGTGAGTGTGTTTATGTATGTGTGTGCTTCTCTTCTCAGCTCAACTGGATGTGTCTCTGCTTCCCTGTTGTAGGCCCCTCTGCTGCTAATATGTGCCAGAGATGTGCTGCCAAGTGCTCCAGCTAAAAACAGCCCATTTCCTCATACAGCGCTGTGCACTAGACTCTCGCTTATCTGCCTCCGTACACCTAATTTTTACGACCAATCATCTTGCGAACGTACACAGTGACAGCACACAGACTAACAACATAAGTTGGTCATAGTTAAATGAAACACTACCCCAAACAAAGATGCATTTTGTTGAACGTGTGAGAAAGAGTTTGATGGCAGCTTGTTGACCTCTTCCACTCGACCGTGTCATGTCGTTGTGTAACTCCCACTCTGTGTGCACAGGGGCAACATCCTTAACCTATCAGTGTGATCTACGACAGGGATGGTGACAGGATTACAGGAGCTGTTTTTTAACAGACCCCCGCAACATTCCACACATAGCTTTCCCTAAAATAGTAAGCATCCCTAATGTATGGAACAATTATGTACTCATAATCATTATAAACATCAGTCTTTTAGTGTGAAATGGTAAAGAGTTGTTATTTTTAAGTAAAACAGTAAAACTAAAATGTATTGAAATCATTTAGTTAATTGAAATGAAGCTGAAAAAAAATATAAATATTACATTAACAATTTAAACTAAAAAAAAATCAAAAATTTTGCCTTGGCAACTAACTAAAATAAAATAAAATAAGTACTAAAACTAAAACTGAAATAAAAATAAATTAAATCTAAATAGAACTACGACAAAACTACATAAAATTAACTTAAACTAAAATGAAAATGTTAAAAAATATAAAAAGAAAATGATAAATGTATATATTTAAAAATATATATATATAAAATAACTTTGTACTACTATACTATACTATACTATACTATACTATACTATACTATACTATACTATACTATGAGTTTTCAAACTGGGGTCTGCTTGACACCCAGAGGCAGAAAGAAGGAGCCATGGGTTCCTCTGACCAAAAAAAATATGCTACAAAAAGAAGTCAATCAAAATGGATGGATGGATAGATAGATAGATAGATAGATAGATAGATAGATAGATAGATAGATAGATAGATAGATAGATAGATAGATTTTGCATTTCATTAAACCAAAGCCTCTATTTGGCATTTTCCTGGACTTCCCAGGGGGGGAAAGCACAACCGTGTTTTGATATTTTTCATCTTTTAGCTTTTTTTCCAAGAAGCTCTGAGTCAATAATTGAGGCTGTTCCAAACATGAAAAACACTCGTCAGTATCAAAAAAGGATTCCATGTAGGGCTATTTTAGTAATATGATTGAATACTTTACAATACTATGGTTAAATAGGCTTTTGGCTTGTATGAAGTAATCAATGCCATTATGAGAAACACATGGCTGGAATGATCAGAGCTTAGTACTTAGTTTCTGTTTTTTTTTCTTTCATTTCAACATTTTACACCTGTTTCTGCAAGAAAATGTCACAGTTTTGACCTTAAATTAACTTAGAGAGTAGTCAAAAGAAGCAACGTGTCTTACCAGTAACATAAAAAGTGACCCTGATCTAAGGTGCTAGTATAAACAGGCAAATCTAAACTCTTCAGTCTCATGTAAGAACAACGAGCAGAAACACAGCTGGATAATGTCATCCCAACTGAATACCACAGGCAATATTAATACAAATTACACTGATTTATGTTTTTGAACAAATCTAGAATACGCTAATAAAAGCTAAACATGACTCCTTTTATGTCAAGACATGGATATATCCAAGATACACATGTCCAAAAAACAGAAATAGCTCAAATCCAGAATGGCTTTGATCCTCAGTCAACATACTCATACTTATCAGCCTACACAACTACAGATTCTGGAACAGTGTTCAGAATGGGAATCCCTTCAAACATGTGCCATAAAACGGTAGCAGGTCAATGGCACTGAGGACAAAAACCAAAAGGCCAGACTAAGGGTGAATGCAAATGGGCGGAAATGGGGGCTAAGAAAGAGCATGCGCTTCCTCTGAAGGGTCAACAGAGGTCGTTGGCCTGGCAACAACAGGGCAATGCAGGGAGGAGGGGTGGAGTGAATCTTGGCATTCAGCTGGAGGATTGTATATGTATTTTCCTGTGAGGCCTGGAGACACCCTCAAAGCGGACAGGGGGAATTCCAGTCCATTTCGGGCTATTGTACCCAAAATACTGCCGACCATCCAGCAGTCCCCCCAATGCTTGAAAGAACGGAAAAGACAGATGCGCTTCTGCTGACGAACGGGATATATTTACAGGCTGGGAGTCAATATGTTATTGTTAATATATTGCTGTTAACAGAACTGGCAAGCCCTTCCAACAATCAAGAAATGAACATGTTTCCTTTCTTATTTTGACAATATGATAAATTACATGATGCATAACTCTCTCAATACTAATTAACGTGAGGCAGGGAATGAGAACAAAGGTCAGATGAGATCAAGGGTGTTCTGATGTGAATATGCAGGGATATTTTCCTCACCTGTATGTGAGTAGATGAACCATAGAGCTCCAGTCAGAAGGGCTCCGATCACAAAGGCAGCAAAAGCAATTCCCACCACAGTCGGTGTGTCCAACACATATATGATGTCTGCAAGAAAGAAGTCAAAATATAGATTAAATTGTATCTGTTAAGCATGTAACAGTTCAGATTTTTCACTCTGTGGTCAGGGTTTCAGTACAGTTTGGTACATCATATTAGGAGTGCATCAATTTGGAAAATGTAAGGAATGTGAGCAAACCAATCCAATTATCGATATTTATTTTTCAAAGAAACTTTTTCACTCCACTTTTACACGCATTCAGCCATATGCTGTTTCTTTCCCAAGTACCTGAGTTATGTTTAAAAAAACAAATGTATGGTATAGCCAGTTTATTCATTTATTTATTCAACTAAACTGATTTATGAACTGAATAATGACTGTTTACTATTGTCTTTTAAGAGATGCTTTATAGCATACTTTAATTGTGTTTGCATTATTTTCCTGTTTATCACTGTAAAGCTGCTTTGTATTGTATAAAGTGCTATATAAATAACGGTAACTTGACTTGATTTAGCTAAACTACTCCAGTAAAAAAATCATTAATAACTAAACCTCTTGGGTTTTTATATTTTAATTAACACAAACTACTCATTCAATAGGTGCACGATGCCCTATCAGTGCTGTTAATGCATAGCTCTTAATGTACAAACTGTTATTTTTTTATCTGTAGTTACATTTTATTTACTCAATGATTATTGCATCATTTTACTCTCATGTGTGTTACCCTGATGATGTTTTGATCCTCTGCATATATACAAGTATTGGCCATGTTTTATGCACAGCCCACTTGCGATGAACTTTGATTCCCTTTTGAGGTGGAACTCAACAATGCATCTTGGATTGACACTATGGTGAACGCCATTTGTGTGACCAGTGTCTGAAACATGTATACACAAAAATATAATTGGCCGACGACAGTCCATGACGCCACTACCGGAGTGCCTGCGTGTATAAGAGGGTGCCTGCAATAGACGTCATAAACTCTTTGTGTCTTTAGGAGACGCTTGTTTGTATATGTGTGTGTGTGTGTGTGTGTGTTTGTGTGTGTGTGTGTGTGTGTGTGTGTAAGACAACCGCTACGGGTGGAGCGAGTTCGACTCCTCAAAGAAGCTGGATCATTATGCTCATTATGATGCATTTGCGAGACTGGCTGAAAGAGACTAGTAAGAAGCTTTGTTCTTCCTTGATTCTCACCTGAGGGATAGTAGTCTGCATTTGAACAAGCACATTCGGCTCTCAAGGGAGTTTAAGGCACTCAATGCATTCATGGTAGCAGACTCTGTTCTCGCTTCATTCCCGATTGAGTGATAAGAATCGAGCTGTGAACATAGCGAGTTCGGTGCTCTGGTAGTGACGTCATGGACTGTCGTCGGTCAATGAAACTGTATACACATACTTCAGACACCGGTCACACTGGTGGCATTCCCTATTTCGTCGATTCCAAGATTTAGTGTCTTGTTCCCCTTCTCAGGGAACCATGGTTACATTCGTAACTGGAGACGTTCATTATGTGGCCATGTGGTGGTTATCAGTACAATTTAAAATCTGAGGTAAAAGCTACTTTGGTATGAGTTGAAGTAGTTCAAGCAGCTTGGTATATTAACTTTTTCCCCGCCATTGACGGAAATTTCCGTCATTTGTAAGACAACACTTCCCCACCATTAACAGAATTTTCCGGCTTTCCATGTTTTCACTGTTATACGGTAGGGGGTGCTATCAAATGTTGTTTTTTTATAAAACTTAGTGTTGGTAAAAAAAATTTTTTAAAAAGAATGCATGAAGTTTCAGGGGGCCATTACATTTTTGTGAAAATTATCAAAAACGCTGGCAGTGGCTAGCAATAAAAAAAAAAAAAAACTGGCAGGGAAAGAGTTAAAATTATATTACTTGATGAAACACTTGATGTATTTAATTATACAAGCACAAATATCTTGTAATACCTGAAACATTGCCACTGTATTTTTTACTGTGAATTTCTGGCTACCAGCTGTTGTTTTTGTTTGTATGTTTGTTTTTTACCATAAACATCTCACTTCTAATGTCTATATTTTAGCTCAGGATATTTTACATGATGTGGTTCATGATGTTTACATGCTGTGTGGTGCGAGTGTTTGGTGACCACGTATAAAGTAAGAGCACATGCTTGGTATGTGATTTGCAGTGGCATCTGAGAGCAAGCCATCCGAGAATCTTTGGACTCGTGCCACAGACCGAATGACTTTCAGAGCTCTAATTAGCTCTAATGATCACTGATCACACAGCACAATAGAGCCTGTGTGGCCCCCAGCTTCATAGCCCATCTGGTCTGGCGCCAAAATCCCAAGCACAATAGAGGCTATTCTCAGAGAGAGCACCTTCAGATTTTCATCCCCTCTGACAGACTGATGACAGACTATCACTGGAGCGCTCTGTTAAAACAAGAGTGAGTGCTATGTAACAGCTCCCGCCTCAGCCTTTACCCTTTCCCCCGAATCACCACCAGAACCACCCCCTATATCATATCTATGCAGGGCGGCTCAAAAATATAAAGCTTGTCATTAACACAATGTACATATCCTGTCCACGTACATGGTTTGAGGCCTAAGCAAAGGGGGGAGAGACAGTAAACACAAAATAAAACAATACAGTTCAAAAGTTTGGGGTCAGTAAGATATGTCTCTTATGCTCCCTAAAACTTTTGAATGGTAATATATCTTTGATAAATGTCTTTTTTATTTGGTCCATGCAATGAATTTATAATGAGGTCCAATGTTCTATTGTCCATTGACTATCAAAATATCTTCTTTTGTGTTCCACATGAACTGTAATTTTTTGGGTGAAATATAGAAAATTAATACCAGCAATAAAATAAAATCTCACAATGTACTGTATCTATGGCTTGCAAGAGGAAGCAAAACAGAACAGAGAACAAAAGCGTGTATGTTTAGTGGATTCCTGGGAGAAGCTATGTCAGCTTGAAGCAAGGGATGTGGTTTGCTCTGCCGTTGCCATAGGTTTGTCTGAGCTACTCCACCCACAATCCATGTAAAGTACCTCGGAGGGAAGTAAATGAACTAGCCCTATGACTTGGACAACATTCTATGTAGTCACCACCGCCCAAGATCTTCTCCTGGGTGTCAGAACGTATTTGTGCTGTTCTTTACTTCGCCCTTTTTTAAGGCTAGCTGGGTTTCTCAAAGGAAGTATGAACACAAGAACAATAACCTTGTGTGTATTTTTTGGACAAGCATGGGAAAAACTTCAACAAGATGATGTGTTTGCCTGATTCAGCAGTATAAAGCACAGTAAAAAGTAAAAATCCCATTTATTTTATTCATAAAGGAATTTAAGCAAAAACACAGACAGACCTTCCATTAGTACCCAGCCTCTCTACACTCTAAGTCAACATATACATTTGAATATTACATACATTGCATTTCAGACAATGTCTTACACAGTAGAATTCATTTGTATCATTGCTGCCAATTTGATTACGTCATTCACAAATCACAGTTTTGTAGTGTTGTGATTAATCTCGGAGCTGATTGATTTAGTTAAATACCTACATTTCTTTGTTGAAGATTCTTTTATTTGTAAGGTTTTGGAATACACTATATAATATTTCAGTCTGGAGGAGTCAACGCTAGTTGGAACCACACGGTAGAAAATCAGAACCGGTCTGCAGATTTTGGGCAGTCCGAGTTGACAGATTTAGCTGAAAATCGCATGGTTTATGAGCAGAGAATAAAATTTTTAGCTTCAGATTATGAATCTGTCTAGTTGGAGGATATCATATATGTTTAATATTTTGAAAATATTGACACATATTGTTTTCATTTGTCATGCATCCCAAAGTTAAGTTTGATGCGATCGGAATAACTTTAAAGTCTAGTGTGTGATCTTTAGTCATTTACAGTATTTCTCTGTAACCATTTACAAAGTCAGCAACTGAGTAATTACCAGCACACCAAATTCAAATAAAAACATTTACAAAAATTCTACTTGCGGTTGTACCTCTGCTTTAGATCAAATTATTCATGTTTTCTGATCATAAATCTTTTTTTGGATGGCAATGTTTTGTTCTGCCATGTTTTTCTCAAAGCATGGCACTCCCATAAACTGCCCTCTTTGATTTGTAGATTAAGCCAAATATTTTGGGATCCTGTCCAGAGCGGCGCTTTGAGCCTTTTTGAAAGCTGCTTTTCTGCCATGTCTGTACAAGAGTCGTCTTTGTGTTTAAAACAAGACGCAAAGCCTATTTTCATTACTTTTATGGCATATCTGAGTTTACTTAATTCACACCAGGCAACACACACAAGCTTGTTCATCAAGAGTGAGCCCACACTGGATTCACACTGATTTAACATTCAATCTGGATTCATCCAGATTTCCCAGGTATGTGTCATCTGCTTGCTGTGGAACAGATCTTTGATTTTGTTTCCACTCAGAAACAATTAAACCTACATAAAACTTGACTTGGGCCAATAAAATCTCAGCTTGCATCCTTCAGGAGTGGCAATCATTTACCTAATCAAGTGTGACTAATAGACGCATGCTCCATTTGCCACAAGCAGCACAGCAACATTGTGTTATTAAACCGGAATGATTTTCATTAGAGCTGCGAGTCAGTAAAGTTGATTCACTCCAACCGCAATAGGTGCAATAGTGCCAAGAGGATGCAGGGAACAGAACAAATCAGTCATGGTCAAATTAAGTTTCTTTGTGAAATGTTTAGACACCACCCTGCTGTCCTCTTGTATACTACAAATGTCCATCTATGGCAAATTAACTGTGCCGTAAAGCAGACTGCATGTATATAGTGCATAAAGGCCCCTTTCTTTATCACAGTCAAGTTTTTTCATTATCCTCCTTCTCTCCTTTTTCCCACTCTCTGAATCCCCCCCCCCCTCTCTCTCTCTCTCTCTCTCTCTCTCTCTCTCTCTCTGTACAAAGGGGAGGTCTTAAAGAATGTTTAAGTGAAAACAAATGCTATCCAGAATCGGAAAGCTGGCCTTTTTCCTCTCCTCTGATGCATCTATGAGTCCCTTGTCCCACATCTCTAATGAACCACACACACTTTAAAACCAAACCACATTGAATGCACAATAAACACACATGCAAATGCACACATACTCAACACTGCCACATACTAAAAGACTCCAGATGGGTGTAATGCGCCACAAAGTGAGACAAGACAGAAACTTTGTGACTTGTGATCTGAGTGACTGACACACGTAAACAAACTCAGACACACATTTTTCCATGATGCTCCATATATGCCACTCACAGTAAGATGGGCAGCCTCTGTGCGTTATTTGCTGATTTGAAACGATGCCTTTGAGATTTTGTTGGGGAAAAACTCTCTCAGGCTTTGGGCCCTATCATACACCCGGCGCAATGCAACGGCAGGCGCAACGCAAGTGTTTTTTGCTAGTTTCAGCCCGACGCAGTTATAATTTTCACGTCCAGCGCCAAATTGTTTACATAGCAAATGCACTCGCACCCATTTGTTCGCCATGGAAAACGAGGTGTGTTCAGACGCATTGTTGGCGCGTTGCTATTTTGAGGCAACTGAAAACGACTGCACTATTGACCAATAAAAACCTGGTCTAAAGTCAATAGCGCTGTATTTTTTTTTTGTGTTATTTAAAGAGCGTGTTAGTAATATTCGTCTATAGGTGGGTGCACAACGCATGTACACTCGGCTTATTACACACACAGGGATGCGCAGCACCACACAAACATGTTTAAATATTAAAAATAAAAGCGTTCAGTCTTTTGCTCACAAATTCCGCCATGTAAATAGCGAATCAGCCATGGTGCAAGCACAACTGGCTTTTAAAAGGGAATGGGAGATGAGACTCTGATTGGTTTATTGCACGTTAATCCCAAAACACACCCATGACTCATTAAGAGACTAGGTACAACCCTTTTGGACCATGCACCTGGCGTGCCAACAGTCTTTTCCGTCTTTAAAATAGCAGTGGATTCGGATGCCCTAAGTGCACCTGCGCCATGCTCTTCAGACCACACGCTCATAACGTAGATATTAAATTCAGCAAAAAAATAATGACTGTTTTGATGCACCTTTAATATATGTCGAAAGTTGTCGTATTGACTTGTGATGTTTACCTAGTTGTTGTGGAGTTTTCTCCTCAGGGACCTTAACAGTGACAGGTGTGTTGTCGGAGATGACCACCATTGGCTTGGTGAAGGTCTTGGTGTTCATCATCATGAGTAGGATGTTTTCCACACTGAGGGAAGTGCAGGCTTCATCCGGTAACATACACTACAAAGAAAGAAGCAGAAATGTTAGAATAAGGTCCAGCTGTAATCTTTGCCATATGAGCACTACAATCCTTAAAGAACAGCATGAACCTCACTCATGAGATAAAAGAGCTTATTATAATAAACAGGCATACAATTGCACTTTTATTATGAGGAATGGCCAGATTTTGGAGTCTGTTACGGTTCGGCAAAGAGAGAAAACACATATATTCGGAATTGTTTAAAAGTGATGTAATTCATTATATATTATGTATCAATATTAATTTATTCCTTTTCAAAATGTACACCATTGTACCTTATTTAACCCTAAATTGTACCTTAAAGCAAGTGGTTCCCAAACGTTTTAGAGTGGCGTACCCCCTGAGGCATTTAACATCCTTCTATTAAGGGGCAATATTTGCCCCATTAAATAGATTTTCGGGTGATTTTTTTACCTTTATAAAGGCAAATTTTTCTAATCATATTAAATGTATGTATCATATTTTATGTCAAATTCTTATTTGAATTAAATGAATGGCAAAACTCAGCATTTTGTTTGCGTACCCCCTCTGTCACCTCATGTACCCCAGTTTGGGATCCACTGCCTTAAAGGTTTTTTGAAATGGTACTTGCCCAGTGAAAAACTTGTATACCCTTTTTTTCTGAGAGTGTTTTACTGATTTGTTATCAACTGGCCTGAAACAGTCTCACAGTGTTTGTGACCATCCTTATTGTTGAGCTTAAAATTTTAACTTTGTTCTTCATAAGCATGGATTAGTGTATATTTCAAGCCATTAAAGCCATCCCGTTTGTCGCAGACATTGTGCCTGAGCCAAACCGAACACACGCTCTTCGAGGAGAAAGCACATATAATTTCATACACAGTTTATAGGGTTTGACGTGTCACGTCTCTTATCCTCATCCAGATTATGACTGAACTGTAAATATCTACGACCAAACAATGAGTCACTTTCAAGATCTTGTTAGGTGAGACATAAACAACCTTAACGTGCAATATGATGATTAGAGCGGCTGAAAATGCAGGAGATTAAAATGATTATGACTAGAAGCGAAGGAGGAAGGAAATTTGAAAACGGACAGTGAAAGTTGGAGATTTGTTTTTCCTCTGTGGATGGTAACTGAAGTAACCTGAGATTTACGCATCCCGTACTCACAGAGAGTGGATTGATGCTAGCAGCTGGTGTATAGCGACCCGTGCCAAGGCAATGAATCGAAAAGCAACTCTTAAGATGGACAGCAAAGTCAAACAGATTATATAAATGAATTAAAGAGTGTGTTCATGTTATCCATATAAAAAGCAACTACTCTGGAAATATGTGCTAGTGTCAATAAGTTATCTGCGTTCCTGTGTTCTGACTTAATGAGATATGTGATAATCCTGTGCAGCCTAAAATCAAACAAACAAACATACACACACACACACACACACAATGCAGCTAATTTTGATTCTGTAAATGAATCTAATTGTGTTAAAGCTAACACACCTACAGTTTATATGAATCAGCTTAAATTGATTAGTACTGGAGTTTTATGAATAGTTTTATGAATTGCAACTGTGTTATCACAGAGTCATCTATAAAGATCTTTATAAATAATACAAAGATATTAACAAAGAAATGAGGGAATAATGTGTGTATGATGAAAGCAAAGCTAAGGGAGATAAAGACTGTGTTCCAAAACCTAGTGAGCTGCCGCACTGCCAACTGCCAAAAAAGGAAGCTTCCTTCTAATCTAAGGCAACATCATAACCGAAATGGAACCTATTTGGAAGGTTCTACATAACAGTTCCTACAAGATTTTGCTATCTTTAATGTAAGAATTACTGCAAATTCAATCAAACGCATTTTGCAGTTTGCATTTTTTGTATTATTTTACTGCAAAAAAAAAAAGTTAACCTGGGGGCGGTAAAACAATATTAGCTATTAGAATCCATAACTCTGAATGCAAACAAGATCATTATGTGTTTAACTGATTTACAGTGAATTATATCATAAAATGAGCAGGGATGGATTGGACATATAGGCCACAACTAATTTCAGGATTTCATGTACAGGTCATACAACTAATAATACTAATTATATAAATACATAATGACTATTGCTAAGTTTTTACTGCGTATCAACACAAAAAATGCAGAGAACAATCCAAACTAGTTAAAATATAGTTTGATTTTAGCATGTGGCTAGGCTAGTGCAATACTCAAATAAGCATAAATATACATAGTACACAGCAATATTGGGTGTTTTTAATTATAATAAACTTCCAGAGATACATTTCCGTATAGAATGAATTATATGTACAATGAACACTTCTCTTGCTTTGTCTGTCATGACAATTGATTTCAATAAAGGTTGCCGTTAGCATGATGACAAAACACAATTCTCTAATAAGCATAAATATTAGTGCTGTCAAATCGATTAATCACGATTAATCGCATCCAAAATAAAAGTTTGTGTTTACATAATATATGTGTGTGTACTGTGTATAATTATTATGTATATTTGAATACACACACATATATATATATATAGTACACACACATATATTATGTAAACAAACTTTTATTTAGGATGCGATTAATCACAATTAATCACTTTGACAGCACTAATAAATATACATAGGATACTAATAATGGGTCTTTTTAATTATATTACACTACTTTCAATTATATTTGAAGTCAGTATTGAATGAATATTTCTCTTGCTTCTGCCATCTTTTTATTGCCTTCCCTGTGAACGATACATGTGATGATGCTTTAGAATTTGCGAAAACAAGGTACAGTTTATCATAGAAGGCAGAATAATGTTGCTGCCTAACTTTTTTAAAGAGCATTATGCATTATGAATGCACCTAATGTGAAACCTTAAATGCTGCCTACAAAGGCAGCTCACTAGATCTTGGAACAGAGCTGATATGTTAGATGATGGTTTCTACCTCTGGCAGGTTCATCTCCTTGTCATTTCTTCTGGAGCAGAGGGACATCTCACAGTGCAGGAAGAGCAATGACACATTGAACTTTGATCTGTAGGTGAAACTGAAGCGTTTTTTGTCCATCTGGGCGTGAGGGATGGGGAAATCGCTTCGCTGAGGGTAATAGAGAACAGAGTCGTCCTTGGGACATATGTTCTCTATGACAACGTAGTCTGACGGCATGCGAGGATCGGAGTCAGGAGATATGAAGCAGGTCTGGATCATGAATCCAAGGTTAGGGTCGGCTTTTGAGGCTGAAATCTGCAGAGAAAGGTCACATGTCTCTGTTAATAAAGGAAAAGTAATTTTTCTGTGAGACAAAATATGCATCTGCTGCAAACAATAAGAGAGAGACAAAGAAAGAAAGAAAAACTGCTTTTTTTATCTTGTTTAATTCAACTTTTTGACTATTTTTCATAAATATGATCAAACGTGATTCATATAGTATGAGATGGATCAGCAGAGTGATGCTTAGATGCTATATATTATGTCTAGTCCTCTGCCAGACATGCTCAGTCTATCTTTTTTGATCGGTCTGAGTGATTTTTGTTCTCTCTCAGGCATCGGTTCAAATCAGCAAATAACGCACAGAGGCTGCCCATTTGTTTTAACACGGCACGCTGTCTAAAGAAACATTGTCAGAGTATTTACCGTTCCAAGAATCACAAATTCTGACGTCAGATTTCTGTGCCTCGAATAAATCTTTGAGGATCATTCAGTTGTAATAGTTTGGCCATCTGATGTTGTAAAAGCCTGCATAACAGATGAGAGCTGCCACAAAAAAAACCATCACATCCCATTTCCTCCATATCACTGTGCCAAGGGGTGTCAATCTCAGGAGAGTGGTCAAATCATTTCAGGTAGGCAGACTATGAACCTCGAACAATAATGCGAATGATGCAATATTGACTTGGAGGCTGTCACACTCTAAAAAAGCACCACAAAAATGACTCGCTAGAGTATAAATTAGCTTTGTCTGACAACAGTCCAAAATTTAAGTCATATTTCACTGAAAATCCTCCGCATCTCATTGCACTTCTATATATATTTAAATTTATATTTAAATTAAGCAACACATTTGGTTACAAGATAAGGGAGAACCAATAGCATCACAGATGTCAAGACTAGTGTGAAGAATTTACATATGTAAACGCATAATTGAGATTTTTTTGTTGCACAAATGGGTTCAGAAGACTTGGATTTACAGTCAGTGATCACTGTCTAAAATGTTAAAGCTGGAATCTATGTTTCGAACAGCAATATGTGAAACAAGGATAGATTTACTTGAGAAACAATACTGTACACTATATAATCACACAGTTTTCTATTAAATTAAATTAAGTTATATTTGTCTTACGTCGTTGTAAATGTACATACTTAGGCTGATACATTGCATATTGCTTAAGTTTGTCTTTTTGTGGTTTGACCGCTAAAATGTATGCTACATATAGGGAAATCACATGATGTGCATTGCCCTTTCTGTTTTTTCACACACCAAACTTTAAACTCTCTTTGCCACTTTGTTCATTCTTAATAAATAACTGTAGAGTGATTCGATTCACTGTTATTGTTCTGTCACCTTCGACTCAAGCTAGCATGCAGCTAGGCACTCCGTGTGTGACCGGCTATATTAATATAAGAGTATTCTCAACTCACTGACAGACTTGTATAACCGAATTAAAACAAATGGGAAGAAAAAAGAGATTAATTAAAAACTTTTTTGCAAGGCCCAAAAAGAGTGTGGACACAGAGAGCTCTTTGTGATCTGCTGTCTGACTGAAACAGCAGATCCTCCATTGATGTGGCCATAAATCAAGAACAATCTGCATTGATCTGATATTTTTATATGTCATATGAGGCGGACCTTCAGTAGAACACATTTGATCAAAGACTCTAACCCTGGAAGAGAAAGAGTTAAAAACAGCATTCCACTCTGAGGTCAAATATTGCCAGCCTTTCCCCCTTGAAACCCCACTGATTAATGACAATATGTCGAGCTCCCACCCCAGACTGCTGACATCTTTCACAGCGATTGACAGAGAGACATCTATACACACGTGTGTACTTCTGCAGCCATAAATGCTCACGTACACAGGACAATGTCTGATCAGACATACAGACTTCAGGCGCTTATGGTATTTGAAACCATACACAATGAGAACCACACATTATGGTTAAAGGGTAAAAGCAGATCATGTATTTCAAAAGCTTTTGGCAGTAGCTATATTTGTGTATATGGTTTCTCATTCAATTCGATTTCTAATGTGGTTACAGCACTGGAAATGGTTTTATTGAACCCCAAAGGAATCTTTTTCATCATAACGCACATACAGAATGTATGTATTGCACAATGTAATGCCCCATGGTTTCTACATGTACACTACTGTTCAAAGTTTTTTTTTTAATTAATACTATTATTTAGCACGGATGAATTAAACTGATCTGATCAAAAGTGACTGTAAAGTGACTGTAAAGAGTTTTACACTGTTACAAAGCTATTATATTTCAAGTAAATAGTGTTCTTTTGGTGATTCTATTAATTAAAGAATCGTGAAATAAGGTGATAATAAGAAATGTTTCATGAGCAACAAATCAGCATATTAGAATGATTTCTGAAGGATCATGTGACTGAAGACTGGAGTAATGACTGCTGAAAATTCAGCTTTGATCACAGAAACAATTAACATTTTAAAAATATAATAAAATAGAAAATGGTTATTTAAAATTGTAATAATATTTCACAATATTATTGTTATTTAAAATTACTTTTATTTTTGATCAAATAAATACAGTTTTGGTGAGACTTTCAAAAACATAAAAAAAAACTGTTGAATAGTAGCGTACATGTAGGTTTTCAAGTTGCGTTTATGTGTAGAGAGTGTGTGATAGGTCAAAAAGCCAGGAATGTATTGGACCATCTTGGAACTGAATTTTATCGATCAGAATCAAAAATTCAACCATGTTGTAGTATATGTGTATGTCCAGATATCATTTACTAGTGGGTACAGGACACTATAGTTTATTTATGTAAGTGAGGAGAGCAAAATAAAGTAAACTGTGACATATTATACCCAAAAAGTGAACTACCAGTAAAACTGATACAAAATTTGGGACCAAAATTATTCATACACTTTGACCTGACCATGTTCCCTTTCAGTCGGTCACGTTCGACGTACGTCGGAACTGACCGACGAATTGGGATCTATTTTCAGAGACCAATCTACTTCGAGTGTTTAAAAACGAGCCAATGAGAATTGGCATGCGGTAGACGCGTCCCACGCTCCGCCCCGCAGCGCGGGTATAAATACGGAAGTGGAAGTACCGCATATCGCTTTTCAACTTCGGAGCCGAACATTCATGCGTTTGTTCCTACGAAGAGTGTTTCCTGACGAACAGAGAGAGTTGGAGTTCTGCCAGTGTCGGTGTGACGGTGCCTGCAGCGGTGGTCGCGAAAAAACAAACAGCTGTTTTTACAGCTTTGGGCATTTTGAGTGCTCTCAGCGGGCTTGCACCTTTGAACCGCTGCGAGCCGCGGCCATTTCCCCTGCGTGCCTCGGCACTGATCAGAGCATTTCCTCTAAAAGAGCAACACGGTTTGACCCTGCGTCTTTTTCAAGATGTCATTCAAACCGTGTGTTTCTGGATGCCGTCGTTACCTGTCCCCAGCTGACGGACACGATCGCTGTCTCACGTGTTTGGGCGTTCAGCACGCTGAGGCGGCTTTCGTGGATGACTCATGTTCCCATTGCGGGAATATGACCATCGCAGTACTACGGTCCAGGCTCGACTACCTTGAAAGAGGTGGAGTCCCATTGCGCATCCCCCGATCTAGTGGCCCTCCTGCTCCGAAGCAGAGGGCTGCTACTTTGGCTGATACCTTTGGTGGGGACCTGAGGGTTACTGTGAGGGCACTCCCGCCGGGCCAACAGGCTCCTCGGGCCCCTCCCCCCTCCACTGCGCCGGTTGAGCTTCCGGAAGAGCATGCTGGTCCTTCCCGCGGGGGGCCAGCTGTTACTTTTGGGGCTCCGGTTGAGGATATGGTTTCGATCGCCGCATCGGGGGACGAGCTAATGGACTCTGGAGATGAAGATTCGGCTGCGCTGCCCCCTTCGGGTGTGGTAGCGTTGCCCGAGTCTGATCCAGAGCTCACGGCTATGCTTTCCCGGGCCGCCGCGAGTGTCGGGCTCGAGTGGAACCCTCCACCGCGTCCCGAACCCTCGCGGCTGGACGATTGGTATCTCGGGACGGCCCGTGCTGGTTCTCAGCGCCCCGCCCCAGTGCCCTTCTTCCCGGAAGTGCATCAGGAGCTCACGAAGTCGTGGACAGCGCCCTATAGCGCTAGAAACCGATCGACTGACTCCTCCGTCCTCACTACCCTCGACGGTGGCGCGGCGAAGGGTTACGTGGAGATCCCCCCAGTGGAGCGGTCGGTTGCGATGCAACTGTGTCCTAAGACCGCTACCGACTGGCGGGGAAATCCGCGTCTCCCCTCCCGGGCATGTAAGTTCTCGTCCGGGCTAACCGGCAAGGCTTACACGGCCTGTGGAGAAGCCGCGTCATCTCTGCATGCCATGGCGCTCCTGCAGGTCTACCAGGCCAAAGCGCTCATGGAATTGCACGAGGGTAGTTCCGACCCAGGGGTTATGCAGGAACTGCGTACCGCGACGGACCTCGCCCTCAGGGCGACGAAAGTCACCGCACGCTCCCTGGGTCGGGCGATGTCCACACTTGTGGTCCAGGAACGCCACCTGTGGCTGAACCTGGCAGATATGCGTGAGACCGACAAAGTGCGGTTCCTCAACGCCCCTGTCTGTCAGGCCGGCCTCTTCGGCGACGCGATCGAGAACTTCGCCCAACAGTTCTCGGTTGCCCAGAAGCAGACGGAGGCGATTAAAAATATCCTGCCCCGGCGACCTGCTGCTGCTTCCACCCAGTCGCCGGCTGCAGCGCCCCCGCCTGCTCGTCGCCGAGGGCGTCCCCCGGCGTCTGCCTCCGCCCCTGCCAAGCCAAAGCAGCAGCCTCCACCGGCAAAGCAGGGCGCCAGGCGCAAGGGGGCCGCCCAACCCGTCCAGGGCCCCGCTGTCTCTGCAGGCAAGCGCAAGGGTAAGCGGCCCTGAGACGGGCAGCCCAGGGAGGAGAGGAGCTGTTCTCGGGGAGGTGGTGTCCGCACCCCTCCTCCCCCCGGAGGAGGACCGGGGGGAGAATGTCCACGCTGGTGTCAACATCCTGCCGCTGGCTCTCCGGAGTCCAGCGGTACCCACATTCTCAATAAAAGAGCAGTTTCCTCCCTCCCTGGGCCCCAAGAGGGTCAGGTTGGCAGTGTGCGACGCCCCCGGGCCTTGCCACTCCTTTCCTCCCCTCTCCCCCTCGCCAGGGGGCAGCAGTGTGGGCACCGAGAACGCCCCCGGGCCTTCTCACCCTCACTCTGCCCCACCCTGGAGTACTCAAGCAACACTCCGGGCCGCCTCCGGGCCTCCCGAGTCGGGCCTGGGTACTCCATCTCGCTGCCTCACCCCGGGCACGTCTGTGGTGCCGTTGGTCCCGCTTGTTCGGTCTCTGGGGGCCTGGCTAGGTCTTCCCAGGCCGTCTCGCTGGCTCTTCCGTACCATCAGACTCGGCTATGCGATTCAATTCGCCCGCCGGCCTCCCAAGTTCACGGGCATCCTCTTCACCTCAGTGCGGAGTTGCGATGCCCATGTCTTGCGGTCCGAGATCGATGTCCTGCTGGCGAAGGACGCGGTCGAGCCGGTTCCTCCGGCCGATATGAGGGCGGGGTTTTACAGCCCCTACTTCATTGTGCCCAAGAAAGGGGGTGGGTTAAGACCAATCCTGGACCTGCGTGTCCTGAATCGGGCCCTACACAAGCTCCCGTTCAGAATGCTAACGCAGAAACGCATTTTCGAATGCATCCGTCCCCGGGATTGGTTCGCAGCGATCGACCTGAAGGACGCGTACTTTCATGTCTCCATTCTCCCTCGACACAGACCGTTCCTTCGCTTTGCGTTCGAGGGGAGGGCATTTCAGTACAAAGTCCTGCCCTTCGGGCTGTCCCTGTCGCCTCGCGTCTTCACGAAAGTCGCAGAGGCAGCCATTGTTCCGCTCAGAGAACGCGGCGTTCGTATTCTCAACTATCTCGACGACTGGCTCATACTGGCCCAGTCCCGGGAGCAGTTGTGCGAACACAGGGACCTGGTGCTACGTCACCTCAGCCTGTTGGGCCTTCGGGTCAACCGAGAGAAGAGCAAACTCTGTCCCACGCAGAGGATCTCTTATCTCGGTATGGAGCTGGACTCGGTCAACCGGACTGCGCGCCTCACAGAGGAGCGAGTCCGGTCAGTGTTGAACTGCTTGAATACGTTCAAAGGCAGGACAGCGGTCCCACTGAAATTCTTTCAGAGGCTCCTGGGGCATATGGCATCTGCAGCCGCGGTAATGCCGCTCGGATTGCTTCATATGAGACCGCTTCAACGCTGGCTTCACGACCGAGTCCCGAGATGGGCGTGGCAGCGCGGCCAGTACCGGGTCTCAGTTACTCCTTACTGTCGCCAAACCTTCAATCCGTGGGCGGACCCTGCCTTTCTACGGGCCGGAGTGTCCCTAGAACAGGTGTCCAGGCATGCTGTGGTCTTCACGGATGCCTCTTCCACGGGTTGGGGGGCCACGTACAACGGGCACTCAGTTGCGGGTCTGTGGACGGGGCCCCAACTGCGTTGGCATATCAATTGCCTAGAGCTTCTGGCAGTACGTCTCGCCCTGGGCCGCTTCAAAAAGCCGCTACAGGGAAAACACGTTCTGGTCCGTACGGACAGCACTGCGGCCGTTGCGTACATCAACCGTCAGGGTGGTCTACGCTCCCGTTGCATGCTCCGGCTCGCCCGCCATCTCCTCCTGTGGAGTCAGAAGCGTCTGAGGTCGCTTCGGGCCATTCACATCCCAGGTGCGCTGAACCAGACAGCCGACGAGCTCTCTCGTCAGCCGACACCTCCGGGAGAGTGGCGACTCCACCCCCGGAGCGTCCAGCTGATATGGGACCTCTTCGGAGCCGCGCAGGTAGACCTGTTCGCCTCTCCGGACTCGACCCATTGCCAGTTGTATTACTCCCTGTCCGGGGGCACCCTCGGTACAGATGCACTGGCGCACAGCTGGCCCCGGGACCTACGCAAGTATGCGTTTCCCCCAGTGAGCCTTCTCGCACAGACACTGTGCAAGGTCAGGGAGGACGAGGAGCAGGTCTTGTTAGTTGCGCCTTACTGGCCCAACCGGACCTGGTTCTCCGAACTCTCACTCCTCACGACAGCCCCTCCCTGGCCGATCCCCCTGAGGAAGGACCTGCTTTCTCAGGGGCGGGGCACTCTATGGCACCCGCGTCCAGACCTCTGGAGACTCCATGTCTGGTCCCTGGACGGGACGCGGAGGTTCTAGGTGGCCTGCCACAGGCAGTGGCAGACACCATCGCTTCAGCTAGAGCCCCCTCTACAAGGCACCTCTATGCTCTGAAGTGGAACCTGTTCGTTGAATGGTGTTCTTCCCGCCGGGAAGACCCCCGAAGGTGTTCGGTTAATGTCGTGCTTTCTTTCCTACAAGATGGGTTGGAGAGAAGGCTGTCTCCCTCCACCCTCAAAGTGTACGTCGCCGCAATAGCGGCGTATCACGATGTAGTCGAAGGTAAGTCCTTAGGTAAGCACGACTTAATCGTCAGGTTCCTCAGAGGTGCGAGGAGACTAAATCCTCCTCGGCCAACCTCGGTACCCTCTTGGGACCTAGCCCTGGTGCTCAGAGCGCTCCAGGGCCCTCCCTTCGAGCCTTTACAGTCAGTCGAGCTAAACATCCTGTCTATGAAGACAGTGCTCCTGATTGCATTGGCCTCAATCAAGAGGGTAGGGGACCTGCATGCACTTTCGGTCAACGAATCGTGCCTAGAATTCGGGCCGGCCAACTCTCACGTTGTCCTGAGACCCCGGCCTGGATATGTGCCCAAGGTTCCCACCACTCCCTTCCGGGACCAGGTGGTGAACCTGCAAGCGCTGCCTTCGGAGGAGGCAGACCCAGCCCTAGCTTTGCTCTGTCCCGTCCGCGCTCTTCGCGCCTACGTGGACCGAACTCAAAGCTTTAGAACCTCAGAACAGCTCTTCGTCTGTTACGGAGGCCAGCAGAAGGGAAAGGCTGTCTCCAAGCAGAGGTTAGCCCACTGGATAGTGGATGCTATCGTCTTGGCTTACCAGTCCCAAGACGTGCCTTGCCCGCTCGGGGTGCGAGCTCACTCCACTAGGAGTGTAGCTTCCTCCTGGGCGCTGGCTCAAGGCGCCTCGCTGACAGACATATGTAGAGCTGCGGGCTGGGCGACACCTAACACGTTCGCTAGATTTTATAGCCTCCGTGTAGAGCCGGTATCTTCCCGCGTCCTCGCCCCCAGTGGCCAGTAGCGCTAAGTACCCGTTCTAGTGTCGGCTTGCATACGCCACTCCCGCCTCCGGGCCGGATACGTGCGTCTATTGTCTCCAGTTGTGTTCCCCGGAAACGGCTAACCCTGTCGAGCTCCTCCGTCACCCCTTCGGTGTCAGACGTTGCGGCCGTCTGACATCAGGCCTACACCCGTATGCTTGTGGAACGTGTGTGTTAGGCTGGGTTCCATATGTAGCGGTTCCCTAACGGCAACCCCATATGTGTATTCTCCACGGTACCAGCTACCCTACTCGGCTAGCCCCGTGTCTTCCCTTGACAGAGCCCGCTCTGTCGTCTCTGGTGGTGTTCTTTCCCCCCTGGGACCAGGTTGGATCCACCCCAGAGACTGCCATAGGTAGCACTACCCTGCTAGGTTAGTCCTTATGAGTAATTCCACCTCTCCTTCCACTGAAGGACGTGGCTCCGCAGCGTACCATCTCCTGAGACGGGCACGCTTTCCCAGCGTTATCCAATAGTCACGCTGAGTGGGTCTTGCAGGAACAGCAGTGACTGGCCTCCCTGACTGGAGCCCTGACTTCCGCACCAACCTAGGTGTGGTCCAGCGAGCTCGGTCAGGGCGCTGGAAGGGCCAGCATCTCTGGCGTGTTAGTAGGGATCCCAATTCGTCGGTCAGTTCCGACGTTAGTCGAACGTGACCGACTGAAAGGGAACGTCTCGGTTACGTATGTAACCCTCGTTCCCTGAAGGAGGGAACGGAGACGTACGTCCCGTCGCCAGGTGCTGTGCTTCAGCTGTAGGCCGAGCCACTTAGCCGGCTCCTCAGTTGTAAAGCGATATGCGGTACTTCCACTTCCGTATTTATACCCGCGCTGCGGGGCGGAGCGTGGGACGCGTCTACCGCATGCCAATTCTCATTGGCTCGTTTTTAAACACTCGAAGTAGATTGGTCTCTGAAAATAGATCCCAATTCGTCGGTCAGTTCCGACGTACGTCTCCGTTCCCTCCTTCAGGGAACGAGGGTTACATACGTAACCGAGACGTTTTGCTTAAGTGTTTTTTCTTTAATTGCTAATGCGACCTTTTACACCACAGACTGAACAAAATGAAGCATTGCTTGGTCATTGGTTGACCTAAATTGGTATTATCTTAATTGTGTATTTAAATTTAAAAACAGCTGACAGCTGATTGGTTAATTTTTGTAATCCATTACATACCTTTCTATCAAAGTTATCTGACATTATCAAGATGAATTAGTTCTGACACAATTTAACTCTGAGTTAAAATTGACACCTTAAAGTGTGCACTGCGTTTTGGGTTTGGTAATTGAAATGAATGGGGAAAAGTCACGTGAGAGAAGGCAATGTCTCCATTGCGCTATGATTGGATATGATTGGTTTGTGTGATAAATCCCACCTCTTGTTTTCATGCGAGCTCTGGAATCGCCTGAATGAAGACAATGATGGCGTTAATGGGAAGACTATTTAAAAAGTAAGTAAACAGCTCAGCCACTTAGATATCACTGCTTTATGTCACATCAAAATCAAATTTGAAATGGCCTGAAAACACTATGACTGTGGGGTTTTTTTTGTGAGCAATCAGCTTGGGGAAATTAAAGGTACTTCGTCGTGTCTGTGACCAGTGTGTACAAGCTTGATGACTGATGAAAATAAGTTGACTATTAAAAATAACATCTGAACATTAGCTCACAAATAATATTTATTGTTTAAATTGTTACTGCTTTTAGTTATTATTTTGGATGCATATGTATATGCAGGGTTTGAAATTAACTTTTTTACTCACCAGCCAATTTGGCTACTGGACTGGCTATTCATTATCCATATCCATCATATGATTATCCAAGTCACAGTTTATATATACATTTATTTATTATAAAATCTGTATTACATATTATTCAAAAATGACAGGCATCCTTCTATGAACTAAAAATGCCTTTTAAGTGGATAAATAAATCCAAAGGAAATCAAACTTCATCTCGAACAAAAACCTTAAAAAGTACAAACAGACAGGATAGGCCAGGGTCTGCAAAAAATTGGCAGATTTTCTTTGTTGCTAGGTGGTTCTTTCCTTTTTACACTGGGATTAGTTACTCCACATTATTACAGTGGTGGTCAGAATTATCGACACCCCTGGTAAATATAATCAAATATGGCTGTAAAAAATTAATCTGCATTGTTTATCCTTTTGATCTTTTACTCAAAAAATTCACAAAAATCTAACCTTTCATTGAACTAAAAGAAGTGAAAATGGGGGGTAAATCACATTATGAAATAAATGCTTTTCTCCAAAACACATTGGCCACAATTATTGGCCCCTAGAATTTTTAATTAAAAATATCTCTGAAGTATATTCCCATTAATATTTACATTTTTTAGCACACCAGGGTGACTAGGAACATGAAATTGTCCAGCTATGACGTCTTGTTCCACAGGAGTATAAATATGAGGCAACACAAAGGCCAAATTCCCTTAATCATTCATCACAATGAGTAAAGCCAAAGAATATAGTTCTGATGTGCAGCAAAAGATTGTTGAGCTTCACAAAATAGAAAGTGGCTGTAGGAAAATAGCTAAAGCATTGAAAATTCCCATTTCCACCATCAGGGCAATAATTAAGAAGTTCCAATCAACTAAAGATGTTATGAATCTGCCTGGAAGAGGACATGTGTCTATATTGTCTTAATGCACGACGAGGAGGAAAGTTTGAGTGGACAAAGACTCTCCAAGGATCACAGATGGAGAATCGCAGAGATTAGTTGAGTCTTGGGGTCAGAAAGACTTAAAAAAAAATCTAAAAAATCAAACAACCCCTACATCACCACCACTCCCATCATGTTGTTTGGGAGGGATTCAAGAAAAATCCTTCTTGCTCATCCAGAAACAAACTCCAGCATATTCAGTTGTCAGACACGACTGGAAATTCAAAAGAGACCTGGTTCTGTGGTCAGATGAAACTATAAAAAGAGCTTTTTGGCAGCAAACCCACCAGATGGGTCTGGTGCAAACAGGGATAAAAAGTACCCCATGCCCATGGTTAAAAATACAGCTGGATCTTTAATGTTGTGGGCCTATTTTTTTGCTGGAGGTCCTGGAGATCTTGTTCAGATACATGGTATCATGGATTCTAGCAAATACCAACAGACAAAAAAAATCTAAACCTGACGGCCTCTGCTAGAAATCTTATAATGGGCCGTGGTTGGATCTTCCATCAGGACAACGATCCAAAACAAACATCAAAATCAACACACAAATGTGTCACTGAACACAAAATGAAGCTTCTGCCTTGGCCATCCCATTCCCCTGACCTGAACCCTATAGAAAATGAGTGGGGTGAACTGAAGAGAAGAAGCGCCAACATGAATCTGGGAATCTGAAGGATCTGGAGAGATTCTGTATGGAGGAATGGTCTCTGATCTCTTGTCAGGTGTTCTCCAAACTCATGAGGCATTATAGGAGAAGACTCAGAGCTGTTATCTTGGGAAAAGGAGATGGCAAAAAGTATTTAATAAAAGGGTGCCAATAATGGTGGCCAACGTGTTTTGGAGAAAAGTATTTATTTCATAATGTGATTTACCCCCTACTTTCAAATCTTTTACTTCAATGAAAGGTTAGATTTTTGTGAATTTTTTTTAATAAAAGATCAAAAGGATAAACAATGCAGATTTATTTTTTACCGCCATATTTGATCATATTTACCAGGGGTGCCAATAATTCTGACCACAACTGTATGTTTATTATTATGTTGGGTCTGAGCAATTCCCTTCGAAGCAAATCTGCGCAGATTATATAAAAGTAGATTTACTTCACAAGCAAATTATGTGAACATAATTTGTGAAAATAACCTGCCAATTTGGCAAGTGATTTGACATTGTTACGTGCCACAGTTTTTACCCGGGTGTTTACATACACCTGGCAGTATCCGAAAAACATCTTTTATGTAAAATATCTTATTCAGGACAGTACTAAAAAAAAAATAATGCATTTTGTATGATCCCTCTTATTTTGTTAAAACAATTAACATTTTTCAGATTCTGCAAGGTGTATGTAAACTGTATGCATATGTATATGCTTACCTCCACATAGATGGGCCTGTTCTCAGTGATGGTGAGGAACGACTGAGTGATGGGGTAGTGGAAGGGATTGTTATACAGTTCCATGTTGAAGGTAATATTGTCTAGAGAGTCTACAAGGAAATCATCATATCCAATATCACTGTCAACTGGGGTGTCCTGGTTCTTACGGTATGTGCAGTTGAACTAAGGACAGAGAAACAGAGAATTGGAAAATGTTAATTGAACTGAAGGGAAATGTGAAGGAATATGTTATCGTTATCCTGATGTATTTGATCACATACAGTAAATACTGTCCTAATTAACCTTAAAGGGGACATATCATGAAAATCTGACTTTTTCAGTGTTTAAGTTCTATAATCAGGTCCCTGGTGCATCTACCAACCCAGAAAATGTGAAAAAGGACAACCCAGTAACTTTGTTTTGGTAAGTCTTTTTCTACAATCATGTGAAAAAAACGAGCCGCTCAGATTTCTCTCCCCTTCTGACGTAGGAAGGGGATCTATTATAACATCACCGCCCCTTAATCTGCACGTTTCCACCCACGGCGCTGACGGACTGTTCCGTATTAGCATAGTTTCCGCCCTCAGCCAGTTGTACACTGTCCGCCATTTTCTCTGCGCTCCGCAACTGTAGCGACAACAATGTTTTGTAAGCAATGCAAGTGCATAAAGTTAAAGCTCAAGGATGGAACAGTACCAACTATTCGTGATCCAGCATATAGTCTCCGGAGCGTTACTGGTCACGGCAGTAATGAAAGGGAGAGAGCGCACTTTATAACAGTTTATCGAAGTTGTTTTACGGATATAAAGTTTACCAGTTTATTAAGCACCCCCTTAAAAGGCATAAGGTCTGTGTATATTTGTTTACTGTTAGATGTAAGGAGTGTTTTTGTGTAATTCGCTGTGTAAGCTGATGATAATGCAAGGGAGAGAGAGTATAGATAAGACTTTAATGCGCACTTCTTGTACTGTGTTTTATTCAGCTCTTACATTGATTTTCTGAAGTGAAAACAGACACTTAATCTTTTGTGTGATGAACAATAACCTTCATAAAATTCACCAGTAAAGTTTTGGCCATCACTCGGACAGGGTCCGCTACAACAGGCTTGTACTAATTGTGGATAAAAGCAAGATGACAACATTAGTTAAAACCGGAATTAAACTAAACTATACCTGTTCTATCTCCATGCAGCATATATTATCTGGCTCTGTAGGCATTATTGTCCGACTCCGGTTCGAACTGAACACCGTTAGTTTTTGACATGTTCTGTTGTTGTTGCACCAGCTATTGAAGCTCCGCCCTCTTCTTGAAAGAAAAGGCAGGGAGCACCAGCTCATTTGCATTTAAGGGGACATACACAAAAACGGTGTGTTTTTGCTCACCTTTAATTTGTCCCCTTTAAATATATTATCATACTATTAGCACATTATAAATATATAATCTTCCTACCTATGGTGATGCCATAAAGAATAAAAAAATTACCATTCAAACAATTCAATATATAATTTAAGAGAATATGATATTATGATATATAGCACAGAGAAATATGTGATATATATAAAAGACATTAACTGATGTATTAATGATTATGACTACATAGATTAATTAACTGTATTTTAGGATTTCTAATCAGACATCAGTTTGATCAGTTCAGATCGCCACATCTGATTTGAGAGCCGCAGTGAGAGGAAGATTTTAGTGAAGAATAACTTAAATTTTGTTCTTGTCCTATTGTTTCTATTCTGTAGTACCATTTACAAATAATAGTAAAATAGTATATAGTAAAAATATCATACCAAGATAGTCGCATGATGTCCGCTTTCTGGTAAAATTCTTTCTGCCACCACCGGATCTCCTGGTAATACGACATCTCCTGACTCCAGATCTTCATCATCAACGGGCCAGCCGCTTCCATCCTTCTGTTCCAACTGGCTAATAACAATCTGTCAATCACAGACACACTTAGTTTGTGACCTCTCAGTAATAAGGTAAGGTAAACCCAACAATTTCTTAACAATCATACAATTTCCTCTACAAAACCTTTTATAGAAAATACATTGCTTCACTCTGGTGTACAGATACAGTCAAGAGATAAACGAAATCTACACTTGCCAAAGGTCTGCCAAAACAGATGAGAAAGCTGGATTTAATACATGGGAATGCACAGTTTCAGCAATGTAACTCCCAAGGCAGATGAACAAAAAAAAAACCCCTCTCAGTTCATCTCATCGGAAAAAACACGGCAATCCATTCACATCATAATATGAGAATCACCTCCTTATGTGAGCTCAGGACAGATTATGGGTTCAAAGGTGAAAGAAGCCTGTGAACATTGTCTAATGGAGGTGAAGTTGAGTCACACAAAACTTGTCAATTTGTCATAGGATTGCCATTGCAACAACATCCTCCTCTGATGCTCTGTGGATCTCGCTCTGAGAGCCAGTACTGTGTTCTGACCATACGGGTCACATCATTTTAATTGCCCTTGGGTCTCAGAGTTCAGAGTAAAAGATACATATTTGGGAGGTTGCCCAGTTTTTTAATGAGTTCAAGGCTAAAAGTGTTTTTAGGAATTTCCGCTAGAAATTATTGCAGAAAATCAGTTTAGAAGTGAATCATCCCTGCTGGGTTAAAACACACATGCAAGACCAGGAAACACAGAAAACAGATACAGCATGTTAGAGGGGACACCCCAACAGATCCTGAATTCCCGCATGCATTGGACAAAGCAAAGCAAACAAGAACTAAATTTCACATCTAATATTATTGATTGCATATTGGTTTTAGTACTCACTGAATTGATATAGAGGACCACTGGGCTGGGGTGGGAGGGGATTTTAGTGGTTTGGCAGCCAGACAGGGGCGTCTCCAGTATATAGTGGGTGGTGTTGGAGGTTGCTTTGCATTGGGAGTCCTGAAGAGTGATATTGGGTTTTCCGAAACCATTGGCCTGTGAGGACATTAGGAAAACATGACTTTACAGGAAAAATCTCGACCTTTGACAACATATTATCTATTGATCTATTATCAGTCCTCAAGATATTGCCGTCTAAATCTAAAATCTATTGTGCGTTTCAACTTTTGACAGTTACAAACAAGACTTGCAAGCTGGTCTAACTTTGCTCAAAAGAATTTTGACTGCAGAATGAGTGTTTTCTCTCCCTCTGAAGTGGTCTGTTACACCACTTCTGGTTTCTGACGTCAGTGTATAGGGCCCACACATTCTGGGAATATTCACAGCTTGAGGGGAAAACGAGGTGTCTCTCACACACCACTTCTTTAATGTAGTTCTCACCAGTGTTAGGGAAGCTACTTTGAAAGAGTAGCTTATAGTTTAACTATACTCAAGCTACCCTTTTAAACAAGTAGTAACAAACTACTAATAAAACAACAAAAGAATAAAAAAAATGCATCAAAAGCATTTTAAATATTCAAAAACACCAATTAAAAGTTTAGGTTCAGGAAGATTTTTTTAAATAAATGAATTAATACTTTTATTCAGCTAGAATGCATTAAAAGTGACAGCAAAGACTTAGATTCTTATTAAAAAATCTACTTATAATAAATGGTGATCTTTTGAAAAATGAACCACAAAAATACTAAGCAGCAAAACTGTTTTAAACATTGATAATAAGACTTGAGCACCAAACCATCATATTAGAATGATTTCGGAAGGATCATGTGACACTGAAGACTGGAGTAAAGATGCTGAAAATCACATGTATAAATTACACGACAAAATATATTAAAATAGAAAGCAGTTATTTAAAATTATGATATTATTATGTTAACTGTATTTTCTATCAAATATATGCAGACATGACAGCTACTTAAAAATGTAGTTAGGATAGTAGTCCCACTACTTTTAGTTAGTTACTCTGCAATACTCATCCAATATTTGCGTGTACAAAATGTTGTGCACTTGTCACTTGTGTTTCCTACCTGTAGAGTTTCCTTGTCAATGCTGACCACCATTTTGTTCTTCTCACACTGCACACTGAATCCTACATTTGGAGATCCCTGCTGCTCCTCTGGACCCCCAGCCTGATAGACTCGCTCCTCAAGAGATGGCATCGGAGGTGGAAATGACAGGCCCTGCTCCATGGATGGCAAAAAGGGGAACGGGAACCCGTTCCGTGGAGGGGAATCCCGGGCGCTGGGCTTTGGAAGTGGGTTGATATTGCGAAGAATGGACAGTTCTGGTGGGAACATTCCATCATCCATGTTCCCTAGGTCTGGAAGTGATCAAGAAAGAAGAGATTTGGTCATGTAGATGCAAGAAAATCACACACAAAGCAAACACATTTATTGTTATTTTTTAGTTTTTTATTCAATAAAATAAGTATTTTTGTCTTGTTTTCCAGTACAAAATGCAATTATGAGATAAATTTACTTAGGAACCAAAATATTAAGAATTGTTTACACCTGCTCACTTCATGTGTTTCTACTGATTGGATAGCTATCTGATTTATTAAAATGGTTCCATTTACACTCAGCCACAGAAATGTGTCTCTGAAAAACTAATACAAATCTGATCTTTAATCTCAGCACTATATGCAAATTTAACGTCAACGAAAGCAACAGATATGAGCTGCATTTGATATATCATCAGCTAATTTCAAGATCAAGACTACAAAAGGAGAGAGAACGGCATCAGCACTGGTAAGATCATTTAGTCTCTCTACTTTTAATATAGATGATTGTGTGTTGAGCGTCTGCGACTTTGTTTCATTTGCTGCAGTTTGAGCGTTGGCTTGCTAAAATAGAAACTCAACTCATCTATGGCGATGCGTGTTTCAGTAGCGCCGTCATATCTGACTATAACATATCATATAGCCTATAACACGCTCTCACATGTTTATTTTTTCATCTGGAATGCGTCTCAGACCACCTTCTGAAGTAATTGAGTGATCGGATTTAACTCAGTCTCAAAAGTGTTTCGGAGGGCATCTACACCTGGTCTTTTCATGATCGGATAGCTATCCAATCAGAGAAAACGCATGAAGTGACCAGGTGTAAACAGGCCTTATCTGTGTGTGTATTGAAATAGTTTTTTAATTAAGCTTATTTATATTTTAAACTAATTAAGCATTTTAAGTTGATGTCATTCATATCTTCGATTGTTGCTCTTGCCTTGTTCTCTGAGGCGCAGTTTGAAGTGGTTGGCGACAGGGGTGTTGGTGTAGGAAGTGACGGGTTTGAATCCGTTTTCCTCTGCCCACTGGATCAGAGCCTGAGATCCTGCGGGCAGCTTCTGTTTGACCGTCTTTGACACCTGCATCAGCCTTTCTGTGTCATCATTCAGGCCGACAGTATCTGACGTCTGAGAAGGACAAAGATGAAAGAATAAGATAACACATTCACTTCACATGCAGAAACAGAGGAATGCAGTCCCAAGTGTTCATTCTTTGCTGTAGTTTAGAACAGAAAAATTAATAATCAGAAAGGAAACATATTCTGATCTAATACCTTATCTTAAGGTCCAAAATTAACATTCGTCAAACTACAAATGGAAGTTAAAAAAAGGCCAAAGGAATTACATGCATGAAATGCATGTTTAAAAGGGGTCATGAATTGAGAAATCAACTTTCCCTTGAGCTTTTGATATATAAAAGGTCATGGTAATATAAGAATATCCTGTAAGTTTCAGAGCTGAAAACTTCCTTGTTAGTCAAAGAAAAGCTTGCATTGACAGCTGGCTCAGCAAACGATCGATGGGCGAATGTGCGTCCCCGTGATGTCAGAGTGCAGTGAAATGCCACCTCAAGACAAAAGCCTGATTCTGTAGCACCGACTCATGTCTGACATAGATAAATAACAGGCCTACGTGGAGCTAAACCGGATCAAACTTCCAAGCAATAAACGCAGCATAAACTTCATTCGTATTCCAATATTAGGAATGCATGGTTGAACTTTATTTTTAATGAATTCCAGCTCACGTGGGTAAGACATTGCATGTTTGTTCGCTTCATTTCACTGTGGATTTGTTTGTAAACAAGAGACCGGATTTGCAGACAGAATGAGATTAAAAAACGATGCTGTGTGCTGGATCTGACAGGAATGGTGCTACACACTTATGTGAGTAAAACATGTTTTTTATATGTGCCACATTGCTACATTTGCGGTTATATCCACTGATCGGGCGGGCCAAGTAATAAAAAATAACATTCCAATTCATTGCTGGTGAGTGAGAGATAAATCATAGTGTTTGTTTGATAAAGACATTTTGCAAGCCCTGCTGTGGGCGAATCATTCCAGTTTTCAAAACAATTCCCACATGTACTGACGGAGTCGAAGCTAATTATAATATGCAAGACTTTTATCCAATCACAGCAGTGGCCATTTACTTCCAAGTCTTCAATGCGGCACGCATATAAAACCCAAGCGTTCCAGGAGCTAGTCTCAAAACCAGGGTAGAAAATAGCCTATTACTTAGTTATTATGATGTTTTTAAATGTAAAAACCACGTGAACATCATAAGTTGACCTTAGACAACAGTATAAAAAAAAAAGCCAGTTCATGACCCCTTTAAATCAAATTGCAAGAACTATAGACTGATCCTCACTGATGGAAGAGAAAAAATGGCTCAAATGCCAAACAACTTTTACCTTTTCAGCATAAATTTACCAACAGAAGTCATTCCTAATCTCATTTTATGTTGGTTATTCCTCACGTTAGGTCACCCAAACAAAAAACAAAAAGTTTTGATGATTTTACAGAGAGATTGAGACATCATCTCATCTTAAAAATACTCATGTGCCTGAGCCTATAGTAAAAAAATAAGATTATGTTAATACATAATTTAAAAAATATGCAGTCTCATGACCAGTAAGAATATTACTGTGCTTTTTTTTGTTTTATTGTTAAATCACATGTTATTGGCAAGTATGGCAAAAAAAGTGGTCAAATTACGTAGGAATTATAAGTTAACTTCTGGTTGTTCTTTGTTGGGTGTGAAGGGCAGATGGCCCTCATTCCCAGCCGTGTTTCCCACAAATGCCTCACCAGGCTGAGCCAACTTGAGCCAATCTGCCAACAGTAGCAGGGCTTTGATTTTACAAGGCTGTGGATCGTAACACATGCATGACTTACATTCTCCTACAGTCTAAAACACTGTAACTGATTCACTCAGACAAGGACAAGTGCAACAAATTCATGGTGACAGATGCGTTATACACACACTTAGACATTCACATTAAAATTCTCTAATGAACTTTATGACTTGTTGATTGTCAATGCCAAAACATCATAGCATAATGCAGCACCACTGTACTCCTAAAAGTTTGACCTACATATTTGTGGAACTACTGTAGATCAAGGATCTAAATCTATCAATCTATATATAAATATATTTTAACTTAATTTTACTTAAAGCTTTTATATATAATTATTTATTTATTTAACCAGGAAGGTTCCATTAAGATACAATATCTTTTCTACCACGGAGTCCTGATCAATGCATTAAAGTTATTCATAATGTACATTATAATGCATTATATCTTTTCATAAATAATTGTAACCAAAGTTAAAATGCATTATAATATTCGCAGATGCCTTGTTGCATCTGAATTTGGTTATCATGTGTTTTAATGCATTATACTTTCTAAAGATGCAATGTCTTATAATGTATTACAACTGTGATTACAATTATTCATAAGATCATACAATGCATTATAAGGTGCATTACAAGGCATAATTAATGCATTGAAAAAACTTTTATAATGCATTATTCATAAAGGCTAAGTAAAGTATTACCGTATTTTCATTTTGCAAAACATACTGTTATACACATATATATGTTATGTTATTCTGTTCACCTGTCAGTGGTCATAATGTTATACACACCGATCAGGCATAACATTATGACCACTGACAGGTGAACAGAATAACACTGATTATCTCTTCATCATGGCACCTGTTAGTGGGTGGGCTATATTAGACAGCAAGTGAACATTTTGTATCCCATCAGGGTGCCCATGCTGACCCCTGTCCACCGCCGAAAGTGCCAACAGTGGGCACATGAGCATCAGAACTGGACTACGGAGCAATGGAAGAAGGTGGCCTGGTCTGATGAATCACGTTTTCTTTTACATCACGTAGATGGCCGGTGAGTGTGCGTCGCTTACCTGGGGAACACATGGCACCAGGATGCACTATGGGAAGAGAGCAAGCCAGCGGAGGCAGTGTGATGCTTCAGGCAATGTTCTGCTGGGAAACCTTGGGTCCTGCCATCCATGTGGATGTTACTTTGACATGTACCACCTACCTAAGCATTGTTGCAGACCACGTACATCATTTCATGAAAACGGTATTCCCTGGTCGCTGTGGCCTCTTTCAGCAGGATAATGCGCCCTGCCACAAAGCAAAAATGGTTCACGAATGGTTTGAGGATCACAATAATGAGTTGTTGATTTGGCCTCCAAATTCCCCAGATCTCAATCCAATCGAGCATCTGTGGGATGTGCTGAACAAACAAGTCCGATCCATGGAGGCCCCACCTCGCAACTTACAGGACTTAAAGGATCTGCTACTAACATCTTGGTGCCAGATACCACAGCACACCTTCAGGGGTCTGGTGGAGTCCATGCCTCGACAGGTCAGGGCTTGGCAGCAAAAGGGGGACCACCACATTATTAGGAAGGTGGTCATAATGTTATGCCTGATACAGTGTCTATCTTTGTGTATGCGGTGGGAGATCATTTTGTAAAAGAATTGCGTTGCACTTGTATATAAAGTACTGTAGTCTACATTACACTTTTCAAGCTCAGAAAAAACATCTATAAATGATCATATAAACACCTTAAAACTCTTAAACTAATGTGACTTATCCTAACGACAGTGTGGATTTTTTCTCATAAGCAGGACATAAAAATGCACAAATATTTAGCACTAAATTTCACACTGGGTGCGCAAGTCGCTCTCCAAGAGCAGTGTGTAGTGACAGTTTCAGTGGTGTGAGTGTTATGCTGTGCTATCTGAAACCAGCAGGCAGATGCTCTCATAATTCATATTCTGAAGTGCCAGGCCAATGCTACAATAAAAACTCTCCAAAAGCTCTGGCTGAAGAAAAACTCACTACACTCCTTCTTCTGTTATTACTCCATCTCATAACAGGCCTCCAGATCACACAATTCATTGGATCAACTTGCTATCTTTTGCTCAGCCTTTTCAAACAGTTTGAAGAGTAAGCATTACATATAGTTTGATTACAAAAATAATAAAATCATACCGTTCAAAGGTTTGGGATCATCACTGTGATTTTTTTATTTTATTTTATTTTTTAAATTTTATTCAGTAAGGACCGATTCAATTGATCAAATTAAATAACAGTAAAGACATTCTTAAAAAGATTTTAATTTCAAATAAATGTTGTTCTTTAAACTTTCTTTTTGTAATCCTGAAAAAAATACACTGTATTATGGTTTCCACTCTTAATTAAGCAGCACAACCATTTTCAACTGTGATGATGATGATAATAATAAAAGGTTTCTTGAGTACCAGATCAGCACGTTAGAATGATTTCTGAAGGATCCTGTGACACTGAAGACTGGAGTAATGGCTGCTAAAAATTCAGCTTTACCATCACAGGAATAACTTATATTTTAAAATGAATTCAAATAGAAATATTTCATAATATTACTGTTTTTGGCTGTAATTAAACAATATAAAAATAATAAAATAAACAGCTTTAGTGAACATAAGAATGATCTTTTAAAAACTGATCCCAAACTTTTGAACAGTAGTGTATAACAGTAATATTTATCAAAAAATTTTATATATAGAGATAAATATTATTTAGATAAATATTGACAAAGACAACAACAGAGACAACTCATATTGCATGTGGCCAAAAATGTAAACATCATACCACGATGTCCAGTTTGCCGATGATGCTGTGGGCTTTGATTACCCAATTCACTGGCTTCTCACATTTCAGAAGCAACACAATGTCACGATGGAGTGGGGCGTCACTATCCAGCGGCCTTAAATCCACGATCACATCCACTTGGAATGCACTACTCAGAGAGAGAGAGAGAGAGAGATAAAGAGAGAGAGGAGAGAATAGAGAGAGAAGCAATGGAAGGAAGGCCATAAGAATCGTGGAAAATTTAAACTTCAGTTTTAACATGCTTTCCGTCTGGCCAATTGATTAAAAAACTGGATCATTTCCTAGAAAACAAAGCTGGACACATGTGAAACAGACCACATAACGCAATGCTGGGATCCATCATGATGCTTGCATATCTTTAGATCTGTTATTAATTTTTTGAGTCACTATTAGGCAACAGTGAGTGATATTGTTGTGGGCGGAGACACAGTTTTACACAGCAGAGTTTTCCAATATCAACAATACCCTAGTTCCTGCCCATTTCCAAATAAACTGTACAGAACTGGAAGAAACACAATGACAACCTAAAATGACAAATGCAGACAGACAAGCACGTACATTTACACACGGAAGCAAACACACCCATCCATGAACTAAAAACCCATATGCACAGAAATATCCTGCAGAGTATGTTCAGCAACAAAATTATTTGTCATTTGAACGTTTTACATGAAATGGTTGTCTGGTAAGGCCTTCAGGCCTTCAACAGCAGATTAAATGATATACACTGCTGTTGATTTTTTTTTAATTAGAGCAAGAAATAAATGGTCTGACTTTAGCATTGTAAATTACAAAAAACAAAATAAATGAAACAAGTTAAAGCATTAATCAATCAGTTTATGCAATGAGTAAAACAAAGATGCTTGAGTAGTTTTTTTTCTTTTTTTCTTTTAATCAAACATGCCATGTTGTAAATACCATAATAAAGATCTCTACAGATTCATTTAGGCATTGACAGTGTTGCCATAGAAATGCATAATTCCCAGTCTGAAGACATGAACCAATTTGAATAGAATGTCACGTGCTGTTATCTTGAGACTAAGGTAATTACGACATGGCATGAACGCAGCATTTGTCACAAGCTAGTCTGTTTCTTTTCTCAACTGAGCTGAACAAATGTTCACTATCAGGTATGCGCTCACGCAATTTCAGAAAGCACAGGGAAGTGGCTCTTATTTGTACGGCAACAGATCAATGCCTGTTCACTTCTTGAGTGTGTTTGGCATCATCAACACATTCAAATTACTCATCATGGTCTTTCGGGTAATGGACTTTCAAATGTTGGATCAAATTTGTCATGCCGAACGCTGTAATTCCTCTGCAATTAACTTTTCCTTAGTGCTTTGCAGACATTACAGCTTGCAATCTATATTTTTTCGTAATGTTTCCACACAGATGACACAGTGCAGTTTGTGTGCATGGGTGTACTTCTGGAACACAGATCAGCCAAAATAGCCGGTTCCAATTAATGACCGGTCGATTAGTACATCTCTTAATTTAACCGGTCCTTGCTGTTTTAATTTCTTTAAAATAAATGAATAAATAAATAAAATCTATGCATTTAATGCACACTTTTGTTTATTTAATACAAAGTCCAGTCATGAAACTGATGCTGATTGGCTGTCTCTTCTGTGGTTTTGCAGCCAATCAATTGCTTCTTTTCTCTACGCTTGCCTTTATTTTCCAGTCCTACTGGATGGAGCTCAGTCTATAGCCCCCCCCCCTCCTCCCCAGCACCACCTGTCTAGATCTGTTATGGAGTTCTCCATACACTCCTGGGGTTTAGTAGAGCAAGTCTTCTTAATGTGCTCTGCAGCAGCATATTTTCTTCTCTGTATTTCTTTTGGTTTATCAGAGTGAGCCTGCATACTCTAGATCCGCCATAACCAAACCTATTTACATTTATATTTCTCTTAAATAAAATGTTACAAACTCGGGTCGTCATGACTGAAATTTGATTAACGCTTAATGCACATTCTTTGGTCTTAACTTTGCTGTCCAAGCACTCCGTCTTTTAAAGAAAAAATAATAATATGAATAAATATTGTGAATATGACTGTATGTTACCGGGGCTGTATTACAGAAACTTCCAGAAACTTTTACAGAAACTTCTTAATCCTTGACTTGTACAACAGTACAACAGTCTTCTCCTCACCTGCTGGAGTTTGGTGCCTGGAGCTCAATGATGTGGACCTCCTGGTCATGATCAGGACCTGAGAGAACACACCCTGTGGATGGCTGGGGCTGGATGTAGCTGGCCAGGTAGTTCAGAGACAGGAACTTGTTATCAATCTTACAGGTCTCGGAGAAGACTGGGTCTGAAACAAATACGAGATATGTTTAGGCCAAGGGCTGATAGAACTTTGAGGACACAGAAATGTTTGACTGACAAATAGTTAACCAACAGTTAGTTACAGTCCTATAATCTGATATTTAGTATAAAAGCTCTGGAGCGTTTTGCTGTTTGTATCACTTGGCTTGGTCTGTGTTTGCGGTGTTTCAGACCACATTATGTGAGCAGTAATGGAGTAGAGTTTGTGGGTTTTTTCATAGTGGTCGAACATTTTCAATGGCCAATGCTGATATTGATATCTTGAAACCAGGTTGACCAAATGCCAATATCATGCCAATGAATACAATACTGTTCAAAATCTGGGGTTGGTAAGATTTTTTAATGAATTTGAAAGAAGCCTCTTATGCTCACCAAGGCTGCATTTATTTGATCAAAAATACAGTAAAACAGTAATATTGTGAAATATTTAAAATAATGGCTTTCTATTATTATATTTTAAAAAGTAAATTATTCCTTAAGCCGCGGTCACACTAGACTTTGAGCATGCAAAATTTATTTGGACACGGCAGCGGTCATGATATGTTGTCACTTTCTGAAGCGTCTTTTTTATACAGGGAGTGCAGAATTATTAGGCAAATGAGTATTTTGACCACATCATCCTCGTTATGCATGTTGTCTTACTCCAAGCTGTATAGGCTGGAAAGCCTACTACCAATTAAGCATATTAGGTGATGTGCATCTCTGTAATGAGAAGGGGTGTGGTCTAATGACATCAACACCCTATATCAGGTGTGCATAATTATTAGGCAACTTCCTTTCCTTTGGCAAAATGGGTCAAAAGAAGGACTTGACAGGCTCAGAAAAGTCAAAAATAGTGAGATATATTGCAGAGGGATGCAGCAGTCTTAAAATAGCCAAGCTTCTGAAGCATGATCATCGAACAATCAAGCGTTTCATTCAAAATAGTCAACAGGGTCGCAAGAAGCGTGTGGAAAAACCAAGGCGCAAAATAACTGCCCGTGAACTGAGAAAAGTCAAGCGTGCAGCTGCCAAGATGCCACTTGCCACCAGTTTGGCCATATTTCAGAGCTGCAACATCACTGGAGTGCCCAAAAGCACAAGGTGTGCAATACTCAGAGACATGGCCAAGGTAAGAAAGGCAGAAAGTCGACCACCACTGAACAAGACACACAAGCTGAAACGTCAAGACTGGGCCAAGAAATATCTCAAGACTGATTTTTCTAAGGTTTTATGGACTGATGAAATGAGAGTGAGTCTTGATGGGCCAGATGGATGGGCCCGTGGCTGGATTGGTAAAGGGCAGAGACCTCCAGTCCGACTCAGACGCCAGCAAGGTGGAGGTGGAGTACTGGTTTGGGCTGGTATCATCAAAGATGAGCTTGTGGGGCCTTTTCGGGTTGAGGATGGAGTCAAGCTCAACTCCCAGTCCTACTGCCAGTTTCTGGAAGACACCTTCTTCAGGCAGTGGTACAGGAAGAAGTCTGCATCCTTCAAGAAAAACATGATTTTCATGCAGGACAATGCTCCATCACACGCGTCCAAGTACTCCACAGCGTGGCTGGCAAGAAAGGGTATAAAAGAAGAAAATCTAATGATATGGCCTCCTTGTTCACCTGATCTGAACCCCATTGAGAACCTGTGGTCCATCATCAAATGTGCGATTTACAAGGAGGGAAAACAGTACACCTCTCTGAACAGTGTCTGGGAGGCTGTGGTTGCTGCTGCACGCAATGTTGATGGTGAACAGATCAAAACACTGACAGAATCCATGGATGGCAGGCTTTTGAGTGTCCTTGCAAAGAAAGGTGGCTATATTGGTCACTGATTTGTTTTTGTTTGGTTTTTGAATGTCAGAAATGTATATTTGTGAATGTTGAGATGTTATATTGGTTTCACTGGTAAAAATAAATAATTGAAATGGGTATAAATTTGTTTTTTGTTAAGTTGCCTAATAATTATGCACAGTAATAGTCACCTGCACACACAGATATCCCCCTAAAATAGCTAAAACTAAAAACTACTTAAAATATTGATACAAAAATATTCAGCTTTGATATTAATGAGTTTTTTGTGTTCATTGAGAACATGGTTGTTGTTCAATAATAAAATTAATCCTCAAAAATACAACTTGCCTAATAATTCTGCACTCCCTGTAAACATGAATTCAACATATAACAAATAGTAATACACTCAAAATGTAAAAAATATACAAATCTACTATATAAAATATCATTCTTTTAATTCAGCCAAGAGGTAACGCTGTGACGTATCTTCTACTGGTCACACATCGTCACATGATACAAATTCGCAGCTCAGAGTTCACCAAGCTTGAAATTTGGAACACAGCGAAATGCAAAACTTTTCGCATGAGCTTGCGTTTCTGGTGTGACGCATTCGCATGTGTTTGAATGGAAGTCCATGGAACGAAAAGTGCAGTGTAACCCCCTTTTAAAGCTGAATTTTAAGCAGGCATTACTCTAGTCTTCAGTGTCACATGATCCTTCAAAAATCATTCTAAGATGCTGAACTTGGTGGTCAGGAAACTTTTCTTATTATCAATTTTGAAAACAGTTGTGCTGCTTAATATTTTTGTGGAAAATATGCTACATTTTTTTTTTCGGATTCAAGAATTTTTTTTTAACAATGTAACACTCTTTCCTGTCACTTCACAGTCAATTTAACGCATCCTTGCTGAATAAAAGTATTAGTTTCTTAAAAAAAATTACAAAAAATTTAAAAAGTACTGTCCCCCAACTTTTGAACGGTAGTGTAAAATATAATTAAATGATGGCAAATTGGTTGTACACAACATTTACTTAAAATTCCTTCAAAAAAACAGCATTCATTGACAAACCTGTAAGTAAAACTCGGAACTGTCAAATTAGGAAGATAAACATTTCTGACCAACAAATTGGACATGGTTATCTTGAAAATGACTGTTGCAGATTAACTACTAAAAAAAAATCCTCTCTACTCTTGAACACTGTTTTCTTTGCTCCTCCACAAAAGAGATGATGGCTCTTCTCTTTGCCCCAGAGAAACAGAAGACAGATGCTTCCTTATTTGGCCATTACGCTTTTGGACAAAGCGCAAGGGTGATGAGTGTCAACTCCTCATGAAAGGCTGGCATGTCTTACTCTCTGCTCTTCCTGGCTCTTTGAGGTGCTGGGGGAAAGAGGGTTGCCTGTTCTCTGCAGCAACAGATCGGAAGCATGTCCGCTCTCATGCGGAGCTACAAAGGGTTGAGACAGAGTAGAAGGCCAGAACTCTCCTGTAGAGGTAAACACAGCCTTTTGAGTCACTGCCAAACATCAAACTCAAACACCGCCGGGCCAAATGTTTTACAGGGCTGACCGAAACAAGCTTAGAGACTGGAAACCATACTTTAAATGATGCAGTCATTACTTTCTTCCAGTACTGGGATCTTATGTTCTTTTACGGACTGAAAAATGAGCACCAGGTTTTCTGTTTGCTGTAGGAGTTTAACCGGGTAACCTGACAGCTGATAGATGCTGAAGTCAGACGTGTTGCTGGTTTGGTCTTAGAACTCAGCGGGGAAAACACGATGGAGCCCTGGGTGAAACACACAGCCGGATCTGTCCTTTTCTTCTTTCTTCAAACAATCCCTGCGGCTCGCTGCGCTAATGGCACGTATTTGCAAGTATCTGTTTCTGCTTTCTCTGTTTCATGCTCTCAACGAGTAAACAACAAACTCTATTTGAATGTGGCAGCCCTGTCTGACTCAAACATCATATCAAAGTCCAAGAATCGGTTTCAAGTTAAATCCCCCTAAACCGTTTCCTTTGAGAATAAGCCAATTTCCCCCCTACGGCTCATGTCATTGGGCAGATGGCTAAGATACTTTCTTAGCAGAATCTTACAAGGCTTCCTGGTACTGCTATAAATTTGGACTTTCTGTTTTGGGCTTTTTTTCTTTTGTGCCTCTTCTATACCCTCCCTGCCAAACTTTCCCTTTGCTCATTCCCTTTTTCCTCTAGGTCTGCTATTCTCCCTCATCCTTCTCTTTTTAAAAGGACTGTTGTGAAAGGCTTCAGACTTGGAAAAGGGCCCATACGCACAAGCTGGCAGTCAGGGCTTTCATCTGAAACTCTTCCCGTATGTTTACTTGGCCTTTCCATCAATTCTCCATCTCTCGGCTGTATGTGAGGCTGACATGCAAGCTAATCGAATGATTACAAATGAGAGACAGAAAAAGTCTGCCATTTAAACCCACAGATTTTGCCATGTTGTATTTAAATGAAACTGAACGTTGCCCAGTGGAAATTAAAATGACTTGAGGTGGCTTCACTGAGATTTGCTTTATTACCCATGAGTCCAGTTACTAAACACAGTCAATAGGCACCATTAAGAGTGAATTAGCATGTGCAGATTGAAGTTCAGAGGTGGCTGAAAACAATGACATAACATTTATACTGGCATAACTTAAACCAAATAAATGTATTTTTTACATGTGCTCAAAAAAATGAGGAATATGTAAAACACTGTGTGCATGCTCAAAGATATTTACCCTCTCCAACTTTGATATAGATGTCATGGGCCATCTTGAGCTCGCTGAAAGAGGTAACAGCACGGTAGCGTTGATGGGCCCAGGAAAGCAGGTGATCATTGCCATGAGGAAGATTTTCCATCTTCACCTCACATGACTCAGAGAAATTTCCTGCTTCAAAATGCACTTCAGATCCCTCTGCAACCTGAGAAATCAACAAAATAAAACGATTAATGTATTTTCTAAAAGAGTGCTGTTAAATTCTCAATTCTGATTGGTTTATAGAATAATTTTTCAATAACTAAACAAGTATGTAGTAGTTCTAGGTTTGATAACTCCAGTTCCATATCACTTTGACACCAAAGCTTCTGAACTAGTAATCGTGGCTTTTGTCAACATACAATAATTCATATGATTTTTAGCAACTGTTTTACAAAGAGAAATTGGCTGATTTTTTTCTGTCTGAGCTACCCGATGTACAATACAAACCCCTTTTGTTAACTCTTGGAGCGTATTTTCCCCCTTGACAGTTGAAGAAACAAAGATCTCTCTGTTGATGAAGACAGGCCCATAAAACTCAAAGCTGTATTGATATGCACATCCCATTTTACAGGGAGAAAGTCTGAGGTAATAAAGTTTAAGGGCAAGACTACAGATTACGAGAGGAAAGGAAAAAGAGTATCACAACAGGCCTTTCCAAAACGAAACCTTCCACACAATCTTTGCCAAAACACATCTTTAACACTCTATCCTGATGGTTTTCTGAAAGCCTCTTCAAATGTGTGCTCCATATTTTTACACATGGTCCTCTTACACAATAAGGTGTCTGCTTTCCACTGTTTATATAACACATGCTGTGCATCAGATGAGATGGGCAGGAGGAAGAACGGAGAGCTAACGGCTGACATTAGCCTTATAGACAACATATGTATACACTTTCACACATGCAAAAGCAATGCAGACCATCAAAGTCAGACTTTAAGGGGATCAAATACTTTGTCATGCAGTATGCAGACCAAGCGCAGTGTACATATTGTGCACATAATAGTACAGTTTCCAAAATATTAATATAATATTAATATGCCAAAAATATAGCATTCTATAGTTTCAGTTGGTTAGCATTAATATTAAAGATAGGATAATGCATACTTTAAAAAGTAGGTAGTATACAGTCAGTTTTCAATACGCTGGTATTACATTTCGAATATAGAATATAAAGGATTTAAAAAAATAAAATAAAATCTGTTTTCATTTACTAATCCTCATGTCGTTCAAACCTGTATAACATGAAATTATATTTTTAAGAATTTTGGTAACCAAACAGTTTCGATTCCCATTGAGTTTCATTGGATGGACCGAAACTGTTTGGTTACCAACATTCTTCAAAATATCTTCCACTATTTCCCCAGAAGAAAGAAAGTCATACAGGTTTGAAATGGTATGAGGGGTGAGTAAACAGTGACAGAATTTTCATTTTTGGGTGGATTATAACTTGTGTAGCAGACAGTGATTGTTTACATGCACAGACCTTTCGTTCATGTGAATAAATTAAAACTGACAGCAGATTGCGATAATATTGTTTTTATGAACAGATGTGCATCACATGTATTCCGAATACAATATCTGTGCATGCGAAGAGAGGCATTTATGCTGGGAAAACAAGAATAAACTTTGAAGAATTTGAAGTCTCAAACTTGTTTTTCCCTTCCAATAACTATGGATAAAATATGTAGCAAAGATCGGTGGGAGAGAGATGTCCTGCTGGAATTCACAGTTTTAGGATAACATGGCACTGTTTTTAGTGCTATGGATTTTATTAAAGAAAACATGGCTCTTGTAGAAAATACAGTCCATCTACCCCAATAATATGTGTTGTTTTATATATTTATAAGAACACAATAAAAAGTGCTTATTTATTCAGCAAAGAAAGACACTGCCTTGTGCATGTACGCAATTTGAAAATGGTTGAATTTAAAGGTTTACATGCCAATTTTTCTTTAGCATAACTAATTATTTCAAATATGAGCATTCAAAATATGCTTCTTCCAATCACATAAGTTTCATTTCTAATCCAAATCATGATTTCTTTTTTCCCCAACAGAGGTGTTTTTATTTTAGTACTTTTTAATGTGATAGAGCTATCTTATTATTCTGCATGTAAACATAAAAGAGTAGTGTTAGTATAGTAGTGGACAGGAAAATAACACAGTATGTACACTTCACAGCTGTCATAGCAACTCATAACTGAGGAGTCCTGTCAGCTTCTGCCAGCTAACCTTTCCTCCAGGATAGTCTAAATATGTGTTATGTGCTTGATTTCATTCAAATGCTACGTTTAAAGGATGAGGTGCAAATTATAGAAATTACAGAGAGTTAAAGCAAGCTTTAATGTGAGCATAAGATTAAAGTAACATGGCAAAAAGGTAAGAAAGAGACAATATGAATGTGTTTAAGTTTCATTTGATTGCTGGCAAATGAGTGTACGCTCTTGCAAACGTATAAAGCGTTGCGTTGTGAGTTTCTCTGTATGTTGTCTTGCTTGACTTGGGCAGGCTTTGCTTCGAAAGTCCTCCCTTTTGGCTCCAAATGGACCCCGGGTCCACATGCTCCATTTCAGAGAGATAAACATTCACATGTGTTGAAAAACTCGCCGTACAGCTCCACACAGCCAAGCACACGGTCTAGACAGCCCAGACTCATTACATTTCCATGCTTGTGAGGTTTTTTTCCATTAATTTCTCTCGCTCATTCTCCCAAAGGTGTTCTTTCGACTCTCAATAGGCTCTGTGCTGGCAAACCCAATTAAACCATTATATCACACCACAGCTTTGATGGACCCCATACGAGCTGCGCAGAGAGCCAGACAGCCAATCTGAAGTACAGCCAGAGACCTGTGTACTATTGTGCGGTGACAGACAGAAGAGGTGGAGTGAGGGAGAGATAAAGAGAGGTATATGACGTGCTGAATGAGCTGAGATCTGTCCTGGTGCATGACCCAGTACCATGAGGAACATCTGCTTGACCTCTGGACGGCTCCCCAGGCAAACGCCCTTATCCTTGCCAGGAGTGATAAATTTCAAAAAGAAAAAACATGAGAAAGGCATGAAGGCCGTCGAAGAATTTAGGTCTTGGTTGAAGGTTATTTTTAGGGTTCCTCTGTATTGTAGACCGTGTGTAAAATTGTGCAGTTTTCCTTTTAAAGGAATATTGAGGGTTTGAAGTTCAGTTCAATTGATACCAATAAAAGGGGGCACTTACAGAGGAGGGAAATGGGGCCAATTTTTGGTGTATGAAGATGACATACACTACCATTCAAAATGTTGGGGTCGGTAAGATTTTTAATGTTTTGAAAGAAGTCTCTCATGCTCACCAAGGCTGCATTTATTTGATAAAAATTCAGTAAAAACAGAGCAATAATATTGTGAAAAAATTATTATAATAAAAAAAAAACAGCTGGTTACACTTTACTTAAAGCCTTTATCTATAATGCATTATAAAAGTATTTTTAATGCATTATTTTTGCATTGTAATGCACCTTATAATGCAATTCATTGTCTCATGAATAATTATACAGTTATAATACACCTTAGAAAGTATAATGCAAATTTTAATATTAATTAAATGTTAATTAAATTGTAATATTTAATGCATTAAAACATGACAAACAACCATTCCAGATTGCATTTTAACTTTAGTTACAATTATTCATGAAAATATATAATGCATTATAACGTACATTATGAATTCCTTTATAATGCATTATGCATAAAGGATTTAAGTAAAGTGTTACCAAAAAAAAAAAAAAACATTTTCTATTTTAATATATTTTAAAATGTAATTTATTCCTGTGATGGCAAAGCTGAATTAGTGTCACTTGATCCTGAAATCATTTTAATATGCTGATTTGGTACTCAAGATTTTTTTATTATTATTATTATTATCACTGTTGGAAAAAAAAACAAATTCAAGAAATGGAAATCTTTTGTAAAATTATAAATGTCTTTACTGTCACTTTTGAATAATTTAATGCTTTAAAATAATTCATTTCTTTAAAAGAAATCTTACTGACCTCAAACTTTTGAACAGTAGTTTAAAGTAACACATAAAGGTTAATAAGCTGTTTATTTCATATTAAAATCATGTTAACAGACATATTGTTTATATTGTGTGGCTATACTACTGAAATAGTCAATATTTTAATGTTTACCTACTTCTTGGCCCCAATTACTTTGATCGTAAGTCCCTCAGATCTGTTTTCACCACTCTTTTTGCATTAATAAACAGTGGAAGTTGGAAAATTCCTTTAAAGAGAGGAGAGGAGAGGAGAGGAAAGGAGAGGAGAGGAGAGGAGAGGGGTTGGGGCTTCTGTTGGCAGGCCCAACTGAGCACAGAGGAGTTTATCGATTTAATTGCGGGAATAGGGCTGTAATTAGTCTCGAGGAATTAGAAGGAAAGGACTGAAACTAAATTAGCTCCAGGCTTTGGGAAGAGTTTCAAACCTCAAGAATTTCAAAAGGGAAAATAAAAGCAAAAAACCCACTCTGGAGTTCAGCCAGACCCCCAGACCCCAACCCCAAACCATCTTCATCCTTTCCAAAGCCATCAAACTCAATGCCAGTATACAGATGGACATACATGATTTTAAAAGATTATGGTAAATAATAAAACATGAGTCTAACTTTTAGAACAGGCATCAAAAGTACTAGTTGTATGACTGCCATCAAATCTCTAAAGAAATTAAACAGATCACCCACCCTTCAAAAATGCATCCTACACAAGCAAAATAATTTTAGGATCGCTCAGTGCGGGGTTTCTCTCATCAGTAAGAAAAGGAAAACTTGGAATGGATCCCGAGCCATTACAATACATTGAGAAAAATGCTGTCACTCCACCTAACTCGCACAATCAGTTCATGGTGACATGCAAAGCTTGATACTTTGACTCCTTTTGAAACTATTTTTGTTGACAGAGAAAGAATATACAAACTAATGTGCAAAATGTTGAAATCAGAGTGAGGCAAAATAAATATAAACTTCTTGTTTATAGAACTGTTGTATAAAAGAAGGACATATACAAGAGTAGAACCTTGACATAATTATGTAAATACCATGGTGCATATATATCACAAAGATATTCAGAGCCATAAAATATATCAAAGTACCATGGTATTGCCTGCTATACAAAAGACTTGGCTTGACTCTGCCAATCTTGTACTTGAAAATGATGCACAATGTAATTTTTTTTTTTAAATTAGGTAATAATGACTTCAGAGTGATTACAAAGTGAAAGGTAAGTAAGAACACAGGGCAGTTATTGTAAACCGAGAGCAATTAAAAGGCGAGTTTCTCTTTAACGGTGTGTCTCGTGAGTGATGTGGTAAGTGTCAGTAAAGTGTGCTGAAAGCTGCTGCTCACCTTTATTGAGCACAATTAGTGGTGTGTGTTAACAGCAGAATCTCTCAGTGGGAGACAGCTACCTCAGGCTGTAAACCCTCATCTCAATCCAAGTTACAAATCGTTTTCTATTTCTGCATCTATGTGAAACAGGTTTCAGGGTAAATAAGAAATATTTTCTGTCTATTAGATTATGATTATATTTGTTATCCCTATAAACCCTTTTCCTCAGAGCATCACAAAGGTAGCTTGTGCTTTTAATTTAAATGGAAAAAAACTTATATATATATATATATATATATATATTTAAAAAGTTTTCTCAGGTGAGTGTCTTGAGTGTCATCACTTCTCAGTCCTGCTCTTCTTACACTCACAAGAACCCGTCTGGAACATTTTAGCGGGCTTAGCCCTGTATAAATCTTCCTGTTTATGCCTTATCTGTCGGTAAACAGGTCCAGATTGGATTGGATCCCTGGGTTTGCTCAGAGATATGAGCTAATGTCCATACTCTGCTCTCGGGAGCCTGACTCCGTCTGAGTCTGTGCTCAGGCCCACATGATCTCCGAAAGACACTGTGAGGTAACCTGACGAATTCAGAAATATCCTAGAGTTGCTGAGTCTTACACAACCCAACTAAATATCACACCATCCAGCCAAACCAAAATGTTTTATCTACTTCTGCTGGGAAAGCAAGAACAGCTTGACATCTGGCATTTGCTGATCCAAGGGTTTGAAAAATGGGGTTATGAAATTTTACACCCCACTGCTGCCATGGTTTTGTAATGGTACCTACATTTACGCCTCAGCCAAAGAAGGCAACATGCAGTATGCACCCTTTCCATCACACCTGTGTCTTTCTAATATATCAGATTAACATCTGTCCTTCAACTAGTAACCTACATGCATATTTCACTGGATTTCCTGCACCTTCTGTCTATCAGCATCTACATATTACAACCATATGTTAAGAAAAAAAAGAGACGGCATGCCAAATGGTTTATATCAATTATAAGCGCACACTAATCTCCAAAACGTTCACTATGAAACTCCCTCTACTTGAGAAAGCAAAAATATCTGTAGGAGATGATGAAGTGTTTAAACAGGCGTGAGAGAAGAGGAAAAAGATGCGATGTGAGCTCCAGAGATGGGGGAAACAAACGTGCCATGGCGTGCTGATGAGATGAAGGCAGTAAATAAATTTGTGGGTGATTTGTCCTGCTCACTCCAGAAAGCTAATCAAGTTCCTGGCAAAGTTCCATTGTCGTGTTCCTGTGAACTGAAGAGAGAGACTGCCATGGAACAAACAACACCATCTGTCTGTAAGCGCCACAGAAGAGCGTTCCTGCAGATCAACCTCCATCGCAAAACCAATACTGGTCCCGCAATGGTTTCAATTAAAAATCAGAGGGAGAGGGAGACTGTTTTTGCTAACCTCCCAAGGCAATAAAAATCAGGAAAACAGCCACTTGGCAAATACAGAAAGAGCAACAAATTTACAACAGCCAAACTTTTTAAAATGTTGCGCCATCAATTATTTCAGAAACGTTTGCCAGATCCTGCTGAAGATCACAGCTTAGACCAGAACAAATGTGCAGGCTGGTTAGTTCTAGTTTGGTGAGGGTCTAGTTTATGGATCATACCAGCTGTTGTTCACCAGAAAAACATTATTTTTGGTCAAGCATCTTTCAGGGTAACCAAGAAAGCTAAGAAGAACGTTGAAGATACCAATATCCCGATCTGGTCACCAACAATGAAAGTTCAACACATGCCAACTATTCTGGTCTTCTTCAGACAAGAAGTATAATGTTTTGAGATTATTCTGATATACAAGTATCTACCCATAGCCCCCTTCAGACTCTTTCACAACTGGCAAAGATTGGCAAAATGTCACAGGGATTGTGTTTTACAATGAGATTTCAGGCCTTTTGTTTTAGTGCGGGTGGTGAAAGCAGCCAACACCAGCTTTCTGCTGAGACTCCAGGACTCCCATCTGCCTCTTTGGACCTCCAAGTGCTGGAACCAGGAAACAAGGGTTGGCAGGGATAATCCACAGACAACCAGCCTTATAAAGCCATTACTCAACAGTAAAAAATATAGGGCCAACTTTGAGGGCCTGAGTGGTAGAAACTTGGTTCCAGGGTCAATGACAAATAACAGTGTCCAAAATAAAGAGATGGAAAATATATTTTTAAAATGCCATAGAAATGTATTCTTTGAATTCATGTGGGTTTTGAAAAACGTGTCTGCCAACTTCATCAAAAGTTTACATGTAAAGAGTAATAATACATTCTTATAATCTTTTTTTTTTTTTTAAAAGATATGTAGTTTGTAAAACTGCAATTCGCTTTTCTCTCTAATAATTACTTTGAATTAATTTTTCATTATAATATTAGGACAGCTGTAACACGTTCAACTTTATTCTGTGAAAAATTAATTTTACAATTTAGAAATTTAAAACATGTTCATCATAGAAAAGGTTTACTGAAGTCATTGTATGAATGCATTTTTTATGATCTTCCTTTAAAAAAAAAAAAGAGAATCATGTCATTGACCCTGGAGTAGTTGGGTTGAACTAGCTAGGTTGATTTGTGCCTAGATGTGAGCAGATGTAAACCCTCTGCTTCCTCTCCAACCATGTTTGTAAATTTTAAACAAAATCGCACATGACTTGGCTACGATGCTACATGCACTTAAGCCATCTGCTGTAGCTATGTGCTGGAACTGAGATCAGTTCACGGAGCATTGAGCCGGAAATAGTTCCGGCATGGAACAGGGTGTGTGAGAGTTTAGAAGAGTTGCGCTACGAAAGGATGAATTCTGTCAGTGTGTCAGGATGACTGGTAAGGAGGTTCTGTAGTTAAAAGAAGAAAAAAAAAGTGTGAGCTCATTGCCTTGGCAGATCTCACACTAACTGTGAGGGCTGTATGTGTATTCAGATGATGTCATCATTAGACATGGGCTAATAAAATCAAAGCCAAGAGCAAAAGGAAGATGTGAAGTGAGGGATGAAGGTACGTGCTGACAGCTCAACAATGGGACCAGGTCTGTTTTTTCACAGTCCTGACTCATTATTGAGATGTCCCAGTGGAGAAAGAGGGCTTAAGGAGTACAATTCCCATTTGCAGCAAAAGGGCCAACAGATCACATCATCAGCTCACACAAGGCACCAGTATTTTCAGCTGAAACTAATGGTCAGTTGACTTTTTAATATCCGATGTTGATGCTAATCCAGTATATGGAGTACAGGGTGGCCAATATAATGCATATATAATTATTTTTGTTTTTGTTATGTAACTATTTACAATAGCTATACATGAACTTTATATTTATAACAATATATTACTATTTATATTGATACTACAACGATTGATCCACTGGAGACAAGTTGCAGAACCCAAGTGTAGTTTATTGCAATTCAAACTAAAGCAACACAAAAGAAACAAGGACTTGACTTGACTTTGACTTTAGGTGCTTTCAACATCGGCTGCGGCTGGAGAGTTGCCGTGTGCAGGCGGGGAGGAGCTGCAAACAGAGACGTGAAGTCGGACACTTTCTGCTTCCCGTAGTGACGCTCACGCTGTGTTTGCATACTTTATCACAGCTGAAGTGAAATAAATGCAATATTTGTCAAATACGCAGAGACATTATTGTCATGTAATACTTTATGCACTGCTTAATACAGCATCTGTTTGTACAAGAATACAATTCAACATATAAGCCTACACTATCAATGAAGTTTTATTTTAAAAAACAAGACAAAATAACATTGTGACTACATGAAAAGAGGTTTTACCGTTATAAAAAAACAGATTTGTGAGCATCAGTGGCACTGAACGTTTTATAATAAACACGAAACGCACGTGAGCGCTGTCATGCGGTGAATCCGGCCAATCGTGGATCAGCCGTGTCGTAATCAGCGCTCGTGCAGCCGCTCTGGAGAAGCTGCGCAGAATGAATCAGCCGGCTGCTCTCGAATCGCTCTCGTGGCACTTTGTTGACATACGTCACGTGGTGTTGACGCTGCCTCAAGTAGGACAAAATTTCTAACTGCCATGCACTGCTTCAAGTCAGCCGCCGATCGGTCTGTGCATCGCTGCATGAAGTCGAACACAGACACATGGCAAACATGACGGCTTAAATACACAGAATGATAAGACAAGGGACACCTGTGCACAATCAAGACAATAAACCAATGAGAACATAGGCTTGTTCGACTTCATGCAGCGATGTTCGCCGGTTCCCACCTCTTTCTTCCCATATCAAAGAACTGTGTTACACTAGACATTACAGATACTTTTTAGAACTGAATAAGACATGTATAACTGACATAACCCTCAAGGCCCCTTTTCACTGAGCTCATTGCAATGAATTCTAGGATTGCTTTAGCCACTAATGAAACATGTGATATTGCCCTAGACAGCCAAAATGAGGTATGTCAGGTGAGGTGTAAGTTTTGGAGTCTACACTGAGCCTCAATGTTGTCTGTCAAAACATTCAAAGTATATACAGTATATCTGTAAATTGTTTGTCTCTCAGCTTGCATTTATCAAGTCAATCATATTGGTTGTGAGCACTTTGAGGATTTGCAGCAAACTGCAGCTACCTGCTAAAGCATCTGTCACAAACACAGTCTTAACCCTTTCTAGTAATTTGCCTTAGGCTTTTTATTAGCACTACATACAAAGCTAGACATTTACAAGAGCGTTGACTTACTAATAAACATCCAAGGATGACCTCAGCACATTCTCCTCTGAAATACATTTTGGCCATATAGTCATCTGCATGAAATTACATGAAGCTGACATAAGAATACATCCTGTCTCTACAGGAAATAACTCAATTTGTGGTCTAGCTTGATATTACATTTTTCTCATCCATAATCTCAAAAGTATCTGTAACCCAAGCCTTGGTTACAGACCAAAAAACATTGCTCAATGTGGTTCGTGTTCATTCTGTGCTCGGTTTGTGCCATGCAACAACAGTAAAATGTGTTGACGGGCAGTTTTACAGAATAAATAGTCCCTTCTCACACCCAGGTGATGAATGACAACTGAACTGAATTCTGGAGGAAAGACCGGATCTAACATGGTAAAAGCGGACTGACTCACACAAAGAGAATGTAGGGTGTAGTAGAGTTGGACATCTCTCTGTGGCCACAAAAAAATGATGACGATATTATTATGCTTGTCAGTATGCATGTTTAAGAAAGTCCCTTATATAGACAAAGAAATAAAGCATGTATTTTATTTGCACATACGGAGTCTCTGTACATCCGCATCCACAACACAAGCAGGAGAGCAGAACGTATCTACATACATGGAAATAATAGGTGCTCTCAGCACTACATTCCTCTGGAATGCTACGGTTATAAAACACATTTGAAAATGATTATTGCATAGAACCGCTAGCTACATAAAGGTATTTACAGTGTACGTAAGGCAGGAAGAGTGTGACAGAGTTAAACCAGTGAGGCCTCTTGCTCTCATTTCATTGTGATTTTCTCATGTGATAGTGACATAATGGGAAATTAACAGCCAAATGTGGGTATTTTAGTGCATTATTTATTTACCAGCAACTGTGGCGGGCGACCTTTACAAGGAATTATTAGTAACAACAGCATGTACATTTCTAAGAGCAGAATTTTGCATTATATGTTATTTAAACGTATCCCAGGTCCATGTAACGCAAATATGCCCTATGCCTTCACTTTATATGCGTACTTCCAAATATTTTTGTTTGCTATAGCTAATTCACAATGCACCAAAAGACACACTGATCCAACAAATCCAGTTTGTTGCTGTTGGTCGGTGTCTGTTGGTGCAGTGTGACCGATCGGCGGCTGACTAGAAGCAGTGCATGCTGGTTAGAAATTCAGTCCGATTTAAGACGGCATACGTCACAGACACATGGCGTCGGCGCTATGAAAGTACTGCAAGAGGGATTTGAGAGCAGCCGGCTGGTTCATTCCATGCAGCTTCTCCAGAGCGGCTGCATGAGCTCTGATGACGGCACAGCGGTTCCACGATAGGCCGGATTCACCGCATGACAGTGATCACGTGTGTTTCGTCTGTATTCTAAAACCTTCAGTTCCACTAATGCTCACAAATCTGTTTTTATAACAGTAAAACCTCTTTTCATGTAGTCGCGATGTTATATTGTGTCATGTTTCTCAAAATAAAACTGATGAAAAACGTAGACCCCACTTCATTGAAAGTATAGGCTTATGTTGAACTTTATTCTTGTACAAACAGACGCTGTATTAAGCAGTACATAAAGTATTAAATGAAAACGTCTCTGAAACATCTGTGTATTTGACAAATATTGAATTTATTTCAATTTAGCTGTGATTAAAGTATGCAAACACAGCGCAAGCGTCACTACGGAAAGCAGAAAGTGTCCGACTTCACGTCTTAGTTTTTAGCTCCTCCCCGCCTGCACGCGACAACTCTTGCCGATCAGTTACATCCAGCCGTAGCCGATGTCAAACACACTAACAGATTCCATTCACAAAGTCCAGTCCCAACTGTGAACATGGGAGTCTTTTGCGGTCAAACGGGACTTTAGAGTGAACAAACATGGTGAAAGACGGGCAAGTAGAAATTGTGATAATAGTGTTTGGACTACTTTTTACAGAAAAAGGTTTGGGTTTGGATGAAGTCATGTTATGTTTCCGTGTGTGCGTGTGCGTTTGTCCGTGGAGTTCTGCCCACACAACAGGATTTCTGATCGTAAATATTCAACATTTTGGATATTTATGATTTGAGGGTGCAGCTCAACATTCTTCCAAGCAGATTCAATCACTCTTAACACACTTCACACCACAGGAAAATCTAATAAAATTATCTGTAGAACCATCAAAATAATCGAGACTTTACCTATTGTCAGAAGGGGAGAAATGGGCCCAAAATCGCCTTAAAACTAAATCTGTTCAAAATAATAATAAACTGAAAAAGATAGAAATATTAGATGTTAATTTAAACTCAAATAACCTAAACAGAAATGTTGCTTTAGCAACTAACTGAAATAAAATGAATAGACTAAAATTACAAAAACTAAACCTGAAATAAAAATATATTAAAGCTAAATATAAATATATAAAAATAATAATAATAAAAATGACAAATACATGACAAAATTACTCAAACTAAAACTAACATGAAAACTAAAAAGTAAAAACGCAAATTCAAAGTATGAATAAATACTACGATAGTGTATAAATTATATTCAAATAACACTGAATAAGAGAAGAACATGCTATCGGTGAAAAAAAAAAATCTATTATAAAAGTCCATTTCCCATCCATGATAGCAATGCGTATGATCAGAGATCCTAACCAGCCCACTTTCATTTTCTCATTAAGCCTGACTAAATATGGTTGGCTATTCAGGGGGGTGAATTTACTTAACCCCCCACACCCCTCCAGCTCTCCTCTGAGCTCCCTCAGTGCAGGGAGGAACGCCCTGGATCTTGTCATTGTTATTTTTGGGGTGAAGAGTAGTAACTCTGCTTTGTTTCACAGGATGGCTGGAAAACAATAATGCTGTCAGGGAGAGTCGTTGTTGCTGATCTCATTGGTCCTTCGTTTATTTGTGAGAAATGTTGCTTCGATCAAAGCAGCGTCTCAATGGTTTCCATGAATAAACAACTCCATGACAACCAAATGAGAGATTATTTTGTTTTTGTTTCTGGTTGTGAATGTCCTCTGCCGTTCAAAGGGTTTGGATTTAAAATAGGTGTGTAGAGATGGATTCTGATCCAGGCGAGATGTTTTGAAAGCACACACATAGAAATGAATAATCTTTTTAGTATCTCAATTGTCCGTCCTATAGTAGATAACAATGGGCCTCATTCATAAAGCACATGAATGAATTTGTTTAAATTGTTTGTAAAACCATTCTACGGTATGCTGTCTTACGTAGTGACAGATATAATGAACATGGATGTATAGGAAAAAATAAAAATCTGAATTTAGATTTAGTGTTAATTAAAGTTGCAATGTAACAAAACTAGTGACAAGTCATTTCTTTCGTATTGTGAAGTACATCCGAGTGAAATGGATTATCGGGGGAAAAAATTTTGGGCAGGAGTTGGTTCTATTCATCGGTTGTTGATTGGATGGAGGCAGATGTGAATGTGAGATTGCAGTTGTTAGTAAGGGGCAGAGTTTAAGCGGACTAAATGATTGGAGAAGTGGAAGAAAGAAGTCGTTTTAGAATTTGTTTATTAATTTCAAAATATGCACTATATTTTGATACTTAGTCATATTAATTTACCAGCATCTCACATTAAATCATTTTTGATAATAAACTCAGATTCATGATTAGGGAGGGGAAATTCAATCCATAAACATGTATGTTTATAGTCACTAATTTCCGTCAATCAGAATTAGGCATGTGACGATATCAAATTTTCATGTTGCGATTAATTGCTGAAGCTTTTATAACGGTATACGGTATTATCACGGTATTGAAATAAGTTGCAAAAAAAAGTGTTGTCACACTATAACAGGTTTAATACCTTTCTTATAACAAAAATAACCGAACATTTAAATACAATAAAGCAATACACAAAAATGTATAAAGTAAACAAATGTTTCAAACAGATTAAAGTGCAAAAGAATTATAAAGAACAATAGGTAGGCTATCACTTTACAATAAGGTAACATTAACAAAAAGCAAATAGCTACATTTGTAACAAAGTTATTATTCTTTGATAATGTCAGTTAAAAAAAAATACAACTGTTAATGTTAGCTCAGGTCCATTAAATAATACAGTAATACAACTATTGATTTTAATAATGTGTTATTAAATGTTGAAATTTACATTTAACTAAGATTAATAAATGCTTTAGAAGTATTTTTGTCAGTTTGTTAACTAATGAATGAACTAATGATAAATAATAGAGCCTTATTGTAAAGTGTGTGACTGAACAATAAAGAATCAGAATATATTCAAACAATATCTAGGGAATGTAGTCCAGATTAAAATATAAAATGTTTAAGTTTGAAAATAAATAGCCTTAAGCAGGGCCGTGCACAGACCTTTTGAGGGGCATGTGCTGAAACTGAAAAAGGGCACCCCAAGGGCAACTGTCTGTCATGTCTGTTAATAAACTAACACTTTATTATTAAACACACGTTTATTTCCACTTTTTGAATATTTTCTTAATTTTTATTGAAAAAAAAAAAGCCTTTTCAAATTTCTGTGATGGGAAAACGGAGTAGAGCGAGTTCAGCAAAAGGTGGATTCGAAGCTCGGGTCAATTTGCGTGAAAACTCAGTACCATGTACTTTACCCCTACGCTATTACCGATATGAACAATCTGGTGTCTTCCGTGATTTTGGCTGGCCCAACCAGACCTTCAGTGAAAAAGGCAGCCTATTAGCACTTAATGTAAACGACAACATTACTGTAGTTCAACCATGTTTTACTACGTTATACATGTAAAGACGAGTGGAGAGTATAGAATACTAGATTTAAAAATTAGCTAGCTAGCGAATACGTGCATATCAACAGCGTAAACATGAATTAAACATGCGACCATAATATGATTAAATGTTAAAAAATTAAGTGTATTAGAAATCATAAAATCAAAGAACAAATGTCTTGTAAATATATTTTATGTAGGTGACGAGGATCATTCAGTCGCTTTGTTCCAGTGCTTATTTATAATTTTCCGATTGTAAAAACAAATTAAATGTTGTTGTATTAATTATCAATATATTATTAACATTTTACAAAAGACAAACTCAAATGCAGTTACGGGGGTTTTGACCAGCGAATGTGTGCAAATCTGCATTTTGTCCGTCATAAAACGCCGGTATCAAATTAGCCTATGTTTTCATCAACAGTTACAGTTTATTGTAGCTATATGGGCACTATTTTGGCCAAAATCTCATTTTATAAAAGATGAAATGCTACTGAATGCACAGGCTATTTAAGTGTAGGCTATTGGTTATATGACTAGATGGCAAATGCTAGCCTTCTCTCTCCTGTCCCACACGTCTCAGACCTCAAATACATAAAATATGAGCCTTTACAGACATAATGTTTCTTGCGTAAAAGAAAAGCTGTACTTATTCAAACAACAAGATCTTTATTTACCCTTGCAAGACTTCGTTCAGCTGCTGTCTACTGTGCCGCTGCTGCTGAACTTCAGTTCATTCATCACGATAGAGGGGGCGGAGTTATGAGGTTTACTGACAGTTTGAGGGTCCAACAAGATTTAGTCACAAGCTCTTTTTAATACCTTTCATTGGCTAAATATTTGTAAAACAGACAGACGGACGTAAATGGTGACCAATAGCACTGATTTATAGAAGAAGAAAAAAAAAAACACACCACCACCAAAAAAGGGCACTTTGCAGTGTAAGGGCAAAAAGGGCATGTGCTCAGCACAGGTTGAGCCCTACCTGTGCACGTGCCTGGCCTTAAGTCTTTAAGTATTAAGTATTTAGTGATGTGATGAGCACCGTAGCGAATACAGAAAACTGAACGGCTGTTTGAAACATTTAAATACTGTTTAGTAGCACGAGTCTGCTTTGTTTACAAGGTTTTCGGTGAAACGGCTGCATTTCTGCTGTCAGAGAGTAAATATGCATTTTCATTCAGCGCGTCTCCTTCACTCGTCCCGCCATGCGCTGCTCATGCGCGTTGGGTTTGTTTACATCAGTGCGCGTTCCTCTGATGCAGCATACAGCGGTGTTGTTCATTTTAAACGGTAGATGGGTAAAGTATTCTTAAAATGCATTCTAAAAATCTGAATAATTCGTAATAAATAATTATTCACGGTGACCACGATAACAATATCGTGCATGTTCATTATCAAGATATATCGTATTACCGTATATCAGCACGTCTAATCAGAATGCATCCAATCTGATTCCAGATTCTGAAAGTTCTGTTTATATAAACCCTATACAATGCAACCCAATTACACTGCGAGCTAGCTTTTTTTTTAGATATATGTCAAGAGAGCTTTTTAGCATATATTTAGTAAATATTCAGTCTTATCCACTGTCCAGTTTGTACACTGTAAAAAAACTATTTCATGATTTGTTATCACAACTTTTTATCTTTTGTCAAATCAACTTAGATAATTGATGTAACTTAATTTTTTGAGTTTCTATTTATTAAACTAATTTTATTTGTTGAATTAACTAAATGTTTTTATTTCAATAAACTCAAAATTAAGGCAACCGGGTAACTTACTTTTTTAAGTTAAACCAACAATATTTTTTTTACAGTGTAGGATGCACGTTCATGCGACGTAAAATGTATGAAAAACATATGCATCATGGCACTGTGCCTGTGCATTCAAGTATTTACCTACTTATTTTACATGAAGGCTTTTCAGCTCAATTGAGCCATCAATTCAATTACAATCAGATTAATGATTATGATGTGCATGTAAACATAGCCATTGAGGGGACACATCCATCCCCAAAAATATGCAGATGGTCTTCAATTTAGTGGGGACACTAAATTTTCAAATAAAAATCCAAATAAATTTAATTACTAAACTAAATTATATCAACTACATTACTTGAATATATATGATAATTGAAATGAGCTGATGACATCACCGTTTTCTCCAGAGCGGCTGTACAGCCGAATCAAATTCTGTTCATTATTTTCCTGTTTAACACTGTGAAGCTGCTTTGAAACAATCTGCATTGTAAAAAGCGCTATATATAAATAAAGTTGACTTCAATAATTTACATACAAAAAAATTTGTTCAGCTTGTGTTTCATAAATGAGGTTGTCCTGCTGCTCAGAAGCGTCCAGTCATCTCACACGTGTCTCCTCTAGAGTTTCAGTAGAGATCTCTGCAGACTTTTAAATTTGCCAAGATATAAATTTCTGCAATCTAAAGTCAGAGATTTCAACATGAACATTTTTCATTAAAGTTTTCCCAGACCAAATAATCTGAGCCATTCTATTCACATTAATAACTCTATACTTTTATTCTGTCAACAATTTACATTTATTTACATTTATACAATTGTCCCATTGTCAATTCTTTTGAGAATTATGCATATCTGAGAACTCTAGGTCTCCTGAGCTATGGAAGAGCACCCACTGAGCAATAAGTTTCTATGGCGAGAGCGATGGGTAAAGCAGTGGGGAACAGAGCGAAGCCACAACTAGAGAATAAACCGAACCACCGTCTCGCCACCAAACATCCTTTAGGCAGCGTGGTGAACATCCACAGCAGTCAATATAAACCTGTGAGCCAGTGCCAGATGCAATTACACAAGCCTCTGTCTGAAAGATGGTTGTGTTGGCATGGGGTGTGTTTACGTGTGTATATGTGTGCGTGTGAGCATGTTTGTGTTTCCTCTGGGTACACACACCTGAATGCATCTTTGAGCGAGTAAGACCTCTGCTGACAGGAGAGTGTAGAAGTTTGTTTGAGGAAGGTAAGATGAGCCAAAGAGAGTGTAAATGAATTGTGTGTTTAAAGATGCTTGTTGATTTGGAATGAATGATAATCTGCATATTCATTACTGAGAAAATGTAGATGGAGTTGGCTCAGAAGCAGTGCTGGGGAGGAAGGGAGAGAGACAAGGCGGTGATAGAGAAATGGTTTGAGAGTCATAAAGCAGCTCAGACTCACATGGAAGATGCGTTTGACTCCTGAGACCAGTTTCTCTGTCCGAAGCTTCCAGAGGACGGGCTGAGGGGAGTTCAGGACAAAGACCAGTGGTTTCTGGTGCATTTGCAGGGACTGGATGGGCCGCAGATGTAACGCCACCTGAACACAGCAAAGAAAGGGGTCAAATGAGAACAAGAGGGAAGAGAACTGACATGAAAAGCAAAGATTGCTGAAGACAATGAGGACTTCCACTAAAGACGGATGGAGCTCTGAACTGTATAAAGTCCACAGAGCTTTTGCTGCTAGAAGGAATTCTTAGACACTTTCTGCCTTTTAAAGTATAACATTTTGTTTAATTTGGTCTACATTTGGACATTTGGTCTGCAACAGTTTTAGGAAAATCAGTGACACTTTTTAACATTCAACTTTTGTGAAATGAAAATTGTCAAAAATAATCAGGGTGGTACAACTGTCCTGATATCATGATGAAGAAAAAGCCTCATTGAAATATTTTATCATTTTGAAAAACTGCTAACATAAGTTGTTATTTTTTGCAATCAATAAAATTTTACTTTTATTTGATGTTTACACTGTGACATTTTTAGACCAACATGCATTTCTATAAACTTGGCACATGCATTTAAAACTCGATTTTTTAAAAACATTTTTCAATTTCTTCATCTGGTCACTGGTCAAAACTAGACCTGAATCTGAAAGCTGAATAAATAAGCTTTCCATTAATGTATGGTTTGTTAGGATAGGACACTATTTGGCTGATATACAACTATTTGAAAATCTGGAATCTGAGGGTGCAAAAAATCTAAATATTGAGAAAATCGCCTTTTAAGTTCATAGCAATGCATATTACGACTAATAATATATATTTTTTAATATATTTACGGTAGGAAATTTACAAAATATCTTCATGCAACATGATCTTAACTTAATATCCTAATGATTTTTGGCATAAAAGAAAAATCGATAATTTTGACCCATACAATGTATTGTTGGCTATTGCTACAAATATACCCGTGCGACTTATGACTGTGGTCCAGGGTCACAGGGTCCAGGGTCACATGTGGGATTAGCCTATGGTTATAAAAATCATCCTAGCAAAGTTTTATTTATATCATAAATAAAATCCTGCTACAAAGGTTGAAATCCCCCGTCAATTCTATTTGCATTCATGGTGACCACACGTGAGGTTGTGGCGCCAATGAGGAGAACCTCGCTGTCATAAAAACCTCTCATTCCTCCAAACGTCTCTCCTGTCCTCTTTTCTTTTTCTAGTCCATCCCCTCCTCGGTTGCATTCTGTAGCTATTGCAGTAAAGTTAGTACCAAAAACATGACTATACAGTAGCACTGTGGACGCCTGTTACTCCTTATCAGAGTTTGTGCTATTTATGTCTCCACCCCGCTGATAATCGCACAGTAACTGAGAAAGCCGTGTTTTTCTTTGGAAGGCCACAATATGTGGCCTCACTGGTATTTAAACTTTCACACACAAGCTCTTTTGTTCAAAAAAGACGGTGATAGTGAAAGTGAGTAAGAGGAGAGAGAAATATAGAGCTATACAGCATGGATGGGTCAATTAATGAGGTTGAAGAGTTTATATAGATTTACAAAAAAAAAAATTTTGATTTAGTTTATTTTTGGCCAATAAAATGGTACAGATATTTAGCTTATTTATTTGTTGAATATCTGCCAGTTACACTAATTAATGGCTGCGTTATTTTTTAAAAGATGGCATATGAATGCTGATGAAGGTTTATAAAATGCATTTAAAAAAATTATTAGTCTTATTAGTAGGTGAAAGCTAACATATATATACTTTTGCATTTCCCTACATACAGAGAAGATAGAGACAAAGAAAGATATAGATTTGGATTCTGTCAGTTCAAATAATTCAGAAATGTGTTTCAAGTTCTAAGGAGGCATTTAGCTGGTGTTTTGTTGCATTATACCCGGTTTCACAGCCTCTGACGGGGCCCAGTGGGCCAAATATAACCTGCTGATTTAGGGGCTGCAGTGGGGTCGAAACCAAACTCCATTCCAGACATAGTTTGATTAACTACCTCTCAACACTGACCTGACAAACAAGCACTGCCTCATCACCTTTAGAGCTTTATCACTCACACTCTTCATCCATCAGACACTGACTGATTACCTACACTTCATTCGAAATGAAAATAACTTTTTATTTTTTGTTGCTCACACAAAGCTTTAATACTGCTTCAAAAGCATATGATACGTATGATACTTGTTATACTTGATTATGATACTTTTGGAAGTTTGGAAGTTGCATTCATTGTATTTGCATGGAAAAGAGTGAACAGTACATTCTTTAATATTTCTTCTGGAATTAAATGATGGTAAATGAGTAAATTATGACTTTTTTTATGATCATTATTTTGAGGTGAACCATTATTTTAAACTTTGAGAGGTCACCCTGAATATTTCATATAGCTTGAAGTTTAAAAGTTAAATTTGAAAAATTGTGACCAATAAAGTCATGTAGTCAAAATGCATAACCATTTATATTTATGTTTGGAATGAAATTATGGTGAGTAAATGATGATAGAATTTTTATTTTGGAGTGAACCATTCTTTCAAACTCTCAGAGGACATCCAGGATATTTTTTAATATAGTTTGAAATAGTTTCTTTCACAGCTGGCCTTTTGGATCATACTGATCTAAACCTGATTCTCAGGCTAATACTATTACACACTTGAGAACATATTCTCACGACTACATCAGAACAGCCAGTGTCAAATGATTCACTTAACAAATTAGTCAGTTAAGCAATCAGACACTGAAAACTTAATTTGGAAATGATATTATCTTAGATCCAGTCAAAACACATCTACAAAGACTTTGCTTTGATGCAGTTACTCAGTGTGTAAGACAAGGAAAAGTTCAATTGAACTGCATAAGAAAACTTTGTTAATTTATTTATTATAATTTTTTACTGAAACATTGCATTATTTTATTCCTACTCTTGAGTGCAACATTCAGGCCCAGAAGGGCATGTCCAACCAAACCATTTCTTATAACTTAGATTTATGTTTATGGCGGAGAAACTGTTGAAATGCCTTATGACTTTTGTGACCTTATTGTGTATAGCAGAGACCTCATCTGCATGGTAAAACTGGACATGTCCCAATTGGGACACTTGATGTGGCCTTGTGACTTTCTCTTGTGTGCATCTATCCACCAGATCACAGGCTGTCACATTTTCATATTATTGTTCAAATGGTGCTCAATAGCACCCTCTATGAAGCCACAATGTTCTCTTGATACGCCTTTGGCAAAACTACTACATTATTGTGAACTTGATGTAGTAACTTACAAAGTCATTTACTATACATTACGGAGTATGACTCAGGGCAACTAGACCTCATCTGCATGGTAAAAATGGACATGTCCCAAATGGGGATTGTCCACCTGATGTGGACATGCAGTCTTGCCCACAAGATCACACGGTGTCACATTTACAGTTAAAAAAGTCCTCAATGGCCCCCCGTTATAGCTGCAATGTGCCCTCGATACACTTTTCTGGCGAAACGTTGTTAGGACTAAGGATGCCATTTGGGACAAGATCAGTGCATACCTAGTCCAACAAAACTGAATGAGATAAACGAGCAATAAACCCTGCCATTTCAAGATGTCCGTTTTAGAGGAAGCAGATGTGCTCGTGGATGGGACTGTGATGTGCTTATGAGCTGCCCTAAATGACATGCTGTTAAGATATATCTCAAGTGAGCTCTGAATGAGGTTTGGAGCTGCGAAATGAGGATCTCCCCCGCAGATTTGAGCCTATGTGGGAGGATGCTGGAGTAAATGAGAGTGTTTAGCAACGTGCGCAATAAAAGTGTGGCAATAATCATAACAGTGGGGCCTTTGGAGAGCAGAGAATGGAAGATATTACAGAGAGCTTATCACAAAGGGTCTGGCAGACACAGAGTAAACTCAGATGCAACAAGCAAGAGACCCTCGCTTTTTGTTCCACTGATTTTTTTTTCCCACTCACTTGCCTTCCTAATGTCTGTACTCAGTGGAAAAATTTCAATGAGCATCTAATAGGCCTATCTATCCAAGCCTCCCGCTTGGCTCATTCTGAGCAGACATTCACAAACAAATCCCACCCGCACAGAAAGATTTTGAGTGGCGAGGAAAAATCTAAACTGACAAATGGATCAATTTGCTGAAAAATTAAAGAGGTTATTCACCCAAAAATGAAAATTCTGTCATCATTTACTCACCTTCATTTTGTTCTAAACCCATTAGGCTTTAATTCATCTGTGAAACACAAGAGATCTCTCTCCCTCCAGTGAAAGTTCATTGCACCAAAATTTTGGTGCTTCAGAAAGTTAATAGAGATTGTAAAAGAAATCCATATAAATCGAGTGGTTTAATCCATGCTTTCTGAAGAGACATGATCACTTTATATTATGAACAGATTTAAAGGCACAATATGTAATTTTTGTCGCTAGAGGTCGCTTATTCAAAACAAAGGCATAGCTTGATGACACCTTGATTTTGCAGAATTATGGGAGATTTTGCCTTCACCTCTACAGCCGGTGGAAACAAATCCGACGGGACTTGGGCAGAAATCATATATGGATGAGCTAATGTATTAAAGATTTATTAATGTTACTGTAGTATGAAGCAGGGTGGTGCTGAAAGCCATTGGAGCGGAACAAGGAGCGATTGCTAATGAGAGACGAGAGACAAGCGCGACACACAGCTCGAGAGCAGTGGAGCTTTTATATTATGCTGCAGATGAGCGCTTCTGCTTCTTCCAGTCAGGCGTATGTGGAGTAATGCAGCGCTGTTTTATCATATTAGATTAAAGTGTGTTGAAAGTTATGTTATAATGCTGCTCTGTGCGTTTGTTTGGCGGCTACTATGAGACACTTTAATACACACTACAGTAAGTTAGATCGATATTAGGCATGGTTAAACATGGTACTCACAGAAAATCAAGAAAACGAGATTTAAACAATAAGACTATCCGTGTTGAGCTATATAACAATGATTAGTTTTCTGTCGATGAATGTATCATCTGTCTAATAAAACACATAATATATTAAAGTGTCTTTGGTGTTTCCATGGTTTCTACAAAATAAAAAAGAAAATCAAGGCTAACGTAGGTATGAGAAAGTTAATGTAAGTCATTGATAGGCGACACACGGACACGGTCCGTGTCCTGGTTAAAATTGCTTATTTCTCTGGATTTAAACATTCTTGGAAACATTTGGGATAATGTAAGTACACAAGTCATCAAAATATCTAACATTGTTCTAGTGGTTACATATTGTGCTTTTATTCAAATATAAACAAAGAAACGTACAAGCAAATTTGGTAACCGGAAGTTCAAACATGTTTGCTTGATGTGTGAACCAATGAGGTCCGTTCTTGTGCGTCAAGCAGAGCAACCTGTGTTTCAAAGATTAAAAAAAGTCTTACGGGTTTGGAACGACACAAGTGAGTAAATGCTGACAGTTTTCATTTTTAGGTGAACTATGCTTTTCAACAAGAAACAGAGAAAGAAATGGGAAGAAAGTTTTGTCTGAATAAAGGGATGCAGAGAGTTATAAGGAGAGGGGCGCAAGCACAAACTCTCCTGGTTGTAAAAATCATGGAATTTCAGAATCAGACAGAACCAATTCCAAAAAAGTGAGTCATTAAGAGGAGGCACAAACACAGTCGTGCTGCCGTTCCAAGACTGCTCCAAGGTGAGAAGCAAATTACCTTGGCTAGGCAAAAGCCAAAAACCCAGCTCTCCAGGGTGAGCTCACATACTCCGCATCACACATTGGAAATGCTGGAAATTGGAAGCGTTGATTAGTCCCACATCGCGCAGGTTTTGTGAAACTCCATCTGCGATGCTGTAATGCATCTGTAATGCATGCACTAAACTGAACAACACAACATGGTTTACAAAGGATTTCTACAGAAATTTAATATCATATACGTTCATAGATAAATTAGTTCATCCTTCAATATTGTACAGGTGTACAGATGATTAATTTCACTGCACACACACACACACACACATCTCTTTCCACTGACAACTGAAATAAAGATGGTTCTTAAACCTGCTGCTCCATTTTTTTTGGTGAAATGCCCACATCTCAAAATCCAATCAACAACCGATGGATTGAACCAAGTTGAGTTGAGGAAGAAAAGATCTGTTGCAACTTCTATTTCATTGCAACTTTAAAATATGTTCTCAAAACCAGCCGTAAGGCTTATTAACAAAACTAGCAATGCACTATATTTGTTTGTAGACTGGCAGATTGTGTAGTAACATACTAATTTAAGTCATCATTGTCCAGTCAGCAGAAATATGAGACGATGCCAAGAAGATTCTCGGATCCCCGGTCGAGTACTGGCTATGGCACCAGCAACAACACCATTGCAGTGGAAAACGCATTACAGCCCTCTTCAATCTCAGTGTCACCACTGAAACTACCGCTGAATTGCAAAGAGAGTTGTTAAACTGACCAAAACCAGGCCTCAGAACAAAGAACTGGTTAAGATGATCCTTTTTCAAGAGATAAAAAGTAAGGCATGGCCAGTGTGAAGCCCAGAGTGTGAGTCTGGACCTGATTTCACAGGCCACTTCGCTAACCGCAAAGTCTTGTGGTGTATCGCGGGCCCATCCGGCCAGATTGAGTTACAAAGAAACTACAGGCTCTGATAGGAGACAGCTGCACCTCCCTGTACAAACCCAGCCCAGAGGCTAGCATCACTGCAGGAGGTGATGGGAAACCAATCACACCATGTCATTTAACACACCAGCAACCTACCGTTCAAATCAACAATTTAACCTCAGTGAGAACAAACTGTGTCAGCAAGACACTGTAGCTCCTGTCCAGAGACCGTGCTGTTCCTGCCTATCTGTCTGTGAAACCTTTATAATTCCTGCATTCTTGAGTAAAGCACCAATTAATCAATTCTGTCAACTCTCTATGTACTGTAAATCTTTCTCTTTTACTGCTGACAGCAATTCCCTGCTCAAAGGGAAGGGTGTTGACTCTTATTGAGCTTGTTATGTGACTGATAGTCCTCCCAAACTTTTAGTTCACTAAACATCCTCTAATTAGATGCCAAATAATGCAAGATAAGCAAAACATGAAGCCTTGATGAACATAACATTCACTTGGGCCATGTGAAGTTTCGGGGAATGGGAGATGTACTTGGCAAACGGCAGGAGTATCAAGGAAGATGATAGACAAACAATATGCAATAATTCATGGAGAAATGGGGAAACTAAGAAAAAGTTGGTGATCAGATAACTAGTCCCTTTTAGGGATGTCAAATGTCCTGGTACTTTGCTACAAATGTGGGACTAAAATAAATGGTAACACTTAAGGGTTCAATTCTCGCTATTAACTAGTTGCTTATTAGCATGCATATTACTAGGATATTTATAAAGCACATATTAATGCCTTATTCTGCATGACCTTAAACGCTACAAAAAGTACCGTACTAACGATTAATAAGCATTAAATTAGCAAAAAACAGGCTAATCATGAAGATCTTTCGTAGTGCAATTTTTATTCTTTTAGGCTGTGTGTCCACCAAAGCATTTTTCACGAAGTATTTTTCGAATTGTTTTCAATGGGAGCGCCTCGTTTTTAAAACGGCATGAGCGTAGAGGCGCTGAGCATCTATTTCACGCTCAAGTGCTGAGCGCTTGCCATTATTTTACTGGTTGCCGAGTGTTGAAGAACGTTCAACTTTGAGTAAAACGCTGCGCTCATCACTGTCACTTTTTACCCAGCCGTCCAATCAAGTGTTACCAAATAGTTAGTATATATTTACCAAATAAATACTAACAATACCAGTCTTTCTACAGTTTGGGTAGTATAAAGTAATATCTTTGGGTAATATCTACAGTTTGGGTAATATAAAAAAAGATTCTCTTTATTTAATTACTAACTTTAACCATTACTTGAATAAGAGAAGGATTTACTTATTTGAATCAGAGTTACTTAACTAAAAGAACGTTACCATATTTGTTTTTGCTGTGGTATCGAAATTGCTCTTGGGAATTTACACTGACAGCGACTGTAATTGTGATTTTATTTCTTGTAATTCTTGTAATAACTCTATATAATCACAACTATGACTTTATTTCTCAGAATATGACGTTATATCTCAAAATTGCAGGTTTTTACCAAATAAGGTAAGGTACAAAGATGTCTCTTTGAGGGTACTACCCCAGTGGCAAGCTGTTTTTGATATTTTTTTTGTATATAATGTATCTGAATTGCGACGTTATTTCTCGTAACTGCCATTTATCTCAGATGTGGAAGCAGTCTTCCATAATTAACTGCACACATTCACAAAGGCAGTTTTAACTAAATGCAAAAAGAAAAACATTAGATCTCGAAAACAACTCTTTCAGTTATTTATAAAGTTTGTTTTCTGGAAATAATGCAATGTTTGCACATTCTCTGTGACTGTGTCAACACACTTAACTTTGCTTAGCAAAGCAGAGATTTGTGCTGTCAAGAGATTTTCTTGTAAATTTGATAAAATCGCTGCCATGTGTCTGTACATGAACTTCACTACGGCACTCTGTTTGAAACAAAGTAGAGCTATGCGAGCGTTTAGCACTGTTCTAAACTTAAATCTTTGTGTGTGTTGTTTGACTGTGCATCTTGGTTCTTTCTGCATGGCTGAAGAAGAATAAATGAGGTAAAGATTGAATGTCAGATGAATCTGTTGTGCGCTGTTATCACCACTGTTCAGTGATCTGTGACCTCTCAACCTGAAGCCCCTTTAGTGCACTGTGATGTCTATCTGTCGGTATCTAAGCGTGCAAACACACAGATATGTCTACCTCATCAGCCCTCTGTGCAGACACATCAGAGCACGTGGGTAACCGATAGCCATCACGCTGTGTTTGTGTGTGCTTGTATGAATTCAGGGGCAAGTTTGGATGATAAATCTGATAGCCCTAAGCCTCTATGTGTGTTATGTGCACAAAACACACAGAAGAGAACAGACACAAGTTCCACTTTATTAAAGCCACGATATGTAATTTTTCACCGCTAGGCATGGCTTGATGACGCCTGGATTTCGCAGAGCTTTTATTATGTTGCAGATGACCGCGACCAGTTTTTCTGGTCATGCGTACGCAGCGCTGTTTTATTATATTAGATATATTATTTGAGTGTGTTGTAAGTTATGTTATAATGCTTCTCTGTGCGTTCGTTCGGCGGCTACTATGAGACACTTGTTGCACACTGCAGTAAGCTAGATCGATATAGGCATGGTAAAACATGGTACTCGTGGTAAATCAAGAAAACAAGATTTAAACAATAAGACTAACTCTGTTGAGCTATATAACAATGATTCGTTTTCTGTCGATGAATGTATCCAAACAGTTGCTCACCTGTCTAATAAAACACATAATATATTAAAGCATATTTGGTGTTTCCATGGTTTCTACAAAATAAAAAATGAAATCGAGGGTAACGCAGGTATGAGAAAGTTAATGTAAGTCATTGATAGGCGACGCACGGACATGGTCCGTGTCCTGGTTAAAATTGCTTATTTCTCTGGATTTAAACATTCTTGGAAACATTTGGGATAATGCAGCACAGTCAACAAAATATATAACATTGTTCTAGTGGCTTTTGGATATTTTTTTCCAAAAGTCTTACATATTATGGCTTAAAGGGCAGTTGTGGCCTAATGGTTAGAAAGTCAGACTTATAACCCAAAGGTCATGGGTTCGAGTCTTAGTACCGGCAGGAAATGTAGGTGGGGGGAGTGAATGAACAGTGCTCTCTTCCACTCTCATTACCCACAACTGAGGTGCTGTTAAAAAAAAGGCTGCTCTGGGTGTGTGTCTATTGTTTTTATCTTAAGATTACATTTATGCAATTTACATAAATCTAAAATATTTAAAAAGACTTCTTGTCAAGATATATTTTCATGAGATAAGATATTAAAACTTATTTTAGAGAACATATATTTAATAGTTTATAGTAAGTATATTTGAGTGTACTGTATTGTGTCTTACTGCACTGATTTTCTCACTTGTTTTAAGTATAAACAAGTTAAAAAAAAGATGACAAAATACAAATATTCAAGATACAATCTATAAGAACAAGTAAATAAGTAACAAGCAAATATATCTTCTATAATATTTTACATATGTCTAACGTAAAATGTAAATATCATTAAAAATCATTTTTATTTTTATTTGACAAACTATACAAAATACACTTAATTAAGAAACAATCTATATCTTCATTTAAGGATTTTTAGATATTTTTACTGTAAAACATAAAATATCCTTAAAACATTCACAGAAAGATGCCTTAAATTCATAAGAAGACTTTTTTTTGTGCTTCAATCAAATGTGCTATTACTGCAGAATGCAGGTGATAATATGACAAAATCAAAAAACAAAAAAGATATGCATATTTTTAATTTGTCAACTGATGTTAAAATGATGGCGAATAGCATTAGATTCAATGGCAATCACTGAGATTGATTCTCAGGCTTGAGGTGGCAATGTTGCCACTGTCCCCTTCACCTCGTCAAAATCTCATGTTTGGGTTAGCGAGGCTCCAGTCTCTCTATCTAAGAATTCCACCTGATAAAACAATCATCCGCTCTGCCTCACGCTGAGCCGTGGCCAAGAGCTGGTGTTTGATGTTTAACTTTCGCTAAATTGATTAGACAAAGATGGCCTGTGAGTTAGATTAAACTGGCTTGACTTTGTTTATTTTCAGCCATGCTGTGAAATCACACTCTAAAAGAGGGATAAGGAACACAGGCTATCCGCTGTTTGCTCTCATGTTGCTAAGAGAAAATAACGCTTGTTTGTCAAAAGATAGAACGTGGTTATTTTTGTGACACAGTTTTGACAAGGGAAATGCCACACCCTGTAAACGTCTGATAAGTCCCATGGCTCTGCACTGGACCGGAAGGCAAAAGACCAAAAGTATGCCGATACTGGTTTGCATAGAGTAGAAGACCACATACACCACAATATTTCACCTGTAATCACGTTAATATAACGTCCTGACCACAAACATCTTTATCTAAATGTTTGTATTAGTGGTATATATTTATCTGCACAATTGTTTACTCTTTTTCATACTGTTATCTTTTTTGCCTCTCTCATAATTTGTTTGTGTTTTCTTTAATCTGGTGGTTCAACTAATCAAGTTAAGACTAGTAAAATGCCAATATATTGGTCAGGCGCATTAATCTGGCCATATTTGGTGATTCTTTGGCTGATAACTTTTTTTGTGAATTTTGAATAAATGTACTTTTCATTTCAGAATGTTTGTGTTCAGCTATAACTATTTGCTATCACTGAGTTGTATCACCATCTTCCATCCTTCTTTTAGAATCAGCATTAGCCATTGAAAACCCCATACTTGTCAACCAGTTTAAGACTAATAATAGAACTAATAAAACAATAGGCTTATCAACTTAAGCTTACCAACACAAATTCATCTGTGGCTTGTAGAAATGAGCCAAAAACCTGCACAGTTTGCATGACATGCCTTCATGAATACATACACTACCCATTCAAATGTTTGGGGTCTATATGTTTTTTTTTTATTATTATTATTATTAATACTTTAGCATCAAGTTGATCAAAAGTGACTGTAAATACAAAAAGATTATATTTCTTCTTTTGAACTTCCTATTCATCAATCTTGAAAACAATCATGGTTTCCACAAAAATATTAAGCAGCACATCTATTAATATCAACGTTAATAATGATAAGAAAGGTTTCTTGAACACAAAATCATATTAAATATGCTCGGAAGTTTCCATAGTTCTGAAGGATCATGTGACACTAAAGACTGGAATAATGGCTGCTGTAAATTCAGCATTACCATCACAGGAATAAATAACATTTTATAATACATTAAAATAAAATGTATAATAATATTTTACAATATTACTGTTTTTACTGTATTTTTGATCAACTAAATGCAGCCTTGGCGAGCATAACAGACTTCTTTCAAACAACATATGGTAGTGTATGGGTTAAATTTGCAACTCTGCAAAACCACTGCTCCAATCTCCTCCAGCTGGTATTTATTCACGTTCTGAGTAGTGCATCTAATCTAGTGTAAATGTGCCATACAGTAATTCTTCTCTTATCGGACTACAGAGTTCCTCTCCAGAACACACACTCTTGTCTCCACTACTTATTGCCCTTATCACATCTACTGCCACAGAATGAATGCTTTGTTTCCCCTCTCTTTGAGACGCTCCAACCACCAACACGCACACACACACACACACACACATATAGGCTTGCAGGCAGAGAGAAAGGTTCTGGCACTTTGATCCTTAGGTCACTGCAGAGACTGATGAGATCATTGCAGTTTTGTGCACTGAGATGAAGGAGTGAGTTAACCTGGAACTAAAGGATTACCGCCCAAGCGGCCTGTGTCAAAACACAGCCATTCTCTGCCGCCTGCCGAAAGGGTATCAGACTACCACCTTCCAGCCAGGCCTTTGTGGAGGTGGCAGTGATGGAGGGAGCAGATTGCAGGCTTGAAAGGGCCTCTCTGACTGGGCTGGTTTGCTGTCTGTAGCAGGGATTTCAATGCAAGTGTGTTTGAAGTCGAGAGAATCAGTCTCCCTGAACTCTTTAGATAAGGACACTGAGATCCATGGAAATATCTCTTATTTCTCAGCTCTCAAAGTGAGGAAAAAGCTGTCTTGATGTACAGGGCTGCAGGGAAGGCCACAGACACGGCTCTTTATCAAAAGCACAGACGGAAGACTCCTTAATGAGTCAGGATCTTACTGCTCTGCCAAAAGAACATTCCACTGCATCATCGGACGTCATCCTAACCTATATTCCCAGAAAAGCCAATGTGTCATAACTAATGCATTCCGATTAAAACCCCAAGTCCATGTCCATTATATTTAAGACCAGAAGCTGACAAAATCTTTCAGCCGGTATAAATATTTTAAATGGTCAATGCCGATATCTAAACAGGGTTGATGTATGGTTTATTTATTATGTATGCATGTATATAGTACCGGTCAAGTCTCATCAAGCCTGCATTTATTTGATAAAAAATACAGAAAAAACTGTAATATTGTGAAATATTATTACAATTTAAAATAATGGTTTTCTCTTTTAATATACTTTAAAATATATTTTATTTCTGTGATGCAAAGCTGAATTTTTATCAGCCATTACTCCAGTCTTCAGTGTCACATGATCCTTCAAAAATCATTCTTAACTTTTTACTTTTTATTCATCAATGAATCCTGAAAAAAAAGTGTCACAGGTTCTTAAAAAAATATTAAGCAGCACAACTGATAATAACTGAGTATCAAATTTCTGAAGAATCATGCGACACTGAAGTCTGGAGTAATGACTGAATTGCATCACAGAAATAAATTATATTTGGAAGTATATTCAAATAGAAAACCTTTATTTTAAATTGTAATAATATTTCACAATTTTGCTGTTTTTTTTATCAAATAAATGCAGGCTTGATTAGCATAAGAGACTTCTTTCAAAGTAATGAAAAAGTTTCCAAACTTTTATGCACAATTTTATTTAAATGAAATTAAAATTTAAATAATACATCCACAACTTTGCTGCAATAACATTAATATTTATTTTACCGTATATTATATTCCTAACATAATTTGAAATCTGACAATTTTTCAACTAATAAATAATTTAAGTCAATCAAATATTTTGACCTAGATAAAAAAAAATTATTATAATAATTGTATATTATATATATATATATATATATATATATATATATATATATATATATATATATATATATATATACACACACACACACACACACACTACCAAAGTCAAAACTGTACTATTTTGATTGTTTTTGAAAGAAGTCTCTTCTGCTCACCAAGGCTGCATTTATTTGATCCAAAATACAGCAAAAACAGTATTGTGAAATATTTTTACAATTTAAAATAACTTTTTTCTATCTGAATATATTTTAAAATGCAATTTATTTCTGTGATTCAAAGCTGATTTTCAGCATCATTACTCCAGTCTTTAGAGTCACATGATCCTTCAGAAATCATTCTAATATGCCGATTTGTTGCTCAAGAAACATTTCTAGAAACATTTAATCAATCAATGTTGAAAACAGTTGTGTACAATTTTTTTTTCAGGATTATTTAATGAATAGAAAGTTTAAAAGAACAGCATTTATCTGAAATAGAAAGCTTTTGCAACATTATAAATGTCTATACTGTCACTTGATCAATTTAATGCATCCTTGCTGAATAAATATATTAATTTCTTTAAGTTCTTTCCCCAACAAAAGAAAAATTTAAAATTCTTACCGACCCAAACCTTTTGAACGGTAGTACAATGTTACAAAAGCTTTCTATTACAGATAAATACTGTTCTTTTGAACTTTCTATTCATCAAAGAATCCTAAAAAAAATGTTTTACACAACTGTTTTCAACATTGATAATAATCATAAATGTTTCTTGAGCAGCAAATCGGCATATTAGAATGATTTCTGAAAGATCAAATAGAAAACAGTTATTTTACACTTTAATAATACACTCACCTAAAGGATTATTAGGAACACCATACTAATACTGTGTTTGACCCCCTTTCACCTTCAGAACGGCCTTAATTCTACGTGGCATTGATTCAACAAGGAGCTGAAAGCATTCTTTAGAAATGTTGGCCCATATTGATAGGATAGCATCTTGCAGTTGATGGAGATTTGTGGGATGCACATCCAGGGCACGAAGCTCCCGTTCCACCACATCCCAAAGATGCTCTATTGGGTTGAGATCTGGTGACTGTGGGGGCCATTTTAGTACAGTGAACTCATTGTCATGTTCAAGAAACCAATTTGAAATGATTCGAGCTTTGTGACATGGTGCATTATCCTGCTGGAAGTAGCCATCAGAGGATGGGTACATGGTGGTCATAAAGGGATGGATATGGTCAGAAACAATGCTCAGGTAGGCCGTGGCATTTAAACGATGCCCAATTGGCACTAAGGGGCCTAAAGTGTGCCAAGAAAACATCCCCCACACCATTACACCACCACCACCAGCCTGCACAGTGGTAACAAGGCATGATGGATCCATGTTCTCATTCTGACTCTACCATCTGAATGTCTCAACAGAAATCGAGACTCATCAGACCAGGCAACATTTTTCCAGTCTTCAACTGTACAATTTTGGGGAGCTCGTGCAAATTGTAGCCTCTTTTTCCTATTTGTAGTGGAGATGAGTGGTACCCGGTGGGGTCTTCTGCTGTTGTAGCCCATCCGCCTCAAGGTTGTGCGTGTTGTGGCTTCACAAATGCTTTGCTGCATACCTCGGTTGTAACGAGTGGTTATTTCAGTCAAAGTTGCTCTTCTATCAGCTTGAATCAGTCGGCCCATTCTCCTCTGACCTCTAGCATCAACAAGGCATTTTCGCCCACAGGACTGCCGCATACTGGATGTTTTTCCCTTTTCACACCATTCTTTGTAAACTCTAGAAATGGTTGTGCGTGAAAATCCCAGTAACTGAGCAGATTGTGAAATACTCAGACCGGCCCGTCTGGCACCAACAACCATGCCACGCTCAAAATTGCTTAAATCACCTTTCTTTCCCATTCTGACATTCAGTTTGGAGTTCAGGAGATTGTCTTGACCAGGACCACACCCCTAAATGCATTGAAGCAACTGCCATGTGATTGGTTGATTAGATAATTGCATTAATGAGAAATTGAACAGGTGTTCCTAATAATCCTTTAGGTGAGTGTATTTCACAATATTACAGCTTTTTTGTATTTTTAATAACATAAATGCAGCCTTGGTGAGAAGAAGAGACTTCTTTCAAAAACAATCAAAATAGTACAGTTTCCAAATGTATTGTATATATATATATATATTATCTGTAAAAAAGACACTATTCAGGAAAAAAGCTGCCAATTATTGGTCAACCACTGCTGAATTTTGCTTGATTGACATAAACTAGGCTAACTATTTACATGTTTAAATATTGCTTAACTAATGACATAAAAAAGGCTATTGGCTGGTTAAAAAAGGACAAGTTATATGATATGTCCTGACAACTTCCTGTTTCAATAGGAAATACTTCAACACAGGAAAGAGCTGAGTCAAACTCTTTCTTGGGGTCTCTAAAGAATCTTTTTTTTTCTCTCTTTATCCTTGTTTGACCGGTATCTAGCATGGAGGCACAAAAATACACTGGGGAGAGAGGGAATGGAATCCAGGGCATGTCGCAGGCCGGACCCGAAACTAAATCCCCCACGTGAGCACCATCGCTCAATATGTCCACTGCACCACAAATTCTTCATGGGGAAAAAATATTGCATTATTCATAAAAAAAAATTACTGATGCGAAAGAAAGCACTGTTACATTTTCAGTGAGAGTGATGAGGAAGTGAAAGCAGTATGCACAGTCACTGCTAGGTGTTCAGTTTCACTTAATTATCCAGCGCTGCGGTTCAGTCTGGACCAGTGCCACGGCCATTACAGAGCAAAACGCAGCTGTGCACTTCTCTCTATTATGGAGAGGATAACACAGCCTGGGCCGTCTACTGTAACACTGTACAACACACTGGCACTGGGAAAAGAGAGAGGGACAGGAAACCGTTCCTTATGATTTGTGCAGTAAAATGGAAATGTGTGTATGTATGAGGAGAGCAGAAGGGGGGAGGAAAAGATTTTACACAAGGATGTTAGTTCAATGTGAATAAGAGGGCAGCACTGACACCTTGCAGCTGCATTTGTGAGTGGTAATGTATGTCTGTGCAATATACAATAAACAATTATTCATATCATACTTTCTCAACATTGTAATTTTTTTTCCTGAGGTCCACTTTTCATTTTAGTCAAGGTTTTTGTGCCAAAACAGGCATAATTTAATTTTACGTGAATATTTTTAAAACAGAAACATATTGGTGAAAGAGAAGAAATGGGACTGGACATGTCACAAGCAGGACTCGAACATGCAATAGCTCAATATGTCTGAAGCAAAAGTGCAAATCACTGTTTTCATTTTCCTGTATTACATTGTGACCAAACAAACTGCACTGAAATGTCCTGCACAAACTGTTACATTTGGACTGAAATTAAATGTATAAACAAAAAAAGAATATTTAAGACTGATTTGCTGCTCAATTACTATTGATACTTAATTATTAATATGTTATTAATTATTAATGTGTATTATCAGTGTTGAAAACTGCTTATATATGACTAAGCAGTTTGATGCTTAATATATCTGAGGAAACTGTGATACATATTTTCAGGATTCTTTGATAAATAGAAAGTTCAAAGAACAGCATTTATTTGCAATAGAAACCTTACGTAACATTATGAATGTCTTTACTGTCACTTTTGGTCAATTTAATGCATCCTTGCTAAATAGAAGTATTTGTCACGGTGTGTTTGGGTGCTGTTCATGCTTCCTGTTTTCCATGTTTCCTGGTTGTCATGTGATTCCCATGCCCTCATGTGATCTTGTGTCGTTCTCATTGGTTCATTGTTTGATCGTTGTTCACAGGTGTCCCTTGTCTAGTCATTAGTCTTTGTGTATTTAAGCCCTCATGTTTGCCACGGTCCTTGTCGAGTATTGTTTGATGTAACCTGCTGTTGGTGAGTGTCTGTCATGGTTCAAGTCAAGTCTGTTCTAGTCAAGTTCAAGTCATCGTTTGTGTTGTATCTGCTCATGTTTGGCAATAAGTGGACCATTTGTTACAGTATTACTTACCCCAAACTTTTGAATGGTATAGTGTATCACAGTTTCCACTTGAAAACATTATTGAGTAAGAATTCAAGCTTTAGTTGCAACAGTACTTGGATAGAGTACAAATTCCCCAAAATAATACTTAAGCACAGTAATGAACTACAATTACTATGTATTTGAGTTTTGACTCTGACCCCAAAAAACAATTCAGACCCAGTGTCTTCACTTCTATCTGACAGAGTTAAGCCTGTGAGGGGATGTGGAGGATTTGGAGCATTCGGAGACTAACCCTGCCATAATTGCTGACTGACCGTCCGCATTCATGCTGACTCTGTAAACAAGCATCCAAGACCTAGTCCAAAACAAACAGGGGAATGGCTACTTCAAACAAAATGAGATGAATTTATGAACTCTATGACCTGACTTACATTCCAAGAGGTTGCATGACAAACAGCTTGCAAATTTCACACAAGATGAAGGGCAAGTGATGCTGTTATTTCTAACAGGAGGATGTGAGAAAGACGAGGCGTATTTGCTCAGTCTCTGAACTGCACAAATATAAATTAACACAGAATCCATGATTATAACAGAACACTCATGGCTTATCATTATTTAAAATATTTTAATACATTAAGAATAGTTATTTTTAATAAATCCAGAACTGTTGATCACAACATGAAACATATTTCATTCAGTACTGAGAATTACTTGTTTTTAATGCCTAAGCCATGATGAAATAAAGGCTTTTTTTCATAAACCCGAGTGCCTTGGCTTGATATCTTTTATCAATAAAAGTAGTTCAGTAATTAAAATGGATTCATTTTACCCAATATTTGTCACTATATCAACACACTAGTCCCTGGTTTCACAGACTAGACTAAATGCATTATTGAGCTGTTTTAAAGGGGACCTATTATGCAAAATTCACGTTTGCATGGTATTTGAACATAAATGCGTTTCAGCATTGTGTTACACCACCACCCTATAATTGTAAAAATCCACCCACTCGTTTTTGTTTTAATCCCCATAAATCATAAGCAATGTCTCAGAACAAGCCATTTGCAGATTCTACCTTTTGTGAAGTCACATTGCAGAGGCCCCGCCCACGACTGCTGACAGACTCTCAGAGAGCTGTACTGTCCGCCATGTTTATCTCATCGTCAGAGCATTTAACAGCAGCATTCAAGTAAGAAATGTATTGTTATTAAAACTACTAAAGTTATTCAATCAAGAGCAGTGAATGATTTTCTGGTTTTCTTTTGTTGTTTAATTCATATTAACAGCATATTTAGCAGTAGGTACTGTATATTACGCTGCTTTTACTTTAATACACCGATCTAATATACACATGCGATTTCTTTACTTGCTGTTCATGCTCACAGACATAACCAACTGTGTTTATGTGAACTTTGTGTGTTTGACAGTTTAAGTGCAATAAGAGAACTTAGTTTAATACTCACGGGATGTGCCGTCTGACATCCAGCTTTCTGTGCGCATGCTTCGGATGTGTGCGCTCAGAAAACCATATATCAGAAGTTTAGAATGATATGGCTTTAAAACGCATGTGTATAATAAACTTTCATGATGATGAAGAACTGCAATGTCACGTGAGCGTGACCGCAATAGAGATGATAATCAAAACCAAACAGATGTTTTAGCTTTTGGCAGAGTATCCGAGGCATGAGCTGTAAAGGTTCCGCCCTCTTCTGGAAAGCAGAGTGGGGAGCAGTAGCTCATTTGCATTTAAAGATACATGCACGAAAAACAGCATGTTTTTCCTTCCACTCAAAAATCGGTATTTACAACATGGTATAACAAATTATCTGTGGGGAATGTGTCAGTTTTGAGCTGAAACTTCACAGACACATTCTGGGGACACCTGAAACTTATATTACATCTTGTAAAATGGGTGCCCATAATAGGTACCCAACTTGCACTGAGATATCTTAAAATATGTCATTGCCATTGTTTTGTCGCAAGATGCACACCAATCAAGCATTGCGTCAGTTCAGGCAGGCCACGTCAGTCAAGCTCGCATCAGCTGATAGCCAGCTGTTCCTGACGTGTACCAATCCAGTTGACACCTATCACCATGGCCATTTAAATTCCCATTCTTCAGCATCTCTTCTATCGCATTGCTGCTCGCAAATCAAAACTCCCTCCTTCAACCCCAACTCCACCTTAACCTGTATTTAATCTGCCTTTGTTTCTTTCTGTACAGGTCTCTACATGGCAAGCATTATTTTATTTTTTTTTCTCATGTATTTTGTTTGTCTACACTCATGTAATTGTGAATTGTAATTACGTATGCATATACTGGTTCCGTTCTGTACCCCAGGGGGGCTGACTTGCTGCTCTCCCTGCTCTGTCCAGGCATGGCTGCATGGACAGGCGTGGGGAGTTTTTGCCCAGAACAGAACCATACCGCCAACACTAACTGTATGCTATTTTTGTAATAAACAATATACTTGACGAAGTGGTCCTGACTGAAGTAATGTTTTTTTTTTCTATGGTATCTTTAAACGTCCTAATTGAAGGCCTAAACCTGGTTTAAACTAAGCCCTGTCTGTGAAACCAGGCCTAAGTTTTGGAACAGAGTTCATCATAGGAAACAAGTTTAAATCTGACTTGGAACATTTCAATTAATAAATAAATCAATAAATATTCATTTTAAACAACTGACGTTTAAATCAATGGCAATTTGATTCACATTTCCATATAGTACAGGCCACTGCACTGGATATTCAGGATTAAGGAAGTCATTGATGATAAATAAACAAATGTAAAAGTTATCACATGTCAGACCTACTATATCAAGCTGTATTAATTGATTAGCTTTTATCAGAGCAAATCTTAATGGTCCATAGTGCATTACGGACAAGTCCCACAAGTTGGCAGAACCGGGATGTCCAGTAACACTATCGCCCCTCTAAGTTTTCAACATTGTGTTTAGGAGCAGTAAATCAGGGCTTCGCTGAATTGTTTATGTCTTGGGATCTGATCCATCTGTCGTTGAAGGCCGGTGGCGCCTGGGCACATGAAACACGACCCTACTACAGTCTCCATGCTGGATTAGAACTGAAGGACAGTGTGTGTGTATGTGTATGTATTTATCTGTGAAAAGAGAGAGCCAAGGTTTTGGTTGAGCGTTTAGATGTGATTTAAGTGGGTGTGTGAACCCAGAAGGCCACATCTGTGCCAGTGCTCCAGGTAGGTGATTTTTAATGTCAAGGCTCATTGTGATTCAGCCAGATGTCCTCGGGTGCTTATCTTTCTCCATTTAAGTGAAAAAAGAAGCAGGGCCAAACTCTCTCTCTCACAGCCATGACCCCACAAACCGGCCTCAGCCCCTTCCAAACCTCCTCTGTGCCACCAAGAAGTCATGGACAGGCAGATTTATCTGTCCTTTAACCATCCAGCCAGAGACCACACAGGTGAACAAGGCCTGAGAGACACTGAGCTAGGTGTCAGGACAGAGTCAAGTTTCGTCAATATATAAAATCTCCTAAATAGAACTGGTGAGGAAAGTTTTGCCGTGCATGGTAACCCAGCACTCCTTCATTAGCAGAGTGAAGCAAGCCAACGGATACTGTACACGCTGAGCACACGGCCCCGCAGAAAAATGAAGAACATCTGGAAGCAGTCCAAAACAAATAGTCCAGAGGGGTTCATATGTAAACCATAAGAAATGCGGCGCTCTCGGCTGCATAAATGTGTCAAGGACAAATAGTCTTGCATGACATTAGAACACTTCTAAAGTCTGCAATCCCAAAGGAAGGAAGACAATGCCCGGGCTCAGAATTCTGTGTGATTAGCAAGACAATACTTTTGTTTTTTTTATCTTGCAGAGGACCACAATGGACAAAAACATGAACTTCAACCACAGTGAGAAACAGATATTAAGTGAATGAGAGTCTTTCACCATTAGAATGACCCTATAGTTCCCCTTTGGGACGTTATTGTTTACTGGTTTCTGAGCCACACAAGCTGAATTCGAGACCAGTAACTGGAGTCATGGTTTTTAAAAGAAACATCCGACCACAAAGGGCAAATTAAAAAAGTAATTTGCTTAATCTGTACTTTTGCCTTCCATTATAATCATCATTAAAACAAGATGCGTTATTCGGAAAGCAAAAATTGGCTGAGATATTAAGCTTTGCTTTCAAAGAACATATTAAGCTTTTTTTATTTACTTTTTCACATCAGAATGATAAAATATAGCTAGGTCTATGCTAAATAAATAAAAACAAATTAAAGGTAAATAGAAATATATATATATATATATATATATATATATATATATATATATATATACACTCACCTAAAGGATTATTAGGAACATCTGTTCAATTTCTCATTAATGCAATTATCTAATCAACCAATCACATGGCAGTTGCTTCAATGCATTTAGGGGTGTGGTCCTGGTCAAGACAATCTCCTGAACTCCAAACTGAATGTCACAATGGGAAAGAAAGGTGATTTAACCAATTTTGAGCGTGGCATGGTTGTTGGTGCCAGACGGGCCGGTCTGAGTATTTCACAATCTGCTCAGTTACTGGGATTTTCACGCACAACCATTTCTAGAGTTTACAAAGAATGGTGTGAAAAGGGAAAAACATCCAGTATGCGGCAGTCCTGTGGGCGAAAATGCCTTGTTGATGCTAGAGGTCAGAGGAGAATGGGCCGACAGATTCAAGCTGATAGAAGAGCAACTTTGACTGAAATAACCACTCATTACAACCGAGGTATGCAGCAAAGCATTTGTGAAGCCACAACACGCACAACCTTGAGGCGGATGGGCTACAACAGCAGAAGACCCCACCGGGTACCACTCATCTCCACTACAAATAGGAAAAAGAGGCTACAATTTGCACGAGCTCACCAAAATTGGACAGTTGAAGACTGGAAAAATGTTGCCTGGTCTGATGAGTCTCGATTTCTGTTGAGACATTCAGATGGTAGAGTCAGAATTTGGCGTAAACAGAATGAGAACATGGATCCATCATGCCTTGTTACCACTGTGCAGGCTGGTGTTGGTGGTGTAATGGTGTGGGGGATGTTTACTTGGAACACTTTAGGCCCCTTAGTGCCAATTGGGCATCGTTTAAATGCCACGGCCTACCTGAGCATTGTTTCTGACCATGTCCATCCCTTTATGACCACCATGTACCCATCCTCTGATGGCTACTTCCAGCAGGATAATGCACCATGTCACAAAGCTCGAATCATTTCAAATTGGTTTCTTGAGCATGACAATGAGTTCACTGTACTAAAATGGCCCCCACAGTCACCAGATCTCAACCCAATAGAGCATCTTTGGGATGTGTTGGAACGGGAGCTTCGTGCCCTGGATGTGCATCCCACAAATCTCCATCAACTGCAAGATGCTATCCTATCAATATGGGCCAACATTTCTAAAGAATGCTTTCAGCACCTTGTTGAATCAATGCCACGTAGAATTAAGGCAGTTCTGAAGGCGAAAGGGGGTCAAACACAGTATTAGTATGGTGTTCCTAATAATCCTTTAGGTGAGTGTATATATATATATATATATAAATAATAAAAAATGACAAAAGCACAACTAAAATTGAAATTAAAATAGAAATATAAAAGCAAATTCAAAATATTAATAAATACTATAATAGTATATGAATAATACTGACTATATGGCCGATATTAATATTTATACTATTTCTATACTAAAACAATAAAAACTAAAAGCCAGCCATCTAAACATAAAAATTTACAGAATGTAATATGGATATTCATTTCATTTAGGTAAACAATACATTTAACAGTGTTATTTAATTTTTAGAGTTATTAAAAATGGAGTGTTAGTTGAGAGCAAAGTTAATATAAATATACAAATTGGGAAAATGTGCATAATTGGGAAAATGTGCATGCACAAATGAATATCCAATATTAGTTATTAGATCAATAATAATAATAATAATTATTAAATTATTATCAAATATTGGCCAATATCCAGTATGGTACTGATATATTGTGAATTCCTAATCAATAAGAAGTCTTACCAAGTACATTTATGTTGTATTATGGATGTTTACATACTTAAAAAGATAAAAAATACAGATAAGACAAATCAGAATCAGTGCGCATGTGTTCACATCCTGGTCCTGCAGTTTCCAAATATGTGTGTATGATCATATTCAGATCCTTAGAAGCTAGTAGGATGTGTCTACATCAACAGCTGTCATTATACTTTTGTTCAGTGAATCCTTAATCTTCTCTTCCAATCACTGAGCACAATATCTGGACTGGTATTTGAAATATCTGCGGCTTGGAATGCAGTGAGAGAAACAGTGTTATCTTCCTGTGTGTGTAGAAAAAAACTCACCTCATATAAGGCTTAAGGGAAAAGCTTAAAATCTGCTCATACGCACGGTGCATGAAGAGCACGCAAGCCTTTAAAGGCAAATTGTCTAATTTTTGGGATGCTTTACTTTATTCATTTATTTTATCGTTTGGTGCCACTAGTGGCGCTGCAATTACATCTGCTGCACTTGTACTTGCCAAGCTAGTCGCAGCATTTGCTTTGTATTATTCATGTTATACATATTCTTTTCTCCCTTTTCCACTAAAATGCAGAAAAAATTACATAATAAATCTGCATAAGGAAAACGAACCAAGACATATTACACTCAGGACTCCAACAAGGCCCTAGAATGTGCTGAGTAAACACAGTCTTGGCCTCCATTCAATTCAACCAGTTATATGTAAATAGCACAAAAATGGCAAATCTGTTACCAAGATACTGATACAAAACCACAACAATGGCATCATAGGGAATTGAGCTCTTTAGCCATTTGCCAAAAAAAACAAAGTGCTTATGGCATGTCTCATTCATCATCGGCAGAGCTCCAGTCCGCTTTCCGCCGTAGGCTGCTGGAATCCTGATGGCTAGTGGAGACATGCTGATTTTCACACTTCTCCAGCACATGGTTTCAGGCCACTGCAAAGTCCTGACGAAGCACATTTAGAGGATGGGACCCAATAGCACGACCTGTGACTCATGGTGCTCGTGCACAGAGGAGCCATGCTATCAGACGTGCTGGTGTTTATCCATGACCTGCTGTTTGGATCAATCACCTAGAGACGCTTACACATTCCTGCTGAAAAAAGCTGGTCTCCCAGCCTGGTCAGTCTGGACTGGTTTGCTGGTTTTAGAGCGGTTCTGTACACTGTTCAGACTGACTACTGACCAGCTCCAGCTGTTTCTTGGTGCTCATTAATTTCTTTCAAAAAATCGTACTGAACTCTTTTGAACGGCAGTGTAAATAGCTTCAAATTTATATTCTTTTGGGCTGCCTAATAGAGTGGTGCAGGTATGACATCACTTTGTAGGCTAAAACGCGGAAGTGAGTTAGCATTTTAGCACTTTAGGTTCCATCGTCCTGAAGTCAATGGGTTTTTTTGAATGGGATTTTGTTTAAATGGCTGAAATAAGGTCTGTGGTGAACACAAGCTGAAGACAATTTCACGTTTTATTCTACAACATAAAATACATTAAGCTTTTTAAAAGACGGTTACTAACAAGTTGCTAAATGGGACTACAGAGGCAGTCAGGGACATTAAATGTTATCACGCCGAAAAGGTAAGCTCAGTCCATTTTTACAGCCTCATTATGTTTATAATTGTGCTCTTATAAATTAGTCTAACTCAAACGTTGTGAAAAAATGTTTTCAGATAAAAACTGAAAGAGTTGTCCGAAGCTTAGTGATGGTGAAGTTGAAGTTGTGTGACCGTGATGTAGTCTGTTTATAGCCTACCTTTAGCTTTTTACTTCTGGCGACTGCATTTAGGCTTCAAAATTAAAAAAAGTTGTGTTCATCTGTGAAAATTATCTTGAGGGACAAAACGTATAAGTATTATAAACTTTTTTTTGATCACGGAGCTTGTTTTTTGTGATAATTCAAAAGCCTATGGGAAAATCCTATTGGTTTTTTATCGAGGGAACCAGTGTGACGCTAACTGCCGGTTGGCCTACAAAGTGACGTCATACCTGCACCACTCTATTGTTAAGCTACAAAGGAAGTTGTAATGTGACCAGGCTTGAGTGATTCGGCCAGGCTATGAGACCACCTAAACCAGGGTCTAAAATTAAAGGGGCTATGTAGCATTCAGAAACCCCTGTTATAAGTGGCTAAGTGAACTGCAGGCAGTAAATTATTGCTTGAGCTCGCACTCGTGCACACGTAATGCACAAGAGACTAAACATGATTCAAGGCCTTGATATACTCAGAGCAAAAGTTCTTTTTCACTCTTCGTTTAGAAGTAAAAAGAAGTTGGAAATACTTTTGCAGTAATATACTTTTGCAGTAATATACTTTTAACGCACATCCCAATGCCGTTCATGCTGCGTTTAGATGGATATGTAAATATGTGCTGCGTGCTTTCCTCTTAATTCTTTCCACAGCATTTACAGAATTTTCTGGCTTTCCTTGTTTTCACTGTTATACGATAGGGGGGTGCTATTACACATCTTCTGAAAGAGTACTGAATCTCCTGATCAAAACACAGGCGAAGAAGAAGCAGAAACAAGCGATATCACACGTAAGCAGATGTATATGTAAAATAACGCGATCATCAACATTATGAAATTAAATTAAATGGAACGGCGACCCAAGCTTGGGGGGTGTTGAAGATCTACTCCATCTATGTTCAATCCAGGCATAGTCTTTGACCAAAAAGCGATTTTCTTCATTTCTGCATGTTTTCTGGAGGACATGAAACTTTATGATTAGAGAGTCAATGTAGGCAAGCTGGCACTGGCTGGCTACTTTTTTCAAAAACACTGGCGGGGAAAGAGTTAACAACAAAATAAACACAAAAATGACAGAAGTGAGAAAATAGTAAGGAAAGCATCTGATCATAGCGATGTGGATATGTTTGCACAAGCTTTGCAATTCACCAGCATCATGTCGACAGAAGAGGTAAAATAAAATGACACTGTTATGATAGTTTGATTATAAAGTATATTTGAGACTATATACTAGATCTAGCTATGTGAGACTATAGCTTGAATTAATTTACACTAATCTTTATGATTAGTGATTCATTAACTTCACATCTTTATGATTTTCCCAGTAAAAATGTCATCACATGGAGTTCTGGAAATAAACTTTATAGCTTTATTTTTTTATTTACTTAACATTTGCTTAAAGAGTCTTAATTTTTAGACACTAAATATAAAGAAAATAACGACTGAAAACCTTGATTGAGACACAAATTGAGCATGAGACTGTGGACTGTAGTGAATTTCAAGCAGCTGCCAAGAGAGTGGAGTGAATTTTGCCTATAAAAGCTAGAGGTCGAGCGATTCATCGGTTTTGCCGATTAATCGGCACCGATAGCTGATTGGTGGAACAATCGGTTATCGGCAAAAATCCATACCGTTAGTTTTTCCGGGTTGCATCCGTTGAGAAGGGTGCGCTGTCATTACACAGTACGAGAGCTCTGAGAAGGGTCTGCTGGCATTATATAGCACGAGAGCTGCCTCTAGAGGCAAAATAAAAACTATCACTGACAATGTTTATATTGACAAGTGAGGCTGCGCGCTGCACAGAAAGCACGCGCTGCACAGAGCGCTGACACATCAGATGTGCGTTTAAAACACCAACATGGAAACGGTATGAATACAAAACACTTCAGTACATGTTGTCAAATCATAATAAAGTAATTAATTTTTTCACTAGATGCTGCATTAGCAGGTAAAGAACAGCAGTATGTATGTACTTTGTTGTCGAGGCTTAGAGGACGCTAACATTTAGCAGTACCTCAAGTTAAACAATGTAAATAAAGTTAAAACAATGTTACAACTAGTGACATGAGAAAGCAAACTGTATCGTCATGCAGCCGACAGAAATATAAACAAATCAGAAATGTATTCGATATCAGTACATATTTTGTTATTTTGATTAGATAATCGTGAAGTGTTCTAAAAAAGCAGACTGTTTGGATTTATATGAAATGGTAACACTTATAGGATAAGATTCCTTTTGTAACACTAACTAAGTTTAATAAATGCTGTAGAAGTATTGTATACATTTTTAAATTGAGTTTTAATTTTTATTTGATCTGTTAAAATTAGTAAATGCACCATGAACTAACATGAATGATCAAGGTAAAATTGTATTGCTCAAATATTAATACATGTAAATGTACATGTTTCTAAATTATAGCTAAAGAAACATTTATTTATAATATTATTTTAATGTTTAAATAATTTTCAGGAAAAATTTGTTCTCTTAGAAATTCTCGTTTTAATATATTTATATTTACATATGTATTTAATTTAGCACATTTTCATGGTTTCAGCACTGGAGTGTTATGGTTTAATTTTTAAATTTTTTTATTTGTATCCAGCATCCATTTTAAAAACTATCGGTTGATTAATCGGTTATCGGCAAGTGCGGTCCAACCTAGTTATCGGTATCGGTAAAATCCACTATCGGCCGACCTCTAATAAAAGCATTTATTTTGTTTATCAAACACTTGAATCTTTTCTTTGCAAATGACTTTGGGATTGACAACTTGCAAACAAAGACACTCTTTCTCTCTCTCTCTCTCTTGCTCGCTTACTCAATGATGCTTACTCTTCTGAGATATGTCAGATAGCATTCCTCAGGCTTTTGTTTCACATACTGAAGCCACCAACAACAATCTGATCTCTGGCACGGATGTTTACAGCACTCCGCTCCTGTGCTTTGGCCAGTGCGCTTTTCTTCTGCTTCCTGTCTATCAGGGTGGAGGGAACAACAGCGATCCTGATTACAATGCGTGAGGGCACAGAGTACACGGTATGGATATGAGTGGCAGTCTAATGGAGCGCCACGGAGTTAAATGCAAGTGGGCTTTGAACCCTGGCAGGGGTGAAGAAGAGAGCCTTTTGTCTGCGCCGACCCAGTTGAGTGATACTTGCTCCCTGATGCAAAAAACACACGACAGTGAAAGCGAGGCGGTTTAAAGCCATCATTGTCTGTGTCGGCAGGGACCAATATTGTGTTTCAATAGAGCTGTGAGCCCAAGCCACACAGAGTTCAGAGGGAGAAAAGGCCTCTCTCGATCCGCGTGGCTGATAGTGCCCGACAACTGCATCCATTTGCACTCTTTCAGTCTTTCTTTCTTCTTCTGGCCCCTCTCACTGCCTCTTTCTTCCTCACTTTTCGCTCACAAAAGTACAGACAGAGCCTCGAAAACTTACCCCAACTTTCCTGAGGCCCAATGGTGTTTTTCTTGGGATATGTGAAAACTTAAAGGCCAATCTTTCTCCAAGTATATATTTTCTTTCCATACTGGTTACTAATGAGAATAGAAACTGCACAACTTGGGCAGAAAGGCTTCATATCAGAATCGTATCTCGTTATTTTCTGAACCCGAGTGTGTTTTTGTGCATGTGCTTAAAGAGAAGGCTCTAATTACAGAAGTGATAACGCAAACACGAGATTGTACCGTCTCGCTGCGAACATCTAGAGTCAGCAGTGCTCTCGGCCAAATACTTCTTCCAGCAATTACAACATCAATTCATAGACAAACCCTGTGGACGCACCCCACGCTGTTTCTACAACACCCCCACCAACTAACAAGAGAACTAACAACTAACAACCCAGCCAACTCACCTCACCTCAGCCAAGTTTAAAATCAAAGTATGTTTATAACCACTTCATCATTGCAAGTTAAACCTGCAAGAAGCAGCTCTGCCAAGAAGCCATTTGAACAACTCTTGGTTTCCAGGGTTTAGTGGTTTGATGTTTCATAACAGTGAAATTGCTATTTGAACAATGTAAAATAGCGCTCACATGGGATCCTTAACATCCATTTGATCAGACAACATTTCTGCTGATGTTAAGGTAGGGGTGTTTAGATAATTTATGTGATTAAAGTCGAGTCGACGTCGACTAGTCGCTGATGACGTTATTATTGAACAAATAACCTTGAGCCGAGACTCGAAAGCGGGTTTCCTTGTGCACAGTTGTGGCATATGACACAGCACTGCCCACAAGGCTATTGCTTCTACATAACAGCATATTTTATCAGTTCTTTTGTCTTGTCTGGGATTTCTGTTCGTTCTAAATGAGATACAGATAAAGTAGCACAGTAAAGTTTCCATTTATATGAATGCATTAGTGAGAGACTGATAGCGTGTGAATTAATTCTACCTGCCAGCGTCTCTCTACTAATACATCAGAACAACAATGGCACAAGTGAGACTTAACAGTATTGCTGTGTGCCATGTCCACCAACACAAACTGGACAATATTGATGTGAAACAAATATGCAAACAGTTTATTTCTGTTAATGACAGACACAGATTTGGCTTCTTCCAATAGCAAAGAACAAGACAGTAGACACATTAGCTATTGCATTGCACTATGAACGGAGAAAAGTTAAGTTTCTTTTAAACTGCCTGCTTGTCTTTATTAGTTACCTGTAACATTACATAATTCATTAATTCACATATTGTCCATTTCCCGAATCCTCAGTTTCCGGGGCTGTCCCCACCGATTTTAAAATCAAACGTACGCCCTTGGCTGTCACAAGAGATTGTACATACTAAAACTTAACTTAACTGTAAATGTTTGTAGGTTTGTTTGATTCACATTTTTATTTATTTTGCAAAACTGTTGCATGAAAGCAAGAGTACATTTGAGGTCATGCTGTTAGTCTTGGTAACATGCATCCCTCTCTAATGCTTCTAATGCTTAATTATGGCATGACTGAAATGAGCTATTGGATACGTATGAAAAGGCTTGTAGTGCACATTAGGATCCGTTGCTGCATTTGAGGCCTAGTAGTGAAGGAACCTTACTGTACCTCTGCTGGTTTCTCTCTGGCTCCTTGTGCATTGCCTTTCCGTAGGTTGATGATATGCACCTCCTGAGGAAGACTGGTGGTTCCACGGCTAGCGCAGCCTGATAGGGCAGTAAAACTCTTTAACATGGCCTGAACCGGGTGACCCACCCCAACTGGCAAAAGTTCACAAGGGCTACGAGACAATGGACCTGCAAATAATAGAAAACATGGCGTGAACACACATTCTAAATACATATTGTCTCATTACTCTGAAAACATGGTGTTGCTTTTACTTATGATACAGTGTTTGACTGTTTCAATTTTATCACTAGAAATTATATACAGGCTTTTACATAGAAATCTGTGAAGTCACTTCAAATCCATGCCACAAGTATGTAGGAGATCAAAGCATCCCATATGGCTATGTTCAAGCCAGTTATAATAAAAAACTCTTAGCAACAACACTGCACAATTGAAAATGAAAGCAGTATTTTCATATTGCAGTTATGTCATTGTTAAATAATAAGGGTCAGCCATTATGCAACCATGTAAATAGACAAAACAGGCGATCATTTACGTACACATGAAATACTGTACCCCCAAAAAAACTATTACAGCAATATCATCATTTTGAAAATTTCGGTTCCTGCCCCAGCATAACAATGTGCTTTTATTAAGTACATTTTAAAACATGAGATATTAATTAAATATGTTTACATATTCATAATCATAAATCGCTTCATTCTGCAATCAATACATAAATTAAATCCGTATGGGTTTGTCATTCATGCTCTTTATGATGGAATTTGGTTTGCAATGAATTTGCAATGTAATACTAAAGGAAATATTAATTTGCTTACATGATATGCAGGTAAAAAAGAGATAATTAGTATATAAAATTATACACATTACTAATGATGTATTTATTAATTTATAAATAATATATTTTATTTAGTATTGCATTTTGGTTAACATATATACACAAAAATGCTATATTAAATAAAAAATATATTGATTATAAATTAAAATGGTATATGTTTTTAAATATTTGCATTAATAATAATAATAATAATAATATATATTGTATATAAATTATTATTATATAAATTAATAAATCATGAATAAATTAATTAATGTGTATAATTGTTTTATTTATTATTATAATTATTATTATTAATAATAATAATAATAATAATAATAAAGATTATACAGAAACACAAGCTGGCACACTGCATACTTCCTGCTCATTACCAAGACTCCTTATACCCATCTGTCCTCTTTAATAGCCTCTACTCTGTCTACAATTTTCTCTCTCTCTCTCCCTAAATGGGAAGATTTACCCTCTTAATCACTTTCACAAAGCAAAAAGGCTTCACACGTTAGTGCCCTCCTATATCAGAGACTCCTCTAATTGGCCCATATTCGATGAGGTCAGTGGGGCTGTTACCACAGAAACTAAGCAGGCAGTGATGTGTTTGTACCGGAGAATTGGAACGGACACACGCTCTGAGCCATGACCTTGAAACACAACAGAGAAAGAGATCATGGAATAATGAGGAGAAAAACAAGCACTGTGTGAAGATAACAGCACCTAATGATACGGTTCAGCCATCGGTGATGAATGTAAAACAGGACCCTCTTGGCACCTACATTGAAATGATGGCTGTAAGGTTCAAGGTGCAGTTCTATTCCAAATGGTCACAAGACTTGTCTGGCCTAATTCACCGCAGGTCATTAGATCTCCATTTATGTTTAGGTTGCACTTTAATAAGCTGTGCACCTTCCAGCTGAAGGTCAACTTTAACAACAGACATGCCAAATGGCAGCAAGATCACAAGGGAAGATGAATGAAGAATGTTTCTCTCAAGCTCAGAGGGTAATCAGCAACCAAATCTGGTAGATGAAGGACCCATAAGGGTGAGGGTGTGTGTCCATGAGCGTGTGTGTGTGTGTGCTGATGATTGTACAGACAGAGGTCCCTACAGCTAGGCTTATGCCTCTCCTGCCAAGAGAAACCGAAGGAGCATGGGATGATTGCATTTACCCATCAGCCGATAAAGCTCAGGACAACCTGAGCAAATGAGCAGACTCAGACAGTAAAGCCAGTGTGTCTCACAGATACTGCCAGATTCAGTGGGCAAACTTTTCATTTTATTTCATTTTAACTGACACATGAAAACAATTCTGTTGAATGAAAAAAAAACAAATTAATCACAGGTTTCTGTGTGCCACAAATTTCTTCGAAAATCAGTCAATCTTCAAATTAAAGGAACACGCCAACTTTTTGGGACTTTAGCTTATTCACTGTATCCCCCAGAGTTAGATAAGTCCATACATACCTTATTTTTATACCTTATGCGTAATAATCCAGGAACTTTGCTGCCGTACCATGGGTGCAGCAGGCGCAATGACATTACGCAGCGCCTGAAAATAGTCCCCAGCATGCTCTCTGTGCAAGCAGGTTGTCACGTTGGTTATGTTGACGGAAGTTAGCCTATTTTCAGGCGCTGCGTAATATCATTGCACTGCTGCACCCATAGTACGGCAGCAAAATTCCTGGATTATTACGCAGCAATGAGAGTATAGTACCTAGCCATATCGGTCTAGAAAATTGCAACTTTCAAAAATTGCAATTTTCAGTCGGTCTTAGTACACGATGTAACTATACACATCACAACATACACTCACCTAAAGGATTATTAGGAACACCATACTAATACTGTGTTTGACCCCCTTTCGCCTTCAGAACTGCCTTAATTCTACGTGGCATTGATTCAACAAGGTGCTGAAAGCATTCTTTAGAAATGTTGGCCCATATTGATAGGATAGCATCTTGCAGTTGATGGACATTTGTGGGATGCACATCCAGGGCACGAAGCTCCCGTTCCACCACATCCCAAAGATGCTCTATTGGGTTGAGATCTGGTGACTGTGGGGGCCATTTTAGTACAGTGAACTCATTGTCATGTTCAAGAAACCAATTTGAAATGATTCGAGCTTTGTGACATGGTGCATTATCCTGCTGGAAGTAGCCATCAGAGGATGGGTACATGGTGGTCATAAAGGGATGGACATGGTCAGAAACAATGCTCAGGTAGGCCGTGGCATTTAAACGATGCCCAATTGGCACTAAGGGGCCTAAAGTGTGCCAAGAAAACATCCCCCACACCATTACACCACCACCACCAGCCTGCACAGTGGTAACAAGGCATGATGGATCCATGTTCTCATTCTGTTTACGCCAAATTCTGACTCTACCATCTGAATGTCTCAACAGAAATCGAGACTCATCAGACCAGGCAACATTTTTCCAGTCTTCAACTGTCCAATTTTGGTGAGCTCGTGCAAATTGTAGCCTCTTTTTCCTATTTGTAGTGGAGATGAGTGGTACCCGGTGGGGTCTTCTGCTGTTGTAGCCCATCCGCCTCAAGGTTGTGCGTGTTGTGGCTTCACAAATGCTTTGCTGCATACCTCGGTTGTAACGAGTGGTTATTTCAGTCAAAGTTGCTCTTCTATCAGCTTGAATCAGTCGGCCCATTCTCCTCTGACCTCTAGCATCAACCAGGCATTTTCGCCCACAGGACTGCCGCATACTGGATGTTTTTCCCTTTTCACACCATTCTTTGTAAACTCTAGAAATGGTTGTGCGTGAAAATCCCAGTAACTGAGCAGATTGTGAAATACTCAGACCGGCCCGCCTGGCACCAACAACCATGCCACGCTCAAAATTGCTTAAATCACCTTTCTTTCCCATTCTGACATTCAGTTTGGAGTTCAGGAGATTGTCTTGACCAGGACCACACCCCTAAATGCATTGAAGCAACTGCCATGTGATTGGTTGATTAGATAATTGCATTAATGAGAAATTGAACAGGTGTTCCTAATAATCCTTTAGGTGAGTGTATATATAGGAAAATGTTGGCGTTATTTTGTCACTTATTGAGCAGTGGGCTAGCTGGAGCCGTTTACCTCCAGTCTTTGTGCTAAGCTAGGCTAGCAGTGGGTGCGTCAGACAGAGTTATGGCACGCACAGAGATAAAAATGGTATGTATGGACTTATCTAACTCTGGGGGATACGGTGAATAAGCTAAAGTCCCAAAAAGTCGGCGTGTTCCTTTAACGTGGAAACAACATAAAGGGCCCTATCATACACCCGGCGCAATGCAACGCCAGTCGCAACACAAGTGTTTTTTGCTAGTTTCAGCCCGACGCAGTTATCATTTTCACATCCAGCGCCATGTTGTTTAAATAGCTAATGCACTTGCACCCATCTGTTCGCCCATGGGCGTGCTGGTCTGAAAACGAGGTGTGTTCAGGCGCATTGTTGGCGCATTGCTATTTTGAGGCAACAGAAAACAACTGCGCCATTGACCAATAAAAACCTGGTCTAGAGAAGAGTCTTTACGCTCGCAAATTCCGCCATGTAAATAGAGAATACGCAATGGTGCAAGCGCAACTGGCTTTTAAAGGAAATGAGAGACTCTGATTGGCTTATTGCACGTTACGCCCAAAACACACCCATGACTCATTAAGAGACTAGGTACAACCCTTTTGAACCATGCACCTGGCACGCCGACCGTTTTTTCCGTCTTTAAACTAGCAAAAGTGGATTCGGACATGCCCTAAGTGCACCTGCGCCATGCCCTTTAGACCATGTGCTCAGAACATTAAAATAGGGACTAAAGAGTATTTCACGAGTTTACGCTTACATCAAATTAAATAGAGTAAAGATTATGCGTATTTGGCGTGCTGTCCCGGGGGAGGGCTCCGGGCTCTGAATTTTGACATCTAATTAGAGATTATAAATCAAAGCGAGGAGATGGGGTGGTGGAGGGATGCTGATAAACTGTCAATGAACAGAGGTAAGTCTGCTGTATATATACTTTTTGTCTCATTGATTTAGTTGATTACCTGAATGTGCTCCACTCGTGTTTAATTAGGTTTAATTATCTGAACGTGCTCCCCCCGAACTTTGTTAATAAAACATTATATAAAAATCTGATATTTTAAATATTTGTTTAATGGCATCTTTGTTTAGTGGTTTAATGGCATCTTTTCATGCAATTTTACAGATTTTGGAAATGAAAAAGAACAAGGCATTTTGTAATTTACAGTAAAAAACTAAACAAACAAAAAAACAATTTGACATTCCCACTATTCTTTATATAGAGTTTTTTCAGACACCATTGTTTTTTCATTGAATAACTGTTTTCCTCTTAGTTATGTAGATTAGGGTTTTATGTATCTTATTTTGCTCAGTTCATGTTTTTTGCATTAATTTAGTGACGTGGTGGTGGTGTTTTTTAATTGGTGTTGTTTTTGTTTGTATTGTGAGTATGACACCACGTACTAGTATGTACCCTAGCTTGTGAAATATACATTTTACTTTTTGTACTGCAACTTGTCAATCTGTAAAACTTGAAATATTGCTACCATATTTTTCTACGCTAAAGTTCCGCTAACCACAGCGGCTAGTTTTTTTTTTTTTACCGTAAATGGAGGAGATGTCATAATAGATGTAGTATGTCTAAACACATGCATACTAAGAGAGCATAACTTTGAACTTGTAAGAAGTATGCTCTTGCATTCTTGCAAATGCATTAACTAATTTGACAGCACACGGTCTCGGATGCAGCGTTTGTGTGCGGCTAGCTGGAAGATTTTTCACCAGATTTCACCAGAGACAGACATTTTAGCAAGCAATATGCAGGAGGTTGAGACTAATAATTTCAGTTTAGAATTGCAGAAGCTTGCTAGATAATCATATCTATAATCTATATACTGAATCATCATACAGAAGTGGGGAGCTGCCCACTAACCCTGAATGCAGCCAACAATACATAGAACTGACTGAACAATTGAGGGGTTTTTTGTGTTTTTTTGACAAATGATAACTTGAATGCACACATTCCTCAACTGCACTGAGTGACACATGTAAACGCACAAACTCTTTTCCTTAGAATGTAATCTCCCATGAGAGAGCTTGAAGTTAACTTCTCTTGCAGGTCTCGCTTTCTCTCTCTATCCACAGGGACACACACCACTCACATTTCAGCTCCAACACGACAAACACAACCACACTGCAATAATGATCAGAAAAACATTTGGAAACTATTATATTGTGTGTGAGGGAAAAAGAAAGATTCCTCTCTTCAAACTGTTGTATGTATGTCTTCAGGTAAAGTGAAAAAAATGAAAATTTGGTGATATTTTGCATTCCCTCATGTCTTTCCAAATCCATATTACTTTCTTTCTTGCGTAAAACACACATCGTACACTTTGAAAAATATAATGGTCACTCTTGTCCATATAAGGAAAGTAAATGAGCACAGGGGCTCCATAACAACCAAAAAGTACCACAAAAGAATAAAAAAAATTACCCACACAACATTTTTTTTTCTCAATGTTCCACACAGAAGGAAAGTCATATTGGTTTGGAATGATATTACATTAAGTAAATAATATCAGAATCAAAATATTTAGGTGAATTCCTATATACAATACCATTCAAGCATTTGGGGTCAGAAACTTTAAGGACATATTCAATTGATCAAAAGTGACAATAAAGAATTTAGAATGTTTATCTTTTCCTAATAATATTTACAACATTACAGATTTTACTGTATATTTTTGATCAATTAAATGCAGCCTTGGTGAGCATAGACTTCTTTCAAAAACATAAAAAATATATTTTTTATCTAAACTTTTGCACATAGGGTATTTGTTGTGATGACAGAAATGCTTGCATTCATGCCTCGAATGACCTCTGAATTTCTGTTTTTTCCTTTCTACGGTCTTTATCGGTCTCACATAACCCTTGACGTCAACTCACAAGTGCGCAAGGAAACTGCACTTTGATGTGCTCTAATAGGAACAGCCATTTTTGGAGAACACGTAGATCAAGAATGAAAGGTTTTAAAATCACAGATAAAGAGGTTAACAGTCACATGTGTGACTTCAATACTCCATCCTCCTCCACTACCTCCTCTTCCTCCCAGCGGAACAGAGTTTGTTGCCTGTCTAACTGACGGCATCACGCCTTCGTCCCTCACCAAAGTCTGAGATCACTCAAACTCACTTTTTCCTTCACAGAGTGAACAGAGGAATAACAAGCACCAGCCAGCCAGAGTCTGGAAGACCGCCAAAAGATTACAGCTCTTATTGGGCAGCCATGTTGTTTCTTTATTTAACTGCTTAGGGAAAAGGGCCCACAAGACAAAGTGCTTCGGGGAAGAAAATACGAATGATTTGGAGAATAATAGAGGGAAGCCGAGCATTTGTTGTGTGATTCTCCAACAAAAATGGAAGGAGCCATAAACAAAAGCGCATTCCCATCCTGACGTTAAGGATGTTTTTAACCGTGATTAAAAATCCCATGAAGAAAAAAATGAACACAAATGCTTTCAATACATTCATTTTTTATAGTGTATATTTCAAGATATTTATTTTAAAAATAGGTCTTCTGGAGGAGAGTTTTATTCTAAATTGATGATGTAAGATTATTCTTTCAAATTATCTGGAAAAACACATTTTTTTAAAGACTATAAAACACAAAACATAAATTAAAGAAAAAATCTAATGGTGAGTGAAATATGTGTCATCCATGGTTTCCTGCTGAGCTTTGGGAGACAAAAAGAAGCATTTAGTCCAATGCAAGACAAATAATAGTTATTAAAACATTCTCAAGATGAATTTCAAATAAATGTCTTTCATTACATCTCTTAACTGGACCAACTGGACTGTACTCTCTCATCTGGAAAGACAACCTCAGGCTGCATAAGGCAGAAGGAAAAAAGGAAACAATGTCACCAAAGCCATCTTCTCTCTTTTATTACAGTGTTGCCTAAAGTTTTGTTCCCCAATAAGCTCTTACAGCCCTAATATTTTTATTTTAAGTGTCTTAATACTTTTATTCAGCAATGACTGACTGTCTCTACTTAAAGAATCCTGAAAAAAGAATATCACAGTTGCCACAAAAACATAAACCAGCACAAGTTTTCAACATTGATAATATAATGAACCATTTCTTGAGTATTAAATCAGCATATTAGTATGATTTCTGTGATACTGAAGACTGGAGTAATGGCTTATTTTAAATTCGAACAATATTTCACAATATTACTGTTTTAAATGCAGCCTTGGTGAGCACAACACTGTGTCTACAACAGATGTGAGCAAATAGAATCCATTATAATCTGTGATGCTGTCTACACTGGATGCATGATGCAGAATGACACAACAAAAATTGTGACAGTAAACTGATGCCCCGTTCCATTTCTGACGTACTCACATTACTTCTAATGGATTTGCAATGATCGCTTTGTCACATCCAGTGTGGTTAGCTTCTAGGTTAGCTGTTAGCTGTTGCAGCACAATGCAACAATGGTAGTGTCCGTTGTAGACACTGTGTAAGAGACTTCTTTAAACAAACACTTGAAATTTTGAGAAAAACTGTAATTTTCAAACTGATTCATAACTTTCATTGAAAAGAATCGTCATTTTTATGAAATGTAGTGGAGTAAAATGTACAATATATAGTAAAGTCAATGTAACAGTGTCCCACAGATACTTGAAAAATGTACTTATTTTTGGCAATGAAGTAAGAATGCTTTGTTGCGGTCCACCACTGCAAATCAGCAAAACAAATCTGTATTGTTTTTTCTTCTTTAGCTCAAAGCTTAAAAAACTAAAAAGGTTGAGCAAATGTGCAACTCTATTGGCTCTGTTAATTAAAAGGCAGGACATCTGTTGCTAAAGTCACCATATTGAGCTTTTAGACTTTTGCCTTCAAGTGGTCCATCTTGCCCCCCTTATACTGTCTCTGGTCATTCTGTTTTATTGATTTATGAAAGCCAAATTGAAGACTCTCCACTCCCTCTGGTTGAGAATCACTGTTCTACATATCGCCACACATTTTTTTCACCCTTTGTGTGTCTGTGCTTTCAGCGAGCAGAGGACAAACTGGTCCTATCTGGCAGCTGTTAGGGTCTGTGGCTGTCTGCTAGCTACAGACACCCACAGAAATACAAGAATGAGAGACACCGTTGTTCGATTCAGCAGGCCTGAAGCAGCTTAGCTCTCTCGCACCTTAAAGAGCTCAGCTTTAAATCCCAACATTACAGATACACCTCTGATCTGTCTTCTGATGTCGTATTCTACCAGCTCTGCACTTTCCAAAGTCTTCTTCCTTACTCTCATGAAGGTTTCATTGCTGTGTGTCGCCTCTATAGGGGTTTTAGGTCTGATACCCTGTAAAGCTGCTTTGTGACTATGTCTATTCATCCAAAAAGTAAAAATAAATTAAAAGTTGTCATATCATGAAACATTTTATTATCCTTGATCTTGAGAGATTAAAGTTCATTGTATGAAAACATACTCAAACTTTGAGAACTCAAAACTCCCTCCCCAGTCAAAAAAGACCATATAGTGAAAATTAGGGGTGAGCAATGAACTAGTAGACACAATTTTATTTATTTATTTATTGGTTTATTTGATAGGGACCATGCATATTCGCTATATGCACGCGCTGTCTGAGAGATGGATTCTGAATGCCCATCTTTGCGAGTATCCTCGTAAACACAGTCATTTATGTCTTAAGTGAACATAAACAGTTGAGAAAGAAAATTAATAGCTGTGTAACAATATATTAGATATCAAGCGTATTGCGTCAGTTCTGGCAGGTCATGTTAGTCAAGCTTGCATCAGCTGACTGTCAGCTAATCACATCTACCTATAGGAATACGACGTCTATCACAGCATACACATATTAGCTCCTCCAGTACTATCAGCAGCTCTCGCGTTCTCCAGAGCTCATTTACCCTCCTCCATCCCCAGCTCCTCCTCTTGTCCAGTCAGGATTTGGTATTCTGATTCCCCTTGAATCAGATTAAATTCCTGAATTATTTTGTACATTTAATATTAATGATATTAATGATATCTGCAAATACATTATGTTGGTTCTGTTCTGTTTACCCTTAGGAGGGTTATAGCTGCTCTCCCTGCTCTTATCCATACTAGCCTGCATGGATGCGCAGGGCGTTCTTACCCAGAAAAGAACCGTACCGCAAATCCAAACTGTATGCTAATAGTCCATCAATCATCTTTGGCGATAGTGGCCCTGACAGAACAGTGCATTCTGTCTTAAAGTGACAGCAGCCTAATATACCTGCTTCTGTCTGTCATTAATGTTAATCAAACAACAAAAGACAAAGAGAAAATCTCTCACCGCTCCTGACTGAATCACTTTTTCAGGTAGGTCCATTTCATTTGTGTCATTGTTCTTTTGTAGTTTTGTCCTATTCTTGTAATTAGTTCTTTGTTATTTTTTTCTTCTTTTACATAGGCTAGTATTAGTTTTTTGTGATATTGAAATTGGTGATGAGAATTCTGAAATGTCAATGGTATCAAAAAATTGGATAAAATAAAAACTGTTTAAAGCCAAAATAACTATTGTGATATATATCGTTATCAAGAAATTAAATTATTCATATCATGATATAAGATTTTAGTCATATCGCCCACCCCTAAATAAACTGTAAAAACAGGTCATTCTGAACAGATGAATGCATTAACATATTACTGCCCGCATTTACACATTAACAATGCCTATTCTGTGTTCAAGAACAGTAATGAATAAGAAGGATAGAGAGTGAGGGTGAAAATGGCAATGAAAAGGTAAACTATAGCTTATTTGGACTAGTTGTCCCTGAGGAGTTAGGTAAATTTGTGTAAAAAGGTGTGATTTTAATCCTGTCTAAATCATATATCATACAGGACTTGTCCAGTTGTTCATGATTACTAAGTGGGATTTGTTAAAAATATTGCACTCACAATGTGCAATATCTTGCTGATAAAATATTTTAGAATTGGCACTATAGAATACTTATTCATTCCATTAATTTTTAAGTAAATTTTCATGAACCTTTCCAGGACTGGAAGTCACAATTTTGGTGATGATAACAAAATGTAACAATATTTCTAAATGAATAATTAATGATATTTGTAAAATACAATTTACCTTAATATATTTTAAACGCTTTTAAGAAAATAACAATTAAGACGTCTACTCACAGAGATACACTCAGATGTATTCAAGGTGTAAGGTAAATATGTTATTACTAGATGGTTACACCATTTGAGTAAACTTTTCTTAAAATGGTTTAATTGACAATTACCATCGCACACTTGTAGGTAATAGATAGGTGTGTAGGAAAGAGGATAAAAAAAAAAATCTTAAAAGTTAAAAGGAAATCCCACACACTATCCATACTTGCAAAAGATATCAAAACGTTGCCAATAAAAAGTTTTGATATCTTTTGAAAGTATCGATAGTGTGCTTAAAATGGTTTAATTTTTTTCTTATTTGTCAATGAACCAGTGGGCACCATTAACACCTTAAGCAATATGTACTTCTAACAAATGCTTTTTCTAGCTCCAGAGGAACTGTGTAATGTAAACACATACTGTGTTGCAAAAAACAAAAACAAAAAAAAAACATTGTGACAACCTGCCAAAGCCTGTGTTGCCTTGCAAAGACAAATGTGTTACTAACGCCCACATGCACCTGTTTCATTGATGCTGAGTGACAAACTCACACCACATCTGTAACTGGGTCTACACCACACATTTCTGACAACACACACACAGCTCCCTGCCACTTACAGTAAATTCACATCTATCTCCACCAGCATCATTATCTTGCTTACTTGCAAAAATATTGCATTTGCACGCACATCCTGTCACAAATTCTCAGGTGGGGAAATACATAGTGTCCGAACTCATAGCTGCCAATTAAATGACCTGAATGACAGGTTGTCGGCAAAACCACAAAAAAAAACTCCCACACCAAATGAAAAGATACAGCAGAAAATAGAGATGATAGTGTAGTGTGAGTGTGTACATAAGTGTGTTTCCACACAAGCACATGCACGTGTGCCGCCCCGTTGAGCTCATACAGTGAGAAGCGTTGATGCATGACTTTCCAGAGCTTTACGTGGGACCACATGTTTGAGCTTCCATACTGTACAACACAGAAACTATTCAGAGAGCTCACTGAGTGGGAGAAAGTGAAAGATGTGAAAAGAAGAACCCCTGCATCTGATGAGGCTCAAAAACCTTTCTGATGCTCTTTAGAGCTTTATAGGAATAGTTTAAACCAAAAAGAAAACGCTCTCATCTTTTACTTTCTCATTCTAAACCTGACTTACCTTCTTCAGTGTAACACAAAAGGAGAAATTCTGTAGATTGTGCTGGTTGCTCTTTTCCATGCAATTACAATGAATGGAGACCGAAGATTTCAAGCTTCAAAAAGGGCTAAAAGCCCCAATAAAATATTATAAAAGTAGTCCACAAGTACATATAAGTCTTAATGTAATTTTGTGTGAGGAACAGACCAAAGTGTAAAAGGATAGTTCACCCAAAATTAAAATTGTAAATGTTACTCACTAAATAACATTGGACCCCACTGATTTTAATTGTTTGGGTAAGAAAGCACTTTTTTTTTTTAAATATCTTCTTTGTGTTCCAGAGTAGAAAAATAGTCATACAGGTCTGAAACAACATTGTAGTTAGTAAATGAGTAGACAATTACAAACTATCCCTTTAAATCAACTCAATCAATCTGATTTGTGAATTAATCAGTTTCAGACCAGTTTTATGAACTAGTTCAAGTGATTCTGTGCAAAGATCTGACTCAAAAGAACGATTCTGTATGTGCGGTATTTCAGTCATTAATTTCAGTTAAATTAATTAACACAAAGCTATTGTATAACTGGTAGTATAGCACAGAGTAGCCCAGACAACTTTTATGATTCTTTTATGGTGATTTAAAGCTTCATTTATTGTAATTTGGCAGAAATGAGCAACCAGCACAGCCTTCAAAGTTTCTCCTCTTGTGTTCCACAAAAGAAACTCATACAGGTTTGGAACAATGCAAGGGTGTGTAAATTAAGTCTTTTAATTTTTGGGGTCAAGTATTGCTTTTACAGAAGCAGAGAGTGGAGAGGGATTCTGGCACTTCATTTCACTTTTAATACGCCACAGTTTGCTTTTATGCCTTCGGATCTTCTGAGAGAATTATTTCTGATTTCACGCTGATTAAATCTTCAGGGTAAAATAACAGAGGGTTATCTCAAACCGCAGATACTCAAAGCAGTGTTTGAGCATTATTGAATTTAGAGAGCGAGTGAAACATGGCTAAGAGTTACAAGTTCATATGGAGAGGCAGGAAATGCTCTTGTAGAAATTCAAAACAAGAACATTTCTGGCATTGAGAGTACTCAAATTACTTCTAAAGTGCCCACTTAAAAATGAAGCTAAAAACTTCCAACAATAATACTTGATTCCTAGACACTTTTGGTAACTGGCCAATGGCCTGGATTTGGGAAAAGGAAGTGATGTCAGTCCCTCATTGCCAGCTAAACCAAATCTGATACAGCATTTCTAAAGGGAAGTAAACAAACCCTTCAACTCAACATACAAAACAATTACAATGTTTTCAATTCCCATTGTTCCAGGATGTGAAATTCAAAAAAACTATTCACCCTATATGTTCTTAAAGGGGACATTTTTTTATTGTTTTATGATGTTTCCTGGGGTGCGCTTATAATGTTAGAATGCTTTTTACATCAAAAATTTTCCTAATTTATAAATAAAAGGCATTTTTCCTACCCTGATTTTTTAAGGGGCGTGTCCGCTGGGAGACTTCAGTGTAAACACCCACTGCTGTGATTGAGTAACGTCTTTGCATTTGAAATAGTATTACTCCCTCTTTTAGCTCGTTTTTACAATTACAGCTCTCATGATTAACTAATCGTGAAAAGTGTTGCATTACATTTAGATCTATGGCATTATATTAAGATTGTGGCATGAAAGGTTGCAGTGATGATCAATGTAGCTGAGCGCATGAAAGCAGTGATCTCGTCATTGCAACTCAGTTTCTGTACACTAACGAATGCTTTCATCTTCACTAACAGTGCAAACGTGATATAGTTACGAGATTCGTTGAATAAAACGGGAGTCACTGATAAACGTGTCACTGATAAACTCTCCTGTTTGATTGACAGGTTCAGCGGGTGCTGCTCAAACGATTGCAAAGGGAGCTTTCTTTGATTGCTTTCTTTATAGAATTTAATCACTGTTAACTGATTATTTTCATCCTACTAAGAGAAACAGTGCAAGTTGATGTTTAGTCACTGGTCTGATTTACTGACACAGACAAAGAACATCTGACTACATGAATCATCACATTTCAGATCAGGCATTAGAATGTTACTTACATGTTGCATTACTGTTGAACCCAGTCACTGCACAATATTTTGTAATCCTCAACGGCATGTTTATTGCTTTGTAGCTCGATGGTTTAACACTAGGCCTGTGTTACATGCGCAAATCGGTGGGCGGGGCTAAACAGGCAGTGATAAAGTAGGCATTGATATTCTTCTGCTGAGGCGGTGCTTGCCTCCCTTTGACGTCATAGATCCCCACTTTGAAAAACCTGTCATTTGCTGGGCCTGGTGTCTATAAAAGCTTTTCTTTAACTAACAAGGAAGTTTTCAGCTCTGAAACTTACAGGATATTCTTATATTACCATGATTTTATATATCAAAAGCTCAAGGGAAAGTTGATTTCTCAATTCATCACCCCTTTAATATGTGTTCTTTGACATATTAAGAATGATTCTGTGCACATTGATTAAAAAAAGTTTAACTACACCTTTTTTTACAGTCATCTTGTATTAATAATCATGTTATTACTATGTAACTACCATGTAATAACTTGTCTTTTAAATATTCGCTTGTATTTTTTTTTACAATCCAATCCATTTACAATAGATAAAACCAATTCCCACCCTACATGTATTGTCATTGAATACCCTCTTTCACTTCAAAAGCATTACTGTAAATTATTGAAGTAAAATGGTTTACAAGCACCATTTCACATTAAATACATCATCAGTATTTTCAGACACACCTTGAACAAAAACAATGTTCCAACCATGCGGAGTTATTACATAACTTGAAACCCGATCGTGTGCAGCAAAGCAATAAAAAATATGTTTTTAATTAAACTAAACCACCAAAAGTCTAGTCTCATGACAGTAAATGGGAACAGAGGAGGATGTAGGCTCTGAGGGGTCACAGATTCAGCATGGTGGACACGATTTACATAAACCATAAGGAAACAAATCTTTGTTCTCATATAGAATGAGCATTAAGGCCAATCCTCAAAACATTTTGCCTCTTTCCTGCTCTATGAAATTCCCAGGCTCTGTGAAGCTACATCAAGCACATTTAATAAACACAATATTCTCCCTGCTTGTGTTTTTATCTGTAATCACTAGACCTACACTGCTTATCCTACTGTAACTCACTCCCAGTCCAGCCAGAGGCCACAAATACAGGAAGCCAATGTACTCCTTCACAGGGAATAGAGGGAGTTCAGTTCATCTGTCTGTGGATGAAATATGGTTTCACAGAATGCCATTGAGGAGCAACTTGTAGGTGAAGAGAGGGGGAGAGAATATGGATGAAAGACAAGAAAGGTAGTGGGAGGTAATTCTGCACACTGTTAGCAGATGTCATAAACTTTAACATCAGCATCAACATTAACAACAAATGCCAGAATAAGCTATTTTAACATTAAGTGGATGGTTTTAAACAACTAAATTTGGACCCCTTTGGCAGCCATCTAGCATCCTGTAGGAACTGCAAGCGACAGATTTAAGACGCACTTCAGAGGCAACATTGGTAATAGTCACTTAGGTGGCACATAAATAGAAACATCTTTTGAACCCCACACGACACTTCGTCACAATACACGTTTGTCACTGTCTTCTCATAGCAGTGCACATACTACACAACACTGACAAGGTGCACAAACTACAAGACATTTGGTAAATAGGTAGTACCAACCATCAGAGAATGATTTTCTCTCATAAATTCCCATGTGATTTCGAGATTTTTCCGTTAATACCATCTGCACTGTGATTGGCTGGATTAGTACCACCTTGTCTTTGCATTGCACACACTGCAAGATCACCAGAGGCAATAATATCAAACAGGTTTGAAAATATCACAGCGTCTGTAACTACTACAGACAGGCTCAGATCACGTCGCCGACTTGCTCATACTTAATGAGCATCAGCGTCCACAACGAGCACCAATTTGGCCGCGTTCCAGGGGTTTTGTTGTAGACCTTGAAAATCTGTCTGCGACAGCAAAATCCAGCCAAAAGTCGTGTAGTGTGAGCTTGACTTAAACTAAATGCTTCATACTGAGTAACCCTTTGTTCCATGTACAAATATGTTACCAGGTGTATTTTTGTGTGGGGATGACTGTAAATCAGTGTCTGGGCAAACAGTAAAAAAAGTTCAGGGACAATCATGGCATTGAATAGGGTTTCAGACGTTCAAGCGCGTATCGATGGGGACACATCTTTCATTTCTGAGGTAGAGGAGAGAGAGGGGAAGAGGCAGCTCCGGGGTCAGAGTAAAATTCATGACCACCGTTACTGGTCTAGAGAGACGGCAAAGCTCACATAAGACTTTCCCTCCTTCCCGCTCTCATTTTGTTTCTCTCTCTCTCACCCGTACTCCTAAGGTAGGTATAAATCAATGGTCTTTGAAGTAAAAGATGACATGGCCATTTCCCAGAGGACAGGAGCAGAAAAGAAAAGAAGAGAGGAGAGGAAGACTCTCAACAAACGGGTCGACAGCTGCTCCATACAGACCTGCACATGTGTGTGCATGACCGGCTTTAATGTCCACCCTGCCGAAATATACAGTCCACCATTACTGCTGACAAACACATAAAGAAACAGGAATGTATGCATCATACATCAACATGCACGTGACAAGGAAGATAGAGAGCAGCATAGCACCAAGAGTACAGGCAAGATGCATCCAGGGATGCACCGATACCATTTTTTTCAGAACCGATCCGATCCGATCCGATACCACAAAATTCAGAGTATCGGCCGATACCGATACCAATACCAATATGATACCAGTGCAGTTTTGTTTAAAAATTCAATGTAGAATATCTATACCTCAGTGTGTTGAACTGATAATCACTCTTTTCTGTGTTAAACACAATCTACTAAATACAGACAACTTCACTATAAAGAAAAACAACAAATTAAAAAAATATATAAATCACAATCTATGAGAAAAATACTACTATAAACTAGATGGTGGATAAACTAGATTAGTGGATAATTCAGCAGCAAAAGTTACTCTAGAAAAATCATGAGTGCACAATAATTGTATAAAATCTAAACATTTAGTGAAAAAAAAAACATTTAGTGGGGAACAAATAAAAGCGAATAAGTGATTAGTGCACTAAATCTGGTAAAATGTTACACATTGTTGTAAAATACTTTATATCCGATATATATTATATACGAGTCATCAAGAAAGGCTATTAATAATCTTTCACTGCGCAAAAGTATTATAATACGAAAGGCTACAATACAGAGCGGCACCAAACGCATATGTGCATCCCGTGTGCAGGATGATGCGCTTGAGGCAACATGGAGTCACAGTGTGCAGCGCTCCATCCGCATTGAAAAGTTCGAAAAACAAAGGGAAGATACACTCACCTAAAGGATTATTAGGAACACCTGTTCAATTTCTCATTAATGCAATTATCTAATCAACCAATCACATGGCAGTTGCTTCAATGCATTTAGGGGTGTGGTCCTGGTCAAGACAATCTCCTGAACTCCAAACTGAATGTCAGAATGGGAAAGAAAGGTGATTTAAGCAATTTTGAGCGTGGCATGGTTGTTGGTGCCAGACGGGCCGGTCTGAGTATTTCACAATCTGCTCAGTTACTGGGATTTTCACGCACAACCATTTCTAGAGTTTACAAAGAATGGTGTGAAAAGGGAAAAACATCCAGTATGCGGCAGTCCTGTGGGCGAAAATGCCTTGTTGACGCTAGAGGTCAGAGGAGAATGGGCCGACTGATTCAAGCTGATAGAAGAGCAACTTTGACTGAAATAACCACTCGTTACAACCGAGGTATGCAGCAAAGCATTTGTGAAGCCACAACATGCACAACCTTGAGGCGGATGGGCTACAACAGCAGAAGACCCCACTGGGTACCACTCATCTCCACTACAAATAGGAAAAAGAGGCTACAATTTGCACAAGCTCACCAAAATTGGACAGTTGAAGACTGGAAAAATGTTGCCTGGTCTGATGAGTCTCAATTTCTGTTGAGACATTCAGATGGTAGAGTCAGAATTTGGCGTAAACAGAATGAGAACATGGATCCATCATGCCTTGTTACCACTGTGCAGGCTGGTGGTGGTGGTGTAATGGTGTGGAGGATGTTTTCTTGGCACACTTTAGGCCCCTTAGTGCCAATTGGGCATCGTTTAAATGCCACAGCCTACCTGAGCATTGTTTCTGACCATGTCCATCCCTTTATGACCACCATGTACCCATCCTCTGATGGCTACTTCCAGCAGGATAATGCACCATGTCACAAAGCTCGAATCATTTCAAATTGGTTTCTTGAACATGACAATGAGTTCACTGTACTAAAATGGCCCCCACAGTCACCAGATCTCAACCCAATAGAGCATCTTTGGGATGTGGTGGAACGGGAGCTTCGTGCCCTGGATGTGCATCCCACAAATCTCCATCAACTGCAAGATGCTATCCTATCAATATGGGCCAACATTTCTAAAGAATGCTTTCAGCACCTTGTTGAATCAATGCCACGTAGAATTAAGGCAGTTCTGAAGGCGAAAGGGGGTCAAACACAGTATTAGTATGGTGTTCCTAATAATCCTTTAGGTGAGTGTATATCGATGCGTAGTGTATCTATGCAATATTTTATTGAGCCTTTTCTTTTAACAGTTTAAAAATTCAGTTACTGTGCGTGTGAAGAACAAAACAATCTCTAATCCAGTGTTGTGATCTAACAGACACCCGGTAGAAAGTAACACGATTTAGAAACCGCAATAAACTCCAGCAAGATAAAGTCATGTTATGTAAAACCATAGAGCGTTATCTACAGATCAAGCATAATAACACGAACGTTGAATCATCTTGGAGAGACTTTCGTCGTTTTGACTGTCGTAACCGAACGCGAGACACAGTTTGAAAGCTGAATGGAGAATGACTGACAGCCGCAGCGGAGGGAAGCATTCACGTGAACTTGAATTTAATGACCCAAATATTAATCTGTACCTGACATTAAACTATGGAATGGATTCAGAACACTTAATATAGTGCACAAAGCGTTGATGATGCTTTATAATGTTTTTGTGCCTTTTGTGGGGCACTGGGGCTTAACAATAACACAGAATATTATACGTGCAGTATCGGATTTGGATCGGTCCTGTCTGCCCGATACCCGATCCGGCAAATAATGGCGTATCGGAGCCGATACCGATACAGAGTATCGGATCGGCGCATCCCTACATCCAACACATTCTCATAGCAAATCGTGACTATTATATGTTTTGGCAAATTTCCATGACATTATGTGGTGGAAATCAAATGTTGGAATATGTTGCAACATATTTGGAATAAAATGGCCTTGGTAAAGAGGTACACTAACTTTTGTTTAAAAAAAAAAAAAAAAAAAAAAACTTAAGGGCACAGCTGTTCAGTGCGGAGGGAAAAACTATAGGCAGGTTTCTCTCCAAGGATTTTTTTGCAGAAAAAGGTTTAGCGCATCAAAATGTTTACCGATATAGCTGATGGAAGTGGCAGTTATAGATAATTTTTTGCAAATGTCAATACTTCAAATGTCGCAAAAAACTAGTTTGGAAACACTTTTTGTAGAGAAAAAGGGCTTTAACGCAAATAAATGTGGTGTCACATGACGTTTGTGGCGTTGCTCCTGTTAAAGTACAGTTTCCCTGTAGTTTAAAGGCGCATTAAATCTATTATATTCTTATTATTAAATTGTATATTAAATTATTGTATTAGTATTGGTGAGAATAAGACGTGTTACCTCTCAAACATCAGAGAAAACTTATGCAACGTTTTTTTAGGGATGATGTCATTACGCACATCATTTTATCAGTAAAAGACTAATTGGGTGGAATTGCATTTATTGCAATTAATTGCATTTTTATTAACACATATTCACTTTGTCGATAACAAAACAGTGGGAAAAGTGGATAGAAACTTGGTTTATGTGACAGATGTCATTTTAAAAATAATAAACGTTATATTTAATGATGGATTTTCATAAACTGAAAGTCTGGGTCTGCAACAAGGGCAAAACATTTAAAGCTACGCATAGTAGTCACTTGAAAAGTGATGTTAATGAAGTTAATGATGAAGGCATTATTAAAAGTTTCCAAGACATTTGTAATGTCTTGAAATCTGTTACATTTGAATAAATATCAACCTCTAAAGTTGAAGAAGCAACCAAATACAAACAGTCTCTCTTAGAAGGCTATTGTTTTGGCAGTAACTTCAAAATCAATAATCAAAAGCACCATGGAACAGCAGGATATTTGTGGTGTTTCATTGGTAGAAAATAGTCCACCATTCAGTCAGGCAGGAAAGAGTGCTTTTCAATGATACTTGTACAGCTTGTTCCCCGTAGCGCCTCTTACCGTAATGGCAAACTAAACATTCCTCTGACCTCACTGCATTGTCAGCATAAGAACAGCACAGCACTACTGGCTGACTCCTCAACAATGGGGTGCACAAAGGGGAACATGCGTTTTCACTAGTTTTTAGCATATACGTAGTTTCTTCTTCTTTTTTTGCTTTTAATAAGAAAACAGTCCCTCTTTGAGGTCCTTGGATACACTCAAGTACTCCAGTTCTCTTGTTTGAACGTACAAGGAATTTCAAGGCAAGAGTAAATGTCTTCACGAAGATTTGTTGTTCATGCATGAGTAAATTTCATCAGTAATGTTCACAAAGAAACACACAAGCACACGTAGAAGAGTCTCTATTGTAATAGCACCTGAATAAACTTGAGGCAACTGTTTTCTGTAGCACATAAACAGGGAAAGAGAGGGTCCGATATCAGAGTAAACATTCCAAGTCTTGTGGCTGTTTGGACAGTGATTCCTCTTCCCTCCAAGACAGCTCTTCTACCAGGACTCTCCTCAGATAAACAAAGACGTCATGTTTCTCGAGTCATCGGTTGAGAGCCACCACATCCTCTCGGAAGATATGCTCCAAACCTTCCAAAAGAGCTGAAACGAACTTAGCCATTCAATTGGATGCATTTCTGAACATACTGTATGTGGATTGACTGTTTTTTTTTAGTTTCAAACAATCTTTGGAAGAACCCTGCTAACATTGTAGATAAATGAAAAAATTTAATTAAAACAAAAAATAAATAATTATACAATAATATTTCAGTTTCAATTTCAATTTTAAAACTAGAATAAAACTAAATTAATATTCAAAATATTAATATTAATATAGGCATCACTGGTGTATATATATATATATAAAAAACATAATATTCATATGAAAACATATATATATTAATACTTTTGCTATTACATTGTTTTCAGCTACCAATAAGAGTGTTCTGGCAATATGTCGATTTTCTCACAAAATCAGCACAGAAAATGCAAAAACAAAAAACAAGTTTCCGTATAGGTCTAGTCATTCCTTTGAGAAGTTCATCTTGACTTCAAAATGGCACAGGCTAAATAGGTTTATCGGTGAATGTGTGTTATACATTTTAAATTATCTACAAATGATACTGGATTAGGGTTTAGCAAAGTTACAAATAAAAATGAAAATATATATTTTTTTTTGTTATTGTCATTTTATGTGCCCATCAATGTCTGATGGCACTCATGACAAGGAGGGCAAAGAGGAAATAAAGACCATTACACATATTACACAATATTACACATCTACTGAAAGAGTACTGATCAAAAGACATGTGAAGAAGAAGCAGAAACAAGCAATAGCATATGTAAGCAGATACAAATGTAAAATAACGCAATCATCAAACAGCATATAAATCAAAATTGCCTGACATTACCAAACGAAATGTCGACCCAGGATGAGGTATAGGACTGTGAAGCTTTGGGGGTGTTGAATGTTTTGATTATCGTTCTGAATCCATGTATGTAGTCTTTGAAAATGCGTTTTTCTCAGCTTTTTGCTCAAAAGTTTATTTTTATTTTTATGAAACTTACCCACATTCAAGTGTTTATTAAAAAAATGCATTAAGCTACAATAAGATGTTTTTGTTTGTTTAAAAGCGGAGGCTCTGTTATTTATTTTGATATATTGCATGTTCAGTTATTCATGCAACAAAATATTCTGGGGGCCATGAACATTTTGTGAAAATTATCAAAAACATTGGCAGTAGCTGTACACAAAGAGTAAACTCAATTGTGTAAAGATATTTATTTCAAATTTCATCAGCAAGTTTTATCTATTTGTTTTTCGCACAGCCGGTACAAAAGGAGTTAACTGTAGCTATTCGATTCTTCTCGTCTTTTTCAATGAATTCACGGCACGCTCCCTAGACCTCTCCAAATCTTGTGGCCTGTGTTTTTCATTTTCTTTTTTCCAGCACTCTATGAAACACAATGGAAAATGCAGGGTCACCCCAGCTGTTCTCCATTAGGTTTCTGGCTGAGGTCGTCTACACACTCACTTACTGGCATAACGGTTGTGGTGGAGGGGAAAGAGATAGAGAGAGAGTATCAGACCGACTTGAAGAGATTGCGAGCTGTGGTGTAGATTGCAGTAACCTGTAATTAAGCCAATGGCGGGTTGCTGTTGCTATGTAAACATCCCTACACCTCTCCCTCGTGCCAACACAAGAGCAGTGAAGGAGTCTGGTTACTAACACTTAAATCACAGAGCAACATCTGGTTTAGGAAGGAGATCTCTCTCGCTCTCGTTCCTTCCAGTTTGGAGCAGAGTGTGGAGTGTGGTGGTTTGGATCTCACTGCCTCCACAGCACTACGGCTCAGATTGCAGCGGTTGCGCAATACAATTTGGAGGCCCTCATATACACACACACACACACACAAATGTACGCACATTCAGACGTAGTCCGTCACACAAACCATAAAACAGCACATAGATCATTTGTCCTCAAACATTTAGAGAGGCACTATTATAGTCTGTCTGATTCTGTGCCTGGTTCTTAAGAGAGGGAAAGCAGACGAGTCATTTTAAATGAGAATATGAAAATAAAATGTTGTTTGGGGTCGTTTCTCAGAGCAAGAGACTAAACAAACATGTCTTTTACATTGCAGGGCTCAAAAATAAGGATTTTTTTCTTTCCATATTTTTGACCTGCCTTGCCAACATTTTAACTTGGTTCACCAATAGTGATAAACTTAAAATTGAATTTTTACATAATTTTATTTGAATAAATTCTAATATAAAAATGTATACTTTTGGTAAAAAAAGATGCATTAAATCGATCAAAAGTGACATTGAAGACTTACATTGTTACAAAAAAAATATATATTTCAAATAAATGCTTTTCTTTTGAAAAAAAAATCTATCACGGTTACCACAAAAATATTGTTTTCAACATTGATAATAAGAAATGTTAACTAAGCACCAAATCTGAATGATTTCAGAAGGATGAGGTGTCATGATTTCTAAAGAATCATAAAGAGTAATGGCAATTGAAAATTCTGCTTTGTCATCACAGGGGTAAATTACAATTTCAAACATATTGAAAAAGAAAACAATATTAAATTAATAATATTAATAATATTTGATTAAATTAATTAGGTTATTTTGCAATAATCACTGGAAATTAAACAACTATAAATTATTTTTTTCCCATAAATTAAATGTGCAAATTTGGAAGGACACATAGATTGTTAGCCACCATGTTACTTTGGTGATGTTTAAAACAGCAAAAAAAAAAAAAACAAAAAAAAAAACAATCTTGTTCAAAACACCTTTAAAAATCTAATGTTTAAGGCCCGATCAGACAGAACGCGTTTTTCAGGTTTAAAAAGCAAGGCGCACCGCACTGACTTTTTTTTTTTTTTTTTGGTTGGTTGGTTGGTTGAAGTTTTTTAATTTAGAAAAGAGCAGTGCGCTCTGTTTTTTTATGTTGCTAGGCAACCCCCAAATCAGCTGTCCTGTCAGTCTAATCAAGGTAACCGTCACCAAAATGGAAGGCCCGCCTCTCCATTCATTCGATTGGACATTGGGCGCTTTTCTGCTCAGAGTTGATTTTTTTTATTTTATTTTAACTTCAGGTGCTCAGAGCGCTCAAAACACGGGGAGCAGCAGGCGGCTAAAACGTGAGGCGCCCGGAGAGCATAAACAGCGTGGAAAACGGCAATAGAAAACCTCTCACTGCAAAAAAACGTGTTCTGTCTGATCGAGGCCTAATTCATGTAAGCACATTATCAATGACCCTAAGATGCCGTGAAACACACATGACAGGGCAATTGACAGTTCCATCAACAGGCCTGAATCTTTCTCACACTGCAGCCCTGAGCCATGTCTATTTGAGCCCTGCCTTGATATGCTTTATTTAGTGTTTCAGGTCATTTGTCTCCACGATGCAGAGCCATTTTTGTTTTTAAATGAGGATGAAGGACTGATCCCTTTAAAGCATGTCACTGAGCTGAATATAACTGCAGGTATATTTCTGTAAACTCACCTTTCAGCACTAATTCTATCCATGTCTTTGTCACATGACAGAAAGAAAGGATAGACAAACAATCTGTATGTGGCCTACGGGCATGACAAGACTGTCACTCATCCCTGTGAGCTGAGGGAGGCTAAAAACGATGGAGCGATGAGGGGAAAGTGAGGCGTTTCACCCGGGTACATGAGCCAACGCGTGTTCCTGCAGCCGCCCCACAGGCCACACGCTCGGCCCTCAGTGTAACCAGCATCCTGCAAGAGCTGTTTTTGGCAAGTGCTGCAAATTAATATCTGGCAGGATTTCTGCTCCATTCTCCACTTCACCAGTGAAACTTGAGGGCTTCCAACAGCCCTGCCATCCCATAATAACAGACCATACTGAGAATCTACAGCTTGGCAAAATGAGAGACCAAAAAAAGGCAACTCAAGATGTACAAAAAGTGCTTAGAAAGGAATGTCTGACAAATGAAGGGATGAAAAGAGGCAGTGAGAGAGAGAAAATGTATTGAAGAACAGACAGCTTATTTAAAAACACTTATTAAAGAGGAAGTTCATCCAGAAAATGAAAATTCAAGCATCATGTATTCAACCTTTCAAATCTGTATAATTTTTTCCTCCATTGAAAACCAACAGAGATTATATTTAACAGGTGAACTTAAAATGAAAGTGGATGGGGGACCAATAAGAATGGCCAGTGCTTTTTTGACAAAAAGCACTTAAAAAGTCCTTCGTAAGACTTGTAGGCATCCTCTACATTTATATGACAGCTTAATATGAACAGACAGAAATTTAAGTTGCTATTCACTTTAATCTTGCCTTGAAAATCAGCCATGGTCAAACGGCTGAATGACATGCAGGTGAGTAAATATGACAGAATTCAAATTATTGCTTTAACCCTTTCACGCACGAGTTTAAAATATTCTAGCTGACCCCCCAGAGTGAGTTTTTTTAAGGCGACTGATATTTTAGAACGTTTCCCCTTGTTTCCATGGTGACGCATCATGCTTGTCACGTGACTCACCGCAGCCAAAATAGCGCTGTATGACAGATGTATCGCTTTTATTTCCTTTTTCATTCAAAATATTCTCAAACTTTCTTTTGATGTCATCAACTATCTGATATTCCGATTCTCAAATATGTGTAAGTGACTGTGTTTTGTCGTTTAAAAACCTTTATAAAATATCTTGATCTATAACGCGAGATGGGCGCCGCCATGTTGTTTGCGCCGCAGTTCAGAGAGTCCTCTCAGTCAGATGTACAGCATGTGAATTCATCAGTTTCTCCCGAACTACATGTAAGTAAGTGGCCGGTGAACTGGGAGAAGAGTAGAGTAAACTTTATAGTTACTCACACTAAGTGTATCTGATATGAATGAAACACGTCAGTAAATTACATTTCAATGGATTGTTATTGCCGCTTCCATAGACACCAGTGTGTATTTTACAAACTCTAAATGTATTGTTTTACTAGTACTTATGTGTATTTAAATGTTTGAAACCTAAAATAAACATTATGTGGTTGAAAACACTGCATAGTTGTGATATATGGCAAGCGCAGAGCACAACCGTCTCTGGCTCAGCGCCAGGCAAAGCACGAAAGCACAGTCTGAATCTGGCAGTTATGTGACGTCACTGAACATTCTAAATCCCATATGTGGGACCGTACTCTCAGGGGCACAGAAATAAAAATCCCATATGTGGGACTGTACCATTTAAAAGGTTAACTATTTCATTACAGTTGAAAATATTAATCAGACTATTTCAATATTACCTAAAACCTTAAGACCTGTTCAGACCAACACGAACGTTTCATTCTCTGATAGTAGTTGCCACTTATAGAAAAGCATAAATACTGCGGTTACCCTGGTATACAAACAAAACAAAAAATTCTAGTTCCTTCCCAAAATGCCAGCTTTCATAGACAGTAAAATAAGTTTTCAAACAGATTTTTGTATTCGCTATGCTGTATCAACATCATGTACAAGAGTACAGAGACAAAAGAGACTGAATTCTTACTATTCACTGTCTCTTACCCAAGCACTCTGTTCATGAGTGCCACCAAGTCGTAGTTTTATGTAACATCAGCGGCTCTGGGCATGTGATCAATGGCGTGAATCTTATTGGTTGGCCAGCTTTAGTCGCAGTGTGATAGAAAAGAGATTACAACCTCTCTGTCGAAATTGAGAAACATGATACAAATGTAAAGAATTTGCACAGAATGAATAAGATTAGATGAAGGTAAAAAGAACACATTTAACTTTTTTTTTTTACAATAGTCATTCATTAAAGGGATAGGTCACCCAAAAATGAAAATTCTGTTATCATTTATTCACCCTCAAGTTGTTCCAAATATGTATACATTTCTTCATTCTGCTGTACACAAAGGAAGATATTTGGAAGAATGTTTGTAACCAAGCAGATCTTACCCCCTATTACAAAAAAATACTATGGTAGTCAATGGGGGGGGTGAGATCTGCTTGGTGAGTAAATGATAACTTTCATTACGGCCTATTATGAATTAATTATACATGAGTCTCATTAACTTGAGCTCATTAATTACAAATATAGACCTACAAATAATACACCTCAACTGTGAAACACTATTCCTGCTTTTAACTTGCTGTATCAGTCACGTCACATTAGTGAGAACCATCCTGGGACACACTGGGGCAGATCTTCTTCCTAAACTATCATATAGATTACACATTTCTCCACTGTCACAGGAGATACAGTGTTGAGGAAGAGACGTTTTGATGACAAGGTCTCAGAAGTCATGGAGATGTTCATATATCCCACCTTTATCATCTCTATAATCAGATGACTACAGCTGAACACAGGTTATGACTGGCAGTGATTTGAAGTCCATGTGGAAAGGGCTCAGGGCTGCAAACACTCTGATGCTGCAGATTAGATAATGTCCTAGTTTTTTAGAAAACATGAGATTTCAGGGAGTTTCTAAAGAAGGCCGCTATGCTCTAAAACAAAAAGAAAAAATGGAGTACAAGGGAAATATTGAGCATGCCCAGATATGACACCCATAGAGTTTGTTTAGACTCCAATTTTATCAAAATCAACATCACCCAAAACAAGGGTTTGGAACAGCTTCATCAACAATAACAAATTAATTAAAAGAAGGCAGAGCCTCAATAAATGTGCTCCAGGTAAATGTGCCTGAGAAAGACTGTAAAGAAGCAAATATATAGCGCAAAGCAACAATGCTCGCTCAAGAGTATTAAAGGAAAGGGTAGGTAGAATTGTATTCTGGCCAAATTTCACTAAACTCAAGGGACATTCTGACACAGTGGCCATTGTCCTCCTGCTTTACCATCACTAACAGGAACCGTTCTGCTTTGAGCAGCTCGAGACTCGGGTCAAACATCTCGCTTTACCAGCCGTGTTGATGGAGGTGTTTGCCCTCTGTTAGCGTTACGCTGACCTACAATTCAGTTAACATTATTAAAAAAGTCCTCTACTCTCTTAGCTTATTTATACATGGCATAATTCTCACCTCTGAGAATTGCTGTTAATTAAATGACTGGTTAACATCAGCTTCCTGACAGCTGCATACTTCATATAATTAGTAGGGTTGTGAATTTAATACATCAACTTAGTGTAATTAATTCGTTTAAAAATAGTGTAAAAACCATAATTTAATCACGCCCCAGCCACAATAAATGAATGTCTTTCCACCATATAATTTAACTACTTTCCTTTTTCGAGAGAGAGAGAGAGAGAGAGAGAGAGAGAGAGGAGAGAAGAAAAGCATTTGGTCTGAGTGACAGAGAAATCATAAAACCACTGAGAATGGCCAGTGGGATCTGTTAGCAACAAAAAGACATTCGACAGAACAAGTGAAAGTAAAATCATAGAACGGTGTGAAATACATGCACACTTAAGTCATAACACTCCATTCCGACAACCTGGACTTGATGACTGTCATAAGTTTGCCTGTTCCTTCTGTTTGTTTGGTTGCTGCCATATTGTTTTCTTTCCCTTTCTCTCTTGGCATGCAACTATCTGTCAGGCTGTTGTGCCAGAGGGGAACAAATCATCACTCTTCTGAAGAGACTGAGCCAACAAGCCCTGATCAATCACACAGATAGAGCTGCACGAGTCGGGTTAGAGGACGCATAGCTGACGTGCGGCACTGGTGTTTCGGGCTGAGAGATTGAGGCTGTCAGCACTTTCTTAATGCAAATCCCCCCGGCCTTTGCTCTCTGACAGCCAGATCTAGAAGACTCATGCTGGGAGGAACCGGGGAAATTCCGAACACAGGGGGCGAATCGTGATTGCCTGACAAAACAGGCAACACTGCCTCACTCTGTCAAGACAATGAGCGCCGAGGCACAGCTTATCGAGAACACGCCCTGCGAAGAGTCCCTGCAAAGAACATGCCCCGTTTTCTGTGTTAGACTAGATGCAGGCATGCTTACGGTCAAATATAGTGTTCAGTGTTATTTCATCATATTACTGATAAATATGTTGGTTAATGAAGCGTGTCTTTAATTTCGTAATCGGTGAAGCAGACGAGACGAAAATTGCCAATCATGATCATTAAACTGAAGAGCTAATAACTCAAACACATCATTTACGTGAATTTACATCAATCAGATACACTACCTTTCACAAGTCTGGGGTCAGTACCATTTCAATGCAACTGATCAAGTAAAGACATTTATTGTTAATGTTACAAAATATTTTAAATAAATTCTGTTCTTTTTAACTTTTTATTCATCAAAGACTGCACACGTTTTTACAATATTGATAAGAAATATTGGTTACACTTTATGTTAAGGTGTTATTGCTACAGTGTAATTAAGTACTGAGTAATATTAAGGAACAACATGTACCTACCTGAGGGTTAGTTGCATGCAATTATGCATAATTTACTGTTATTACTAGAGTAAGTAAATGTAACATATGTAACAAGGACACTGTAAAGTAAAGTGTTACCGAAATATATATTGAGAACCAAATCAGCATATTAGAATGATTTCTGAAGGATCATGTGACACTGAAGACTGGAGTAGTGGCTGCTGAAAATTCAGCTGTGCAGGAACACATTTTAAAATATATTTAAATTTTACTATTTTTACAGAACTTTTGATCAAATGCAGAATTGGTGAGCATAAGAGATATCTTTCAAAAAAAAAATTTTTATTTAAATTACCGACCCCAAACTATTGAACAGTAGTATATATACAGAACATAAAGGTAAAATTACAACTTACATTTACAAAAAATTATACAAATGCACAAGTAAACTTGAATGTAGTAACATACTAGTCAGACAGTTAGAGGACTAAACCTCTAATCTAATGTCTAATTCCCAGAAAATTCTAAACTAAATAATAAAGAATTCACAACATTATATTATACTCATTATAATGTTATTTCAGGAGCTCAGGTTTAAAGTAACACAAAATAGTTTTCACATGTTGTTTTTGTTAAATGTTCATATGTGTTAGTGTTCAAATTAGAGATGCGCCGATCAGGTATTGGTCAGACAGGGACGATCCAAATCCGATACTGCGCGTATATTTTGTGTAATTGTTAAGCCCCCCACAAAAGGCAAAAAAACATTATAAAGCATCATCAACGCTTCGTGCACTATATTAAGTGTTCTGAAGCCATTCCATAGTTTAATGTCAGGTACAGATGAATATTTAAGTTGTTAAATGCTTCCATCTGCTGCGTCTGTCAGTCATTCTCCATTCAGCCTTCAAACTGTCTCGCATTCGGTTACGACAGTCAACACGCTAAAACTCCAAGATGATTCAACGTTCGTGTTATTATGCTTGATCTGTAGATAATGGTCTATGGTTTTGCATAACATGACTTTATCTTGCTGGAGTTTATTGCGGTTTCTAAATCGTGTTGCTTTCTGCCGGGTGTCTGTTAGATCACAACACTAGACTAGAGATTGTTTTGTTCTTCACACGCACGGTAACTGAATTTTTAAACTGTTAAAAGAAAAGGCTCAATAAAATATTGCATAGATACACTACGCATCGATATATCTTCCCTTTGTGTTTTGAACTTTTCAATGCGGGCGGAGCGCTGCACACTGTGACTCCATGTTGCCTCAAGCGCATCATCCTGCACACGGGATGCACATACGCGTTTGATGCCGCTCTGTAATGGAGCCTTCCGTATTATAATACTTTTGCGCAGTGAAAGATTATTAATAGCCTTTCTTGTTCTGCCCTATCTATAATATGTTGCTGCCTCATTAAAAAAGCTGCGCTATACATTTAATTTCTTAGTATATAGGCCCTATTTCTATAAATATATTTGCTTGTTTTCCATGAATGTATTTTACAACAATGTGTAACATTTTACCAGATTTAGTGCTACACTTATTCACTTTTATTTGTTCCCCACTAAATGTTTTTTTTTTCACTAAATGTTTAGATTTTATACAATTATTGTGCACTCATGATTTTTCTAGAGTAACTTTTGCTGCTGAATTATCCACTTATCTAGTTTATCCACCATCTAGTTTATAGTAGTAATTTTCTCATAGATTGTGATTTATATATCTTTTTAATTTGTTGTTTTTCTTTATAGTGAAGTTGTCTGTATTTAGTAGATTGTGTTTAACACAGAAAAGAGTGATTATCAGTTCAACACACTGAGGTATAGATATTCTACATTGAATTTTTAAACAAAACTGCACTGGTATCGGATTGCAGGCCCGGACTGGCCATCGGGAGCACCGGGTGAATTCCCGGTGGCCTGGCAACTGATTTGGCCCGCTGCCCTCTTTCTTCTTCTGATTCTTCTTTTTTTTTTTTTTTTTTTTTTTTTTTTATATTTTAATTATATTATTGCCTTTTTAATTATATATAATTGACCCATTGCACTAAGTGATCATTCCCGAATTCGGCATTCGATAAATCATGAAACGGTTAGTCTTGACTGGCAATTCTACGATTCAGCTTGCGTGAGCTCCGCCAAACCACTTCGAGTAATAATCAGTGCGACGGACTCGAGGAAGCGGCCAGGTGGAGCATTGAGGGAAAGCTCTCAAAGAAGAAGGAGAGAAATAAAGCAAATGCAGGTCAGTTTCACCTGTAAAAGGCTACTGTGGGATTATCTTCTGTAACGTTCTTTAAAGTATTAAACTGCAAGCAAATGTTAGCAGTAGCACTCCATTACTAACGTCATTCAAAAAACTGTATGCTAAATGGCATCATTATCTGTTGTAAAGTTACAGTAGTAATTTAGCAGAAAGATATTCACATCGATACGTTTGGAGGGAGCTAGGGCAGACAACAACACAAAAAAAAATATTAGTAATAATGCAATAACTTGTTTAGTATTATGATTTTTCTATAAAGATATTGTCATGATGTATTTATTATTAAACTAATTTTGACATTTAAGCAATTTAGAAAATTTGTTTTAATATATTTGCATGAAATAGTTGTTAAATATTGGATATTTAAGACATTTTAAGATAAAACACATTGTCCTAATGTGATACTTTGAATCTACCTAAAATAAATTTAGATTCTGTGCAAACAAATTACAATATGGTTTTTTTTGTTTTATTTTTTTGGGGGGGTTTTGCAACAACGTTGAGAAAGTTCTGTTCCGGTAGACCTGCTGAAGAAGAAGTGACTGGTACACGAAAAGTGAACACACACAAGGGAGAGAGTTGAGACAGAGACATATCAGGGAAAATGAAGATAATGAAAAGGAAAAGGTAAGTGAAGGTGCAGTTCAAGAGAGAACCTTTAATAATTTTGCATGGCCTGAGCCTAAGGATTTAAACCTTTTTTATGTGATGACCATACAAAAAATATCGTTCTCCATGGTTTCAAAATTTGTTGTGGGTGTATGGGATGGCCTGGATGGGTGTGACATTTCCCAGTCCGGGCCCTGACGGATTGATATCGGTATCGGCCGATTCTCAGAATTTTGGTATCGGATCGGATCAGCCCTGAAAAAATGGTATCGGTGCATCCCTAGTTAAAATTAATATTTGATGTGTTGTTTCACTAAATACATTTTTAACTAAATTTTGATGCCATTTTAGTCGATGTAAAAGTGACTTAAACTAATGAATATGACAAGAAATTGTAATGGATATTTTCATCAAAAAGACAAAACTATGACTAAAAAACACTGTAAAAATGAACACCGATTGTGTTATAATTATAATATCAAAATGTTGGCATGTTTATATTTAGCTACATGAAAAAGAAAACAATGATTTTAAAAGGAACAAACATTTGAAGGCAACTTTAATCACCCCTTTTTTAGGGGTAGTTTATGACTTCCAACTGTTTGGTTACCCATAATTCTTCAAAATATCTTCTTTTGTGTTCAGCAGAAGAAAGAAACTCATAAAGGTTTGGAACAACTAGAGGGTGAGTAAATGATGACAGAATTTTCGATTTTGGGTGAACTATCCCTTTGAGCACTGAGGCTTTTCCCTGTCACAGTCATGCCACAATGCACATTAAGCATGTTCACCTGTCTGACATGTCAGCTTTTGCATAACTAACTTTGCCAGACTAACTATTTGTCGCAAAAAAGGCAGATGGGTCCATTTGGCACTGCTTGAAGAAATGTACACTTTACCTATAAACACACTGTTTAAACCATCAAAATTAGCCACAGGTGCTCTGGTATTCACTTCATCATGAGCCATGACATAGCAGCACTTTTGAAAGGCGTTTAAAACACCCCTCATAAATTCTCAGCCTTTCCTTCATCTTCATAAGGCAAACAGAACAGATGATATAGACGGCTCATGCAAAGTCATGCCACATTCACTCACTCTTGACCTGTTATTCCAAAATCCCAGGAGAGAGATGATGGGTTACAAGGATAACAGCGCTTACCTGCAGAGGCCAAGCTGCTGAGGGTCAAAAACAGGATGACGGAGGGGTGTATATGTGCCGTTAGCCACATGGCTGGTAGAAAACACTTTCCTGAAGCCAGACGTGGCAGAAACAGTAGCAGCGGGGTGTCTTCTTAAATGGTCCCCACACACAGTCTGTAGAACAAGAGAGAGAAAGATGTCAGTCAGTGACCAAGCAGCACGGTTTTAGGGTCTTAATGTCACATCCTGTGGGCTTAGATGGGAAGAGACAGCAGAGCTCTGGTTGATGTGGCGGCGCTGTTTAATGGCAGCCCACTAATTAAGCCTCGTGGGAATGAGGAGAACAAGTGATGGGTCATCATCTAACAACTTCATCTGCGGTAAAGATGGAAAAAGGACAGTTTCAACACACAGAGTGATTTAAATGAATAACAACACAATAAAAGAAATGCTGAAGTGAAGATAATGGTGAGATTAGACACCTGGAGTTTGCAGTTAAGAGCATTAACAGACGACAGCTAATTAACACGACCACAACTGAACTCGAGAGATGGGACAACCGGAGTTCACCGGATGGTGTGCTAATGCTAACACATGCCACACCAATAGAGCTTAAATACAGCATGCATTATCCACATGAAGTTTCACTTACTCCACTACCTGACAAAACACAGCAGTAATAAACCTACCATCTACATCGTGACAGATATTGAGTCATCAAATAAAAACCTTTCAAACAAATCTACACTGGCATTTAAACATTTACGTCTGCGCAGAGAATGTCACATCAGACTCAATTCGGTTAGATTAATTCCATTCTGACAAAATTTTCCATGGACTGTCCCAAATCTGAGATAGAGGTTCAGGGTTTTTGAAGTAAATAATGGTGATTTTAGGTTAAAATCAAGTCCTTCTGAAGGCAAACATCAGCAAAAACTTATCTTAAAATAAATTTTTCAAAGGAAAGCCTTGTTGACCCGTGTTGAAGTTCTCAGGAAATATATTGACACTATGCCAGAGAGATGTGCTGCTGTAATTGCTGCAAAAGGTGGACATACCCAATATTAAAGGTAAAAGTGGATAAAAACAGTAAGACTCACTTCATCTGATATTTGATGGTCAGCGCAACCATCTGCATGTTTCATGAACATTATGAAATGAATTCATGTTTTGGAAGCAAAAAAGGTCAATATTTTCAGATCTGTCAGGTGTTCTAATAATTTTGGCCACCACTGTATGTTACAATATTAGATACTTACTATAGTAATTAGGGGTGTAACAATATATTGAGTCACAATATACTGCAATAAAAAATACAATGTATCGTGGATAGTGACAATATATATATTGTATATAGTTCACCCAAAATGAAAATTACTGTGTGAGAAAAAATTCAAGTTTACAGAGTTTTAGTGTCAGTACTACATTAAACTACTATATAATGTTGAATATAATGAATAATAATGCAATGGGGGAATATTTGTGGGTCCTGGTAATGCCAAATGTTTTATGTTACCAATAAAAAGTGTTATTTTAAATAGAGTCAGTGACAGAGTGCAAGCATATTCATCTAAAATAATTCTGTATTTTCAGCTTCAGAATCATGAATATTTTTATTCTGGTGTCACCATTGTCCTGTGCATTGGGTTACCAGCACCAAGTCTAAACCTATTAATTTCCACCCCAAATGTAATACCAAATTTAGCATTTTAATCAACAGTACATTTTTTGTTAACCTTTTACCATATGTCTTTGAGTATCGCAATAATATTGTATTGTGAGTTCAGTATCGTGATATGTATTGAATCGTGACATTACACCCCTAATAGTAATAACAATAAATGATGCATAACCCTAAACCAAACCCCAACCTAAACCTTATAGTAAGTACGTGTAGTTAATTAACATTACTCACTATTTTTTTATGTAATTACACTGTAACATCACCTTATTAAAAATTCATAAAAAGGTTCATATCTCTAAGAATTTATACTTCAGAGCACCACAAGAATTTGTCGCACAACTCGCCAGTTTCGACATGGCTGCATCTCCTGTTTTTTTCACCAGCTCGTAAAGATTATCTATAATGAATTTAGCAGATTTTAAGAGGAATTACGTCACCATGCCACACAGTGTACGTAGATACACAAACACAGGCCAAAAATACTTCATTAACCTGACCAAAACAACATCACAGGTTTGTCACGCTAGTTTACTGAAGCATTTCACTAATGGCTTTAGCAGTTACATTCAGAGCAACCATCCAACCGTGCAGCAACGGGTTAGGCACAGTCCCTGAACCCACCACGTGCTACTCCAGTGCATTATGGGGAATCAATTTTTGTGTCAAATTTACACAAAAATGCACAGTGGCACAGGTGGATTAAAACCTCAAATGTCAATCAGAACATTAATGGTTAAAAACAACCACATTCAACACCGGGGGGCATCCCCAAGAGAAGAGTAATGAAAGCCACAGCTTCATCAGTATCTGAAACTGTCGCTATCTCACTCTCTCTGCTTCCTTCCTTCTCCTATCTTTTTGCTTTTTTCTCATTCTCTCTCAGTAAGGTGAGGAGAGCACACACTCTCTCTCTCTCTCTCTCTCAGCAAACAGCTGCAGGAACAAAGAGCCATTCACACACGGGCAGCTGCTGAGGCTGGGAAGTCATTTTGGAGGATCTCAACAAATACTGCACTTCCAGCACAGGGGCCCCAAGCCAGTGCCCTCTGTTTTTGATTTGATGCCCCCCTCTCTTGCCATTCTCACACTGAGGGCAGGGGCCTTTTGGATTCCTGAGATCAAAGAGGACATTATCAAGGGCAAAACAAAGTAAAATCCACACAAAAACAAACAAACAAACAAAAAACAAGCAAAAGCACTTTAAAACAATAACAAATAAAATTGCTGGCTTGGTTGGGGCAAAACAAAACAAAACTAAAACTAAAAAACTAAATAAATAGTGCTTTAAAAAATCTGCAGGCCTATTTGGTGCAAAAACAAAAAATGAAAAAACATTCAACAGAAAAATAAATAAAAATAAGGACAAAAAAACAACTGCTGGCCTGATGGGGGAAAACTATGGAAGTTTTCTCGCAATTCTGACTTTTTTTCCCCTCACAAATGCGAGTTTATATCTTGCAATTCTGATATTTTGTCCTCACAATTGCTAGATATAAACTCTGAATTGCGAATTATGAAGTCAGAATTGCGAATCTCACAATTCTGACTTTATAACTGGCAATTTCGAGTTTATATCTAGTTGGGGCATAACATAACATATAACATAAACAATGCCCACCCCTCGAACGCAAACCGAAGAAAGGGTCTGTGTCAAGGGAGAATCGAGACATGAAAGTATGCATCCTTCAGGTCGATCATGGCAAACCAATCTTGGGGACGGATGCATTCAAAAATGCGTTTCTGCATCAACATCTTGAACGGCAGCCTGTGAAGGGACTGATTCAAGACTCACAGGTCCAAGATTGGCCTAACCCACCGCTTTTCTTGGGTACGTTGAAAGAAAGGGCTATAAAACCCCGTCCTCATCTCGGCTGGAGGAACGGCTCAATCGCGTCCTTCGCCAGTAGGACTGCGTTCTCCTCCCGAAGCACAGGAGCGTTCTCCGCCAGCGCGCGGGTGAACCGAATGCCCCTGAAGACCGGGGGATGCCGGGCGAACTGAATCGTATAGCCGAGTCTGATAGTGCGGATGAGCCAGCGAGACGGGCTGGGCCAGGCTCCCAGACTCCAACGGCACAACAGACGCACCTGCAATAGGGCAGCGAGGTGGAACACAGGGACCTGACTCGGATGGCAGTGAGGCCTGCATGCTGGAAGCACCCTGGTTTCACAGTGAGGCAGGTGGTGTGTGAGACGGCGTGTTTAGCGCGGCCTGTACACACACAGTGCTGTCAGCGGGCGATATTAGAGTGGGCTGAAGGTGGCAAGGCGTCGCACACTGCCAGACTCTTGGGACCCGGAGGAATAAGAAACTGCTCTTTTATTGAGAATTTGAGGAGCCAGAGGTGGAACAGAAACAAAAGGAAACAAAAGATTCTCCACCCAGCGAGGGAGCGATGCCTTCACCGTCTCCCATACAGCAGGCTCCCGACCCTCCGGAGGCCTGCACCCGGCTCCCTGCTATCTACTAGGTGGAGGCTGCTGCTTTGCAGACTTGGCAGGGCAAGGATGGCAGGATGTGCCGGATCGCCTCTGTCTGCTTCTGTGTGGCCGAGAACTGTTGGGCAAAGCTCTTGACCGTTTTGCCAAACAGGCCAACCTCGACACGGGGAAGTCCAGGAATCGATACTTGTCGTTTCCCTCATGTCGGCCAGGTTGAGCCATAGGTGGCTGGACCACAAGCGTGGCCATCGCCTGACCAACCAAGCATGCTGTCACCTTAGTCGCCGGAGGGCGAGGTCAGTGGCGGTGCGCAGCTCGTCCATGAGCGGCTTGTCTGCTATTGAATTGCCTTGACCTTGGCCTAGATCGGGGCATAGGGGTGGGTGCTTGGCCTCGAGAACCGAGGTAAGCAAGCCTGGACCGCAACACTGCAATAGTCATGTTCCGGCAGTGAGAACATGAACTATCCACAAAAGCTGCTTCAGCGTGCTGAACGCCCAAACATGTGATGCAGCGATTGTGACCATCAGCCGGCGTCAGGGAACGACCGCATCCAAAAACGCACGGGTG